>CM057467.1:66080940-67280940 GCA_030035585.1 Dugong dugon
TTTCCAGACTTTCCTGAGGGCTAAAACATGGATTCTAATAATACATTGAAGCCAATTTCATATCAGCTGCAAATTTTCCAGCCCAGGTCAAAATGACGTATTATGTTTGTTCAGCTTCATTTGAAGATTCAGTGGCAGAGTGTGTCTCTATCTTCTTATACCATTATGAAGAAAGACAGAGGATTTGATAACATCTTCAATAAGTCAATATTGGCTGTTGCACATCATCCGATCTTCCCCTTAGAAATGGGTGATATCCTGGGGGAAAATACATGAGGATTTGCCTGGTTTGCTTTTCAATGATTCAAAGGCTTGTTCTAAATAAATCTCTCTACAGAAAACTTCAGCTTGAAATCTCACCACCAAGGGCTGGATCTGCTGTTAGCTTCCTGCAGAATACCCACTTACAAATAATAACTGCAATACCACAGAATTGGGAAGAATAATTAGGGAATTCCTGTTGTTATTGCTCAGTTCTTATTATTCCAAAGTCTCTGGTTTACTGTCTGTCATATTCTCTGCGGCTGGGTCAGTCACTGCTGCTTACAAATGGCCTAAGCTCTTGGCAAAGCCCTGGGGTGTCTGCACTGCTTTGAGCCACCATCAGCGTCAGCTTCTTTCTTCCTAGACGTATGCCCCACAAGTGCCCACAGGCATTACACCAGGAATGCAGCCTCCGAGAGATGGCAACTTCTTTCCCAAGCTAGAAATGTTCTCACTACTACCTTCTTAAGTAGTCTACCAGAAAGCCTGCTCTTCTTTAATTCACATTTTCCTTGAAGAAGTACGAACTTTTACATTGGATTGAAGAAAATAATAATTAACAATAACAATTTTGAGTGACTTACCACTTGCCAGACACTGTTATATGATTTTGCATACAAACTCTCATTTTATCCTCATTTTAAACTTTTGAAGTTGGCGATAATGTCATGGTTTTAGATACGGGGAAACTGAGGACCAGAGGGAAACTTGCCAGAAGTTCCACAACAAGGATCACAATTGGGATCTGAACACAGGTCAGGGGAAAGGAGAGAGTGCTATCATGCGTAGCAACACTTGCAAAGACATCAGGTAATTGTCCAGGAGTGAAAACAGCTTCAGATCAAGAGTTCAGAACTGATTTCCAGGCTACCTGTGACCACCCTCTTCCTTGTATCACATTTCAAATACTCACTGGAAAGAAATTAACACATCAACGTAATCTGAGCTCGCAGGTACTTGGTTTTCAGCTCTCTCTGATCATCACTGAAACCAAATGCCTGCAGAGGTTATTTTTATCGCTTATTTAAAAGGCACTCAAATAAAGGCACTACTTAGCTTTTAATAACTGTTTCAAGCTACTACTGCTATTTTTCAAAACTGTTTTTAAACTCATAATTTATTTTAGCTGACATAGAAAGAAATTCGATAGACTTACTAGAAAGAAGCATTTAAGCCAGCAATGATTTTCAGTAGCAAATCAAGGCTTATATAATTTTTGGTCAATCTTAGAACTAGCAAAAGCACATAGTTAAATAGGTAAGGAATACGGTTGTGTGGATTGTCAGAAAAAGCACTGGAATGAGTATCTGTAATTTAAAACTATGGGACTGGCTCTGCCACTGTTGCTTTTTCACCCATTTGTTTTATTCATCATCTTACTCCTTCAATACACTGCACTATTCACATGCTAGGTACTATAGCAAGCTCTGGAGTAATAAATATATAAAGGACATAGATAACCTAGTTTCCACAATCTAACATGGGTTAAAAAGCCATCTATATAATAAAATCATTAATTTATATTTCATTCCTTCATTCAATTTTTAATTTAACAAATATTTAATGAGCACCAACTATTGTTCAGGTTCTGTTCTAGTTACTGGGATACAGTGATGTTCAAGACAGACAATGCCTTGCTCACGCTGAGCACACATTTTCAATGGGAGAGATAGACAATAAATAAATTATCAATGGCTATGTAGCCTAAGGTCAGAATGTAATATGAAGAAAAAGAGTGGGCGACTATTTTAGATAAGGTGTTCAGGGCAGCCTTCATTGGTGAGATGACATTTGTGCAGAAACCTGAAAATGCAGAAGTGAGCCCTGTTGATACTTATGAGAAAAATATTCTATACAGGCAGGTGAGCAAGTGCAAAGGCCCTGAGGTGGGAGGAACAGCAGGGATGTTAGTGTGCCCAAAGTGGATTTAGCAATGGGAAGAGTGATTAGAGCAGCAGTTTGTGACCAGTTCTTGTTGAATCTCATTGCCATGGTGAGGACATTAGACTTTTTTTTAGGTTGATGGACAGTTATTAGAGCGTTTTGGGCAGCTCACTGTCAAATAATTCAGAAAAAGACTAATAATAATGAGTGTATATATATATATATAGACACACATGCATTTATGTATATAAACACACATACATACAAATATAGAAGAGGAAAGGAGAAGAGAGAAAATAAATACTGTAGAGCAAGTACAATAAAATAGTAACAGCTGAGGATCTGAGTTTGGGGTTATCAGAGTTCTGTCCTTGCAAAATTTTTATACATTTGAATTCTTTAACATATATATATATATTTAAATTTTAATCTTGGCTTATTGGAAATTACATATCTTGGAGTCAGAGAAAGCTGAGGTCAGTTCCACTTATAGATGTGTGACCTTGCACAAGTCACTTAAGTTCTCAGCATCTCCATTTTCTTACCTGCAAATTTGAATAACAGTATGTACTTTGATTTTTTTTGGGGGGGGGTGGTGAGAATTCAATGCAATATATAGGAAGAATGGTTGCCTAGCACATAGTAGACGTTTTATAAACAATGCCTGTAGTCCCTGGGTGGTGCAGTTAAGTGCTTAGCTGCTAACCAGAGGTGCCTCAGAAGAAAGGCCTGGTGAAAAATCAACTTTTGAAAACCCTATGGAGCACAGTTCTACTCTGACACACTTGGGGTTGCCATGAGTTGGAGTCAATGCGACAGCAACTGGTTTGGATTTTTTTTTTTTTTTTTTTTGGTATATTATTATAATGGAAAATAGCATGTGCCAATTACTAGAGAAATTTGCATTTTTTTCATATATCAATATTCAAACCTAAAAATATGAAGCATATATTTCTAGACTGTAATTTCAGGCATCTGAATAATGGCACAGGGAGAATTTAGGGATTTGATTCAGGCCAACAAACACCTAATAAGTATTATCTATGTTACTGGCACTGTGTTCAGGATCTGAGATTCAGGGACAAAGGAAACAGAAAAAGACAGCCCTAATCCACAAAGATTTTCCAGTCTAGTGGATAAGAGAGACAAGGAATCAGTTAACTGTTCCACAGGAAGAAATAAGATATGACTGAGGTAAGCACAAATATGCTAAAAAAGCAAAAACGAGGTCCACTAACCAATTTGGAGGTAGTGGTGACAGTATAAATGAATAATTTCGAGTTACCAGGAAAAAGAGATTTTGCAAGAAATTTTATAACCCAAACTTCTATCTTGTTATTTCTGTGGACACTAAAACGTATTTCACCCATATCCACTGAGTGTGAGTTACTTTCTCTTTTTTACTTTTCCATTTGTCTCTTTCTTATCTCCTCAGACTAAATGAACCCTGTAAATATAAGCTATTCTATTGTCATTTCCCTAATGTCAGTTTAAGATGAAAGTCATTGTTTAAGAAGATCCTAAAAGACTTGTTTTCTAAACTTCTAATATGTTTTCTCCTTTTTCTGAAACATAATTTAAAATGCTTGACCCTCCAGCCTGATTTGTTTCCTACGTTGTTGATTGCTCTGTTCTACCGTCTATCCATTCAAGTATCCACTCACCTCTCTGCCTTCTCCAGGGAAGTTTGATATGACTTGCTTTATGTTAAATCCTTTGTTTTGTCAGGTTTTACAAGGCATGATTAGAAAGCGAAACTGATTGAAAAAGAGACGGGTCATGTATCATATGTCCTTAGCAAGAGTCAGGCAGGGAGGCTTTAGGATTGATTACTCCAACAAAGCTTCCAGAACTCCGTAGCTTTTGGATTCCAGGTTGGAGACTGTCAAAAATGTCTCCTCAACCTGCAAAAATGACCAGAGAATCAGTTTGCTGTCTTTAGAGTGACGCCCAATGGCTTTTCATGAATCAATAAATCTTAGCATTAGAAAAGACTGTAGTAGTCATGGTGGATGACCTCCTCGTCCACCATAGGCTCACAACTGTGTTGCCCATAACATACTTGACATTGTGGCCACTTGCTTCCAGTGACAAGACTTCAGGTGGGTACACCTTCAACATTAGTTGGTCCAGTATGTTGACTCGTATATATACCCTTTATCTTCTGCCCATGGTCCTAATCTTGTCCTCTAAAACTGCATGCATTATTCATAATTCCTTTCATAGGACAAACATTCACACATTTGAAGACTGCTATCAGCTAACAGCACTGGTGGTGCAGTGGTTAACAGCTCGACTGCTAACCAAAAGGTCGGCAGTTCGAATCCACAAGCAGCTCCTTGGAAACCCTCTGGGGCATTTCTAGTCTGTCCTGTGGGGTTGCTATGAGTCAGAATTGACTCAATGACAATGGGTTTGTTTTCTCTGTTTTTATCACCTAACAGCCCAACCAGCCACAGCAGCTCCCCTTCTCCCACTAATCCCTCACCGCATAGGTGTCTTTCTTGCTTTATGTTAAACATCCATAGTTTCTTAATTTAGTTCTTATAGTACTGGGTTTCAAGGTTTCTATTATTATGCTCCTTGCCTTCCTCTGAATACTTTCCAGGTTATCAGTAATCCTCTTTAATATGGGGCACTCTTTAAATATGACTTACAGAATTGAATATAATTATGAAATAGTTTTCTATCCAATATCAAGTAAAGTGAAAGTAACACATCCCTTGATCTGAACACTTTGTGTTTTTAGACTCAAGTTCTAAATGTACAGAAATATGGTAGTGAGTCATTTTGTAAAGCCAAAAGTTTTTCTGGAAGCCACTTAACTTACACATTTGGTAAATTAGTACTTTTTTCACATACTGGTTTTACTTAAATTGAGGAAAACCTGTCTTGTTTTTATTTTGAAGACTGAATTTTGTAGACCCACTCTTTTTCTCCAAGGGAGGCACTTCCCAAATCAATTAAGACACAGAATCAAATGAATACGCACTTTTCTTCATATGCTGTGTTCACACTATTAGTTTTTATAATGCTGTAGAGGCTTTTTAGTGCCGTAAAAGCAAGCAAAGTATTATTAATATTATTACAGCCTCTTTAGTGAATAGGAAAGCTGATTTCCCATAATGTTTTTGAATGACATTCACATATTTAGTACATACTTTAAAAAAATTTAAGAAACCATCAACTTTAATGAACACTTATTCTACCAAATGCATTTTCTCTATATTTGCCAGCGTACTTCACTGTGCGTCATTTCACACAGATCCTGTAGTATTACAGGCATTATTTCAAGATCTTTTGGGAGCTGTGTATTCTGTTTCTTGTTCATAACAAATGAGCATCAGAAATCTATAAATATTATCAAGCCATGAGAACTAAATACTTCTCTTAGTCTTAAAATTGCCATAGGAAGTTAATGGAGCAAAACAATTTACAGGGTCATAGCAGTTGCCTTGGTAAAGTGCACCGGCAGAATCATTTTCCTTTCTGACCTCACCTCTCCCTCTTTAATCCACCCTGTCATGTACTGACTCTTTGGTGTTTGAGAACTTACTTTATGGCTTTCTCCTATGAACATCCCACATTATATAAGGGAACTAATAATACTACTAATTTAAATTAATAATATTGTTAATAATTTTCAAGTGATTAATAAGAATTAGTCACTATGTTAGACACGTTGCCTATATAATTGCTAATCCTTACAGCAGCCCTACAAACTAGGTATTCAAATTATCATTTTACATATCAAGAAAACGAGATTCAAAGATATTAAGTGATTTTCCCAAGGTAACCCAATAGTAAGTGATTGAACTAAGATTTGAATCTGCAGCATGTATACCATGCTCCATGGCATTCAAAAACTTTTATAATTCATTCAGTAAATATGCCTTAATAACACAATATGTTTCATGCACTGTTCCAAAGAGAACAGTGATCAAGACTGATGATACGCACATTCAAGAAACTTGAACTTTAGCAGGGGTGGGGAGTGAAATGATATAGACATTCAAGTAAACGAATGGACAAGATAATTTCAGATAGTGATGAATGCCAGGATGAAAATAAAACAGGGTGGTAGGATATAGAGTCTCTGGGGCTACTTGGATAGGGTGGCCAAGGAAGTCTACTCTGATAAAGTAAGACCTGATTGACAGGTAGAGTCAGCCATGTGAACATCCGGGGGCTAAGCATTTCAAGCAGAAAGGATAGCAAGTACAAAGATCATAAAGAAGAAAGATATGTGAGTGTCCAAGGAAAAGAAAGAGAAGGAATAGGTGGCTAGTTTGGGTGGAGCATAGCAAGTAAGGAATATTATAAGTAATAATGATGCTTGGTATAGGGTGGTAGCAGTGGAGATGGATAGTAATAAATATATTTGGAATAAGTTTCGTAGGTTCTCAATTAGATTCTGAGTGTGTTATCCAAAATTTAGCATTTACCTTTCATGCAGTCTAATTTCCACTTATACCAAACTATTTACCAATTTCTACAACGTCCTTGTGCTTTTCACAAATCTTTTGTTTCTAAAGTCTGCAGTGCTCTTCTTCAAAATATTTCTCCATGATACATCTACTCTTTAATCAATTTACAAATTATAGGATATCTTTATTATAAAGTCTTCTCCAAACCTCTGTTACTTAATTGGAATGAACCACTTCTTTTCCCTTTTGTCTTCTTTATGACAATCTGAATGGTATCATGACTTAAGTTGTATACTTTAATCTCCCCCCAACTAGACTACAAACTTCTTGAGGGCAGAATCATCTCATACATCTTTGCAACCTAGCATTTGAATACAGTAGGACACAAGAAAGATGCATTGAATTATACTAGGTGCTCAGAAGAAGCAATGGCATCTATAATGATCTTTGATTGACTTCTCTGTCCCATTTCTTCACACACCGCTGTTTTTAATTCTTTATCTCTCTTCTTTTGCAATCATGACTTTTCCAAACCTACTCTTCTTAAAATCACTGGTGATCTCACAATAAGAATATTGCATTAGTTCCCTACTGCTGCCGTAGCAAATTACCACAAACTTGTTGTTCTTGTTAGGTGCCATCGATTCAGTTCTGACTCATAGCAACCCTATGTACAACAGAATGAAACACTTCCTAGTCCTGTGTCATCCTCACAATTGTGGTTATGATTGAACCCATTGTTGCAGCCACTGTGTCAGTCCGTCTCACTGAGGGTCTTCCTCTTTTTCGCTGCTCTTTTTATCAAGCATGATGTCCTTCTCCAGGGACTGGTCCCTCCTGATAATGTGTCCAAAGTATGTGAGACATAGTCTCGCCATCCTTGCCTCTAAGGAGCATGCTGGCTGTACTTCTTCCAAGACAGCTTTGTTCGTTCTTCTGGGAGTCCATGGTATATTTAATATTCTTCACCAACACCATAATTCAAAGGCATCGATTCTTCTTCAGTCTTCCTTATTCATTGTCCAGCTTTCAAATGCATATGAGGTGACTGAAAATCTCAAGGCTTGGGTCAGGTGCACCTTAGTCTTCAAGGTAACGTCTTTGCTTTTTAACACTTTAAAGAGGTCTTTTGCAGTAGATTTGCCCAATGCAATGTGTCCTTTGATCTCCTGACTTATGTTTCCATGGCATTGATTATGGATCCAAGTAAAATGAAATCCTTGACAACTTAAGTCTTTTCTCCATTTATCATGATGTTGCTTATTGGTCCAGTTGTGAGGATTTGTTTTCTTTATGTTAAGGTGTAATCCATACTGAAAGCTGTAGTCTTCGATCTTCATCAGTAAGTTCTTTAAGTCCTCTTCACTTTCAGCAGGCAAGGTTGTGTCATCTGCATAATACAGGTTGTTGATGAGTCTTCCTCCAATCCTGATGCCTATTCTTCTTCATATAGTACAGCTTCTTGGATTATTTACTCAGCATACATACTGAATATGTATGGTGTCTTAGGCTGGGTTCTCTAGAGAAGCAAAACCAGTAAAGCTTATAAATATATATATAGAGAGAGATTTATATCAAGGAAACAGCTCACACAATTGTAGAGGCTAGAACGTCCCAAGTCCGTGGATCAGGGTAGAGGCCTCTCCCAAGTCACGCAGCTGCAGACGCTGGTGAATCCAAGATCAGCAGGTCAAAGAGCAGGGCTCCACTCACAGGCTGTGAAGATCGACGAATCCCAAGTTCAGCAGATAAGCTGATAGCTCAAGTCCCAAGAACTGGAGAGGAGACAACAGGAGGCAGCTGCAGGATCCAGAGCGAACAAAAAGCCAGAACGTCTGCTTATATTCAGATGCAGGCCCCCACAAGAAGACTCCCTTTCATCTGATAGGCTACTCACAGTATAGTTAATCTTGGGAGTGACCACATTAAAACACTGAGAATCATGGCCCAGGCAAGTTGACACACAATCTTAACCATCACATATGGTCAAAGGATATAACACTGGCGCACACCTTTCCTGACTTTAAACCATGGAGTAGCCCCTTGTTCTGTCCAAATGACTGCCTCTTGATCTATGTACAGGTTCCTCATGAACACAATTAAATGTTCTGGAATTCTCCTTCTTCATAATGTTATCCATAATTTATTATGATCCACATAATCAACTGCCTTTGCATAGTTAATGAAACACAGGTAGACATCTTTCAGGTATTCTCTGCTGTCAGACAAGATCCATCTGACATCAGCAATGATAACCCTGGTTCCACAACCTCTTCTGAATCCAGCTTGGATTTCTAGCAGTTCCCTGTTGATGTACAGCTACAACCCCTTTTGAATGATTTTCAGCAAAATTTTACTTGTGTATGATGTTAATGATATTGTTCAATAATTTCCATGTTCTATTGGATCACCTTTCTTGGGAATAGGTACAAATATGGATCTTTTCCAGTCAGTTAGCCAGATATCTGTCTTCCAAATTTTTTGGCATAGACGAGTGAGCACCCCTAGCGTTGCATCCATTTGTTGAAACGTGTCAATTGGTATTCCATCAATTCCTGGAGCCTTGTTTTTCACCAATGTCTTCAGTGCAGCTTGGACTTTGACTATAGACTTAGTGACTTAAAACAACACAAATTTATTATGTCACGCTTTGGAAGTCAGAAGCACAAAATCAGTCTCACTGAGCTAAAGTGAACATGTTAGTAGGGCTTGTTTGTTTTGGAGGCTCTCAGGGGAAATCCTTTTCCTTGCCTTTTCCAGCTTCCAGAGGCCATCTGCATTACTTGACTCACTGCAAAGCATCACATCACCTTTTCTCCCTCTACTTCTGTCATCATATCACCTACTTCTCTGACATTGACCTTCATTTGCCTCCCTCTTATAAGGACCCATATGATTACATTGAGCCCACTAGATGATCTCCACCACAAGATACTTAACTTAATCACATATGCAAAGTCCCTTTACCACACAGGTTAACATATTCACAGGTTCTGGAAACTGGGACATGGATATCTTTGAAGGGCTATTATTTAGAGTACTGTCCATGTCTTATGGTGTATTATCAATCTTTGATATCACAAAAACATTTAATCAGAATGCATCACTCCCTCCTTTGCGAGAATCACTCTTCCACTGGCCTTTGTGACATGGTCCTTTTCTAGTGGTTGGGTCCAGATACAGTCTCCTCACCCAGAGGTGCTTGAAGGTAGGTAGGCAGGGGTTTTCTGGTTCTAGATCATCTTGTCACTAAGAATGTTAGTAGGTGTGCCATTGAAATGTTATAAAAGTTTTCAAGACCCCAGTGAAACAAGTATGAGTAGAAGTACTTCAGTACTGTAAGGGAACCAGGGAATTAGTGATGCCCTAAGGGAAAAAAGAAACGGGCAAAATTAGAATGTAAAGGAGCAAGGTTCAATTTCATAGGGGTTTGTATACCTATGTCTCATGTTAAAAACCAGATACTATTTCTTTGGCTGCAAGATTAATATTAAATCCTACCATTTGTTGAGGTGAGGCTGGAATTTACAAGTGTTATCTTATTAAAAGTTTACAAGTACCTAATTGAAAAATGGACAAAAGATCTGAATGCACATTTCACCAAAAACATACATCTATATCTATATATCTGTATATCTATACACACACACACACACATATATATAGGAATGATCAATAAACACATGAAAAGCTAGTCAACATCATTAGTCATTAAAGCCCACTGCTGTTGAGTCAATATTAGGAAAATGCAACCACAAGGGTATATCAAACTGTCTTGGATGGCTATAATCAAAATGACAAACAAAATAAGTATTGACGAGTATATGAAAAACTTGGAACCCTTATGCCTTGCTGGTAGGAATATAAAGCAGCACAGTCATTTTGGAAAGCAATTTGGTAGTGTCCTAAAAAAGTTAAGCATAAATTTACTATACAACCCTGCAATTACACCCCTAGGAATCTACCCAAGAGAAATAAAAATACACACTCACACAAAGGCTTGTAAATGAATGTCCATAGAAACGTTATTCATAATAATCAAAAACTGAAGAAAACCTAAATAACCATAAGCTGGTGGATGAATAAACAAAATGCATTATATCCACAAGGAGCCTGGTGGCACAGTGATTAAGAGCTTGGCTGCTAACCAAAAGATCAGTGGTTCAAAGCTATCAGCAGCTCCTTGGGAGAAAGATGTGACTGCCTGTTTCCATAAAGATGACAGCCTTGGAAACCCTATGGAGCCATTCTACTCTGTTCTATAGGGTCTCTATGATGAGGATTGATGGAATAGGTTAGGGTTTTTTTTGTTTTGTTTTATTATATCCATATGATAGACTACTATTCATTAATAGAAAGGAAGTACTAAACAGTGCTAAGGACCCCTTGTGTGTAATGGTTAAGTGCTTAGCTCTAACTGAAAGGTTAGCTGTTTGAACCCACCCAGCTGCTCAGCAGGAGAAAGACCTGGTGATTTACTCCTGTAAAGTCTGCAGCCTAGAAAACCCTATGAGGCAGTTCTAATCTGTCATATGGGGTTGTTATTAGTCAAAATCGACTTGACAGCATCTAAAAAGCAACAAAAAACAGTGCTGAAACGTGGATAACCAAAATCAACCTGCTGCTGTCCAGTTGATTCCAACTCATAGCAACCCTATAGTACAGAGTAGAACAGCCTCATAGGGTTTCCAAGGAGTGGCTGGTGGATTCAAACTGCCAACCTTTTGGTTAGCAGCTGAGCTCTTAACCACTATGCCACCAGGGATTCTGAAATGGTGATGAACCTCAAAAATATTTATGTTAAGCAAAAGAAGCTAAACACAAAAGACAGCACATTGCCTGATTCCACTTACACGCAGGGTCCAAAAAGAGAAATTTATAGAGGCAAAAAATAGATTAGTGATTGTCTGAGACTGGGGATGGAAACAGAGAGTGACTGAAAATGTACAAAAGGGATATTCTTGGGGTGATCTAAATGTTCTAAAATTGTAATGTGATGTAGGTTGCAAAACTCTATGAGTTTAATAAAAAGAATTGTACACTTAAAATGGGTGACATTTATGGTATGTAAATTATTTCTCAATAAACTTAAAAAAAAGTAAAATTCACCAATAGCCTAAGTCTTGCAGATAACTAGTGGCAGGGCAAGGATTCACACTCAATGTGCTGGATGCAAATCTGAGGTTCTTCGAGTAAGAGTATGTATTATAGACACATTCAGCTTATGCAAACTATGTCAAATTCTCAGAAAACCTAAAAAACATACAAATAAAACAAAGAGGGAGACATAGAATCTCATTTTTTGTGATTTTGTACGATTAATTTATTTCTATTCATTTGATTGTTTTAATACATGTGACAAAATGTTTTTATGTGTTTTTTTTTATTAATATGCTATAAGATAGGAATAATAGGACATGCCATTCACATATCAGGATAGAAAGGAGAATCTCTTGATTTACCCCATCACTCTTCCAGACCCTGGGTTCCAGTGCTATAAGGGCAAAAAATAATAATAATAACCAGAACCAAAATGCAAGGAAAAGTGAAATAAATTAAATAATTTTCAAGAATAATTTTGCTTATATTGTATTTTCACTTTATGCACTGAATTTAGAGCTTATCCCCATGTAGATGTGATTTCATTATACCAAAACATCCTCAAAATTTAGGACAAACTTATCACAACTATGAATATTCACTTTTAACATGTAAAGTTTATTAAATTACTTCAAAAGATAGAATACATATGTGGTAGAATTGCAAGTGTTGCTCACCTAAAATTATACCAGTGTAGAGAAAAAAATTAATCTTTTAAAATGTCTGTATCTGTGGGCTCACACATAGTAATGATTCTGAGAGGCACAGGACCAGGCAGTGTTTCATTGTGTTGCATGTAGGGTCACTGTGAGTTGGAACCAACTCGGCAGCACCTAAAAACATACCTGTGGTGAGTGCAGTGGTGCTTGAATGGTAGAATTCCTCCTTCTGTGCGGAAGACCTGGTTTCAATTCCTCAACACACCTCAAGTGCAAACACCATTTGTCTGTCAGTGGAGGCTTGTGTGTGGCTGTGATGCTGAACAGGTTTCGGCAGAGCTTCCAAACTGAGAGAGACTAGGAAAAAAAATCTGGCAATCTACTTCCTAAAATCAGCCAATGAAAACCCTAGAGTGATTTGAAGATGCTATGTGTTATGGACTGAATTGTGTCCCCTCAAAATATGTATTTTAAATCTTAACCCCTATACCTGTGGATGTAATCTCATTTGGTAATAGGGTTTTCTTTTTTATATTAATGAGGCCATACCAGTGTAGGGTGTGTCTTAAGCCAATCATGTTCGAGATACAAAAAGAGCTGATTACGCACAGACAGAAGAAAGCACGGATGAGGGAAAGATGGCTGCCACCTGGAGCTCTCCAAGGAACACTGAGAAGAAGGTTACAGAAATTGGAGACAAGAATTTTCCTCCAGAGTGGACAGAGAGAACACTCCTCTAGAGCTGGTGCCCTCAGTTTGGACTTCTGGCCTCCTAAACTGTGAGAAAATAAATTTTCTGTTCACTGAAGCCACCCCCTTGTGGTATTTCTGTTACAGCAGCACTAGATAACCAAGGCATTATGCTTCTAGTTTTGAAAATGGAAGAGGGGCCATGAGCCACTGAATGAAGCTGGCCACTAGAGGCTATGAAAGACAAGGGAATAGATTATCCCCTAGAGCCTCCAAAAAACAACACAGTTCTGTTAGCAGTTTGATATTAACTCAGTGAGACTCATTTTAGGTTTCTGGCCTCCAGAACTGTAAGATAATAGATTTGTGTTATTTTAAGCCACTGAGTTTGTCGTGGAGCCCTGGTGGTGCAGTGGATAAGAGCTTGCTTGCCTGCTAATCAAAAGGTCAGCAGTTCGAATACACCAGCCACTCTTTGGCAACCCTATGGAGCAGTTCTACTCTGTCCTGTAGGGTCACTGTGAGTTGGAAATGGCTCGATGGCAACAGTTTTTTTAAGTTTGTGGTAATTTGTTATAGCAGCAATAGGAAACTAATACAATATCTGATCTGGTTTTCCTCGCAAGCCCACCAAAAGTATTTACTCAGGGAAGAAACAGACAAAAACAAAATGAAACAAAAACTAAGAAAATTCTAATCCAGATTAAAATTTGTCTATGATGAACTGAACAGTGATTTCAGATAATCCCCAAGGATTCTCTCTGGGAAAAATTAAAAAAAAAAAAAATAATACTAAGTATCTCAGATTTCTTCCCTCTCCTGTGTTCTCCTCCCTAAGACAGCATCCAAATGTTTAGGTTGGGAATCTTTAGCTCCAAGTATGGACATTTTCATTTATCATGAAACTAAATAGATATCAAGTAAGAAGTCAGAAAGTTGACACCTTTTGACTTTTAAATCCTCAAATAATGTCAAGGTCAGTGTCTCTGAAATTCTTTTGGTCTTGGCCTCATGGTTACAAGATGGCTATACACACATTCAGAGCAGGAAAAATGGGATGGTCGGGAGTCATAAGTGTCTATCTCTTCTATCAGAAAAAGCAAAAGCTTTTCCAGAAAACACCATCATAGTGTATCACTTGGAGCTGGGTATGTTATATCTGGGTTGAGAGGGGGCAGGAACAGGAGAGGACATAAACAACATAATGGAAAACATGTGCAACTTAGGTGAACTCATGGCAGAGGGGAGACTCAGGGTCACTGGGTGCAATGCCCCCTGGTCTCTGGAGAGATGGGTGGTCCACTTGCTGCTTGCTTTGCTGGCTTTTACAACTGAAATCTGGGGCTGACGCACCTTATTGTTTGGTCTCTCCTTTGGTGAGACAAAACTTGGCCCACACCTGTAACTCTTCTATTGAACACTGCCCTTGGGGTACTAGAGTTACTTTGTATCCAGTTTCAGAGCTGGAAGTGCCTGAAAGTAGCCTGGATGGCCCTTAACTAGTGATTGACAAACACAGGAGTAGGAAAACACGCCTCAGCCCTGGACAACTCTGAGTAATTTATACTCTACCATTCTCCTATGGGATCAAGCTGAAGCTACCCTCTGGATCTTTACCTGAAATTCCACCATCGCTTAACTTCTTCCCCTCCTTATCCTGCTTCCCCTATTCCCTTTCTGGTTTCTTCTGGGAACATTTCCTTACTATAACATTTGCCCAAGAATTGTGTCTCTGGACCTACTCTGGAGAATCTGACCCAAGTAAGACCTGTTCTGTGCCTGACTCACCTCCCATCAGCTCTCAAGGGCCACAGACCCCTGAGGTACCTCCTTGATTTCAGGTCAACCAGCATCTCCTCCTAGCCTCTACTGTAAGTAGGGGCTACCTAGTTCTGCCACACTGGGATCATGGCAGGCCTGTAGCCTTCAAATCAGCAGCATCCACAGTACATAGGTCCTGAAGGAGGCTCAGAAAACATAAATAATGTTAAGGCTTTGTTTCTCCAGATCACCTTGTGCAACCAAGTTAGTGCAACTGTACTCTGGATTAATTGTGTGTGTGAGTGGGTGGGTGGGGGGCGGTGTTGGAGGGCAAGAACTGATCTTTTCTAGATTCTATATAGATACCAGTGGTAAGAGCCTTGGTCTGTTCTTGATATGCTACCAGGCAAAAGCACAGAGCAGGTAAGTGCAAGGCACGGGGAGACTGTCATGGTTTCTCACACCCAGCCTGGATATCTTCCACCAACTGGAAAAGGTGGGGGCTTCTATTTTACTTCTCTAGGCTATATCCTCTTTCTGACATCAAAGCAGCAATACTTTCAGCTTTGCTATCATAATTCAGAGTAAAATATTTTCCAGGGTAATTTTATAAACTGAGCTTCCAAAGTAATTTAATGGTTTTTCATTTGATATATTAAGGGAATTTAGGAAAAAAATACTCTCTTAATATGTTAACATAATTAGCAAAGCTATTTTGTATGTTAGACAAAGAATGTTTTCTCATTCTTTCTATTAAAGCAAAAAACAAAACAAAATTTAAAAAAAGAAGCAAAAACAACAATCAAAGAATTTTCTCATCACCTTTAGGACAATAATAAAACAAAACAAAACACAAACATCCCATTGCCATAGAGTGGATTCTGACTCAAAGCAACCCTAAAGGACAGAGGAAAACTGCTGCACAAGATTTCCAAGGCTATGAATCTTTACATAAGCAGACTGCCACATCTTTCTCCCACAGAGCAACTGGTTGGTTCAAACCATTGAACTTTCAGTTAGCAGCTGAGCTCTTAACCACAGTGCCACCAGGGTTCCTTAGGACAATAATACATTCCAAATAATGCTCTTTTAGAAAGATCTGCCATGTTCCATGTTGAATTATATTCCTTTTTATCACTCTTGTGATAATAAAGTAAGGCTAGAAAAGAAAGACCCCTGGATCAACTAATAGTTACCAAATTATAGTATCAATGTAAGCAACCTGAAAGTATTCGGGGAAAAAAATGTCAAACAAATACAGCTTTGGGGATGGCTTTAAAATGCCAAATTCCCTAAAATATGGAGCATCTGTCTTCAAGTAACTGTGTAGCGAGATGAGTATAAATGTTAGGCACGGTAAAGTTTCTAAAATGACCTTTATTCAACAATGGATTTGAAAAGTGGGTCAGTGTGAAATAAAGCTGTTCTATCAATGGGTTTTTGTTGTTGTTTTTTTCCCAGATCACCACAGTGGAGGTAAAAACAAAACAAAACAAAAACATTTGACTTTGTCAAAGCCCATCTTTAGAACATCTCACTTTAGACTTAGAATAAGTCTTTCATCACCATTGGGTTAATGGTATAGCAGCCACTTTTTATGCCTCTGGACCTCAGAGGTAAGGCATTATTACAGTTCTAATGCGTTTAGCATCAAGGTGGGTCCCTTTTGAAATGTGTAAAGCTCAGTAGACTAGAGTTGTAGCCTCATTGTTACGTAGGTTGAGCATTCTATTAGGTGATGCTTCCCAGATGTGTTAGTTTTGTAAACTTTTGCCTTTTTTTCCCTTTATTTCAGTAGGATAAGGCTTGCAAGCATAATTATGGCTTTCCTGTGTGATGGTTAGGGAATCCTGATGGGTTTGTTTTGGTTTTTCTGTGTCATGTTTGGAAAACCACAGGTTCCTCTTATAACCCAATGGAAAGGTACCTGCAATAAATTATTTATATAGCTCTCATTGGTATTTTGTCATACCACAGATAGGTGGCGCTACAGTGGCACTGGCCTCATTGGCGGCTTGTATTACCAGATCATAATTCTCCAAATCCATACTACCAACCAAAAATTTAAACACACTCAGTTAATAAGCATGCATTCCAATCCAAAAAACACATGCCATCAAAAAAAAAAAAAATTGAGAAAAAATGTCATAATGAAAGGGATAAAGGTTATGTGGAAGTTCAAAGGTGATTCTTCTTGTTCGTTCCTCCATCCTCAAAGGCAGCCTGAGAATTATGAGAGGTGTGAAAAGTTCATGCTTATCAAAGAACATTAATGACAATTACTAAAAAAAAGTGATTTTTAAAATTAAAACAAAATGTTTTTTCTTCCCAGTCTCCCCCCACCTGACAATCACGTGTGACAGTTACCCATGTCAAAAAATATTTTCTCATCAGAAAGAAAACTGATAAAGAGGTTCTGTCATTTTCCCTTTGTTCTCTATTTACAGTTATGAGAGAAAAATGATTTATGATTACGATAATTACATCTCAGGAGAGCTGTACTAATTACATAAAATTTTTAGCCATTTTTATTTTTACGAGCTCTTAGTTAATCTAAATTGAAATGTATTTAGCAATTTTATACCCAGTTACTTTTTAAACCTCTGTGTGGGTCATAAATTGAATGATCTAGGATCACTTAAATCATCAAATCTGTTCATGATGAGCATAAAGCTCCTGGGCCTGCATATTCACAATTTCAATATAAAGAGTTAGTTGCCCTCGACAGGTAGGATCTTCATGGGTGTTCTGAGGGAGTCTGCAGGAAATGAGTTTTGGGCAAAATGTTTTGCAATCTGTAGTTACACCATAATGACAATGAACTTTAGGAGTCAGTCTGAGATATATTAGCTGAGTTAATATTACCAGCAACCTTATCCCTTTCATTTTATGACTTTCTGTCACATTGTAACTGTGGGTTTCTCTATTGTCTTTTGTGTGCTCATCATCTCTTTATGATTCCGTTCTGTTATTGCCTCCTCTATTGCAAAAACTGCTAGCGACCAGAGATAAAAGAATATTGTTTTGAATTTAACGTGTCCTTGAAAGGAAATCTCTATAATGTTTGTTTTAAAGAATATTCTTTTTTGAAAACAATGTACTACTTTTCTAAAAATAATTCTATGTATACTATATAATAGCAGTTGCATCCTGAAATTTAAAATTTTCAGTGGAAGAGATAATATTAGAAAAGAGGGAGAAAAAGCAAACTACCCCTACAAGATAAGAAATATCCTTTATTGAAGAAATTTAATTCATGTTTTCTAAATGCGGTCTCTTATCTTTATGTAAATAATTTTTATATTCTTAGAAAAGATTTAAGTATCTTCTCTGTCATTCTGTTTTATCTTCCCAGCTATGAAGTAGGTATTGTTATTCTCACTTTAAATATGAGGAAACTGAGGCTTAGAGAGGTGGATGATCGTCCCCAAAGCCATACAGCAATTAAGTGAAGAAATATTTGAACTGATATCTTTCAATCTCTGTGATATCCAAGTACTTCCCTTTAATAATCCTAAAATTCATCTGAGATTGACATTATTTCCCAGTTTTCCAGATTAGAAAAGTAGTTTGCCAAAAGATGAAGTAACAGTCCAATAAACAGCAAAACCAATGTGTGGAACTTGGCTGAATCCTTTGAGAATAACAAGATCACATGCTCATGAATATATTCATCCATAAGAGTTAAGTGTTGAAAAGTATTAAGCCTGTTGCGATGTTTCATGCTAACAATGAGAAAATCGTTTGTCTTTTTCTATTTTTTATACTAC
This sequence comes from Dugong dugon, assembly GCA_030035585.1. Lineage (NCBI taxonomy): Eukaryota > Metazoa > Chordata > Mammalia > Sirenia > Dugongidae > Dugong > Dugong dugon. The sequence continues at coordinate 66,099,496 of CM057467.1, forward strand.
CTTTCCTTGCTTTTATTTTATTGGCTTAAGGCCTTATGGATCCTACCAAATGAATGGATTGAAATGCTAGTGTTAATTTTATTTGAAATTAAGGGCAGTGGGGGAGTGGGGAATTGGACCAGTGGAGTAGTTTATGTCATCTACGAGGTTAAGCACTCTGCTGCTAACTGAGAGGATGACAGTTTGAACCTACCATCTGCTCCACAAGAGAAAGATGTGGCAATCTGCTCTGGTAAAGACTGACAGCCTTGGAAACCCTATGGAGCAGTTCTACTCTGTCCTATAGCAGAGGGTCGCTCACTATCAGTCGGAATTGACTCAACGACAATGGGTTTGGTTTTGGCTTTGGACCATTGTAAAGCAAGAACTTAGGCACAAAAGTTTGTGGGTTTATTTATTTATTTATTTATTTAAATTCTTTAATAACAAACTCAACAGAAAGAAATTTATTTGGGGCAGGTTTCTTTGCAAATGAATAGTGGTTTTGCCTATTGATATTGGAAAATGCTTAAGGGACAATTCAGCTTGTATAAAAAGAAATTCAAAAAAGAAAATAAGGAAATGTTTTAATAAGTGGGAAGGAATTCTAAAACAAGTGGAAAAAATATTCCTGCACATACCTGTTAGGAGAGTTATTTAAAGTGCACAATTTGGAAAAATAGGAATTTGATTCAATTTGGCATAAATTGAGGTCTCAAAATAGGTAAGACTTTGTAATAGGCATTAGTGGAGCGCTCCAGAGAAAGGGGTGAAGGAGAAAGAAGAATAAGCAGGAGAAATACACGGTACTAATTCTCCAGTCATTTGCAATCCAGTTGGCCAGCAAAAATCCTTTTCATAATAACTGAAGTTTACATATCAACGAACTCCTCAAGGTTACTTTCACATTTGTTATGTCATGTTGGTCTCTCAACAACCCTGGGTAATATACAAACCCTCCTCCGCCCTCCAAGCCATCCCCTCCCCCCAGTTTGCGTATAAGAAACGGAGTGTGAGAGAAATTAAATGACTTGCTAAGTCACTCAGCAGAACCACACAATGGAACAGGGACTTGTATCACTTCTCATTTCAAAGGTTGTAGAATTGTGTGCATACTTCGGCGCATATGAACTGTTTGCACACTCGGAGCCTCCCCTCTCTAGTTGGCTAGAAATCGCTCATCCTAGCTTTCTTCCCTCTTGGATTACAGGATCTTCAGAGAAACGTGAAGTGCCAACTGGGTCTGATTGGAAGTAATTTTCTTTGACTACTGAAGCAAATGAGAAAATATTTGTTAAAATCCTGAAAACTGTGTAGAAAGGGAAAATTTGATTATTGAGTGTGTCTACCCCATCAGTATTATGCCTGGTTAGAAACTGCAGCACATCTTAAAATGAAAGAAGCTGCTATGTGGGAAATTCTGCTGAGGAGACATATGACAGAGAGAGACATAGAAAGAAGAAAAGCAGCAAAGCCAAAAACACGGGGCAAAAAATGCTTACTTCAGGAAAAGTATGTGTAGGAGGGGAAAGAGGAGAAGGGATGTCTGGTAGGGAAGGTTGTCAAGGAGAGAAATCGTATTTATCGGATGACTGTAATGTTCTAAGCTTTATATCAGTCAGTTTACATGTGTTTTCTTTCTTGATTCTCACTGCAAACCTATAACATAGGTAAGTTTGACACCGTTTCGTAAATTGAAGCTCAGAGAGGCTAGGTGTCGGGCTCACAGCCACAAACTAAAAAATGACAAAACCAGAAATCAAATTCATGCTTCCTGACTCCTAGGCCAGTTTTCCTTCCGTGTAAGCCTGTAATTAAACAGCCCTCCAAGAATACAGTAAATGTACCTTCTCTTGAGACTTTTAAACTAACCAGGACATAGTAATAGGGAACTCTCAGGAGGAATAGTCCTATTGGGGCAGAGAGAGAAAATTGGATATTCTAATGGGTCTTTTCCAAGTCTAATTACTCTCACTCTGTGTAAAGCGCTGGCTAAATGTGAGTTCATTATCATTTTATTCTAAGAAAACAAGATTGATTGACACTTTGGAGGTATTCACCATTTATATGCAGGAAATTTAGGAGACTTTAAAACACATTCAAAAAAGCTTTACTTAAGATAGCTTGTACTGCTTTTTACAGTGAAATACTCTGCACAAAAACAGATGCTTTCTAAAATTTCATACTGCTGCTCTTCCCTGGCTTATGACCTTGGTGTGTTCTGGACGGAGAAAAGAAATACCCTGGCTTCTTACCTACATTTTTCTGTGTTCACATACACATTCTTGCTCATTCTCTTTGCCTTTCAAATGTACTGATTCTGATCTCTATTCACAATGGATAATAATACTATTAATGATAATAGTTTTAAAATATTTTTATGTACTTTATTTCATCCTAAGCACAGTAGAGCATATGTACTCATGTTTCAGAAAAGGAAATGGAGCATCCAACAATGAAAGTAATTTTGCATAAAACCACATGTGATGGGAGTCAGGATTGAATTCCTAGCTTTGTAATGTTGTTAGTTCAGTACTTTAAAAAAAAAAAAAAACAACCCTCAATTTTAACCATGTATAAGGTTAATGTTTATATTGCCTGCTTTCATGTAAACGATGACAATAAACCAATGGCAAGGGACTTAAATTACAAAGGTTTCACACTGGGTTTCTTATCCCCCTTTGGAGACCTGGTAGCACAGAGGGAAAGCTTCGGCTGCTAATCAAAAGGTCAGCAGTTCAAACCGACCAGCCACTCTACAGGAGAAATATGTGGCATTCTGATTCCATAAAGATTTATAGCCTTGGAAACCCTATGGGACAGTTCTACTCTGTCCTGTAGGTCGCTGTGAGTTGGAATCAACTCTAGTCTTTTACTGAGATATGGGTGAAAGCAGATTTAATACGAAGATGGATCTGACGCCGAGCTATTTTAACCCAACTGAAGCTTTGCAAAAGTGAACTCTGTAAGACTGTTGCAGATCCTGGGATACTCTAAGAATATGGGTAGTAGGCAAATGTCCGCAGAAGATGAAAAAAAAGGAGGACAAGAAGGTATCCAGGTCATTAAATGGAAAGTATGTCATCTGTATTTGTAAGTTTACCTAAGTTCTTGTTGAATTTCTTTTTCTTACCCCCTTTCCCAACTAGGTTTGAAATGTACCTTTCCCCTTTGTAAAGTTGTCTCCAAACACAGGGATGAGTATGAAACTGGCCATAGCCCTTTGATATGAAGATCTCATTTCCAGGTAGTTTTATTTCATGGTGTCCCTGGAGTAGTATACTGTATAACAAACAATAGATACAATGTTATGAGGGTATTAAGGTTTTTCTGAAGAAGCCCTGTTGGTGCAATGATTAAGCGTTCAGCTGCTAACTAAAAGTTGGCAGTTTGAATTCACCAGTCACTCTGTGGGAGAAAAGATGTGGCTGACAGTCAGCTTCCGTAAAGATAACAGATTTGGAAACCCTATGGGGCAGTTCTACTCTGTCCTATAAGGTCGTTACGAGTCAGAATCAACTCAACAGCAATGGGTTTGGGTTAAGATTGTTTTGTTTGTTTGTTTGTTTGTTTTTTTCCAGGATCTCACACAATAAGGTCAAGGGAAAATGTTTTATTGTATGGAATGGATTAAGTAATATTCAGAGCAGTAAGGATTTTAAAGACAAGCCAAATCTTCGGTACAGCCACCCACAGAATCATAGCAACATCTTTTAAAAAATATATGCTTAAATACCGCATTCACTCTAAACAAACAAACAAAAAAAAAACCAAACCCGTTGCCATGGAGTTAATGGCACACAACTCATGTTATCTGGAAATATCAAAGGTATAGAGAAGGACTGTATGGGAGGCAAGGAGTCTAGGCATGCATTCTAAAGCTACTACTAGGTCTCAGAAAATGTTAAGCATTCTCTCATTAAATACTGCTGGCTTCTATATTGGTAACTCTGGCTCTTCCTTCATCAGTTTATATGTCCATTTGTGGTAGAATAAATGAATCCTCCACTTAGAGTTCTTCTTCTTTTAATCTAGTATAAGTTATTGTGTCCATAAGGGTAAGTAGGTAACTACATTTTATTTTGTGAGCTAGTGTTGACCAATTTTATGACCCAAGCTCTGTGTTGAGAAGTATTCTCAGGCTATGTGTGGGCAGAGAGAGTGTCACAATTGATCAACAGTGTCCGCTCTGTGTGCAGGCAGTGGGGAGGGGAGGCTCATAGTCTAGATACTTGCCATCTCTGCCACAAAACCAAGATGTAGTACACTCTTTTTTATAGATATTTTCTCTGTAGCATAAGTCCTTGTTGTTACCAGCCATTACCAAATTCAGTCTGGGAACTCAAATCACAGGTTGGAACAATCACATTTAACTTATACTGGCTTCTCTTGAGCTTAAAGTTTACAAAAAATAAAAAGTCTTTGAGTCAATCAAGAAAAACATCTCATTTGATGTGAGCGTAAATGAGAAATGCAATTTTATGAAAATTTAGACATCAGGTAGTGTATGAAGAAAGGTTCACTCTTCCAAATGCTTTATGAAGATAATGGGAGCTTGAGGTAGTTCCGAAAGAAGAGAATCAGGAAAAGGAGATTTTTTTTTTTAACAGTAAAAGTATAAAATGGAAGGTTTTGTGATTTGAACCATACCATTTTCTACTAAAAGGGCTTAAATAAGCACAGGATTTTGATGCAATCAGGTGGCAGTTTTTATGAGCATAGGTATTTTTTATCATTCATTTCTAGTAATTTTTAAAAACCATTATAAGTAGACAATAGGGATCCTATAATCTGGCAGAGCAATATGAAGCACAATTAGAATTAATGTAGATAATGAATTCATTAGCTCTGAAGTAAAAACACTTCCAATAAACATGCATTGATAAGATTATTTAAAATGATCTGTATGCATTCATGAGTTTATTCACTCATTTATTCCTTTTGTAATATGCATAGGCATGCTGGATTTTGGATATTTTGATACAAAATATTTAAATGTATCTTACTTATTTTTATTCCAGTGATAATCCTGTAAACAGATATTAAGACTTTACCCATTTTGCAGATGAATAAAATAAGAAATAGAAATGAAATATCCCGCAAAGACTATTTCCTGCCTCCCATACAGTCCTTCTCTGTCCCTTTGATATTTCCAGATAATTGCACATACCTAGAGTAAGTGCGTTATTTAAGCATATATTATCTTACATTGGGCCAGATTATAGGATCTTTACTTTTTACTGAAAACAACCAAAAAAAAACCCACTGTCATCGAGTCGGTTCTGACTTATAGCAGTTCCATAGGGTTTCCAAGGATGTAAATCATTACGGGAGCAGACTGCCACATCTTTCTCCTGCGGAGCCCCTGGTGGTTTCAAACCTCTGACCAATAGTTTTTTTTAAATTACTAGAAAACAATAGTTCCCTTTACAGGGAAAGAGAGATGCTAACACCGCAGAAACGTAGCCAACAGAAGTATAGTGAGAATCGCTTCAGGTAATATACAAAAAAGTCTTGGCAACAGGTGGTAAGTCATATAAGCCAGGGTCCTAAACGGTAACGGCTAATAGAAGTTATCTTCTGGCAAAATGTCATAAACCTGAAAGTAGGGATGAAAATGGGACTCTTTGGTTAGTTGTCTTCAGCTTACTTTCTTTTGCATTATGTGAAGTTGGGAGGACTAGATTCCTGTCACTCGTGACATTCTTTAGCCATCTTTGGAAGTGAAACAGCAGGCAAACCTATCCAGTGTATACCCGTGATTAGCACTAGCACCAGACATAGGACCAGGGGCTCTGCAACATGACAAAAGGGCTGTTTCTCAACAGAGAGGCCCTGATGGAACAAGAGAAAGGTGGGGTACAGAACTCAAATTCTAGTAAGAAGACCAGACTTAATGGTCTGACTGAGACTGGAGGAACCTCGGAAAGCGTGGCCCCTGGATTCTCTATCAGCCCAGAACTAAAACAATTTGAGGCCAACTCTTCAGACAGGGATTGGGCTGGACTGTGGGACGTAAATTGATACTCGTGAGGAGTGTGCCTCTTAGCTCAAGTAGATACAAGAGAGTAAATGGGCAGTTTCTGTCTGGAGGTGAGATGGGAAGGCAGAGGGCTAGGAGGTGGTTGAATGGACATGGGGAATCAAGGGTGGAAAGGAGGAGTGTGCTGTCACACTATGGGGAGAGCAATTAGGGTCACATAACAGTGTACCTATAAATTTTTGTATGGGAGACTAACTTGAAACGTAAACTTCATTTAAACTACAATAGTAAAAAATTTAAAATTTAAAAAAAAGGGCTGTTTCTCTGAAACTGCTGGAAGATTCTTAGTTCCCTTTTTGCTGCCACCACTTGGAGATAAGACAGAGGAGAGATTTATCTGTTTTCCATTCATTCATTCATTCATTCCTATAAGCCTTCATTCCACAAATTTATTGGGCATCCAGTTGATGTCACAAACCCTTTGATTTCTCATCTGTAAAAGGGCAACTAATAACGATAACTAATATTTTAAAATACATGTAAGTATATTGCAGACATTGTGCTAATAATTTACACGTATTATTCTGCTTTATTTTTCCAGTGTCCTCTGATGTAAGTAGGTATTATAACTAGATACATGTGACACGAGTGATTTCAAAATCATGTATCTGCCTTCGTCACACAGCTAGTAAGTGTTAGAGCTGCACTTTAACTCAGCTCTATTTAATACGAAAGCCAGAACTCTGAACCAGTATACCACACTACCACCAAACGTAGAACAAGTGAAAATTAAAGCAAATAGCCTATGTCAAATGTTCTAGTAGTATGTTATCCAGCCTCTCCAGTTTCTTGGATGGTGTCTTTGGATGGTCTCTTCTTCCTCCTGTCTTTTCTGAATTCCTACAGTCACGCATGCAGATAGCTTAGCTCTCCGGCTAATTTTCCCATGGTGCAGGGACATTTAATGGGCAAGCCATACAAAGATAATTCACAATTCCACGGCATGCCATTAGTTTAGCTTGAAACTACAAGAGACATGTAGCTTAGTGGTGGTGAGAAGGCTTTTAGGACAGACTGCCTTTGTTTGAGTCCTGGCTTTCCTTTCTATGTTACCTTTCTTCCTTAAATTCTCGGTTCTAGTGGATAATAAGAGTATCTATTACCATTGGGTTGTTATGAGGATTAATTGAGTTAATAATTCAAAACTCTTAGTAGAGTGATTGACACATAGTTAAGTGCTCGATAACTGTTATCTTACTGATTATAGTACATAGCACCTTAGTAAAAAATCTGTTGACCGTAGACATATGGATTTATTTCTGGATTCTCAATTCTATTCCATTGGTCTGTATGTTTGTTATTATACCAGTATCATGCTCTTTTAATTACTGTGGCTATGTAGTGTATACATAAGGTGCCCTGCTGAGGCAGTGGTTAAAGTGTTTGACTGCTAACTGAAAGTTTGACAATTTAAAACCACCAGCAGTTCCACAGAAGAAAGATGTGGCGGTCTGCTTCCGTAGAGATTTATAGCCTTGGAAACCCTATGGGGTCACTACGAGTCATAATTGACTCGATGGCCGTGGATTATTAACATAGCTATTATTTATTTGATTCAACTGCTGCTCCAGCAAGCTCCAGTCTTGGGTTTGAAAGCAATACATGATATCTTCTGGACAGTATCTTTACCCATGGTTAATTCTGAACACCTTAAACCTGAAATCTCACCTGTTGAATTACTATCCTTCTATAGCCCAAATCTGTGTGTTCTCTAGCCATAATAAATAGTCACTCAATAAACACTGACTCTATATACCAGAGTCCATGAAAGGTGCTAGGAATGTAAGAGTTGATAGATCTCTGCCTTCAAGAGGTACAGGGTTTATGAATGCTGGGTGATCATTTAGTCGTTTGTTAAGCCTTCTGTAAAGGGGATTCCTGTATTGAGTGGCAGCTGCAGTAGTTGACCTTCAGATTCTGTATTGGATAGTCCCCTTTCTGTCTTTCTCTATCTCAGGCTATCTGCCAGGCTGGCTCAGGCATAGGATAAATGGAAGCTTTTATTGTTGCCATGGAGAGGCAGTTTTGTAATGATGTAAGAGACCAGGTTTTGGTGTTAGAGATCTGAGTTTAAATCCTAAACCAGCTGCCATCGAGTCAATTCTGACTCATGATGACCACATGTACACCAGAGTAGAACTCCATGGGGTTTTTAGTGGCTAATTTTTTCGGAAATATATCTCCAGGCCGTTTATCCAAGGCACCTCTGGGTAGACTTGAACCTCCAGCCTTTTGGTTAGCAGCTATTAACTTTTTGTACCACCCAGGGACTCTGAGTTCAAAGCTTAGTTCTACTATTTTAGAAGCTGTGAACCTTGGATCAGTTTCTTAATTTCTCTGATTGTTTCTCTTCATGAGTATAGTGGGAAGGCTATCTCGCAAACAGGGATTTTGTGAAGATAAGTCATTATACGTGTAAAACACTTAGCACAGCTCCCAACACAAAGTGTGGGGGGGGCCGCTCAGCCAATACCAGTGGGGGACAGTAGCAGCATTAATGGTCCTAGGAGGAGTGGCTATGGCTGCAGCAGCAGATGTGGAACAACCCTCTTCCTTTCTTTGTTTGTTCAGATGCTGCCTTTATAATGGTAATGGTCTATTTTAAAATTCAAAGTCCATTCTAGAGACAAAGAAAAATGATAGTGGGTTTCCCTGTAATTAATGGCATTTTTAAACATTTCAGTCTGATTATAAATAGAATATAAGATGCCTTCTGTGGTGAATAACATGTCTTTCTAGTTTTCTAGATTTATGAATTTAGCCCATATGAAATTAATTATTGTGGGTGTATTACATGGATGTTAAACATCTGGAATAATAGCATTTTATTGTTAATAGACCTCTCAGGAGCTCATGACAAACATCCTTATAATAGCAACATATGCTGCTAGTTTAATGAGAACCATCACTGACAATTAATGGTTCTTGTGCTTTCAGTAAATTGCACATTTTCAAATTTTATATTCTTTATTTTCATCTTTATGGTTTCAGTTGGTGACTTGTTTGAAATTAAAGCCAGAGCTCTTTACAGGGAAAGAAAGTATTTATTGATTGTGTACTATGTGCCAAGCACTGTGTTATATGCTTTATGTATGTGAAGGTACGTGAGCATGTAATTACTTTTAAGCCTCAAAACAATCCTGTGTCCCTATGATTTACAAATAAGGAAACTGAGGCATAACAAGACTAATAACTTAATCAATATGAGGGCCTAAGCTAGAATTCAATGTTGAGTTTGTAGGTTCTTTCAGTCATCAGCAGAAGAGAAATTAGAGCATTCCTGAAAAGATCCCCTTTTCAATATATAAAATCCTGCTTTAAATAGGCCCTTGAAATTTATACATAATAACCTTCTAGCCATCCTTGAGCTTAAACTGATGTGGGCAAAGAGTTGATAAAGAAATCTGTGAATTTGTTAATGCATCCATTTAAACTTTTGACACATTTTGGAACCTAATCTGTACTAGTTAGTAGCCAAGGAAATATTCAACAGAAGCATACACTCTTCTCCTTGATGCCTTGGTGTAGCGTAAGGAATTAATTATTACTGAGCACCAACAATGCTCATGCCATGTTGGCCATTGAATTACCTGGTGCTCTGGAGAGGGAAGTTCTGCAAGGACCCCAAAGCTCACACTACTTCTCTTCCCCCATTTTCTTGGCTAGTCTCAAATATAGTGCTGATGAAAATTAAGCATTGTTGATATATTTTAGGCAAATGATGTGAATTTTTGTGGGGACAACAGAAAAAGAACATGTTATCACAGCCAAACGAGGTGATGCTATTTGGGAAAAGAAAAGAAATGGCAAAGAAGCTATTTTATCTAGGAGTCGGAATTAGGCCCCTTGAGGTTTGATCAGTTTGTATTTAGACTGTATTTTCATCATTATATATTTTGACATAATGGGAAAATTCTTAAAATCACGTTACCCTGTTTTATTGTCTTCAGAGCATGTATATTATTTGAGAGAATCTTGTTTAGCTATTTTAATCTTGATTATTACTTTCTCCCCTCACAAGAGTGTAAGTCCATGAGAGCAGATCTTTTCTACTTTGTTTTCTTTTGTATCCTCCAAAGACTAGAGTAGTGCTGGCACATCATCAACACTCAATAAATCTTTATTGAATGAATGAATGAATATGTACTGTTATTTTCATAGACTAAAATCAAGCTCATATCGTATATTGATTCACTATATATCGATTAAGGAGGATGTGCTGTGTACCAGGCTATGTATATTTGCATAATACATGTAGATATGTATACATGTGTCAGAAGCAAATTGCAAAATAGGCAAAATACGAGACTCAAAATAGTGGCTAGACCTCTCCCCTGTTACATGATCTCAGAAGAGTTTCACAACTCTTCTGAGCCTTCTTTATCATAGCTATAAAACACTGATAATACACACCAGCTCTACTCTGTCCCAATAACAACATGTGCCCTTCTGATCCCACCCTAATCTGTGGCTAAGCCAACCAGAGTCTGATCTGATAGAAGAGTAGGTGCTTCCGTCATACTAAAATGCAGGATCTAGATATATTCTGCAGATTTCACACCAGACTCTCCCAGTGCATGGGCACCTTTGGGAGCCCTCAGATATGGACAGCTGTCTATCCACCCCCATGTGTGATTGTGCTACCAGACTGGCCTCTGTGAGGGCCCCTGGTTCTTCCTCCAGTCCCCACTAAGAAAAGACCAGCTCCTAAGGTCCAGGTCTCCTATGCACCTGGCACCCTCATCTTGGTCGTGTCAGCCCCTTTCCTGCAGGCTGGACCCTGAGGTCTCCTTTTCAGACATTGCCTCAGGATCTCCCAGATCTACAGCTGGCCTACTCAAGGTGCCTCAAATGTTCATCACCTACCACCTCACAGCTTATATCTCAGATCAAACTCAAGTTTATCCTCTTCTTTGCTAAATCTCTCAGTCTAATTACCTGGAGCCTTTCTAGACAGCTAATCCAGTTAGTTTCCCTCAGTTACCATACTGTATCCACTACTGGTTCAGTGCTATGAAAAGAATTTAACTGCTTATTTGTGTTTGTGTGTGTTCTGAGTAGGTCTAACAGTAGCCAGTGAAAATCTCTGTAAAATAAACTCCCCTTGAAAGGTGAAGAGTGTAATTTGCAAGGCCAATAGGTCAACTGCAAACAATCTCCACTAATCATGAACTGTAAGGTACATTAACACCTCAAGTGGGTATTTTCTGCTTTTTTTTTTTTTTAGCATAAGCCAACTACAATAAACTGTAGGCAGATCCTTTTGATAAAAATAGAAAATACTGAAATTTAGCTCAAAATATTCCTACATATCCAGACTGGAGCCATATTGTATCATGAGACCCAGAAACTCCTTGAGAGTAGGGGAGGTAAAGATTCCTAGTATAATATAAAGCCTAATAAATATGTTTTCACCGTACAGATCACTTTCCAAAAAGAAGGGGAGAAGACTATCGAAATTAATAAAACCAATTATATCTATCTCAGTTATTTATTGAGTAAATAAATCCATTGACACATCACTACAGCCCAGTGCCTGGCACCTGGCAAGTGCTCAGTAAATGTTGATCAGTGATCTTTGTTTCTCCTGGGTCATGGGTGCTGAGAAAGACCAAGGTCATAGATAATGAGACTTCACAACCTTATAGCCAGAGGGAGAATTATGGAAGTGCTTTGGAAGTGAGTTATTTGAAGCTCTTTTGGAAAAGATTCCTCATCTTTTGAGATCTCTGCTGTCACTTTACAAAGAGGGATAAAAATACTGGACATGGTCCAATTCTGGAGCTCTCACATGGCAGTGGGTGAAGCAGTTTGAATAACACAAGAGTCAATCCTTAGAATCCCCTGCAGAGACTCAGAAAGATGTGTAAAGCACTTGGGATTTGATTTCATTTTGTGGGGGTTTCTATTCTGTTTTTGTATTTACTGTCACTGAGAGGAATAGAAAGTAAACCCGTTAGAACATTCAGGTTGCATAGTTGTGTGTGTGTGCTTGTGTGTGTTTGTGTGTGTGTGTGTGTGTGCGTGTGTGTGCATTTTTTTTTAAGAGAAAAGAAAGAAGGTTGTGGAAGGCTTATGAGTAAGATGCCTAGTTTTCTAATAAATATATCGGTACTACATTTTTAAATGGGATGCAGAACCTGCTCATCTTCTTTGGGGAATTTATAATGCACTAAGAATTTGAAAATTTTCTTTGAGTATCTGAGGAAGAGAAGTCAACTAACTTTGTAATCTCTGGAAATTTCTCATTCCGTAGTTCTCCTATGACCTTGTAATACATAAACTTGAAAAAATTATTAGCGATGCAGTCCTAGCCCTTCAAAAGAAATGCAAAGGAGGCAGTATTATCATGTGCCTACTATCTGTCCAATGCTGTCCAACATGTCATGTTCCTATATTATTTAGTACTCATAACAACCCTATAAAGTAGATGTAATTTTCCCTATTTACAAATAATGAAATTCAGGCTCAAAAAGTTGAAGATGAGCCTTTTGGCTCTATCCCTTATCACCCACCATAAGCATCTCTCTTCTGAAATTTTCCCTGTCCTTAGCTGATTGAGTAAAGCATTTCCTCCTCTGTGCTATTTCTGCTTTGTACATGCTTTTAATACTATATCACTGTATTTGAATTAGTTTCATTTCATATCCTCCCCTCTTACCAGAGTATAAATTTCTAGATAGTTGGTGTTGTGCCTTTCATCTCTGGATTCTTTGCACAAACCACAGAAATGTCTCATGTTTGAAGTAAATGCAACATAACTGGTTAGGGATAGAGTCACAATTTAAGTTTAACATCTCTTTGAATCTGAAATCTCGTGAGTTTTTTCTTTATACTATGATGCCAAAACTTGAAGACAGACAGAAAGATTAGCACAGTATATTATTAAATAATGTGCTTAAATAATACAATTATATTCAATTTACCTACCTAATATAAATATACCAGGGTTGAGAGTAGTAGGCGATGATTCATAGGTATTGCAAATCCAAAAAAAGTGCCCCCCAGGGATAGTGTATAATTGATCAAATAAGTCTAAGTATGTTCTTTTGATTCATCAATTATTTTTATTATTATTATTATACAACTACTATACCTTAGGCTCTATGAGAAGTAGAAAGGTGAAAGAAATAGGGGTCTTGTCCTTACAAAGTTTTCAGGTAACATATTGCAATGAAATATGTACACACGGTAGTATATTTTGGCGTGAGTTTTTATTTTTTTTTTATCTCTTTGAGTTGTAGCTTCCACTATCTAAATTGCTGGTAATAATGCCCCTCAGGATCATTGTGAGGAATAAAAGAGATAACATGTTATCAAGTCTTATGCGTAACATAAATGAAGTTCAATCAAATTTACTTTTCAGCTCAAATGTAGATAGAAATATAGATATAAACTTAGATCATAGCTTCTCCTCGGGGCTAGCGGTGGTGTACAGGGAGAGGATTTGCAGTTTTTACAGTTTTGCTGCCCAGAGGACATTTGACAGTGGATAGAGACATTTTTGGTTGTCACAACTGGTGGGTGTTCTACTGCCATCTAGTATGGAGAGGCCAGGATGCTCCATAGCACAGAATGGCACCCCCCCCCCAACAAAAAAATGATCTGTTCTAAAAAGTCAGTAGCACTGAGGTTGAGAAATCTAGATGTAGAGTAGACATAGATACAGACATACACACCACACAGATAGGGATACAAATACAGATGTAGATGCAAATGTGAAAAGTGATACTTGCCACAAGTCAACATTGGGCCTAGTGCTCCGACAGTGCGGAGGTGGAAGAGGGATGACCTCTGCCTGGGAATCTGAGAATAATAAAAAGAAATATGATCTTATTTGTAATCCAAGCTGCTGTTGTTATCCCACTGGTAAGAGACAGATGAGAATGCAGTATCAGTGTACTAAATCATCATCATCATCATCATAACTACCATTTTCTGAGCCTCTGCTAGGTGGCTTGGAAACTTCTGAGTATTAGTTTATAGATTTTTTTTCTCATTTAATCCTCAGAATAGACACAAAATGCAAGTATTGCAACCCCCATTATACAGATGAAGAGAATGAGGCTTGGAGTGAAGTGACTTGCTTACAGATGCAAAACTGGTAAATGACACATTCTGGATTTTAATACTGTTTTCTAGTTTGTAGAAATTGCATTCATGCCTCATTGCAGAGCTTCCTCCTACTTTTCTTTCCTGAATTCCTGCAGTGGAGGAGGCTTCTGCCCTGGGGGAAGAAGCAAGGGTGCTGGACTAGAGTCACCTCCTTTAGAATCATTAATCTTTGGATAAAGAAGGAGGCCAGAATCACGGGCAGGAGTACACAGCATGTTCAGTGCCATCATTTTTGAAAGAAGTAATGCGTCATGTGGGGCATCACTGAGAGAGGACAGCATGCCATATGAGGAACTGACAAAAAAGCAGAGAGCAATTAATCTGTAAAAGGAAAAACTCAGAGAATTCAGAACACCTTTGAAAGGTTTTCATTTGGAAGAAGAGATAGAAGACACAGTAGACTAACATTCTTTGAGGACCCAGTATGTATAAGGTAGGCACTTTGGTGGATGCTTTGCTATTATTTATAGATGAGGAAACTGAGGCCATGAGATGTTAAGAGGCGTGGCCAAAGGTCACACATGGAGCAAGGATTCAAACAAAATTCCAACTTCCAAGCCTCCATTTTTCTTTTAGTGCCTTGTCTTCTGCAGAATTAAAAAAAAAGAAAAAGAAAAAATTAGACATAGGAGTGGAGAATGCAGGGAAGTTAAATTTTGTTTAAATGGAAGAGAGAATTTTTGTCAATTGGAATCATTCAAAATAGAATGAACTACTTTTGACATACTGAGCTGTCTGCCCTTGGGAGAATTCAGGCTAAAGCGGGGTGACTATATGATGGTGGTGCTACAGAAATGATTCTTCGACTTGGTTGTTGGATACTTGGTGTGTTGTTGGACCTGATCATCTTCATGGTTCCTTTTAATGCTATGGAACTATACTAGGAATTTATGAAAAATTTGGAAAAATGATATAGACTATGTAGTTTTCAAAAAGAATTGCATTATTTTTCTTGTTATTAAGGAGACTGATCAATTTGGTAATGAAAGGTTTGGTTGCATAGGCCACTGCTGTTGAGTAAATGTAATTCTTTGGAACTGTAATTATGCACAGTATTGGTTTTATACATCATACATGATTGGTAGAACAAATAGATGAAAGTTTTGTACTTCAAAGGAGAGAGTTGTCAGGAATTCCTTCTATCAGTTCTAACACTGAAGTAGCAAAGCTACAAATAGGACCCATATAAAGTCACAGATAGGGAAGGCTATAGGTGGAATATCTGAGTATATTTTATAGATCATCATCAGTTTTAGAAGGAGATGGAACTCGGAAGCAAAATCAAAATAGGAGATGTCAGATAGCACAGAATCCAAGGGATGATCAGAAATCAGAGTGAGCGTGGATTGATGAGTTCTCCTCGATTCAACAAATAGGTATTGACTGCCTCTGATGTGCTGAACACGATACTAGCTACTGGGGAAATATAAAAATTACAAAGACAAATTTTAAATGAATTTATGCTCGAGGAACTCATAGTCTATGTGGGGAGAGACATATAAAAAGTAATTAAAATGTATTGCAATAAAAATGGCACCATACTGTATGTGGTCAGCCACTATTTGCTTTTTTCATTCCAGATTATGAATCTAAAATTTATCTATGGTGTTGTATGTAATTGAAATTTATTCATTTTTACTACTGAATAATTAATTACACACTGTAAATATTTTACAATTTTGAATCTCAGAAGTAATACTAACTAAATAACATATTGTTCAAGGAAAGAAAAGTTTATATGCTAAATACAAAAATAAAGGAAATTATAAATACAAATTTCAGGATAGTGATGCCATTGGAATGAGATGAAAAAATGGGAAATGGCATATTGGTAGATATGGTAGTAGTAATGTTCCAGTGTTTAAAAGGAGTGGTGGTTTCCTAGTTATTTTATTATAATTCTTCAGAATACATATGTATGTATATATGTGTATACGTATATATATACACATGTATATATATGTACATATATATATATATTTGTTGTTGTTGTGTGCGATAGAGTTGATACTGACTCACAGCAACCCTATAGGACAAAGTAGAATTGCCCCGTAGGGTTTTCTAGGCTGTATTCTTAACAAGAGCAGATCACCAGGTCTTTCTCCCATGGAGCCACTGGTGGCTTCAAACTGCTGACTTTTCTGTTAGCAGCCAAGTGCTTAACCATAGCACCACCGGGGCTGTCTTGCTCTCTCTCTCTCTCTCTCTTTCTCTCTCTCTCTATATATATGTATTTAGGAGTCTCTCACTGATGCAAATGGTTAACGTATTTATCTGCTAACCAAAAGGTTGATGATTTGAGCCCACCGAGAGGAGCTCAAAAGAAAGGCCCAGCAATCTACTTCAAAAAATCAACCATTTGAAACCCTATGCAGTACAGTTCTACTCTGACACACATGGGGTCTTAATCAACTTGATGGCAACTGGTTGGTTTTGTAAATATATATATATGTAACCATTAAAAAGAAAAAAAATCAATATAATGTGACTTTGTCTTGGTTGGGTGGATGGACAACAAGACTAAAAGGAAAAAAAAAAAAAACTTTATAGAGTATATTATATCAGAGCTGGTTTTTCGAGAAGGGAAAGCATTCCAGGCAGAAGACAAGCAGTGGATGCTCTGGAAGCCTTTTTGTTCGTTTCTATATCTTGTTTAGCGTTGTCTATATCCCCGACAGCACAATATACCTATACACAATAAATAATTGTTAAATGAATGAATGAATGAACACATTGGAATATAGCACATGAATCTGTGTATGTGAGGCACTTGGAGGAAGTAGAGAATTAGATTGGAGAGGCAGAAGGGAGCCCTTTAAGAAGTCTTATTTTGGATTTGAACAGTAGAAGATCACTCTGGCCACAACGTGAAGAATGGCTTAGGAATGGAAGTAGGACGCTGTACCAAAAACAGAGAGGACACTTAGGAAATAGTGAAGTAGTCTCAGCAGGAAGTGATAAGGGGGAGCTAGAACACCAAGTGTGGGAGTGGCCAGGAGGAACTTTTCAGATTATTAATGAGGAGTAGGACAAGAAGGCGGCTTCACTGCAATGAGTCCAGAAAAAGCCGCCACACCCATAGTATCTCTCTTAACCATTGTGCCACCAGGGCTCTGAATAGATGCACATATGAAAGTTAAAGCCAGAATGACATGTAAGGATGTGTGAGAGTAGACAAGTACGTTTGCACCGCTAGAATGGTAGATTGGTATTCTTGAAAAGCAGACTGGTAAAATCCAAGTTGCAAGAAAGGATAACATAATCTCTAAAAACCATTGGGGTAGTATCTTCTTATCTTTTTAAGAACAAGGTTGATATGCTGTCAGGATTGGCAACATTTTCCATTTACAGACATGGGCACAGTCTTAGTTATCACTCTATAGAGGATTTCCTATGCCTCAAAGCTTTAATCTTACAGAACATTGATTTACTCTTCAAAAATTTTAGGGGCTTTTGCTGACACCCAGGCTGAGGGGAGTATAACTGTATATTTTGACATGTTTTCCCTTCCTATGTATAGACAAGGCAGTGAAGAGAATCATATGAAGGGATGGCTGAGTTCATGGTTTCAAGTCATGAGGATCACTTTGTTTTCTTATAATAGGTCACAAAACAAAATTAAATAAAGAATTATATTTCTTGTCAAAATATATGGGCTTTAGCAACATTTGAATAGACAACATTCCCATTCACAGCAGTGTAGGATGAAAGTAAAATGACCACATATTGTCATGCCAAATAAAGATTAAAAAAAAAAAATTTAACTTCCCTTCCCCATCAACATACACATAACCACTGATTTTCAGAAATAATCAAAAAAAAAAAAAAAAAAAAAAAAGGAGTTTTCCTAGCTTCCTGGTTGCTCACAACCCTTAAAAAGTCAAAGGAGTAAATGAATCTCAGCCCTTCATACTGAGAGGTGTTATTCAGCTAAACAATGAAGAGTACTGTTTTACATTGAACTCCAGACATATGTCAATCAGCGTAAAGAATGTGAAAAAAAAAAAAGAGGTGAAAGCATGAGCTTTATTAAACACAAACCTGGCTTTCTACTGCACATCGTCCATTTACTAGAGGAGTGGACTTGGCTAAATTCCTTAGCTTCATCTCGGTTTTCTCATCTGTAAGATGGTAATAATAAACAATTTCTACTGGATGTTTTTAACAATCATGTAAGTTAGTATATGCAAAGAACCTAGAAGGACGAAAGCTGTATAACAGGATCTCAGTAATAGTTCAAAGTATATGCATAAAAATAAATTCAAGGTGAGATGTACAAATAGGAAAATCAGAAAAATTCCTTAAATGATGGACTTTGGGGGAAAGACACTGAGAAAAACTTGTGATTTCTACCTGTTGACTGATGCTTGTAATTTTGCCACCGTTAGAATTTTAACATTTTAGTGTAAGTCATTGGCAAATAGAGGTCTACTGGGAAACGTGTGATGTGGTATGAAAGGAAGAGCATTGGCCTGGCAGTAAGAGGCCCAGAGTTGGTTATCATAGTTGTGCCACAAGGATGAGATCTTGAGAATATCACTCTATCTCTGTGAACTATGGTTTCCTCTCCTATAAAACTGGGATACTGAATTGAATGTGTATGTGTGTTTTGTTGTTGCTTGTTTTTATTTTTATTTTTTTTCCCCTTGTAGATTATGTTATTAAAGCTACTTAGGGTTTCCAGTGCACGACCTGCGGAACTGTAGACTGGGGCTCTGAGGTCACCATTTCCTCCCTGTCTCGTTTATTTTTTTATTTTTATTTATTTTTTAATGTTTTTTTTTTATTGTACTTCAGGTGAAGCATTACAGAACAAATAGTTTCTCATAAAACAGTAGTACACATGTTGTTTTATGACATTGGTTAACAACCCCACAACGTATCAACCCTCTAACTTCTCAACCTTTTTTTTGGGGGGGGTGGGGTGGGAAATACACTAAGCCAAAGACACACCATTTCAAAGATTTCTGCATGCACAGTTCAGTGACACTGACTACACTCTTCGAATTGTGCTTTTATTCTCACTTAAGATGAAGGCTTACAGAACAAAATAGTTTCTAATTTAACAGTTACTACAAATGTTGCCCTATGACAATGGTTAACGATCTCACAACACATCAATAATATCCTTACTCTGCCTTGGGTTCCCTATCACCAGCTTCCTTGTCCCCTTCTGCTTTCTGGCCCTAGTCACTGGACTCCTGTACCTCCTTAGTCTCATTTGGTTTTACGGGGCTGTCCACTCCCAGGCTGAACAGTGAACCTCGGAGGTAACTTCACCACTGAGCTAAAAGGGTGTCAGGGGCCATACTCTGGGGGTTTCTCCAGTCTCTTCTAGGCCAGTAAATCTGGTCATTTTTTTTTTTTTTTTTTGTGAGTTAGAATTATGCTCTACATCCTTCTCCAGCTCTGTCCAGAACCCTCTGTTGTGATCCTAGTCAGAGCAGTGGTGGTAGCCGGGCACCATCTAGCTGTACTGGACTCAGGCTGGTGGAGAACTTGGTAGCTGTGGACAATTAGTCCTTTGGACTAATCTTTTCCTTGTATCTTGTTCTCTTCATTGTCCCTTACTCCCGAAGGGATGAGACCAGTGGAGTATCTTAGATAGCCGTTCACAGGCTTTTAAGACCCCAGACACTACTCACCAAGGTAGAATGTAGAGCATTGTCTTTATAAGCTGTGTCATGCCAATTGAGCTAGATGTTCCCCGAGACCATGGTCCCCAGAGCCCTCCACCCAGCAATTCAGTCCCTCAGGGAGTTTCGATGTGTCTGTGGGGCTTCCAGGATCTTTCCTTGTACAAGTTGTGCTAGTTTCCCCTGGATTGTGTACTGTCTCACCCTTCACCCAAGATACCACTTAACTATTGTCTATTTAGTATTTCCCCCACACACCTCCCATCCCTGCTAACCAAAAAGATTGTTACATTTTGTGTGTAAACTTTTTCATGGGTTTTTACAATAGAGGTCTCATACAATATTTGTCCTTTTGTGATTGACTTATTTCACCCAGCATAATGTCCTCCAGTTTCATCCATGTTAGGAGATGCTTCACAGATTCATTGTTGTTCTTTCTCGTTGCACAGTACTCCATTGTGTGTATGTACCACAGTTTGTTATCCATTCATCTGTTGATGGGCGTCTAGGTTGTTTCCATCATTTTGCTATTGTGAACAATGCTGCCATGAACATAGGTGTGCATATGTCTATTCGAGTGACGACTCTTATTTCTCTAGGATATATTCCAAGGAGTGGGATTGCTAGATTGAATGGTATGTCTATTTCTAGCTTTCTGAGGAAGCGCCATATCATTTTCCAAAATGGTTGTATCATTTTGCATTCCCACCAGCAGTGCATGAGAGTTCCCATCTCCCAGCAGCCCCTCCAACAGTTGTTATTTACAGGGTTTTTGATTCGTGCCAGTAATGCCGGTATGGTATCTCATTGTGATTTTAATTTGCATTTCTCTAATGGCTAGTGATCACGAGCACTTCCTCATGTGTCTGTTGGCCATTTGAATGTCTTCTTTGGTGAAGTGTCTGTTCATTTCCTTTGCCCGTTTTTTAATACGATTGTTTGTCTTTTTGTTGTAGAGGTGTTGGATTTTCTTGTAGATAATGGAGATTAGACCTTTGTCTGACTTGTACTGTCCAAAAATTTTTTCCCAGTCTGTAAGTTCTCTTTTTATTCTTTTGGTGAAGTCTTTTGAAGAGCATAGGTGTTTGATTTTTAGAAGATCCCAGTTATCTAGTTTATCTGTTGGGTTTTGTGTGTTGATGGTTATGGTTTGTATCCTGTTAATGCCATGTATTAAGGCCTGAAGTGTTGGTCCTATTTTTTCTTCTATGAACTTTATACTTTTAGGCTTTATATTCAGGTCTTTGATCCACTTTGAAGTAGTTTTTGTATACGGCGTGAGGTATGGGTCCTGTTTCATTTTTTTGCAGATGGATATCCAATTTTGCTACCACCATTTGTTCAAAAGACTATCTTTTCCCCATTTGATGGACTTTGGGCCCTTGTAGAAGATCAGGTGACTGTAGGTGGATGGTTTTACACCTGGGTTCTCAATTCTGTTCCATTGGTCAATGTATCTGTCGTTGTACCAGTACCAGGCTGTTTTGACTACTGTAGCTGTATAGTAGGTTCTGAAGTCAGGTAGTGTGAGTCCTCCAACTTTATTCTTCTTCTTCAGTAGTGCTTTACTTATTCGGGGCTTCTTCCCTTTCCATATAAAGTTAATGATTAGTTTTTCCATCTCTTTGAAGAATGTTGTTGGTATTTGGATCAGGATTGCACTGTATTTGTAAATTGCTTTGGTTAGAATTGTCATTCTCACAATGTTGAGTCTGCCTATCCATGAGCATGGTATGTTTTTCCATTTATGTAGATCCCTTTGGGTTTCATGCAGTAAGTAGTGTTTTGTAGTTTTCTTTGTATAGGTCCGTGACATCCATGGTCAGATTTATTCCTAAGTATTTTCTTTTTAGGGGCTATTGAAAATGGTATTGTTTTCCTGATTTCCTTTTCATTGTTCTCCTTATTGGTGTATAGGAATCCAACTGATTTTTGAATGTTTATCTTGTATCCTGCTACTTTGCTGAATCTTTCTATTAGTTCCAGTAGATTTCTCTTGGAGTCTGTAGTGTTTTCTATGTATAGTATCATATCATCTGCAAACAGGGACAGTTTAACTTCTTCATTACCAATTTGGATGCCCTTTATTTCTTTTTCTTGCCTTATTGCTCTAGCTAGAACTTCCAGCACAATGGTAAATAGGAGTGGTGATAAAGCACATCCTTGTCTTGTTCCTGTTTTCAAGGGGAATGTTTCCAGCCTCTCTCCATTAAGAATGATGTTGGCCGTTGGTTTTGCATAGATGTCCTTTATTATGTTGAGAAATTTCCCTACTATACCTATTTTATTGAGAGTTTTCATCAGGAATGGGTGTTGGACTTTGTCAAATGCCTTTTCTGCGTCAATTGAGATGATCATGTGATTCTTTTCTTTCCTTTTATTTATGTGGTGGATTATGTTGATTGACTCTCTAATGCTGAACCATCCTTGCATACCTGGTATGAATCCTACTTGGTCGTGGTGTATTATTTTTTTGATATGATGCTGAATTCTACTGGCTAGAATTTTGTTCAGAATTTTTGCATCTATATTCGTGAGAGATATTGGTCTGTAATTTTCTTTTTTTGTGACGTCTTTTCCTGGTTTTGGTATCAGCGTTATGCTGGCTTCATAGAATGAATTTGGAAGTGTTGCTTCCTCTTCTGTGCTCTGAAATAGCTTGAGCAGTACTGGTACAAGCTTTTCTGTAAATGTTTTGTAGAATTCTGCAGTGAAGCTATCTGGGCCAGGGATTTTTTTGGTTGTTTTTTTTTTTTTTTTATTACCTTTTCAATCTCTTCTCTTGTGATGGGTCTGTTCAGATTTTCAACATCACTTTGTTGTAGTTTGGGTAGGCCGTGTGTTTCTAGAAATTTATCCATTTCCTCTAGGTTTTGAAATTTGTTGGAGTATAGTTTTTCATAATATTCTGTTATAATCCTTTTTATTTCAGATGGGTCTGTTGTAATGTCCCCCATTTCATTTCTTATTTGGGTTATATGTGTCCTCTCCTCTTTTTCTTTTGTCAGTCTGGCCAGTGGTTTGTCGATTTTCTCGGTTCTTTCAAAGAACAAACTTTTGGTTTTGTTGATTCTTTCTATTGTTTTTCTGTTCTCTATGTCATTTATTTATGCTCTGATCTTTACTACTACCTTTCATCCTGTGGTTGTGGGCTTTTTTTGCTGTTCTATTTCTGTTCGTTTGAGTTGTGTGGTAAATGTTTTGATTTTGTGCATTTCTTCTTTTTTGATATGTGCATCTATGGCTATAAATTGTCCTCTGAGGACTGCCTTTGCTGTGTCCCAAAAGTTTTGGTATAATGTGTTTTCATTCTCATTTGATTCTAGTAATGTTTTGATTCCATCTCTGAATTCTTCTATTACCCACTGATGTGTAAGCAGGGTATTATTCAGTTTCCACGTATTTGATTGTTTTTCCTTGCTCTTTGTATTGTTAATTTCTACCTTGTTGGCATTGTGATCAGAGAAGATACTTTGAATTAGCTCAGCGTTTTGGATCTTGTTGAGGATTGCTTTGTGGCCTAAGATGTGGTCTATTGTGGAGAACGTTCCATGTGCTATGAAAAAGAATGTGTACTTTGCAGCGTTTGGATGGAGTGTTCTACATATGTCTATGAGGTCCTGTTGGCTGATTGTGCCCTTTAGGTCTTCAGTATCTTTGCTGAATTTCTTCTTAGTTGTTCTGCCCTTTACTGAGAGTGGTGTGTTAAAGTCTCCTACTAGTATTGTGGAACTGTCAATTTCTCTTTTCAGTGTTGTTAGAGTTTGTTTTATGTATTTTGGAACCCTGTCATTGGGTGCGTAGATGTTTATTATGGTTATGTCTTCATGGTGGATCGTCCCCTTAATCATTATATAGTGTCCTTCTTTGTCTTTTATGGTAGATTTCATTTTAAAGTCTATTTTATCTGAGATTAGAATTGCCACTTCTGCTCTTTTTTGGTAGTTGTTAGCTTGATATATTTTTTTCCAACCTTTTACTTTTAATAAATTCACATCTTTGTTTCTAAGGTGTGTCTACTGTAGACAGCATATTGATGAATCCTGTTTTCTTATCCATTCTTTCATGCTCCGTCTCTTTATGGGTGCATTGAGTCCATTTACATTCAGTATAATTATTGATAGATGTGAGTTTGTTGCTGTCATTTTGTAGTGCTTTTTTTTGTGGTGCTGTTGTGCTGATGTGTTCTTTGTTTTTCTTACTCTCCTGTGCTGAATTACTTTTATTTGTGTATTGTTTTTTTTCATTTCTTTTGTTTTTGTAGGTTTTGTTTTTGCTGAGACTTTATGTTTTTCCTCTTTTCCTTATCAGTATGTTTGTTAACTTTCTTTGTGGTTACCATAAATTTTATCCTTATCTTTCTAACTTTTAAGCAGTCTACCATTACTTGGTATCGCCTTGCCTTCCTCTCCATTAGAAGGTTCTATACCTATGCCATTCATTCCTTCTTTTATTGTTTTGATGTTGTTGTCATTTACTGATTAACGGCTCTGATTCCCTGTTGTATTTATTTTGGTTTTGGATAGTCCTCGAGAGTTCATTTCCTAGATTCATATCTGGCTGGTACAATCCTGCATCCTAGGTTCTGTCTGTGAGCTGAAGCTGTTTGTCCTCAAATCGAAGAACTCCCTTTAATAATTCTTGTAAGTTTGGTTTGACTTTTACATATTCCCTTAATTTCTGTTTATCTGGCAATTACCTAATTTCACCATGAAATCTGAACGAGAGTTTTGCAGGTTATATTCTTCTTGGCTGGCAATGTTTTCCTTTCAAGATTTTGTATATGTCATCTCATTGCCTTCTTGCCTGTGTGGTTTCTGCCAAATAATCTGAGCTTAGTCTTATTGTTCCTCCTCTGTATGTGACTTCTTGTTTTTCACGAGCTGCTCTCAGGATTCTTTGTATGTCTTTGGTTTTGGCGAGTGTGTATATGATATGCCTTGGTGATTTTCTTTTGGGGTGTCTTCTATATGGGGATCGTTGAGCTTCTTGGATGTCCAGCTTTTCATCTTTCATGATATTGGGGAAGTTTTCTGTCAGCAGTTCCTCAATGATCCTCTCTGTGTTTTCTGTTTTCTCCTCCTGTTCTGGAATTCCAATCATTCACAGATTTTTGCTTTTGATTGTGTCCCACATGACTCTCAAGGTCTCTTCATTTTCTTTGTTCTTTTTTCTGAGTTTTCCTGAAACAGAGTTGTATCCAAGTGTTTGTCTTCATTCCACTGATCCTGTCTTCCACCGTTTCAAATCTGCTTCTCAACCCTTCTATGACATCGTCCATTTCTGAAATCTTGTTGTTTATCTTTTGGATTTCTAATTGTTGTCTTTGTATAATTTCTAGCTGTGAATTTATTTTGGCATTTTGTTCCTGCATTATTTTCCTGAATTCTTCCAATTTTTTGTCCATATTTTCCATGAATTTGTCTATTTTTTCCTCATGTTTGTCAGCTTTTTGCCTCAGTTCTTTGAGTATTCTGAGTATTAGAGATTTGAATTTCCTATCAGGTAGTTCTAGTGCATTTTCTTCCAGAGGAGAGTCATCTGGTGTTTTATTTTGGACACCTACTGAAACCATTCTGTCCTGTTTTTGTAAATGTTTTGATATTCTCTGGTGTCTTCAGGGCATTCAGTAGTTATTTTTCTCGTTTATTGATTGTAGATTTGTTTGTTTTATCTCTTTTTAAAAAAAAAATTGACTATGTCTGAGCAGGCAGCGTGTGTGTTCTTCGTTTTTTTTCTCGTCTGTCGGCACAATACCTTTTGCCTCCTTCTTCAACTGGCAGGGTCAGTCACTCAGATATGGTACGGCAGGGCAGGTCTAGCTGAAGAGGAGTTACTGGGATGGGCTGTTTGTGGCACTTAGTACAGCCACCAGAGCGGGTTGGTAATCAGTGCAAGGCAGGTTCCAGTAGGCCATGCCTGTGCCGCTTGGTGGTGTGATGTCAAGCGCACGGTGCAGGTAGGCATGATGCAGCGGGGAGATTGTTATGTGTGGAGCTAACATGGATATGGGAGAGAGGAGAGAGGAATAGGAGCCAAAAACATACAGACAAATAAAAAGAATGCTAGGAAAGCTTGTCATTGGAGTGGAGAGATGATAGACTATGAAATGGAGAAAAACAGAAAGGGGAGGAGGAAGAAAAGAATGAATAAATAAGAATCAGAAAGGTTAAAGAACTGCAAAGTTCCCAGGGATCCCACCGGTGCAGCTATAAGGTCTGGGGAAGTCGCTCTCAGGAGTTGCAGTACAACCTGGCTAGAAGGCATAGAGGTATACAACGCCAGGTATTCAGGGAACAGAAAGAGAAGGAAGATATAGAGAGATGAGAAAGTGAGCAGTGATGAAAGACAAAAAGGGAAAAGAAAACAAATCAAATTAGAAAAAACAAAACAAAACAAGAAAGGCCCCTAAAGAAAGAGGAAAAAAAAAAAAGAAAAGAAAACCAACGTGAAAAGAAATGTCCTCAGGGATCCGTCTGCATGTCTGTGGAAGCCAAAGGGGAGTCTCCCTGGCCAGAAAGGGCTCCGAACTCAAGAAAAGGAAAAGAAAACAAACAAACAATTCAAAACAAACAAATGAACAAAAGCCCTGGCATCCCACTAGCGCGGCAGCCGAATCCAGGAAGCAGCTCCACACTTTAACGGAGCTCTACAGCCCCACAGGAAGAAGCAAAGATGGAACACAGAGCCAGGTACTTGAGCGAAGGGAGGGGGAGGTGGCGAGAGGCAAGTAAGAAATCAAAAGAAGCAGAAAAAAAAAAAGTAACACTAGCAGCCAACAAATGGCACTCAGAGAGCCAGCTATTGCAGGCTGGTGTTTATGAACAAGAGACTGTGTCCGTGGGAAGCAGAGGGGCCCGAGTGTGGGTGAAGAAGTGTAGAGAGTGGGAAAGCGTATATCACAAACTACCAGAGCTCTGTAGCCCCTCAGGAAGAAGCAAAGATGGCGCACGGAGCCAGGTACTTGAGCGAAGGGAGGGGGAGGTGGCGAGAGGCAAGTAAGTAATCAAAAGAAGCAGGAAAGAAAAAAGCAACACTAGCAGCCAGCAAATGGTACTCAGAGAGCCACTCATTCAGGTGTGTGGAATCCAAGCAGCTGTTGTTTCCCAGTCAAGAGACTGTGGCCGTGGGATGCAGAGGAGGCCGAATTGAGATGAAGAACAGTGGGGGTTGGGAAAGAGTATATCACCAATTACTGGTTGTTTTGTCTCCCGCTGGAAGCTCCGTGAGGCTGCTTTGTCGTACCCCCTGTTTGCTGGTCTCTGATAGGAGTCAAAGATGGCGGATCTGCGCCGTGTTAGCTGGTAGGGGACGTCTGCGTGAATCTCTCCTCGCTCTCCGTTCTCTGTCAGTTTTCTCACTCCATTTGGTGCTTGGCTGAGTTCTTTATCTCTTCATTTGATGTTTTAGGGTTTCAGGATTGTTGTATTCCCTGTTCGGCTTAGTTTTTCGGATCTTTGCTGTGGAGGGTACCACGTGGTGCTTCTGTCAAAATTATTGTTTGATTATCAAAAAAATGAGTGATGTTTAAAGTTATTATCAGACTTTTCTACCACATTGTGAATGAAAATTCTGAGAGCAAGTTTTTATAAAATGTTACGGGGGAGACTAAATGCCACTTGAAGGGTTAAGTTGAAGTAGGAAAATAGAACACCAAGAAAGAAGAGAAATCTGTGAAAGGAGAAAGGAACTATCATTTTATTCATTTCTTGATTCATTAAACATATATTTATCTACCTACCATGTGCCAACTACTGCAATAGTTCCTGAAAATCTGGCAGTGAACAGGACAGCCCAAGCCCCTGTGCTCATGGAGGCTGACATGCACTAAACATCTTGTACTTGCAGCCTCTTGCTCATGGTACTCACAGAAGGCAGCTTGGCGCACAGAAGATGCCTGAGGATGGGCTGTAAATGCATCTCTGCAAAGTGGGACCCCCCCATTTATTTCTATCATTGCTACATGTTCTATTTATTTATGGCTATGACAAGGATAATAAGATATCCTGGTTGTTCTCAGACTGTGTGACAGCATTGCCATCAATTTGCCATGTTCAGAAGGGAAAACCAAAACCAAAAACCAAACAACAAATAACTTTCAGTGTATACTCATATTAACATGGCATTAGTATTACATTTAGTAAATTTACCTAGTCATCCAAATTATAGAAAAGTGTGGCATATAATCTTTAATAATAGAGTCATTTCTTGTTCTTTCCTTGAACCACCGTGAAATGAATATTCTTAGGTTGAAATGAAAAGGTCTCATGATACGAGGAAAATGCTAAATTTGGGTTCTAGCTTTACAAGATATTTTAATTTCAGTTTTGGAGGGTATTAAGGACAGTACCCAGGACAAAATTTGATTTAATCCTCTGAAAATAATTGAGCAAAGTGCAGTTTTTAAAATTTCAGAGACCAGGTGTTCAGAGAGGAGTCCTGATCTGAAAGCCAGGGGTTCGTTCTCCCTCTAGTGTTGAGGTTAACTCAGGTTATGATGTTAGCCAACTTACTACACTTTTTGGGTTTCAGGGAGAGATAATACATACCTCGAAGGTTCATTTGTCCCTCAGGATCTAGAATGAGTTAGACATTTTAGCTGTATCAATCAGAATTTAATGAACAAAACTTCAATTGAATGGTCCTATCTTTAAACCTACATTATTAACAGAATATTAACATTATACATTTTTCATATTAAACCATTTCCTTTAGTAGGTTTTTTTTTTAGAAAGGAAATGAGTATGTAAGAATTTAGTACTGGGAGCCATCAAGGTGTTTAGTGAAAACAGAATAATTACACGTATGTATACATTCATTTGAATCTTTTCATGTGTGGAGCATATTAGCAATGAGTGTTGAATGAATAAATAAATAGTGAATAAATTCATTGAGGCTTACCAGTTTATGAAATTAAAAAACAAACAAACAAACAAACATTGCTGTCGAGTCGATTCTGACTCATGGTAACTCTATAGGACATAGGGTTTCCAAGGAGCGGCTGGTGGATTCTAACTGCTGATCTTTTTGTTAGCAGCCAAACACCTAACTACTGCACCACCAGGGCCCTGTTTATGAAATAAGATAGGTGAAACTATATCTTCATTTACCTAAATTTCTAGACAACCAAATGTATCTGTAATTTATACTTACTCTGCAGTCTTGAGAATATAGGCTATAGTTCATTCTTTCATTCACTGATTCGACATCAATTTATTGACCATCTAACACGTGCCAGGCATGGTGATATAAAGCAGATGAATGAGGCTGACTTTGCCTCTCCTTTCAAATTTTAGTTGAATGGGAGAAACAGCTAATAAAGCTTTGTAATGTGAGTATAAATAAATAAAACTACATCATAGAATAACAGTAGGAGGAGAAGCATGATGAGGGCACAAAGGAGGGGGATCGTGAGGAGGGCACAGAGGAGTGTTGCACCCATACTAGGGTCTGGAAGACTTCCTGGAGGAAGGTTTTGCCACAAGAAACTTGAAAATAATGGCTTGAGATTTAGTCAGGCTACGTGAAGAGTGGGTGTGGAAAAATGTTTTCCAGGCAGAGGATATGAGCACTTCCAGGTAAGTCAATTTGTAATAATTAAGAAATAAAACCAGAAATGGGTCTGAAGAATATGAAGATGAGTGAACGGCTGAGCAGAAAGCGAGGTTTTTTGGCTGTTGCCTGAAGACCGTCTAGCAAAAGCTGAGGGAAAGCCCTGGGACATGGCTCCTACATCTTTTGGAAGGCAGGAAGTTGAGAGGAACTAAGGCAATGCTTGTAGCTGACTCTCGAAGACTGTCCTGTGGCCTGAGAGCAGTTGTCAATCACCCCGAGTAATAATCAGAGAAGCAGTGAACATGGGGATAAAGGAACAGGCACAGGATGGAGCAGGGCCAGGGGGTGGGAGGAACAGAGGAGGTGGGGAGCCTTTGAGCATGTGCTTTATCTGTAAACCTATGAAGTGTGTCACCACTGTGTGTGAGAGAAATCCTGAAAAGTTTCTAACAACTGTTTGAATGTACCCTTTACAAGTAATATTAGATCATTAAAATCTAATTGATACTATCTTTATTTTATGGGCACTCATTTTTTTTTCTTTTAACAAATGCATAAATAATTGGTTGAAGCTTGACTTTAATTCTGACTTTATTTTCCCATAAGACCAGTAATACCCAGTATTAGGAGGAAATGCTTCAGGAAATTCTTCACTGGTACTTTCCTGTTCATTTGTCCATTTGAGAAGAAGTGTGATTGGGAGGGAGGGTATTGGGGTCCGATAGAAGAAAACCTGACTGCTAGGATCAGATCTCTAAAAAACTTTCAAACAAAATAATAAGTAACCTTGCTTTGTTAGGTTAGGTAGAACAGTTTGGGAAAAAGCAGGACCATATCTATAGCAAGATAAATTTAGGAGCACTGCTACAATTGCCACTATTTCTACTACTGTTACCAATATTACTGCTAATGACTAAATTTTAGTACAGTAAAGACTACACACATATTAGCTATTACTGAGCTCTTATATAATACACAATGTTTTAAATGTCATTCATATATTTAATCATTTAATCCACGAAACAATACTGTAAGTTACGTATTATTATCATCGTCATTTCTCCCAGGAGGAAACTGAAGCATAGACAGGTCATGTGATTTTTGTCCCAGTAACACAATTTAGCAATTGCTGGGGCCAGAATTTGATCCCAAACGTCTGAATGCAGAACTGACAGTAAGTAAAAAATTTTGTTTTAATCAGAGCTGATCGAAAGTTAAATAAGCTTCGTGTACAAAGAGGAAGGTCTCTGCCCTTAAATATTTTCAGGTGTAGACTAAGTTGAATACTTGGTAGCGAGCATGTAGATACTGCGTGAATATTTGAGAAAGATCACTTTTAGGACCCTTTCTGATCCTGAAAGATTTTCATTCAATATGAGCTATTCCAAGATCAAACCGAATTTGCCCAATTTGGTGCTCAAAAATAATATTGGACTGAATCACAGTCAAGCTCTTTAATTATAAAACATGTATTTGGATGTTATGTTTTCAACTTGATGAGCGTCAACTTGGCCAGAACTGTTTCTTTCCTTCTTAAACCTCTAGGGTCTAATAGAGACCCTCTACACAGTTAAGCTCTTGGCTGCTAACTGAAATGTTGGAAGTTTGAGTCCACCCAGAGAAGCCTGGTAAGAAAGGCCTGTAGATCTACTTCTGAAAAATTAGTCATTGAAAACCTTAAAGAGCACAGTTCTATGCTGGCACACATGGGGTCACCATGAGTTGGAGTCAATTAAGCAACAACTGTTTTTTTAACTAGTTTATATAGTGCAGGTTGTTTGTTGTTACTATCTTCTACCACTACCAGCACCAGCAAAACTACCACTACCAGGCAATGTAGTAAATTGGAAAAAGCACCAGAATTGGGAACCAGAATACTTGGTTGTCTCCTGGACACATCGGTGTAGCAATATGACCATGGCCAAGTAACAAAACTTCTTTGGCTTCACTTTTCTTATTTGTAAAATGGGGGTTACAATGGTACCTACCTGACCATATGAATGAAGTTAGGATTCTAGAGTAAAAAATCTCGTTCTTAGAAATCCTTACCACTAGTAGGAAAGTTCAGCTGAGTTTAAATTATTATCCCTTAACACTAAGTATAACTAGTGATTGTGAACCTCAGCTTTGTCAGTTATTAAAGTATCTCAATATTATCTTTTTGAAGGCTAAAAATTGTTTTATCACACTTTGTCAATTACAGTTCAATCACTTTTTGTCTATTCCATTCAAAACTTAAAGGAAAGAAAACAGACATTGGAAAAAATAACTATACCCAACTTCCTAAAAGAAATGTTGGGTTTTGACTTACGAAAAGATGTATCCTTTTATTTTTTTTCCCTCCACCATCTTTCTCTTAGCAGAGGTTAAACATGATGTATTTTGCAATTAAAAGAGATTTTCTCCTTGGTTGTTAAGGGGAACCCAGGGCTGCTGGTGAATGACAGCACCACTGAGGGTTTGAGCCACAACAAGATAAATTCTGGTACACCACTTGCCGACAAGCCAAAGGGAGGAGCTAAAGGTGACAATAAACAGTCACTAGAAAAAGGCTTATTGCTTTGGGGAAGGTTGTGCTAGTCAGTATATCCACGATGTTTTGTTTGGTTTGCTTTCTTTTTCTAAATTACCCTTTGAAGCCTGGATTCAAAATAGGCCTTCCAAAAAGGAATGTAGTAGGGTTGAGAATATATGTTGTGATTCTGGTTCCTCTTTCTCTGTCCTGTTTGCTTAGAAGGGGAAGTCGAAGAGATGTATCTGTCAATCTCATAGGGCGTCATTACTGAACTTACAGCTGGCACAACTGATGGTTTTACTTTCTTTGTGTATGACAAGCATACAAGATACACAAGGCTTTCTATCTTCTATATTCTATTTGTTGTTGTTGTGTATCAAGGCTTGGTTGATTTTTGACTTGTCCTAATACTTGGTGATGAGAGTCATAGTAGCTAAATAAATAAATAAATAATGTCTTTAATGTTATCAGCCAAAGCTGGGAGGTTCAGTGGTTGAAGTTTGAATGTCCTGGATTGAGAAAACCATATCTGACTTCTGGAAGATTTTTTTTTTTTCTCTGAAGAATGTATTATTTGGATTTGCTTCTCTAACAGCATATAAACTTTGAAAAGCAGCATGCTGTTTTGGAACTAGTATAGATTTTAGAGTAATGCAGAATTTGTTTTGAATCACACCTTATTTGCTACCTAGCTGTATGACTTTGAACAAATATCTTGATCTCTCTGAACTCAAGTTCTTATCTGTAATGTGAGCTAATGTTATTCACTTTAGAGTGTCATTGTGAAGATTTAATAAGATACAAAATACAAAGAACATAGTAGAGTGTTGGGCATGTAGTAGATGTTCAGAAATGTTATTCCTCTTCTCCATTACCTTCCTTCAAATGGTGTAAGGCTGAAATGAGGGTTTGCACCTGATGGGCAATGACAACTTACCTTTGTCATTTGCCATCCCAAGATTTTTTTTACCGTATTTTTATGTAAATAATGCATACCTTCTACTTTAGTTTGCCAACCGTGACTTCCCCCTGCAAGATATTTTCCTAAGTGCTGCTATACCAATTTTTTTAATATGTTGCTGTAAAAAAGTTAGCATGGCGCACTTACAAAAATACCTCAAGGGGGTAGGGCATGGTTGACAAACAAACAGAAGACTGGCGCTAATAACATAAAAATATAGTATATGAACAGCCTTGAAAGTTATAAACCTAGTTGATTTCATGGATGATGATCTTGCCAATAAGATTTTTCAGTCAATTAATATATTTTTGGCTGCAAGTTACAGATATGCCAACTAAAAATAGCTTAAAACGAATGGGATTTATTTTCTAATGTAACAAGAAATCTAAATATAGATAGTCTTAGGCTGGTATGGGGCTTCATTAAAGTTACAAACTCCTTTTATATTTCTAATACACTATTCATAACATATTACCTAATTGCTCACAGGTTAGCTTTCCCAGCAACAGGCATCACATCCATCTTCAAGGAAAGAGGAAAGCAGGAAGGGACTTTGTCAGCTGTGTCTGTGTCTGTTATCAGATAAACAGAAGATTTCCAGAAAATCTCCACCAACTTTTGCTTAAGTGTCATTAGCTAAACTGTCTCACATGGACCACTCTAGCTGCAGGAGGCGTTGATAAAGGGTTGGTAAGCTTTTCCAACCTCTAGAGTGGAAGCAGACAAGTGATAATGGAATTAAGAATGCATGCAAAGTTGTTGTTCTTAGGTGCCATTGAGTCAGTTCTGACTCATAGTGATCCTATGTACCACAGAACGAAACACTGCCCAGTCCTGACCATCCTCACAATCATTGCTATGTTGAGCTCATTGTTGCAGCCATTGTGTCAATCTTTCTTGATAAAGGTCTTCCTCTTTTTTGCTTACCCTCTACTTTATCAAGCATGATGTCCTTCTCTAGGGACTGGACCTTTCTGAAGAAGTCTCACCATCCTTGCTTCTAAGGAGCATTTTGGATGTACTTCTTCAAAAACAGATTTGTTTGTTCTTCCGGAAGTCCGTGGTATATTCAACATTCTTCTCCAACATGATAATTCAAAGACATCAATTCTTCTTCCATATTCCTTATTCATTGTCCAGCTTTTTGCAAATGAAGTGATTGAATATACCATGGCTTGGGTCAGGTACACCTTAGTCCTCAAAGTGACATCTTTGCTTTTTCACACTTTAAAAAAGTCTTTTGCAGCAGATTTGCCCAGTGCAATACATCATTTGATTTCTTGACTGCCACTTCCATGGGTATTGATTGTGGATCCAAGTAAAATGAAATTCTTGACAACTTCAATATTTCTCCATTTAACATGATGTTGCTTATTGGCCCAGGTGTGAGGAATTTTCTTTTCTTTATGTTGAGATGTAATACATACTGAAGGCTGTACTCCTTGATTTTCCTCAGTAAGTACTTCAAGTAGTCTTCAGCAAAAGTCCTTGTTTCACATCCTTGTTTCAGCAAATACGATTGTGTCATCTGCATATTACAGGTTATTAATGAGTCCTCCTCCAGTCTTGATGCTGTGTTCTTCTTCATATAGTCCAGCTTCTCAGATTATTTGCTCAGCATACAGATGGAATAAGTAGGGTGAAAGAATACAACCCTGATGCACACCTTTTCCTGATTTTATACCAGGCAGTACAGTATCCCCTTGTTCTGTTCAAACATCTTCCTTTTGATGTATGTACAGGTTCCACATGAGCACGATTAAGTGTTCTGGAATTCCCATTATTTGTAATGTTATCCATAATTTGTTATGATCTGCACTGTTGAATGCCTTCGTATTGTCAATAAAACACAGGCCAACTTCTTTCTGGTATTCTGTGATTTTAGCCAATATCCATCTTACATCAGCAATGATATTTCTCGTTCCACATCCTCTTCTGAATCCACCTTGAATTTCTGGCAGTTCCCTGTCGTTGTACTGCTGCAACCATTTTTGAATGATCTTCAGCATAATTTTACTTGCCTGTGATATTAATGATAAAAACCTGTTGCCATCAAGTCGATTCTGACCCATAGTGACCCCATACGACAGAGTAGAACTGCCTCATAGGGTTTCCAAGGAGCTTACTGGTGGATTTGAACTGCCAACATTTTGGTTAGCGGCTGTGCTCTTAACCATTGTGTCACCAGGGCTCTGATATTAATGATATTGTTCGATAATTTCCACATTCTGTTGGATCATGTTTCTTGGGAATAGGCATGCATATGGATCTTTCCTAGTTGGTTGGCCAGGCATCTGTCTTCCAAATTTCTTGGCATAGACAAGTGAGCACTTCCAGCATTGCATCCATTTGTTGAAACATCTCAATTTGTATTCCATCAATTCCCAGAGCCTAGTTTCTAGTTTTTTGCCAATGCCTTCAGTGCAGCTTGGATGTATTCCTTAAGTACCATCGGTTCTTGATCATATGCTACC
Source organism: Dugong dugon (assembly GCA_030035585.1). Classification (NCBI taxonomy): domain Eukaryota; kingdom Metazoa; phylum Chordata; class Mammalia; order Sirenia; family Dugongidae; genus Dugong; species Dugong dugon. Next base: position 66,134,774 of record CM057467.1, read on the forward strand.
TTCTGAAGTGTTTGAACGTCAACAAATTCTTTTTGGTAAAGTGACTCTTTGTATTCCTTGCATCTTCTTTTGATGCTTCCTGCACCATTCAATTTTTTGCCCATAGAATCCTTCAATGTTACAACTCGAGGCTTGAATTTTTTCTTCAGTTCTTTCAGCTTGAGAAATGGTGAGCATGTTCTTCCCTTTTTATTTTCTAACTCAAGGCTTTTGCACATTTCATTAATATACTTTGTCTTCTTGAGCCACCCTTCGAAATCTTCTGTTCAGCTCTTTTACTTCCTCATTTCTTCTTTTTGTTTTAGCTACTCTATGTTCAAGAGCAAGTTTCAGAGTCACTCCTGACATTCACTTTTGTCTTTTTTTTCCCCTGTTTTTTAATGACCTTTTGCTTTCTTCATGTATGATGTCCCTGATGTCATTCCACAACTCGTCTGGTCTTTGGTCATTAGTGTTCAGTGTGTGAAATCTATTCTTGAGATGGTCTCTAAATTCAATTTGGATGTACTCAGGGTCGTACTTTGGCTCTCGTGGACTTGTTTTAATTTTCTTCAGCTTCAACTTGAGCTTGCATAGAAGCAATTTATGGTCTGTTCCTCATTCGGCCCCTGGGCTTGTTCTGACTGATGATATTGAGCTTCTACATCACCTCTTTCCACAGATGTAGTCAATTTGATTCTTGTGTATTATATCTGTCAAGGTCCATGTGTGTAATCATCGTTTATGTTGTTGAAAAAAAGATATTTCCAATGAATAAATCAGTGGTCTTGCAGAATTCTATCATGTGATGTCCTGTGTCATTTCTATCACCAAGGCCATATTTTTCCAAGTACTGATCATGCAAAGTTAGCCAATAAAAATGTCACCTGCATTTGGTAAAATAGTCCTTAATCAGTTCAGTTCAGGAAAAATTAGCTGAGAACCAACTGCGTACTAGACTTTGTGCTAGATGTTGAGGCATCTGAGAATAAAATCAAAACATAAAATAAGCAAACCAAAACATAATCCCTTTTCTTGAGGAGCTCAGTCACAGGAAAGCAACAGAAATAAATGATTAGGCTCTAATGTGATAAATAATTGCAGGCCCATAGTTGCAAGTTCTAGTGGAACCGCTTTCAAAGGTCATTTTCAGGTAACCAAGGTTATTCTACACTTCCCGTCTTCATAGTGTTCCTAGGTCCTTCCATATGTGATCAGGACAGTGAGAGTCTATGTTTATCATGATGACCTAGAAATATTCTCTGAACAATTGAGGATTCAGTTCTGTTTCGAAGTTGAGGACTTTTTCATTTTTTATTTAATTTTTAAATTGTATTTCATGTCTTTGGAAGTTGTAATATCAGGTAGAAGAGTTATATAGTAAGCCAAATATCCAGAGGTGAGGGGGAATCCTCAATCTTTCTTTTTAATGAGAAATTGACCTCCTTTATCTCTAATCCATTTAACAGAAAGCAGTTGTATTAACAGTTTACGGTTGGGTGCTCTGTCATAGTTTGGATCCTACATTTTCTCTTTTCCATAATGCCGGGGTCAGCAAACTTTGTCTGTAAAAAAGCCAGATAGTTTGGCTTTACAAACCATAAAGTCTCCATGGAAATTACTTAACCTGAATTATTATGCAAAAGCATCCACAGCCAATATGTAAACAAAATAGCATGGCTGTATTCCAATAAAACTTTGTTTAGAAAGACAGGTGCCAGGCTCAGTATGGCCCACAGATCATAGTTTGCTAACCCCTGCCATAATGTAACAAAAATCTTGACATTATTGTGATGATGTGGTAGTAGATAGAGTTATCAACTACAAGAAGGTATTCAAAGATGGTTCCACCAGTTAAATACCCTAACGTTTGCCAATTTTTTAAAGGTAAGTCTACTCTTCTTCTCCAGCTCTCTAAGGAAGAATAGAGAAAACCTTAACTATTAGTAATAAAGAACTTCCTAGGAAGGTGATATGCAAATGGACTCTAACTTTGTTCTCTTCAATGATCTGAATAGAAAAGTATAGCCTATATGTTTTATGTCCAGAGAATTAATATTTTGTTTAACACTCTAGGCCTTAGTTGCCTCGTGTGTTGTATTTCATGTAATATATAAGGTAGGATGTTGTTATTGTTGTCGTTAGGTGCCATCAAGTCGGTTCAGACTCATAGTAACCCTTTATACAACAGAAAGAATCACTGCCTGGTCCTGTGCCATCCTCACAGTTGTTGTTATGCTTGAGCCCATTGTTGCAGCCACTGTGTCAATCCATCTCATTGAGGGTCTTCCTCTTTTTTGCCAGCTGTCTACTAGGGGAGGATATGTTTTAGTTTTCAACACTTATATGGAAATAGTAGCTGTGAAAACTGAAAACTCAATGTAGACTGAGAAGAAAGAAGAGTATAGATATGACCTTAAATAAATAGCAAGACTCACCAAAGCTGAGAGTGAAAATCGGAATGAGCATAAAGGGGTTGATGAAGAAGCAAAGTCAAGCATAGAGTCAAAGTTATACCTGACCTACAGGTCTCTCCTGAAGGACTAGGAGCCTAAGTGGGGATATTGGCAGGTGCTCTTCTGGGCTTTAAGGTTGGGAGCTCTGAAGCCAGCATCTACAGTTTGGTAATGAGAGAAATGGGTTATGTGACCTCAAAAGTGACTTCCAAAGCTAATGTTCTGTGAAGTCTGCAGCTGTGGTGTCTATCCTGGGCTGCCATCTCAGGAGGAAGCCTGACGCCTCGCAGCCAGCCGTGCTCTGAATAAACATGGTCGCCTCCGTGCCTCTGTGAGCTACCTCTTGGTCCATTAACTCCATCTGTGGCCATTGTCACTGTGCTCCGGGGGGGGGGGGGGGGGGCAGAAATCATCCTTGAGGCCTGACTCTGAGTTGCCAGCCTAAAGGACTTGCTTGTCTTCCACAGGCTAGAGCAGATTATCTTATCCTGCTTCCTAACCTCTTTCCCTGTCTTCTCCTTAGAGCTAAGAGTGGAACAATTCCCCTTCCCTCAGGCCACTTTGGATTCCCAATCTATTAGAAAAAGTTCTCTGAGGGAATACAGCATCATTAACAATCTATTTGGAAAGTGCCAGTTAACCATCCTAAGAACACTGTGAAACCTGTGGCAGGTCCTAAGATAACCCAGGTTACAGATGGGAGAAGTGAGGTGAAAGAGGGTATATGCCTTCTAGAAGGTTCCATAACGGTGAAGCCTGGACCCAATTCAGGGCTTTTGATGCTAGCAAATACAGTGGGTTTTTTTGTTTGTTTGGTTTTTTTTTTTTTTTTTACACCATTCCATTGGGGTGGTTTTCTTAGTTCCATGAAATAAAATTTATAACTATATTTTCAATAACTGAATAAATAATTTAAATATTGACATATAGCTAAGAGACATATAACTGAATATATCTCAACAATTTTATTTCATCTGTTTACTTTAATTTTTTTAAGGGGGAATTTTTTTTTTACATCTTGGTGAAAAATGCTAGATATATTTGATATATCATTCACCCTTCAAAATCACCTTGTAAGGAAGGTATTATTATTGTAATTATCGGAAAAAGGAGGAAACCAAAAGAGGCGAAGTAATTTACCAAAGGTCACACATTGGTAGAGGGAGAACCATTCTGCCTCCTTTCAATCGACCTACATCATTGCTATCTTCCAATACCTATCTTGGATAATGTTCCTATATATATTGCAAGGTGTTTTAAACTTTTTTATGTTATTTATTTCTGAATCCTCAGTGGACTGAATTTATTGTACATTATTGCAATAAAATTGAGGAGAAAGAAATTGCAGATATTGGCTGTCTTTACACGTTAAGACTTTCCCAACATCTTTCTTGTCTGAGAGGTAGCAGTTATAGGAAGGACCACAATGTGTTTCACAGTACCTACAAGCATGGAATAATTCACACAGCCATGTATGCAGCCAGAGCAAGGACTATAGAGACAAGGGTTTTCTCCCATTTGGCCTGATGTCACTGGTAAGTAAGCCTCCTTCTAAGCTTAGGTTATTTACTTTTATTCTGTCCTGAGGTCAGGAGCTCTGCAGGACAACTGCATATGATCTATTGCTAACAATCTGATGGAGACAGATTATTCTGGAGTGATAACAGGGGAGATAAAGTGTACTGTGTAAGCAAACCATCTGCCTATAACTAAACCTACTCCTATCACCTAACCTAAACTGTCTTATTTCTCAAAAAATGGCTTCTCCAAGAAAAGCTCAATTCCAGAAAGTACCGGTTATTTTATAGAAATAAAACCTAGACATCACAGGAGTGTTGGCATCCTATTCTGTGGGAATATGTATGTCTAATATGAGTTTGGAGGTGATGAAGTATACTAAGAGAGAGGATAGCCTCTAAGACCCAGACTTATTTAGGTTTGAATCTCAGTTCAGCCATTTGTTCCCACTACGATTGTGGGTAAATCATTCTTCCTTTCTGATCTTCAGGAAATTTTTTCAAATGGAGGTAATATTCTCAATCCTAAGGGATTGCTGTAGGCATCCCTCAGTAAATGCATGCAACATACCACCTAGTACAGTACCAAGAACATAAATACTTTGCAGTAAATGGGAGCTACTGTTATACCCAACAACAAATGTGCTTTCTCATACGATGCTGCTGGAAAGTAAACACGGCGACCCTTTTGGAGAACAGTTTTGCAATATATTTCAAGAGCCTAAAAGTCACAGTCTTTGTCCCAGTAATTCCTCTTTTTGAAGACTTGCCTCACAAAAATCTCACCGTATCATCCTCTAGCCTAAAATATCTCACTAGCTTCTCGTTGCCCTCAGGGTAAGGGTCAGTATTTTTTTTTAAAAAAAGAACAATTTAAACATGCTCTTTATGATCCTGCCCTTGCTAATACTTAGACTTATCACTCTCACCTTGAATTCTAGGTTCCAGACATATTGAATGTCTTTCAGATTCCCAAAGGAGACAATGCAAGCACTACTCTGGCTGTTTGAACTAGCTTTTTCTCTCCCTTTTTAACCTACATTCTTCTTATTCTTCAAAATCACTTCCTCCAGGAAGCCTCATAAGTAACCTCACACTTGGATTAGTTGCCCCTCTTTGCACTCTTTTTTTTATTATTTTTGTATTGTACTTTAGATGAAGGTTTACAGAACAAATAGTTTTTCATTAAACAGTCAGTACAGATATTATTTTATGACATTGATTAACAACCCCACGACCTGTCAACACTTGCCCTTGTCGACCTTGGAGGGCCTTTTTTTTTCCTTTGGTGAAAATATACATAGCCAAAGATACACCATTTCAGAAATTTCTACATGTACAATTCAATGACATTGATTACATTCTTCCAGTTGTGCTGCTAGTCTATCATTTTCCAAATTATTTCATCGCCATTATCTTCAACTCACTGCCCCCTAGGCTTCCCATCAAACCTTTTGAGTTGCTGTTTTCAATTTGATCTCACATAGATAATTCTTTTTTTTTTTTCCTACTTAAGGCCAGGGTTGAGAAGGGACAGTGTTGACATGTCCTCGAGTTGTTAACTGTTGTCATAGGGCAAAATGTGTACTGACTGTTTAATGAGAAAGTGTTCTGTTTGTTCTGTAAACCCTCTTTGCACTCTTGAAAACTCCTCTGTATTTCCATTTTGACACTCTCACTCTAGAAGCTGTTGACTGGTCTTTATTTACCACAGAATATAAGCTCCATATGCATATAACTGTGGCTCTTCTGCTCTGCAGTGTGTCTCCAGTGTCTGACATAGCTCTGTATAGAACAGATGATCCATACTGTTGAAGGAATGCAGGAAATAGTTCAGAAGAGAGAGAAGCTAAGCACTAACACACTCATCACTGTGTTAACTTAAAAATCTAAAAATGAGAAAAAATTCCACTAAATTTCCAAATAGCAAATAGATTAAATAATGTTTCCCCAATTGTTGGTGTATAAAGCCAGTACAATTTGATAAAAAGAAATAGCATATGAAAATGGTATGATTTATTATCAAGTAAAAAAAAAAAGTAAAATACAAAGACATACATTGAATTGTCTGAATTATAAAAAATACACATAAAGAGACTGGATGACATATTCCAAAATATTAAAAAATCTTATCACTGATAGTGATAGTATGAATGACATTTTACTTTTCTTTATACTTCTCTATATTTTCCAAATTTTCTAAATAAAAGTACATATATTTTTATTAGAATAAAAGTTAAAATTTCATTTAAAAGTCTAAAAGATGTTCTACACATGGCAATGGCAGAGTTACCCCAGGATGATGGGTGAGGAACTTAAATCGTCAGCTGGCAGCAAATGTGGTCAGCAGCAGCAGGGATTAGTGTTTTTATTTATAAAGCTGCAATTTCCCCAAGCAAGACAGGAGCATCCAGTTGCTGATTTATACTACTTGTCAAAGGAAGCCAAAGAACGGTAATTCTCTGATGCTAAACCTTCCTTTGGGATGACATTTAGTCATTTCACTTCCCAAATACTTGATCAATTATATAGTACCGGTTGCCACCCTAGGATGCATTTAAAACGAATGTCTTTCATGCAGGAAAACTCCACAAATCCAGTGATAGATACACTGTCTCTCCAGGTTCAAAAACTCTCTTATTTCCACAAGTAGCCTTCACTTCTTGGATTTCAGTCAAGGCATTTCCTGGGTGAATCACGCTGCTGGAAGACCTAGACTGAATCCTTGCATGCTGCCTCTGCCCTGTGCAGTTATGGGCAGGACACATAACCTTGCTCAGCTTGGATAGCTCATTTGTTAAATGGAGATAAATAAATAATTGCGTTGTGTAAAAGCTTATTATTCGACCCAGATATGTTACTGATAATGGAAATGCTTTCTAAATTGTAAATTATTAGACAAATAATCCACCTTCTGAGAGATTGTCTTTCTCTTCTTTATATGTGGCTCTAATCCTAACTAATCCTTAAAGTCCTTGAGAAGAAAACACCAGTGTTATACAGTTTTGTTTTGTTTTTTTGTATTAGGGGTGCCTAACAGTGTCTGATGCATGGATAGTGCTCAAAAAGGGTTATTGAATTAACTCTGACTTATTGTCATCCAGTGTTCATTTAATTCCTAAACTAAATACTAAACAAGTCACTGTATTAATTCCAAGGTGAGCAAGAATAAGCCCGCTCCACATAGTCTATAGACCACTGAGAACATCAACATTGTACAAATACAAATACATGTTACATGAAGAATCACAGTGGCGTTTACCTTAGACATGGTTTTAGGGAGAGTCAGGCAAGGCTTTCCTATAAAGGTGAATTTCAAATTGAGTCTTTAAAGATGGTAAGAAATTCACCAGAGGAGGGTTTAGGTGGGGAAATAGCTTTTGGACGGACATTTTAAAGTCTTGTTACAAAGCTTCATCACTAGCATTTTAGAAATAGTTGAATAGACCATGGGCTTCTCAACAACAAGGACTATAAGGACTATAAAATTACACCTATTCCTCAATTATTAACTATGTTGCTACTGGATAGTTTGCTTTTACAACAATAGTAAAAAATGTACTCTCCAGCTATTTTGTGCGTTAATGACATATGTCTGGCAGTAACAGATGCCAAGTTTCAAGGTTAAAGTAATACTGGTTGTGATGGTTAAAGTTATGTGTTAACTTGGCTGGGTCATGATTTTCAGTGATTTGGCCGTTATGTATATGACGTAGTCATCCTCCATTTTGTGACCTGATGTGCTCATCCTCCAATTTTGCATAACACTGTTTTTTGCATAATGACCTGGTCTTTGGAACGTAATCTTGTCGATAAGTGAGGAGTGGGTGTATTTGCTTTTGTTTCTAATACTCTGTGTAGTGCTGGCACTGGCACACTATAGTAAAAGTTTTATAACTTCATTGAATGTGTCAATAGCCTTAGTTGTATATTAGAATAGCTTCCCTGTCTTAAAAGAGAATCACAAATGCATAAGTAGCAAAACAAATACATAGTATTTGTTATCTCACCAGATATAACCTGAAGTCTCTTCTTTCTAAAAACCTGGATAAAACAACTAATATGTGATTAAGGTAGCCCAGATGCATGTAATGCATTCCTTCTTCAATGTATTATTCTGTGCTTAAATTAATTTGTATCACCTGTGTCTTAATTACCTAGTGTGACTGTAACAAAAATCGCAAAAGTGGGAGGCCTTAAAGAATAGAATTTTTTTTTCTCATAGTTCTGGAGGCTAAAAGTCCAAATCAGGGTCTTGGACCTGTCAATTCCTTCTGTGAGCCTCTTTCCAAGTTTTGTTGTTTGTGGGCAATCCTTGGCATTTCTTGGCTTGTAGAAGATCTTCACATTTCTCTTCTCCTCTGTGTGTGTGTCTCTGTGTGTGTGCGTGCGTGTGTGCGTGTGTGTGTCTGTGTCTATTCTGATCTTTTTATACTCAGAAGTGATTAGTTCTAAAATCCACTGTACCTTGGTATGACCTCAACAGATTGATTCATTATATGGAAGATGATTACATTACATTATGGAAGACAATCTGCTCTACCCAAGGCCAACTGATTTAATCACATGTTAGTACTCCATGACAGCAACTAGACTAGTTTCTAGCCAAACAGCTGGGAACATAGCCTAACCAATGACACATTTTTTTTTCCTAATTACCCCTTCTTATGACATTTTTAATACACAGTTATACTGTACATCTGTTTATGTACATGTGGCCCATTTGGGTGGACACAAACCATTGTAAAGATTGTTTGACCCCAAAACCACTTTTGCCCCTTTAGGGGGTATATCACTTCCATTGAGAATGTGTGATCTAACACAAAAAGCTCACTATCTGCTGTATCCTATTTTTGACTTAGATTTGAGCTTTCCCTTGTAAGACAATAGAGTGGCATTTGAGAGGATGGGCTGTGGATTCAGACAGATCGGGATCCACACTCCAATTTTGCCCCCTTTTTCTCTGGGCTGTTTAAACTCTCTAAGCCTCAATTTTCTCATTTGGCAACGGAGGATAAAGGACTCTTGTGAACAATAGATAACACATGTATATTGATTTATATAGTAAGCACTCAGGGGGAAGAAACAGAAGCCTCTTTTGTTGTAATTAGGATAAAATTCTGAGTTGGAGAAATAAACAAAGGACAATATGGAGAAAGTTGTGAGCAAGTTTTGCTATTACTGGTTACCGTGAGGGGGCTGACTCACCTTGGAAAACAGTGGGGAGGGGAGGGGAGGGGAATGTCACGGGATATCAGTAAAGTAGGTACTAAAATCAGAGTCAGAACTTGACATAGGAGGAAGCCTACCTTTCCAACATACAAGCTCTAAAATTACTAGCTGTGTGACCTGAGAAATTTATTTAATTTCTGACATTCAGTCTTCTTATTATCAATTAGAGAAACTTGTACTGATTATATTGGCAGTTGTGAGGAATTAATGAGATTGCATATACAAAGCAGTATATGTGTGTGGTTGATGGTGGTTCATTTTGGCAGCATAAAGCCATTGAGTCTTAAATGGGTGTCAGTTTTGAGAAAAAATAACCCTGGTGAGGCATACAGTATGATCCACAGTCTGGGATTCTTGGCCTGTAAGATTACAAAACAGTAATAATGGAGACCTCTAAGCTACTATCATTATTTCAAAAAAGGCTAGGAGAAATGAGACATTTCTCTAGAATAAGAAAATGCTAAATTTTTTTTCTTTTTCTATTAAACTAGAATTCTATTAGACAATATTGGTTGTTATATCTATACCAGAAGTTCAGATCAGCAATTTCTCTGTAGTTTTTGATCAGTAAAGCCTGGGAAATTATTTTAGAACAAGCCTAGACTTTGAAGCTAGAAGACAGAAATAAGTCTGTATCTCAATCTTTATCTATGGAAGAGTGATATTATTTTCTGAATTTTACTTTTCATATGTATAAAATGGGGATAGTAATATCTACTTTGAAAGATTATTGTCAAGAAACAGTAAGATAATGTACTTAAGGTTGCTAGTAAAATGATTGATAAGAGTTTTCTCTATGTTCGCCCACATCCACTGATAAATGATGTTTGATAAAATATTTCAAAATATAAGGAATAGGTACTGAGAAACTGTGGCAGTAATATAGGAAAGGGGCCATGGGGGGACTTAGGCCATAGAGGTGCTTGTCAGAAGGAAAAAGGAAGCCCTTTCTTGAGAGAAATTTAGATGGAAGTGATAGCGGGTATTGCTAGTGCCATCTTACCTTGATAGGGGTGGGGTTGATTTGGATTTTGAACCTAAATGTGTCTGACTCCAAAACCTCTTTCAGGAAACCAGATAGATTCCTCTATTTTCTCTATGAACAAGAAATATGTCTCATCCATTTTTATAACTTATGCAACACTCCACAACAATTTATGTGGTGGTTGTTCAATCAGTCTTTGCTGAATGAATGACTGGACAGGAAGATGGCTAGGTCATGGATGAGAGGGAGAATGGATGAATAAATAGCTCGTTGAATGAATGTATGGTAATTAATGGCTGATTATTTACTTTATGAAGAATGCATGGTTATGCACAAACTGGATTACAAAGGAACTAAAATGGCTCCTGTTATTGAGGACTATCAATAGAATCCTAGAAATACCTAGTTATTAGAATCTAGTCTACATGGTAGGATCATTGATTCATATGTGATTAATTCCAGAAAGGACTTCGAGATTCTATAGTCCTGCACCCTCAATTTACAGATGAAGATTCGAAAGAGGCAGTGAGTTAGGGAGAACAGCACAGTTAATAGGTGACTGAACTATATCTTGAACCTCGTTCTCGTGGTAACTCCCTGTCTAGTGTACTTTTGGTTACGCTAGCCTACGAAGTAATTTCAAATAGTTTGGCAGTTCTTTCTCTTGCAGCCTCTTAGAGGAACAAGGTCCTATTAGCTAGGGAAGGTTTGAGTTTTTCAAAGAGGTGGCTCCTTCTGGATTGTGTGTGATATTCCCAGATAGGATTCAGACCAATAAGTAGGTCAAAGAAATGTTCTTGCTGTTTTTCTTATCTATAAGTCATACTTCTACCAGCCTAGACTAGAGAATATACTTGTCACATATAAATATCTTCCTGTTAAATGGAAGAACTAGACTAGGATTTATAAGCATTCTTTGAGGATCAGGGTTAGTCACATTTTTTGAAAGCACATGATTGAATATAAAACAAACATGGAAATCCTGAAACATCTGAAATTTATGTATATTGCCCAGGAAAAATCATATATAAACAGAGGGACAGGTTTACAAATCTTGCAATACATCTGAAATAAAAGGATTTGATTTTGCCAACCTTATTTTGCACTTGAGAGATAAATGATTTATGTTATAAATCAGAACTCTAAAGTCCTGCAGTCATAATAAAGTTTACAAATCCCAACTCTTAAATTTAACTTACAGTTCTGGTGTTTAAATCCTATCTATTATAATTTTGATCCTTTCTCAGAATAAAATTTGGTCATGAAGTCTCAGCTTATAAATGATGGTGATTGGAAAGACTATGTTCACTATTAGAGGAGTCCTGACATTCACTATTATAATTAGTAGGGAATTACTGAGAATCAAAGTGTTCTTTGCAGTTAAATGTTCACACACCGTATGTGAGTGAGAAAATATATTTTAAAGCACTTTATAAAAAGAGGATATCAAAGTGTGAAATGGTGTTTAGTAGCTTCTGAGCTAAATCAGTTTTCATAATGAGATGTATCTGGAGACATGGACTGGTTTAAATGGGCATAAATTGAGACAAGGGAAGTTTTATCCTGCTACCTTCCTTTCCTTATGGTCAAGTATCCCTACACAGCCATGCTCCAACCCACTAATTCCTGAGAACAGGGCCCTGACTGACCAGGTGACAGTATGTCATAATAATCTCGGATTACCACAGTGCAGCAGCATTTTTCTGCTGTCTACTATAAAATAGATCAGTTTCTCTTTCTTTCTCACTTAAACATAAGAGAGGGATTAACATATATAGTTTCAGTTAAATTCATTTTTAGGGCTATCTTTTTCTGAACTTCTATTATGCACCAACCACTATGCTTAATGTTTTTATATAGTATGTCTTTTGATCATCCTAACAATACCATGGGTTAGGTTTTTCAGACTAGGAAACTGGGAATCTAAACATTTGCATGTCTTGTCCAACTTCACATAGCCAATCTATCAGAAACAAGAGGTTTTGTGGATTGGCCCAGGATGCCTCCTGGCACTCTGGCCTCTCAAGGGCTTAGATTAGGGTTTATAGACATAAATGCTTACAACTGCCATGTGTGCTGGGTAAATGAGTGATGTCTCTCAGGTGCACGTCCCACCTAAAAAACTCTGATGCTGCTCTCCACCAGCCCATTTTTGCCCATGGAAATGGAAGCTCAGGAGTGCCAGATCAGACGTTTCAAGAGAGGTCACAAATCCAGTCTTTTATAGGAAAACTCCTGATTTTTAAATGATGGATCCTGCTTTTGGGTTTATGTTTTCTTAAACACTGTACAGACCAAACAATACATCTGAAACCTGAATTGGCATAGAAACTGCCAGTTTGGGACTTCTGCTTCAGAATACAAAATTTAGAATGATCTTTATGTGTATTGATTTTTACTTACTTGATTATTTTTGGACTGTGTGGTTAGGATACTTCATTCCAAGTGGGGGATTTATCTATGATTTTATCATATGAAATTAATCCAATCTCTAAACTTGAAAATTAATTTGTAACATAGCTCAACACTATTTATATGATTTCCAGTAGGATCATCTGTTTTCTTTACATCCTTCTCCAATCTTATTGATGTTTTCATTTGTCATTGTGAGTTTTCTCTTGTGGACGTTAATTCTACCAAGTATGGTTCTGGGTCAAATTTTGTAAATCTAATTTTTTTCCTGTAAGTCTTAAGCAAAAGCCAAATTCGTTTTGTATGGATTATTTTTTCTAGTAATATTATCTATTAATTGAATAAAGCCCCCTTGTTTGTAGTTATGTCTTAATAAACCGCTGGGTACATGGTGATAGACTCCTCTTGGATAATCCAGAGTTGACTCATTTTCTAAGAACTTGATAAAGTATCTCTGGTAGGTTTGCATACCTTGTCCTGACTAGCCATACTACAGGTGCACAAGATTTATTGAAAGAAAAAGAGCTAGAAAGTTAGTGAAACTGCCTTATCTATGTAGAGTCAAACACTTGGGTATTATATTTCATTCTGCCACCTGAGTAATTTAATAAAAGTTTTACTTTCAAAAGACTGGCTGAATGAGGACATTGTAAAGGAATTGTAAAGCAATGCTCATTTAACAAGGCTGACATATATAACAAGTCTGAAATCCATGAAGAATATGACAGAAATTGGTAATTGATTCTGTCCTATAATCTATTGCCTCTTCTTTTAATAAGGCTACATTTTGTTTCAAATCCAGTCCATCTTGTTCATCGGTGTTATTGAAACATAGCTGGTAATAACTGCATCAACTTCTGAGATAATACCTATCTGATTTAGCACTAATTCACTGTCAATTCCTCTTATCCTGGTATGTTTAACCTTTTTTTCTTTTAATCTAGAGAAGTATGGCGTCTTTCTGTGACCACATTAACTGAACGAAAAAGTTCTACTTCTGGAAATTTATTTAATGCTTATGTTTTAAAGGGGAAAATGGAATTTTTTAGAGTTTGAGCCCTATAACAGCCTTAGGAAATAATCAAAATCTAGTACCACAGGCTTCATCCTTGTTCTGTGGGGAAGACAAAATTTGATGCTGTATTAGAAGATCAAGCCAATTTAAACTGAGTGTGTACAAGATCTCTCTCCTTTATTTCCCCTGTAATCATGCCAGTATTGTACCCCCAGCCTTCATGTGGCTGATGCTTTATTTCACAGTTCTCAGTCTGATGCTTTGCTAGGGTTTGGCAGTTCCTTCAAAAGAGTATGTCCAGTATCCTCAATTTCATGGAAAAATGGCCTAAGGCAGAGAAACTCCCTACTGTGTCTTCTGCATTCTACCTATAGCATACGATAATCATCATCCTAATAAACATAATCATATTATACTTATCACTTAGAACCAACTGTATTCTGGTAAAAGTGCCAGCCATTTATATTTTCTCTAGTCCTCAAAACTACCTACTCCACCTGCACGGAAGGTGGAGTTTTCCTTCTTTTATACAGTGGAAACTTAAAAGTGAAAAGGGTTTAAGTATTCACTTAAGGTGTTTTGGCTTCAAGATCGCTGCTTTTTTCCCTAGCACCATGGCTACATAGGAATGAAGCTGTGTGTGTGTGTGTGTGTGTGTGTGTGTGTGTGTGTGTGTGTGTGTGTGTGTGTGTGTGTGTGTGTGTGTGTTTTCTTGGCCCTGGAGAAACATTTTTCCCTTAGTAGTACAGGGGGGATCTTTTCTTTTCCCCACATTCTTTTGATATCTGGTCTTAAACTCGTACTTACCTTGAAGAAGAGTTTTTTAAATTATGTTGAAGAGATTTTTCATACCTTTTGGAGGTTTAAGAGATTTAAGGAACAGTGCTCCTATAATTCACTTGGGAAAGGAGAAGAGGACAACATTTGCCTGGTTTTATCTGTGTGCCAGTTTCTTTGATAGGCACTGGGGCTACCTGGATGTTTAATATATAAGTAATACTAATAGCTAGTCTTTATCTAGTGTCGTCTACTTGTCAGCCGCTGTTTCAAGTGCTTTGTATTCATATTAAACTATCAAATTCTTACAATAACCCTATGAGGTAAGTACTCTTATTATCCCCATTTTCAGGTTGGAAAACTGAGGCACAGAGTTTAAGTAGTATCTTGCTGGAGGTGGTGGAGTTCGGGTTCAAAGTTAGTCTGGCAGCAGAACCCATGCATTGAACAGTACGCTATAACTTGCCTCCATATTCTAGTTTGTACCCTCAAAAGACTCATATCCTGTTGGGAGGAGGCAGATGTATAAGCATATTAATTGTTATGTCACATCACAAGTATATTAACATTGATTTTCACAGAGCATTATGAGAGGATAAATGAGAAGCTGCTAATAGACACTGGCAGATGTTGGGTGTGGCGAACAGAGGAAAACAAAAGATAATGATGGTACCAGGCACCAAGACAAAGAAACCCTCAACACTCCATCTTTTCGTACCATCACTATGTTCTGCAGCTGACTTTTAGATCAAAGATCCATTATAGGATAATATTTATGACAAGAAAGCCAATTTCTATTTTATTCTAGGAACAAGAGATGGACAAGTTATTAGACGGGGGTAAAAAAAGAAAGACTGAAAGAGCTCTGGTGGCACAATGGTTGAACACTCAGGCGCTAACCAAAAGGTTGGCAGTTCAAACCCACCCAGTGTCTCCATGGAAAAAATACCTGGTGATCTGTTTCCGTAAAAGATTACAGCCTATAAAACCCAATGGAGCAGTTTTACTCTGTCACATTGGGTTGCTATGAGTCAGAATCTACCTGCCTGCCTCACCTGAACTGTTATCATTTGACGAGTGGCTGTTGTAGTATGCATTTTATTGAGAGTTTTAGCATATAACCTCAGTGAAATTTGAGATTATGGCTCTCTGGTTCACAGTTGCATCCTCAATGCTTAGCACAGGGCCTGATATACGCATTAAATAAATGATTCAACCATATGCTAGGAGGAATCTCCTATGCTTACATGTTTATTCATGCACAAGATATTTACCGGTAAGATCTACTCTGTGATTGGTCCTGCCCTAGCCGTGAGGGGTACAAACATACATAAGAATTCAATCTCCTTGGAGCAATAGATTTGTAAGCAAGTGCTCATACTATAGTACTATAAGTGCCGTATCAAAGGTTTATACCACCTGAGATAGTTGCATAAAGGAAGTATTGATGGAGTCTTCTGGGAAAGTTAAACGAGTGGCATCTAAGATAGGTCATGAGAGATGAATAACAATATGCAAAGCTGAGCAAAGTGAACAATATATTACAAGCAAATTGGAGTAGGAGCCTAATTATGTCGGTGTGAAACAGCCTGATGTGTCCTGGGAACTCCACATAGTTGGATGCTGCTGGTGCGTTGTATGTAAAAAGTAGGTGTGAAGTAGGCAGGGAAAATTATGCTGGGAACAAACTTGGGATCTTCCTATGCCATTATAAGCAACTTGCTTTACATCATATTAGTAACTGGACCTCTTGAAGACTTGTACGCAGGTAGTGACATGGTCATATTTGCCTTTTAGAAAAGTCACTTGTGCTCCAATAGAAAACATACTAACAAGGCTACAATATAAGGCAGGGGTAAGAGTAACATAGAAGTTGCAGTTTATTTAAAAGACTAAACTAAGTACGGGAGGGATTTTGGAGCTTTACAACAAAGAAGTAGTAACTTTGAGAATGATTGGTTGACTGAAGAAAGTGGGAGGATTTGTGGATGGCTCTGGAGTCTCCTAATAAAATTTAGAATCTACAATCTTCCCACCATATGTTTGCTTTCTTCTCCGTTGTTTGGTTAAAGATAGAAAAGGCATGTCCATATGGAAATTCCTTTCATTGAAAATGGGAATTTCAAATAAAATAAATATACTCAGGTGAATAATTTGTCACAACTGAGATGGTCTGTGTCAATGTCACTCATTTCCAATTAACTTCTTTTCCTCATTTATGAGATTATCAGTGGCGTTTTCTGAATCAGCCCATTTACAGACCATCTATCAGCCTAACTATCTACAGACTACAGGATTCTGAATAGTCACTTCAGTTCTTGTCAGGGAGTAGTGCTTAGCTTGGGCACCAGTTCTGGGAGGCAGCACCAGTGGATTCCACCCAGGTGTCTTCTCTGCAAAGTGGAGTAGAACAAAGAACGTGGGTGGAGGAATCACTCAGAAAGGGCTGGGTTCAAATTCAGATTCTACTACTTAGAAGTATACCTAAACTACTATGAACTAGAATCACTCAGAAAGGGTTGGGTTCAGATTCAGATTCTACTGCTTAGAAGTATACCTAAACTCCACATACTCATCTGTAGAGTGGATGGTAATGTCCATCACTTGGGATGTTTATGAAGCTCTTGTGAGGGCTGCAGTGAAATATTACTTGTGGAATACCATGCCTAGCACAGAGTAAGTGTCCACAGACAGTATTATCGTATCTAACTTTCCCAATACCAGTTTGAGGTACTAATACTACCATTTTACAGATGCAAAAATTGAAAAACCAAGTTGTATTCACTTAAGGCAACACATGGAGGAAATCGGAAGAGCTAAGAAGCCAAACTATGTAAGATGTCTGGGTGGGAAACCCCCATCATACAAAATACAGTAGCTCCCAGCATCTTATACCTTAGATCTCCCTCTTGGCAAAATGAAGGTTTTGATACTTTTCTCTTTGGAGGAAGAAATACTTATGCTGCTAAAATGGAATCATGAGTATTATATATGGGAATACATTGCAGTTACAATAAAGAAAAAAAGAAAGAAGAACAAAAAACTAGCTTCACAGAGAAACAAGATACAGCTTGAATTGGCCATGCACTTTTGGAGGTGTTTAATCCAGCCGTAAGTCAACATCAGCTCGTAGGCAAGATTTGCAGTCTTTGATGATGACAATTTTCATCCAGAGATGTTTGCTACCCTGCAGGAAATGTCCAGTTACTTGAAAGTGAAGAAAAAAAGAATTCTTTTCAAGGAATATCACCTCTGGTTGCTGTTACAAGGAGGAGGATAGTTTGTGGGCTAGCTGTCAGGGATAGCTTTCAGAGATAGAAGCAAAAGAAAGGTTCTTCATGGTGATATTGATTAGCCTGGTTGTTTGTTAAGAAATCATGTCCATCATTCCACTGGATGTGATTAGTTGGTTCTTGTTTGGTCATCCATTAATTTATGCAATAAATTTTTAGAGGGCTTCATATGACAAGTATTTATAGAAGCACTGTTCTAGGTTCTAGGGATACAGTACTAAACAAGACAGACAAGGTCATCACATTCTTGGATATTGCATTCAGGAAGAGAAATCAGGGCAATAAGCAGATAAATAATAAAAATAGCAGGTAGTGAGAAATGCTATGATGAAATTAAAAAGGATTATATGATAGAGAGTGATGGGGAATGGCTACTTTCGATTAAGTAATCAAGGAAAACTTCTCTGAGAAGGTACATTTTCATCAAGATCTGAATTTAAAGAAGGAGCCAGCCACGTAAAGGTCTGTGGAAAGGGAATTCTAGGCAAGGCCAATGAGGTAGCAAAAAAATTCTATAGTGACTCAAGAAAAGGTTTAAACACGGAAGAAAACATTCTTTGATGGTTACGGGGGTGGGGAGGGAGGGTGAGGGTTATTCACTAAGTAGATAGTAGATAAGAATCATCTTAGGTGAAAAGGACAGCACACACTACAGGGGAAGTCAGCACAACTGGACTAAACCAAAGCTAAGAAGTTTCCTGAATACAATCAAATACTTTGAGAGACAGAGTAGCAGGGATGGGGGGTCTGGGGACCATGGTTTCAGGGGACATCTAGGTCAATTGGCATAACAAAGCTTATTGAGAAAATGTTCTGCATCCTACTTCAGTGAGTGGCTTCTGGGGTCTTAAAAGCTTGCAAGTGGCCATCTAAGATGCATCAATTCGTCCCGACCACTCGGAGTAAAGGAGAACAAAGAACACCAAAGACACAAGGAAAGTGTTAGCCCAAGAAACAGAATGGGCCACATAAACCAGAGACTTCATCAGCCTGAGACCAGAAAATCTAGATGGTGCCCAGCTACCACCAATGAACGTCCTGACAGGGAACACAACAGAGGGTCCCTGGTGGAGCAGTAGAAGGATGGGGTGCAGAACTCAAATTCTAGTAAGAAGACCAGACTTAATGGTCTGACTGAGACTGGAGGCTCCCCGGAAAGCATGGCCTCTGGACTGTCTGTCAGCCCAGAACTCAAACAATTTCCGAGGCCACCTCTTCAGACAGAGATTAGACTGGACTGTGGGACATAAAGTGATACTCGTGAAGAGTGTGAGTCTTAGTCAAGTAGATACAAGAGACCAAAGGGGCAGCTTCTGTCCAGAGGTGAGATGGGAAGGCAGAGAGAGTTAGGAGCTGGTTGAATGGTCATGGGGAATCAGGGGCGGAAAGGAGGAGTGTGCTGTCACAGATCGGGGTGAGCAATTAGGGTCTCATAACAATGTATGTAAAAAAAATTTGTATGGGAGACTAACTTGAAATGTAAACTTCATTTAATTACAACAATAAAAAAAAAATTCTATAGTGGGAATGAACTTAGCATGTGTGAGAAACATCAAGGCGAGTGTGGCTGGTGAGAGGAAGTTAAAGAGATAACCTGGTCCTTATTCATAAAGACCAAAGTAAATGTTTGTTTTTGTTATGTTTTCAGTGTGATGGAACATTTTAGGCAGAAAAGGAACATGATGTAAGTTTTTAAAAGCATGTTTGCTCTTTGAAGATGGATTGGGGGAAGGGCAAAACTAGAAGCACGGAGGCTCATTAGAATAGATTCTAGGAAATACTACAATCATCCAGAAGTGATGGTGACCTAACCTACAGTAATAGTGGGAATGAAAAGAAGTGGGAAGTGGACTGATTTGGGATTGGTATGGGCAGTAGACTGAACCAGCTGGTGTATTGATTTTAGGTTGTGAAGGAAAGAAAGGAATAAGGACTAATTTGTACTGTTTTGCCTTGAATAACTGGGTGGTTGGTGGTGCCATTCACTGAGATGGGAAAGACCAGAGAGGACAGATTGTAGGAAGGGGTGTGGCAATATTAACATGCTTATTTAATATCCCGATGAAGTCTACTAATTGAGCATTGATACAAGATCCTGATGATCATTGTGTTTTTTAAGCTAGTAGAATTTCAATGCTGACAGTGCATAGGGTCAGTATAGACATCCTGGAGCTGGACTCTTCCAAGACCCCTTATGATAAAGTAGGTTTACAAATCCAAATTTGAGGAAGAACTAGTGCATACTTACATATGAAGCCAGGCAAGGAGTCAGCTTCAGGATGGCAAAGTAGTATAGAAAGTAAATGAGGCAAATAGCAAAGAAGATCAATAGTCTATGGTACTTAGTGTAGTGGTTAATAGTATAGGGTTTGGAGTTACACTTGGGTTCAAATCTGGACTCTGTATTTTTTTCTTTTTAAATCTCTCTCAGCTTCATTTTTCTCATTTCGAATATGGGAAGAAAAATAATACCTTCCTCATAATAAAGTCAAGATGATTGAAGAAAATTTATGAACAAGAGCTTTTCATATGTTAACTTTTAATGATTTTCATCTCTTAATTTTTTACCAGAATCATTAATTCATGCCCTATACTATGTATATATGTAATACACAATTATATATGTTTAATATACAGTTATACATATTTAATATACAATCATATGTATATAAGGTAAAGCTTATACAGGAAAGAGTTCTTTGGTCCCACTGCTCTTAGTCTTTTCTCTCTGACCTAATTCCCACATTTTTAACCATTTAACCAGTACTTTCGGTATGTATCATTCCAAGTCTTAGTAACATGATTATATCAGGTTTTCCTGATTAATTAATTTAATACACCTATTGATTTTTTTGCCATGGAAAGATTAGCTATGTTTCCATAACTCCATTATCCTGGTCTAATTTTTTAATAAATAAATTTGCAGTGTATCTATTGTATTCACTTAAATAGAATAATGCAACCCTTCTTTCTTGTTTTATTTACTTAGGTAGTTCTTATGAATCCCCACTCCATGTTATATGCCTCATCCCTTCTGGTCTTCTAGCTCTCATCTTCTGGGAGTGGTATCTTTTCTTTTAAGAAACTTGCCCAGGTCACCCAGTAGTAAATAGCAGAATCCTGATTACACTCCACGTTCCTCTGATTTCAAAACCCTTGTAAAGGGCAGCAGTGCTTTTTGTTTGCTTCAGAGGGGTCTGGAAACAACGAAAGCCTTACTTAAATGCAAAGAGGGCATCATGTTAGCATGTGCACCTTGCAAGAGAAGCATATCTGAAAGAATAGATAGGAAGGCAACTGGCCCACTGGTTGGGAAATAAAGGAAGGGACAGTATGAAGGGAACCAAAACAAAAGACTTTTTTTTTTTTTTTTTTTTTTGCAAATCCTTGCTTTTGTGATGAAAGCAAGTGCCTGAATTCCAGCTGTGGTTGTGTATTTTTCAGAGAACAACGCTTTGCTTTGTAATAGTATCCTTGTCCTAACTAGACTGACAAATTAACACTTGCTGATGATAGTCCACACCTCTCCCCACATGGGGGGGACAGCAGCTGTTGCTAGCAAGCATGCTGGGGGGGTGGGGTTGCTATAGATTTCTTAACTTGAAGAATCTATTTTATATCCTCTATGTGCACACCTTAAAAAGACAAATATATATGTGTGTGTTTGTTTTGGAAAATTCATATACATATTTGCTTACTGACTCATCCAAAGTTTATTTCATCATAACAAAATGTTAGGCCTGTGAACAAATCATGTAATTGTCAAAGAGGTAGTTGCTCATTTATTCTATATATGTTTATAACATATATTCCATGTATTTCATATAATCTTATATTCATAATATGTTCATATTTAAAAGGCAATAACATAAATATATATACACACATACATGTATCAAACATAGATACTTATGTCTAGAAACATAATTTATACATGACGTATGTATACATTCATATATATCTATTATACATGACATATATGCATATGTGTCTCCATAGCTTACACTCTCTATCAATCTATCCTATCTCTGTGTGTATGCATATATGTATACATGTATGAATCTATCCCCAGGATTTAACTAGAAAAAACACAAACTTCAGAGTTAGATAGACCTAGATTTGAAATTCAGCTCTCCTCTGCAGTAGGAATGTGACCACAGATGATGTACTTTGTCATTTTAAGTCTAGGTTCCCTTCCATTAGAACATAAGATAATGACTGTATCTATATACCTCAGTGCCAGAATGACAATGAAATGAGAGGGCATGTGAAGGACTTGGGAAAGAGTCTGGCACACAGTAAATGATCAGTAAATGTTAGCTGTGATAATGATGATTAAGATATGATCTTACATTCAATTCAGCAGGTGTTTATCAAGTATCTATTATGGTATATATATATATATGATATATACTTACAAAATCTATATAAATATTTGTACACATATATAGATAGTATTTATCAAGTATAACTGCCCTACCTATTTGGACTTTTATGCATGTCTTTCCAGTAAGTATACACAAATATATTTTATTCAACTAAATTCAGCAAACATTGAGAAACTTTGAACCAGCCTCCCTGTTAGTCCCTGGGGTGTTAAAATAAATAAGCTCTGTGTGCTGTTCTTATACAGTAATCTTGGTCTATTCAGGAAGAGATATACACAAAGAAATTATTATAATACTGTATAAAATGCAATAGCATGGCATGTGGAGGAAGAAGTGTGAGAATCAATTCCTTCTTCCTTGAAGGATTGGGGAAGAGAGTCACAAGAGAGAAGACCATTGAAATGGGTCTTAAAAGATAAAAAGATGCTTATTAGGGGTGGAAAGGAGCCCTGGTTGCGCAGTGGTTAAGAACTCGGCTGCTAACCAAAATGTCGATAGTTCAAATCCACCAGCTGCTCCTTGGAAATCTTATGGGGCAGTTCTACTCTGTCCTATAGGGTCGCTATGAGTAGAAATTGACTTGACAGGCAACAGGTTTGGTTTAGTACGGGTGGCAAGCAAGAAGAGGCAGGGCCAGTGCAAAGATACAGTAACAGATAAGTCTGACAAGAATGATTGGCTTAGTTTGTGAATGACTTTTCCCATCATGTTACAGAGTTTGAACTTTATTTTGTAGGTAATGGGGAGCCATCAGGCATCTTTTATTACGAGGGTAACCTGGTTACATTTATGCTATAGAAAGGCTGTTCTGTGCAAAAGGTAGGAGAATTTGGGGAAATAAAAGTCATTTAGGAAGTTTTTGAATAGTTACAAAAGAATCATGTTTGTATAATCTCTTCCACTTTATAAAAGCATGTTCATTATTGTAATAATCCATAAGGCTTATCTGTCTCCCTGTTGGATTGTTAGCTCCTGAGGACAGGGGCTTTGGTTTACCTCCTTTAGTTTCCTAGTGCTTTGTAGAGGGCCAGTACTGAATAAGGGTAGAGTAAATGTGGGTTACATAAATGAAAGAATGATTATTCCCATTATAGAGGCAGGAAAGGAGATACAGAAGACAAGAGCCTTGTCTGAGGTCCTTCAGCAGCCACATGTGTCGGCTTATACAACAAATCTCACACTTGTATAAATATCACCATGTCCAATGCTTATAATGTTATTGTAAAAGGCTGAGCACCAAAGACATAAAATAATGGCTGGCTGGTTTAGCAGCAGAGCAGCTTCCAACATCTCCCCATGCTTCCAAGTATACAGCACACAAACTCGTTAATATGTTTTCTCTTACAAACACGATATCAAAGTAATTTTTAAGGCAAACAAAATAAAAAGTTCTCTAAAATTCGTATAGGAGGGGACAGACGCGGGGTAAATCCAAGGCTTCTGACAACAAATCAATATCTGTAAGTCAGACAGGTATCAGATCAAGAGACTGAGATCTCAACCTTTGCCTCTCACCCCTACGTACCCCAAGTCACCCATCACATGGATGATTCTACATTTTTAGTCAAAAGATAAATTACTGTTTACTCATATAGGGAAGATTGCCAGGTTTAGCAAAATAAAATATAGAACACCCAGTTAAATTTGAATTTCAGAAAAACATCTGTTAATGTTTTAGTATAAGCATGTCCCATACAATATTTGAGACCTTTCCACCACATTTCTAAACCCATCCTCTCTGCTGTCTATTTTAGACCCATTATATTCCCATCTATCCTCATGGCTTCAACTCCAGCATCGACATCATGACATTTATAAATTTATCTCTAGAATGTACCCCTCCCTTGAGCTCTGATTAAGTAACCCCAACTGTCTTTTGAAAATAGCCACATCCTACTAAAACCATCAACTGAAGTAATTCTAAATACAATTACATAACATACTCTTCCCCAATGAACCTTCCCCCAGACATTACTTATTCTTCTGTTAATAAAAGCATCATTCTGCTGTTTTCAAGATTTGAAACATAGACCTCACATCTAACTCTTCTCTATGCCCTTATGGTTAATCCTATGCTTAAGTCCTTATGAATATTTCCTTTGGATTGTGAATCACATCATCCCTTCATTTCACTAATTTCTTCAAACCTAAGCATGTCTGTACTGTGAACAGCTCTTCCTTGCGTAAAATAGTGGTAGGAGACTGGATTCTGGAGCCGGGATGCCTGGGTTTAAATCCCAGACCCTAACCTAGGCAAGTTACCTAACTTCTCTGTCCCTCAGTTTCTTTACCACTAAATAAGGATAATAATAGTACTGTTTGGACTGGGTAGCTATGAGAATTTAATGAATGACATTTTTTAAGCACAGAGAGTAATTT
The DNA here is from genome assembly GCA_030035585.1 of Dugong dugon. Classification (NCBI taxonomy): domain Eukaryota; kingdom Metazoa; phylum Chordata; class Mammalia; order Sirenia; family Dugongidae; genus Dugong; species Dugong dugon. The sequence continues at coordinate 66,159,207 of CM057467.1, forward strand.
CTGGAATATATTAGCTTGTACTATATGAATTTGCCATTGTCTACAGGCCAAATTCTGGTGATTTCTAATAGCAAGCACTATGTGATTGTTTGCCATGATTATCAATGTTATTATTATCTCACCCATGTGGCAGCTCCCTACTTCTCATTAGACAAAAACAATGGACTCATTCTACTTTACAGGCTTCCTTGCCAATAACCACCAAAATAAACTTTCTAAAACTTAAGCCACCTCAAAACACTGTCTTCAACACTGTCTGTGGGCCTATTTCTGAGGTCAAGTTGTGAAATGAAAAGGTCTCTGATCTGCCATTCACAAGCCATGTGACCTTGGATAAGTCACTTTGTCTCCCTGAGACTCAGTTTCCACATCTGTAAAATTAGGTCCCTCACATCTCTAAAGTTCTTTGATTTCCCGCTATCTCTCATATGCACTAATAGTCAAAGGTATTATAGCCATGTATATTCCTGTCAGGCAGTTTGACTTTGCCCGGTAACCATGCCTTTACTCACAACCTCTGCCCGTCTGAAATATATTGCCGCCTCCATCCTGCCTCACAACCCTCTCCTATCTAAATCCCCTCATCCTGTAAGACCAAACTTAAAAGCTCCTTTCACACATTCATATTTTTTAATTTATTCATATAAAACTCTAGTAAGCATCAATTATATTCCAGACCATGAATGTAAAACTCATGGTAGCAGGCACCTAACAGATGCTCAAATCCCAGTACGATTCTGCTAGATACCCTCACATGCATAATCACATTGTGTGTGATATATAATCATGCCATAATCCTATGGAGTAACCAATGTTATGCCCAGTTTTTAGTTGAGAAAATTTACCTTCATAGAAGCAAATTTTTCCCCAAGAGCTCCCAGTTAATGGAAAAAAAAAAAAAAATTCTAACCTATTGTAGTTTCTTTCCACGCCAGTAGACGTCATATCTTCTTAAAAGAATTTTCATATTTAGTTTAGACCTCAAAAGTGTTTTGCACAAATTGCTCTGTAATCTGTTATTTGTGTATTTGTTTTATTTCCTGGATTAGATCAGTAGTTTCTTGAGGATAAGAGACATATCTGATTTAATTCCTCTTTGTATATCTTGCTGTATGCAGCATAATAATAGTAGTAAAAACTACAATTATTGAGTGATAAAATGTCAATGCTGTACTATTAATCTCTCATCTATCCTCTTAATTCCTTAAAATGAAAAACAAACAGTAAATAGAAATCTATTGGCATTTAACTTACAATTGTTTGTTGTTGTTAGGTGATGTCAAGTCGGTTGCGACTCATAGCCACCTTCTGTACATTGGAATGAAACACTGCCTAGTCCTGCACCATCCCCACGATAGTTATTATGCTTGAGCCCATTGTTGCAGCCACTGTGTCAGTCCATCTCATTGAGGGTCTTCCTCTTTTGCGTTGACCATCTGCTTTACCAAGCATGATGTCCTTCTCCAGTGACTGATCCCTCCTGATAACACGTCCAAAGTATGTGAGACATAGTTTCATCATCCTTGCTTCTAAGGAGTGTGCTAGTTGTACTTCTTCCAAGACAGAATTGCTTGTTCTTTTGGCAGTCTATAGTATATTCGATATCCTTCACCAGCACCATAATTCAAAGGTGCCAATTCTTCTTTGGTCTTCCTTATTCATTGTCCAGCTTTTACATACATATGAGGTGATTGAAAACACCATTGCTTCTCAGTCAGGCGCACCTTAGTATTCCAGGTGACATCTTTGCTTTTTAACACTTTAAAGAGTCTTTTGTAGCAGATTTGCCCAGTGCAATGTGTCGTTTGATTTCTTGACTGCTGCTTCCATGGGTGTTGATGGTAGATCCAAATAAGATGACATCCTTGACAACAGCAATTTTTTCTCCATTTATCATGATGTTGCTTATTGGTCCAGTTGTGAAGATTTTTGTTTTCTTTATGTTGAGGTGTAATCCATACTTAAGTTATTACTAAGTATTTTAATAAGTACTGTCAGGAATCTGAGAGATAAAGTCACTTAGCTATCAAGTGAGAAACTTGGGGATTATGCCAGATCAGCCTGCCTCAAAATTTCAGCTTTTTCCACTCAAGGACATTGCCCCATTCTGTTAACAAACACTGATTGAACATTTATTTATATGCCTCACATGGTGCTCACTGTCAAGATCAAAGAGATGAGAAATTGCCTGTTTGCTTTGCCCTTGGAATTTTGGATATAAGCCACTGAAAAGTTGTTTAAGTGACCCACCATTTTGCAATCATGACTTTCTCTAGACACGTTTATTTCATTCATTTATTTTTTTCAACAAATATTTATTGAGATCTTAGTATGCGTCAGACACTATCAGAAAGGCTAAGGATATGGGTTTCACAGGGTTTATCAGCCTCCCAGAGTTCACAGTTCAGTGGAAAAGGCAATCAGGAACCAAGTTTGGGATTCTAAGTTTCAGGAGGGTTAAAAAAGGGGTAATGTAGAGATGCACGGCAATGACCACAGTCTGAAAATGTGTATCCATGAAGGCCTCTGCGCTGAAGGACCATGGAAATTTCTAAGGCCCAGACTATATGGGGAGATTGCAAAAAGCATTGAGGACAAAGGGTGAGTAGTAGTAAACCTGCTGTGGGATAGAGAATATCATGTTACAGGAAAGAAAAGAAGAGTATTTTAGTGCCCCATGTGAGAGGAAGAAGAGCTAGGGAGGTAGGCAGGGAGCAGGGTATGATGGCCTTGTCAAACTTGTTAAGTAGTTTGGAATTCACTGAAAGGCAACGGAAAAGCTCTGATTGAAATATGTCTTGAGTCAACCTAACCTTTCAAAGCTAATGCAACTACAGGAAAACCAACTATATTTACCTGTCTGTTTTACATACCATTAAAAATGTGTATGTGTGTGTGTATACACATTTATACACATATATATGCATATATACACATACACTTATTCTTGCATGTATGTATAAATATATGAAAGATTCAGGACTTGCTGATAGTGATTGTAAGATTTTTTTTTTTTTAATTACAGATTTGAGAGAGGAAAAAAAAAAAAACCTTAATTTTTACAATCCAGGTTGAGTTTTCAGCTTTATATAAAAAGAAAATCACCTCCTCCTTTGTTCTCTGAGTACATTTCATGGCCAAGTCACTGTGAGAGAATGCACGTGGAAACCTATAATGTCATTTTCACAATTGCTTTCCTGATTATAATCATACTGCAAGATGTTATTTCAGAAATTAATTATTTTATTGACACTCTGTAATTTGCAAAGTGATAAAAAATACAAAAAAAAAAAAAAGGCTCGCATGAGTATAAAGTCGGTTTCACAGAGACATACAGGGGATGTCTCTGATATTTTTTATCTTTATGCAATCAGTGTTTCCTTTAGTTAGAGAGGGGCTCCAATCTATCAGAATGCTGAGAGTGCCCCTTTGAAATCTTCAGGGCGATAATTTAAGTGGAATAGAAATGGAGAGTAGGAAAATGTCAAATCCTTGGAAATCTTTTGTGATAAAGGATTTTCCTGGCTGTTTAATAAGATGGCACAGAGGGGATCAGCATTACAATTAAGTTTGCAATCTTGTTGTACCTAGTGACTCCTTCTAAATATTACCTGTGTTCTTAGTTTTCTTGCAACAATAAGGGTGATAAATTCCTCCAACACTTATAACCTTGTGAGAGGACTTATTTAGCCCCAAAGATACCAATTGTATCTAAGGGAAATATTGTTACCTTATTTGACTCTTCTCTTCCAGATATGTGCCAGTAATTGCAGCAGCATTACAAATTGCTTTCGAGTTTCTTTAAAATTCCTTAAATTCCCTTAGACCACACAGTCTCTGCTGGGGTGGAGGGTACAGTGGGAAAAATACAGATTTTAAAGTCAGGCAGTCTTAAATTTGCATCTTAATGCTGCCACTGTCTAACTGTGTGACTTTGGACAAGTCACTGGACTCCTGTCTCAGTCTCCTCATTGAGGTTTGTTAGTTCTGAATTAGATAACATATACTACATGCCAACAAGTGCTCCGAATATAGTTTTAATCAGCATGTGGGATTCCATTCTCACAGTCTAGTTCTCACCCTTCTCCTTTCTAGGTTCTAGCTGTTCTTTAGGCCCTACTCACAATAAGGATCGTCTTTGTTAGATAGTTCAAAGAAGAAAAATAGAAATAAGGCATTTTTCATGACCTTAAAGGAGTTTTTCATTAGAAAAGGAAACAAATATATGTACATCTAAATAAAGCACAAGGAGCCCTGGTGTCTCAGCAGTTAAGCACTCAGCTGCTAACTTGAAGGTCAGTGGTTTGAACCCACTAGCCACTTTACAGGAAAAAGGTGTGGTAGTCTGCTTCTGTAAAGATGAGAGCCTAAGAAATCCTATGGGGCAGTTCTACCCTGTCCTATAGGGTTACTATGAGTCAGAATCGACTCGACGGCACATAGCAACAACAAATCAAGCACAAGGCTGAAAATGTCACATACCCTTTTAGAAGAATGGAGGATAGTGGGAGTAGAGGAACAGGAGGTTAATTTCAAATGTAGGAATCTGGATACACTTTCTAGGAAGGTGTTAAAAGATCTTACCCTTGAGATATAGGTAAGAATAAAACCAATGATCTCTCTAGGTTTCTTTTTTTCAGATTCCTACATCTGAAATTAACAGGACCACAAACCTTATTTACAATTCTAAAATACCCAATTCTCTGAAAATTAATAGCTGTTTTTATAGCTCATATGATAGAAAAACATAAAATGAACTGATACGCTAGAGCATTCATTTACCTCAATTAGTGTGAATATTCATATTTTTGCTCCAGAAATATTAATGTATTTTGATTACAGGATGTTGTCCCAGACTCTGCTGAGAGTGTTATACAATATGCAGTTGCACTGGTTTATCTTTATAAAATACCGTCATCTCCTCCTTCCCCAAATCCACCATACACTGGTCCCACAGTTTTTAGATAAGAGATTGTGTTGTGGTTCTTCATTACAGGCAGAGGGAGTAATATAAACAATGGTCCGTATGGAAGAAAAGGTAGTATTCTCATTAGTTACCACTATTTATGCTGGGAAAACGTAGCTCTGGCCAAATGTTAGGAATCACACATTTTCTCATTTTAGGGCCATGAGATATCTTTTGGGAACCAATGAGGATACTGGGATCAAGATTTGAATAAGAGCAGACACCAAGCAATTTTAACTTTGATGGGTTCTGCCTGCTTATCAAACTGATTCTAGTTAGGCAAAAGCTTTTTGGAGCAGGAAAGGTCATGGTCAAAGTTTCTTTAGGATAGAATAAGGGCCAACATACAGTTGAAGGCTTGAAAGGAGATAAAAGCAGTAAAAACCCCTCACATAATCATGTTATAAAACTCATTGTTGTTTAGTCAGTTCTGACTCATAGCCACCCTATAAGGACAGAGCAGAACTGCCCCATAGGGTTTCCAAGGAGCGGCTGGTAGATTCGAACCACTGACCTTTTGATTAGCTGCTGAACTCTTAACACTATGCCACCGGGGCTTCAAAAGCAAACAATAGGGGATTTTAAAACCCACAGAGTGTTTTTAGATATATTATTTCTTTTTATGTGTACAGCAGACCAGTATGGTCCTTATTATTATCCCATTTACGCATAAAGGAAATGAATTTCAGGCAGACAGTGATTTTCCACAAATTAAACCAACAGCAAATAAGAGAGCTGAGATTTGAACTCCTGTCTTCTTCCTCTTTAATGGCAGGTCTAATTTACTGAACACTTAGTTTTTGTCATGTGCTCCACTGAGCCCTTCAAATATATTCCTTGTTTAACTTATTACAAGAACAATGTGAAGAAAGCATTATTAGTTTTACCTTTTAAGTGAGAAAAGTAAAGTTTATAAAGATTTATCATATCTGATCCCAGTCATCATAACCATGATAATCGCTCGTAATTATAATAATAGCTCACATTTGTTTAGCACTTACAATATGCTGGGCACTGAGCTGAACACATTACACATATGAAGTCATTTAATTCTCACAACAAAATTATGACTCAGATACTATTATTATCCCCATTTCACAGATGAAGGAACTGAGGCACAGAGCATTTAAGTATCTTGCTCAAGTTTTTGTACCCAGTAAGCATCAGAGGCAGGAGTTTGAAATCAAGCAGGCTGGCGTGGAGATGTATGCTCATAACCCGACTATACTATTCCCTTTGTATTTAGAAATGTGCAAGAGAGTCATTAACTCTCCCTGAGTGATTTGATGATGGTGCCATAGAAGACTTGTCATAAGCTGGAGCACAAAGGATGACTAGGATGTGTTGTAATAGAGTAGAGGATCAGTTCACTAGGTTGAGATCAGCTTTTCCACATGGGCATATGTGGATGGCAGAATGCATAAGAGCATACCCTCCATAAGCCTGACTGCCTGGCTTAACTCCTGACTTGGTCACTTACTAGGTGGGTAATCTTGAGGAAATTTCTTAATCTCTGTTTGTATCAGTTTTCTCATGTCTCAAATGGGAGGTAACAATAGTACCTATCTTTTAAGAATTAAATAAATTGCTATATGTTAAAATTGTGGGGCAGTACCCGCTACATGCAACTGTGACAAAGACAGATGAAGTCCTTGTGCTCATGTTAGTTATATTTGTATTGCTTCTTCTATGTAATGTTTGCCATGATTTAAAATTATCCGATCATTTGTTCTTGCTCAATATGTCTCCTCATTCCTAAGAGATTTGTAAATGCTATGAAGCAGGGACTCAGTCTGTTTTGTTCACCATTCTCCCTTATAGAAGTGTCTAATACATAACCCATTAAAACCTGTTGCTGAGTCGATTCCGACTCATAGCAACCCTATAGGACAGAGTACAACTGGCCCATATGGTTTCCAAGAAGCAGCTGGTGGATTCGAACTGCTGACCTTTTGATTAGCAGCTGAGCTCTCAACCACTATGCTACCAGGGCTCCCTCTAGTATATAGTAGGTATCAATAAATATTTGCCTAAAAATGGATGTGTAAATGCATGAATGATATAAACAGATAATTAGTAAGAATGTATATCCTTTACTCCAACAGACCAGTCATGTGGCTTTCTTCCCTTTGTTGTTATCCTTCTATTTCCCCTCTTGGAAACCTAGGACACTGAATGACTTACATTTTTAATATTTTTTTTCCACAGAATGTTCTATGTTTTAGCTGAGCCCCTGCATTGATTTAACAAGAAATGTTTCCTAATGTAGACACCCAAGACTAATTGCATTGTCTAGGCACATTGGATAAGGATTTAATTTCACACATCACAAATGATCAGTATCAAATTGTCAGAGTCGTATTTCATACCTCCTTCATGGAGAACTTTAATCTTCTTATCCCACTTTCACAGTCCACTACTCTGAAACAAGGCTCAGTTAGAGCTTAATGGGGAAAAAAGAAGGTAAAATGACAAAAGAGAAAGTAAATGGTCACTTTCGTCACTGATTTCAGGAAGGCACACATGTCCCCAGAAGTTGCTGTAACTTTGGGCTTAGAGTTAAGCAGTGTCTTTGGAAGCCACTCTTGGGTGTGTGCAGCAGCTTCTAGCACCTGCCCCAGTTTTATCTACAAAGATCAAAATGCAGGCTACAAAAAAAAAAAAAAAAAAAAACTGAACCCAATCACTAGTATCTACGGGGATTACATGTTCTATTCCTTTCAAAAGCTAACATTCTTTAGAAGTTCAGGGGGCTAAATCCTCCCTTCGAAATCACACAGTGGGTTTCCAAGAAGCAGCTGGAGTAAGACTTCTGTAATATGCTGCCTTTCTACTGGGTGCTTCTGCACTGCAAACAAAAGCAGCAATTCCATCCACAGATTCTGCTTCCTGATAGTTCTCAAATCCATTTCTTCCTTTTCATCCCTATTGACTGATTCTCTGGGTGAGATCCTCATTATCGTCAGATGAATAGTTATTAGAATGGGCTTCAGCAGACTTCCTACCTTCTTCCTTGCCTCTCTAACAATATAGGCTCTACATCATTGCCAGAGTGCCAATCTGCTTACAGATTTTCAAACCACCCCTCTTCCAAATAGTACAAAGTACACATGGCTTAACATGGCAGAAAATGCCCTTAAATTTGGGAATCTAGTTCACTTCCCAGCATTTTCCTTCCTTCCAAACTTAGTTCTAATGGTGCCGCCACACTGCAAAATCTACCCTGAACTCCCTGAATGCCACTGATATCTCCCTTTTTGGTGTCCCGATTATGGTTTGTATGGTACTTTGCCTCCATTGTATGATCCATTACTCTGATCTCATCCGTTTGCTACTACTTGTTTGCTTGTTTGTCTTTCCGGACTATGAGATTTGTGACTATTTTATTTATATTTCATCTTTTTTTTTCCTCCAAAGCAAAACACAAGGTCTAGCACATAGTACATATCCAACACATGTTTATTCAATTGAATTTAATACTTTGTGCAAGATACAGTGGCAGATACATAGGTGAAAAAGACATAGTTTCTGCTCTCAAGCCTTCACAGACTGCTTTGGGAATTGGAATTGTTCAGAGATAATTGTAGTAGGGGCTAAGCTACGATAGGGGTTATGATCAAGGTAAAAACAAATTTTATGGAAGATCAGAGGATTGTAGAGATTGATAATTCCTATAGAAGCAATGAAGAGTCTATGTGGGAGGTAGTATTCAACTGAGGTTTGAAAAATAGGTAAAGTTTTGGCAGGTGGAGCTGTGATGGAACTCCTTTCAGAGAAAAACTAAGAAAGGACTGGAAATCCAGGCTAAGTTCTGAGAGAAAGTAAGTAGGACAATATAAGAATATTCTATATATTATAGGTTGGCAGGATTAGAGAGAAGATTGTATTCATTTATTTCAAGAAGCATCTCAGATTATATGAAAAATAATTATATGAAGAAGAACATGGCATCATTGGAGGACGACTCATTAACAACCTGCTTGTTTCCATTCACCTCACATGCTTGCAAAAGCTGCACAATGAATAAGGAAGACCTAGGAATAACTGGGAAACCCTGGTGGCGTAGTGGTTAAGTGCTCCGGCTGCTAACCAAAAGGTCGACAGCTCGAATACACCAAGCACTCCTTGGAAATTCCGTGGGGCAGTTCTACTTTGTCGTACAGGGTTGCTATGAATGAGAATTGACTCGAAGGCAACGGGTTTGGTTTTTGGTTTTAAGAAGAATTGTCGCCTTAGAATTGTGGTGTTGGCAAACAATATTGGATATACTATGGACTGCCAAAAGAATAAAAATCTGTCTTGGAAGAGGTACAACTGGAATGCTCCTTAGAAACAACGATGGCAAGACTACATCTCATACAATTTGGACATGTTATCAGGAGGGATCATTCCCTGGAGAAGGACATCATGCTCGATAAAGTAGAGGGTCAGCAAAAAAGAGGAAGACCCTCAACAACATGGATTGACATAGTGGATGCAACAATGGGCTCAAGCATAAAAACAATTGTGAGGATGACTCAGGACTGAGCAGTGTTTTGTTCTATTGTACACGGGGTCACTGTGAGTTCGAACCCACTCAACGGCACCTAACAACAAACAACAACAAAGGACCAGGACTGCTCTTAACAAAAGTGGCATGGCAACACTCTTAAAGTTCACAGTCCTTTCTTGAAGCAGAAAGTTAGATTCAATATAAATCTTTGATCTAAGACAGATATCCTCTCAATTGGGAAAAGGGTCTTGGGCTAGTAAAGGTGTATACACTGAAGCATAATGTCAAGACAGAGATTTCCCAGGTATATTGGAGGAAATCACAAACTGAAATTTTATTAATAATGACTGCTAAATCAGTTAGCTAATGTAGTAAAACACACCACACCAAAACTCGGGGCTTAAAACAGTAGGCATATATTATTGCTCATGAGTCTATGGGTCAATTTGTTTTGGATTGGCTAAGCTCACTTATCCATCTGCAGTGGGATGTGGGTTGGGTAGGAGGCTCTACTGATGTAGTGCAGACTCTTTCAGATGTTTGGGGTTCAACTGGCTGTAAACTGGTCTGGAAGTGTTTTTGCTAATGTAAGTGGGGTATTCTTCTTGTGGTATCTCATCCCTGGGCATCATAGCCCAGGTTATTCTCATGGCGGTGGCAGGCTCCAAGAGAGTAGAAATGTGCAAGATCTCTTAAGGTTAGGCTCAGAACTAATCCACCATCACGTCCATCACATTCAATTGATAATTATCCCAGACAGCCACAAGATCAACCCAGACAGAAGAGTTGATGAAATATACTTTACCTCTTCATGGGGTGGGAAGAGCACACGTTCACACTGCAAAGGGCATGGCTATAGGAAGAGGTGCAGAATTAGGGCCATTTTTATAATCAGTCAGTCATTTTTTGTAAGTAACCAAAACATTCTCAAATGGTGTCATGCTTCTACCCTTAACACTTAGGACAATGCTAGACACACGTCAGTGAAGTACCTATTAACGTTGGTGCAATTTGACTGCTTTATGGTAGTTATTAGAATTTGATTGATCATTGCTAAAAATCTTTAAAAAGAGAAGAACTATTTGCAGGGTCACTTATAATTAGTAGCCAGTTAGACAGCTGTTTTCTAAAACACTTGTGTGAGAGGACATGTTATCAAGGACTACATATGTATGTAATGACTAGTACCTCATGGAGTACATGTCATGTAAGGTAGCTGTCTTGATTCCCATTTTGCATATGAGAAAAGAGAGGCTCTGAGAGGTTAAAGAGCAGTCCGGGGTCATGTCGGTGGTCTCTGGGAGAGCCCAGGACTTAAAACCCCAGAACTTTTTATTTCCCTTTATGTGCTACACTCTCTCCCCTGTATCTCCTTGATATTTCAGAGGCTATTTAGTGTGACCTACTTCTCACCATCGCTGACAAGCTGGCCATTATCTTATTGCTAAAGGTTTGCAGGGAAGAAACATCTACGTAACAGATTTAGTTTATGTGAAAATCTTTTCCAGTTTATTCATCCTTGCAAGGACAAAAACCAATTTCTTTTGCAGCCATAGTTACTGTTTATATTTCAATAAATTTCATGTTCTCCATGAAGTTGATCGGATGCTGCTTTATGCAGGGGTGCTAATCAAAAGTCTGAAAAGTTCATTCCTCTGAATAAACACCACCCTGAAAATTAGGGAGGGGAAATTTCTTAAATTTTCTAGCTCTTTGTTAATCCAAAGTGCTGAAAATGTTTCAAGTTAAACATGGCCACCTACCATCTGGCTGAGTTAGAAGTATTTAGTAATCTCCTTATCAGCCAAACAGCTGGAAGTCTAGATAAGTCCTATGTGTAAGGAGCCAGTGTCAGTTTGTTTCCAGATAATAGCAGTAGGGGGAAAAAAAAAGATATATATATATATATATATATATATATACATATATATTTATATACATATATATATATATATATATATATATATATATATAAAGTAGGAGCTCATCAGTAGGAATTAATCTGGGAGTTTTGCCTGCATGTACTGAACTCTCAGTCTCTCAGTACTGGTGCATTTATCATCCACTGAGCCAACTGGAGACTTGAAGGATGCTTTGTGTATCATCTGCCAGTATGCGTCATCTCAGTATGTGGTTTTCAAAGTGTTTTCTGCCCAGGAGTTTGTTTGAATCTTTAAAAAGTGATACTACTGTATTTTGCTTTGTGCAATAGATGTGTCACTGCAAACTTGCCTGCAAATTGATTTTTTTTTTCATTTTGTAAATGGAAACCTAATTGAAATACACTAGGGGAGAATTTGCTAGTTAATGGAGTCCTTGTGTAGTGTGAAAATTGCCTTTTCTCTTGAGAATAAGTACTCCATAATATATCTATTTTGAGACTTTAAATTTTTGTGCAATGGGTTTCACATAGCAGAGTTCCTCCGTGTACCTTAGGGCACCTGGGAAAAATGTGTTAACATCAATTTAGTAATAGGTCTTTTCTGAATACCTCCCACATCCCAAACCACATGAGAATTTTGTAACTTGAAAACATTTCACTTATTATTGAAGTGATTATGTGTACCCTTTTCTAACTCTTCAATTAAACTGTGACTAGTTATGAGTTGAGACCCCCTCCAATGCATCCTCTATATTACTGCTATAAGCCAGGAAGACACGAGCTAGGCAGAAAACTTGTTACAATAAATTGATACACCAATTTAAACACCAACTCTACGTGGTCATTTAGATATTCCCCAAACTCAGTCAGATGTGGAATGCAGTTCTGCATAAAAGAATGAGTTTTGGAGTTGGATAGAGCTGTGTACCACTACCAGTCTGTCAGTTTGTCATACTGTGGTGACTTTCATGTAGCTATGATGCTGGAAGCTGTGCCACCAGTATTTCAAATACCAGCAAAGCCATCCATGATGGACAGATTTCAGCAGAGCTTCTAGATTAAGACAGACTAGGAAGAAAATTAGCCAATGAAAACCCTATGAACAAAAGAAAACATTTTCTGATATAGTGCTGGAAGATGAGCCACCTAGGTTGGAAGGCACTCGAAATCCGCAGCGGCTGCCAAAAATTGTGAAGATGGTGCAGGACTAGGCAACATTTTGTTCTGTTGTACATAGGATCATCATGAATCTGAGTGGATTCAATGGCAACTAACAACAAGAACTGTGTAACTTGGGACAAATCAGTTAACCTCGTTGAGCAACAGGTAGCTCAAGTGTAAAGGGTTTGGCACAGACCCTGGAGCACAGTATGTATTCAGAAATCAGGTGATTGTTGCCATTTTTGCTGGAACCATTCTTTGTTCTCCATTCATTGTCTATATGAGTTTGCCAACCCTAGCCTTGAAGAAATGAAGGCAGGTTCTCCAGTTCTTTGCAGCTTTCTTTTTTCATGGAGCTTTCTCTTTTCATTTCTTCTGGATCTTAAGGTTGTCTGATTTCATTCTCTGGCTTAATTTCATAATAACATTAGTGTTTCTATTTCATCTTGTAAGTCTGTAGTCACTCGGTGTTACATAAGGTAGGTGACCTGCTTATTTTCAGACCAGTGATATGGAATCCTGATCCTTTTTTGTATTCAATGCATGGGCTTTGAAGTAAGACACTGTTCCATTTACTAACTGTATATGATTTGGGGTGAGTTATTCAGTTTGTTTAATCCTTGGATTTCTCATCTCTAAAACAGGGTTGAAAAGAAACATATCCTTACAGTTGTTGAGAAGATTAAATAAACTAATGTGTATAAAACATCTAGAAGTGTCTGGCACAGAGGCAGACAGCACATAATAAATGCTAATAAAATAAAATGATATAGAAGTACGACTGCTTGTCATACTTCCCTCCACCGAGATCCCTAGACTCCCAATTATCTGCTGACTATACCCTTAACGAGACTCTGGTATTCCTTTGCTTTATGTCCCTTTTTCATCTTCAGGCATCTATAATAGCACACACATATAGCATTCTTATTTTGCTGTGATTTTTGAACAGTGTTTTATACATTTCATGGCCCTCTTGAAACAGAGACCTATTTAATTTTGCCAAAGAAATATATTTAAAATTAAAAATGGATATGCTATTCTTCCACTCAAAACTTCCCTTGGATTCAAGGCTATTTTTGATCCTGTCCCTTCTTGCCTCTCTACTCTCCTGGCCTGCATGTTCTGTATGCCTGCTCCAAGCTCAGTGATTGATGTGCCTTTCTCTAAATGTGTCTTTCTTTTGCAGACTTCAGTGCTAATACACAGTTTGCTTTAAATGTGTTTCCTCTACTTATTCTCTCAGCAACGTCCTTTAAGACTCAACATCTCCTCTCCACTGACCTTCCCCTTGACTCACGTTCACCATACTTTTCCTGCTGGAGTTCCCCCTATACCATTTACATATCTACAGTACAGCACTATTTCTATAGCATTGAACTTGCAGTCCACCTCATTATACTTTCATCTCATAAGGCAAAGGCCGCCCTTTATTAGCTTTTATGTTGACAGTGTCTAGAACAGTGCCTGATCATACTAGATTCTCATTTTCTCACTGTTCTTCTTTCTCTTTTTCCTATCCCTCTCTCTCTTTGTGTTTTTGCACACATACACACACACACACTCTTTCTTTTAATAAAGAGAGAAGTTGTTCAATGTCATGTGGACTTCTTTTTTCCCTCACAGTTACTGCACTCCAGGGTAAATACCACCTAATGTAAACAAATTAGAGGAGTTCTTACTTTACTATTTAGTTTGTGGACAGATATTCCCAGGGTATAGGCAGATACTGGAACAGACATTTTCTCTAAATAGTACACTATGCATTCACAGCTGTAAAATCAATACACCATTTACTGAAAGAGAGTTAGCTTTATCTGTTGTGCATGCTGTATTACAAATGACTTTATACAAATGTGATTGAGCCCAACCTTCCAATTTGTGAAAATTGTTCATTAAAATTATTTCTCATTCATACTAAGGAATAAAACCCCAATAAACAGCATAATCTTGAGACTTAGTTCAAGAGAGGGTCTTTACAAAAATACCTTTGTTTAGATTCCTGGGGATTTCAGGCAGTCATCCATTCAGTGAAGTTGAACATATAATATTTAAATGAATAATTATTTCTAAGATTATTTAAAGCTAATTTGTTCAAAATCATTTTAAGAGTTAGTTTTCTATGAGAGTTATCAGTTTGACTTTACAGCAGGCTATTATTTTTATATTTCTAAACAAATTATATAATAATATAAAATACTCCTATGAATTAATTCTTCATGGATAAAATATAAACGATAAGAAATCATTTTAAACCTTGACTTCTGTAATCATATTTTTAATACTAACAAATATCAGTGACAGTCAACAAACTTAAAGAAATGTGTTTGTGTGTGTGTGTGATTATCGTCCCATCAGGCTACAACTCATTGAATTGTTTTACATTGTTTTTTCTAACCATTGTCTACAAACATGCATTTATGCATACTTATAATCTTAGCTGCAACTGTGAGTTTTTAAACTCTTTTCATATTAAAAACTGATTCATATGCCCAGAAATATTTTTTTGTTTATCTATCACACACTGTAATTAATAGAACATTACCGATACTATTGAATTCCACTTCTAAATTATCATTTATCTTTTATTTTAAACTCACTACATTTGTATGTATCTTTAGGAAACTTTACATAAATGTGTCATATTGGATATATTTGTCTCTAATTGATTTTTTTCATTATACAAGTTAAGCATTTGGCTATAGTTCATTCATAATTAATTCTGTATAATATGCCATAATATGAATAAATTATACATAATTTAACCATTTTCCTATTGATAGGCATTTGAATTGTTCATATATTTTTTGTTCTTGTTAATAGTAATGCTATTGTAAACATCCTTATACATGTCTCCTGGTGTACATAAGCATAAATTTTCTAGGACAAAAATTCTAGAAGTTAAATTGCTGGATTATAGGATAAGTGCAGATTCAAATTTATATAATTAATGGCAAACTGTTTTCCAAAATAGTTGTACCAATTACACCTCTACCAGAATACTATGTTACTGTTGCCTTACAATGTGAAAAATTCTAGGTATTGTCAGACTTCCTAAATAATTCTAAGCTGATTAGAATGGAGTGATACCTACTGTGGTTTTACTTTTTATTTTCCTTTTTGTTAATGAAGGTAAATGCTTTTTATATGTTTCATTATTTTTCTAGCTCCTTACTCTATAAAAGGTCTGTTTTGCACATTCTTCCACTGGTTTGGTTATGTTTGTTTGTTTGTTTTTTTATAGTGCTAGTAGTCCTTTATATGTTGTGGATACTAATCTTTTATAGGTAAATGTGTTATGTCTTAGTCATCTAGTGCTACTATAACAGAAATACCACAAGGGAATGGTTTTAACGAGAGAAGTTTATTTCCTCACAGTCAAAGTAGGCTAAAAGTCCAAATTCAGGGCGTCAGTTCCAGGGGAAGGCTTTCTCTCTCTCGGCCTTCTCATCAGTGTTCCCGGACTAGGAGCTTCTCGGCACAGGGACCCTGGTCCAAAGGATGCGCTCTGCTCCTGGCACTGCTTCCTTGACGGTATGAGGTCCCCAATTCTCTGCTTGCTTCCCTTTCCTTTTATCTCTTGAGAGAGAAAAGGTGGTGCAGGCCTCACCCCAGGGAAACTCCCTTTACATTGGATCAGATATGTGACCTGGGTAAGGGTGGTGTTACAATTCCACCCTAATCCTCTTTAACATAAAATTACAATCACAAAATGGAGGCCAACCACACAATTCTGGGAATAATGGCCCAGCCAAATTGACACACATTTTTGGGGGGACGTAATTCAAACCATGACATGTTATAATTATGTCTTCTAGTTTGTGACTTACATTTTCAGTCCCTTAATAGTAACTTTAAACAAATACAAATTGTTAATTTAATATAGTTGAATTTATCAATTTTTTTCTGCCACAAATTATGTTTTTGTGTCTTGTCTACACCAAGGGTGTAAAGATATTCTCCCACATTTTCTTTTAATTATATTAAAGTTTTACTTTTCAAATTTTAATTTTTTAACTGTCTATAATTGATTTTTTTGGTATAGTATATAGTTGGGATTGTTTTCATTTTATCTTTCATATCAATAAGCAAGTTTTATCGTACCATTACTTCATTTATTAAACAATCCATTCTTCCATTCTTTCCCCAAATATCTACCTTAATGTCTGCTATGTCAAAAATTTCTATATATTCATGAGTTTATTTTCTGAGTTCTCTATTCTGTTTAACTATTTCTCTATTTCTATATCAATGCCTATAAAAATCCCTGTATCACTTATTATGGTTTATAATAATTCTTGATACTTGTTGTGAAATATGCATCTATCTTGTTCTTCAGAAGTATCTAAGTCATTTTAAGCCCTTTGCTCTTTTATATAAAATTATTTTAATCATCTTGTCAATTGCCAAAAAAAAGTCTATTGGGATTGTATTGAATCTATTGATTATTTGTAGAGAACTGGTATCTTTAAGTTATTGAATCTTTTCTGTCCATGTACATGATGTGCCACTCCCTTTATTTAGAATTTTTTGTAACATACTTTTATTTTTTAGCTCTAATGAATTGTAATTGGCACATAGTAAGCTACACATATTTAAGGTGTATAATTTGATACATTTTGGCACTATCATACACCCATAAACCATTATGACAATAAAATAATTACCATATCCATCTCCCTCAAAAGTTTCATCATGTTCCTTTCTTATCCCTTACTTTTCATTTTTCATGTTTTTAAATTTTCTCCATATAGGTCCCCTGCTGTTATTGTAAAATGTTTTAGTATTTCTTGGTTTGCTTTTTATTAACCCAACAGTTTAAACACTAATACTGTTCGTCATTATTAATGTTTGTTTATATTTTACCTTCATATTCTTTCAGCTTCTTTGCTTCTTGTTCTTCTTTGCAATAGCCCTTCCTTTTGGAATTATTTTAATTCTTCCTTATGTATATCACTTTAGAAACTTCTTTAGTGAAATGATGTTGGTTTAATCTGAAGATATCTTTATTTTTCTCTTGTACTTAAAAATAGTTTTTCTGAATATTTAATTCTTATTTAATAGTTACTCATTTCACTATTTTGAACATATTATTCTGTTGTTTTCTGATTTCCATTTTTGCTGTGATGAAGTCTCGTCACACTCCAATTGCTTCCATTTAGCAGATATGCCTTCTCTTTCTGCCTGCTTTTATTTTGTTTGTCTTTGTTGTTGTTAGGTGCAAATGAGTCAGTTCCAACTCATATTGACTCTATGTACAACAGAATGAAACACTGCCTGGTCCTGCACCATCCTCGTAACATTCTGGCTGTACTTCTTCCAAGACAGATTTGTTCATTCTTCTGCAGTCCATGGTATATTCAATATTCTTCACCAACACCATAATTCAAGGGCATCAAGTCTTCTTCAGTCTTCCTTATTCATTGTCCAGCTTTCACATGCATATGAGATGATTGAAAACGCCATGGCGTGGGTCAGGCGCACCGTAGTCCTCAAAGTGACATCTTTGCTTTTGAGCACCTTAAGCAGATTTGCCCAGTGCAATGTGTTGTTTGATTTCTTGACTGCTACTTCCATAGGCATTAAGTGGATCCAAGTAAAATGAAATTCTTGACAACTTCAATATTTTCTCTGTTTATCATTATGTTGCTTAGTGGTCCAGTTGTGAGGATTTTTGTTTTCTTTGTGTTGAGGTGTAATCCATGCTGAAGGCTGTGATCTTTGACTTTCATCAATAAGCGCTTCAAGTCCACTTATTTGTCTTCAGTGATCTACAGTTTTGCTCTAATGTATCTAGACGTGGATTCCTTTTTATTTACCCTAAGATAGTGTGCGTACTAAACCTAATCATGTGCATCTTTTATTAACCCCTGAAACATTGTCAGCTTTTGATTCTATGAGTATTGCATCACCCACCCATGATTTCTCTGTTGTCTTCTTCTAGAATGCCAATTCTTGCCTGTCTTCTTATTCTATCCTATATGCATGATAATGACTTTTTATATCTTTCATCTCTCTGACTCCTTTAACTGCAATCTTTGTTATTTCTTCCAGTTTATTTTTCAGTTTGTTCACATTCTCTTCAGCTATGTTGAATCTACTGTTTAACCTCCACATTATTTTTTAAATTCAGTTTTTTTTTATTAAATTTAAGCTCTTTTTTTTTACAAGACAGTCTATCTGATTTAATGGTGTACTCCCCTATTTTTAATCCATATTTTTATATATTTTAGTATTTTATAGCTATTTTCCGTATGTGGTCATTCTTAGACCTGAACTCTTCAGAGTCTAAATCCGTTGCTTAGTGTTTCCACTGATAGCTGCTTATAAACGCTTTTTAATTTTCTCATATATTTGGTAATTTCTTATTGTGAGCTCATCTTTGTCTGTATCTAATATGTTCATATCTTGAGGGTCTTCAGATAAGAGTTCTTTCCTTCAAACAGAATTTGTATTACTTTTTGTTATAATCCATAAATTATAACTGCCCAGGAACAGTGCCATTTAATTTCTGTGCTTGGTCTTTCTTATATAACTAATATAAATTCTACCCACAAATCCAATTAAGGTTAGGTTAATAAATACAAACTCTCAGAATATACTGGCAATGTGGATATTGTAGTGGTTATTTTCTGCTTAGCACTATAGAAATTACAGACACCTATTGACTCTCTGTTCCATACCCAGATAGATTTTTCTTTCCTAGCTTATTCTTTCTCTAAGGGTGAGAACTTTTAAGGTTTCTGATTTATATGACTGGGCTGGTGGAGCCAGCTAACCATCCTCCCACCCCAGCTGCCTTCAAAGAGTCGGGGGCCTAATACTCCATGTCAAGTCTGGCACGTATTCACAAAAGCTTCAGTGTTCTGGTGTTGGCATATTACTCAGGGCAGCCTGAGCTTCTGAATTAGCTTACCACATAGTTTCATTCCTTCCTTCTCTTCCTCCTCCTCCTCCTTCTTGTCCTGCTCCTGTCCCTCCTCCTCTTCCCCCTCCTTTTTGTTCGCATCCTCCTTTTCTTCTCCTTTCTGTCTTTTTCTCCCTTCTTCTTTTGCTCCCACTTCTGCTCCTCCTCCTCCTTCTTACTGCCCCCCTCCACTGACCTTTAGGACTTTTCTTAATTTTATGTGTATGAGTGAAATATGGTTGAAAGCCTGTTTATTTTAATTATCTAACATTTAGGTGTCTTGCAACCAAAAGGTTTTTCAAAAATAGAATATCTTCTTTATTGCCTAGGTATGCATTTTCTAATTATTATTATTAGACAATTAAAATTTCCATTTTATAGTTACTATATTAAATTGTTCTAAATATATATGCAATTTACCAAATTATTTTCAAATTTTTAATATCTATGCTATGTGTAATGAAATTGCTATTATTGTTACCCTTAACATTTTCATTATTTCATTTAATATCTTATGCCATCCTATTTTTCCTTTTTTTTATGCATCCCTGTAAAATAACATTAACTTCTGTTAATTTTGAGAAGCTTATGCTCTGCTTTAGAATTTCTTCTTTTTGTTGGAAGTGTTATGTTCCTCACCAAGTATAGTATCGCCAAGTATATTTACTAATTAGTAAGTTTGAAGCATGAAGAAGCATTAATCTAATGGCTTCATAATGTTATTCGTGACCTTGCTTTTTGGATTCTGTTTTATCAAACATAGTAACCACCCTACCATACCATACTCATTTAACAAACTCTTACCCATTTTAAAAAATACATTTTCATCTATTTAATTCAGCCACCAGTGCCACTGAGCAACTATCATCTGTCTAACCCCTTTTGGGGCTAGGTGGGCGCCAACCAAATAAAGATTGGCAGTTCAAATCTACTGGCTGCTCCTTGGAAACCCTACGGGGCAGTCCTCCTCTGTCCTATGGGTCACTATGAGTCAAAATTGAGTTGAAGGCAATGGGTTTTTTTGTTTGTTTGTTTTTGAATTTTTGCAAATATTAAATGAGATGGAGTATTTAAAATGGCTAGCTCACAGTGTTGTTGTTCTTGTGTGCTGTCAGTTCAACTCATTATGACCCTATAGGACAGAGTAGAACTGCTTCATAGAGTTTCCTAGTCTGTAATCTTTACAGGAGCAGATCACTAGGTCTTTTCTCCTGTGGAACCACTGGTGGGTTCGAACCACCAACCTTTTAGTTAGCAGCCAAGCTCTTAAGAATTGGTCTACCAGGGCTCCTTAGATCGTGGTAGGTGTTAACAAATATTAGTTCAAAATTTCCAATAAGACTTACATACATAATTAAGATTTGATATTTCAACATTTATCACAAAGAGGAACAATGGGTTATTTATACACATTTTTGAAAATTTTAACTCTCAATTGGAAAATATGTATCATCCTAATGTAACTCATCTTGGTATAAGATTTTGAATTTTTCAAAGAACTTCATATAGGCTATCCCATTTGATTTTCACTATGACCTTCTGAAGGAGTGCTAACATTGTCTCCATTACATAAAAATGAAAAATAAAGGTTAAGGAAGTAGCATACTACCAATCTATGTAAACAAGGACTAAATTATATATAAAACTAAACCCGTTGCCACTGAGTCAATTCCAACTCATAGTGACCCTATAGGACAAAGTAGAACTGCCCCATAGGGTTTCCAAGGAGCGGCTGCTAGATTCGAACTGCTGACCTTTTGGTTAGCAGCCAAGCTCTTAACCACTGCGCCACAGGGCTCCATAGAGTCCCCTAATTAAGAAGGGTTCAACTTCTCTTTTAATATTTAGATGAAATTAATTGGCAGTCATGAAATAAGGAATGACTCTATCATTTATAGGCCACACTTTAGGGCATTTCCTTCTCTCAAACTCCCATGAAGTTGCTCTTTCTATTTCCCCAAATTCTTGCCAAATTCCTGTAAAAATATGTGCTACAAACCCGTGTTTAAATCCTAGCTCCAATTCCAGTCACAAAGTTTCCATAGACTGTTCGTTGTCTTGGAAGAAAGGAAATATACCTCAAAACCACCCACTCTTTTCCATACTATAGTCAAACACCTGACTATCAAATTGTAATGGGGATGGATATTTTATAAGAATGCATTCCTCAGGATGCTCTGAACTTGAACCTTGTATTAAGTTAGACCATGAGAAGGTTACATGCTTGGATCACATCTTTCTCTCCACCCTTACAAAATTGCCTTAAGCAACTTCATTTTCCACCATACCTTGGGTTTTACTATGGGCCTGTGATTTAAGAAGCAATGATATAGGGAAGACCTTCACATTATAAAACTGTCATCTGGGACATTGGTTGTTACTTTGCTACTGGTGCTCATCTACAGACCCTTGTGGCCAATGCTTCTCAGGACTTCAAGCTGGGAAAATGTTTGCCTTTTCTGATAAACAAGTCTCTTTCCTTTGATTAGACAATTAAAACAATGTGTGATGGAAAGAAAGTATTGGCTTTGCAGCTGATGTATATGTTTTTATCCTAGCTCTGCATGACTTTAGCCAAATTATTAACTCCTTATAAGCTTCAGTTTTCTCTTCTATAACATTCAGTTTATTAATACTAAATTGTAGGATTATTTTGAGGAATAAACATTGCAATAAACTAATCACAGATTTTTGCAATCATAATTGACTTTACTGAGTCTCTGCTATGTGCCAGGCACTGGCCATTTCCCTTGTTGTTGTTGTTAGGTGCTGTTGAGTCATTTCCAACTCATAGTGACCCTGTGTACAACAGAATGAAACACTACCCAGTCCTGTGTCATCCTCACAATCCTTTGCTATGCTTGAGCCCATTTTTGCAGTCACTGTGTCAGTCCATCTCATTGAGGGTCTTCCTGATTTTTGATGACCCTCTGCTTTACCAAGCATGATGTCCTTTTCCAGAGACTGATGACATGTCCAAAGTATGTGAGACAAAGTCTTGCCATCCTTGCTTCTAAGGAGCATTCTGGCTGTACTTCTTTCAAGACAGATTTGCTCGTTCTTCTGGCAGTCCGTAGTATATTCAATATTCTTCACCAATACCACAACTCAAAGGTGTCAACTCTTCTTTGGTCTACCTTATTCATGGTCCAGCTTTCCCATGCATATGCGGCGATTGAAAACACCATGCCTTGGGTCAGGTGTACCCTAGTCTTCAAGGTGACATCCTTGCTTTTCAACACTTTTAAAGAGGTCCTTTGCAGCAGATTTGACCAATGCAATGTGTCATTTGATTTCTTGACTGCTCCTTCCATTGGCGTTGATTGTGGATCCAAGTGAAATGAAATCCTTGACAACTTCGATATTTGCTCCATTTATATGATGTTGCTTTTTGGTCTAGTCATGAGGATTCTTGTTTTCTTTACGTGAAGGTGCAATCCATACTGAAGGCTATAGTCTTTATTGCAGGTTGCTAATGCATCTTCCTCCAATTCTGATACCGAGTTCTTCTTCATATAGTCCAGTTTATCAGATTATTTGCTCATCATACAGATTGAATAAGTATGGTGAAAAGATACAACCCTGATGCACACCTTTCTTGGCTTTAGGCTACTCAGTATCCCCTTCTTTTGTTCGAATGACTGCCTCTTGGTCTACATACAGGTTCCTTATGAACACAATTAAGTGTTCTGGAATTCTCATTCTTCACAACGTTATCTATAATTTGTTATGATCCATAATTTGTTATGATCTGTATAGTCGAATACCTTTGCATAATCAATAAAACACAGATAAACATCTTTCTGGTATTCTCTGCTTTCTGTTGCATACACACACACACACATATATATATATATATAAAATCTCTAAACTTTTCAGTAAGGAGCACTGGTCATACAATGGTTAAGTGCTTGGCTACTAACTGAAAGGTTGTGGGTTCAAACCCACCTATTGGATCTGTGGGAAAAAGACCTGGTGATCTGCTTCCTTAAAGATGACAGTCAAGAAAACCCTATTGGGAAGTGCTACTCTGTCACATGGGGTTATTAGGAGTTGGAAGCAGCTCAATAGCACCCAACAACAACAATGGCAAAATTTTCAGTAACATAAAGTAGTTTTACTGTCTCCATTTTATAAATGACTAAACTGAGAGAATAGAAGTAGCCTGCCTGAAGTCTCACAGCTAAATAGTGGCTGAGAAAGAATTCAAAATCAGGATTAATTGATTTCTAAATTGATCACTTACCATTTCGCTGGGCCTTTCTGCATTTTTTTTTTTTCCTGTTTCCCGTATGCTAGGAAATGTGTAACTAAATTATACACACAGGTACTGAGATTTTCCTCAACCGGATTTTTAAAGATATAATACCACCTCACTCCACTATCTTTTTATTGCTTTTTTTTTTTCTCCTTTGGGAGAGGGGGAAGTAGAGAAAGATTTTCAGAGAAATGATATACTGCTTACAAAGTTAGTAGTATGAAGTAAGACAAACCTACGTTTAAATCCTAGCTCCACAATATTTTATTTGTGTGGACAAGATATTTCAATCCTCTAAGTCTCTATTTCTGATATATAAATATTATCTGCTGCAGTTTGAGGACTAAGGTGTGCCTGACTCAAGCCGAGTATTTCCAATCTCCTCATATGCCATATGCATGTGAAAGCTGGACAATGAATGAGGAAGACTGAAGAAGAATTGATGCATTTGCATTATGGTTTGGCAAAGGATATTGAACATATCATGGACTGCCAGAAGAACAAACAAATCTGTCTTGGAAGAAGTACAGCTAGAATGCTCCTTAGAAGTGAGGATGGCGACGGGACTTCATCTGGCATACTTTGGACATGTTATCAGGAGACACCAGTCTCTGGAGAAAGACATCATGCATGGTAAAGTAGAGGGTCAGTGAAAAAGAGGAAGATCATCAATGAAATGGACTGGCACAGTGGCTGCAACAATGGGCGTAACAGCGGTAGTGAGTATGGTACAAGACTGGGCAGTGTTTTGTTCTGTTGTGCGGAACCAACTCGACTGTACCTAACAACAATAATAACAAGTCTCTATTTTTGATATGTAAATATCATCTGCCTCCTAGATTAGGACAAATGTGAAAATCTGTGCAAAGGGACTAGAGCAATGGCTGGCACATAATTGGTATTCAATAAATATCATATTCAATAAATATGACTGTTATTTTATTATGTCAAATGTCTTTGGCCTCTTTCCCTTGTGCTTTTACAGTAAACTACCTCAAATCTTATCTGGAAGTAAATCAGACTTAATTTTTAAATTACCTAAATTAAATAATTGTAAAACAAGTCATTTGATTTGAAAATGGGTCTAACTGTGGGGATTTGGAATGTAGCAGGAACACTTTGAGACTCTTCTGGGAACTAAAAGATTACACAGGCAATTAATTGCTTGAAATGGCAGATTTAAAAGGAAGCAAAGTAAAGCAAACTTCCCCAAATATGCTTTCTGGGCAGATGGATAAAAGTCTGGAAACGTGGCTATCTCAGAGTCACAGCAATCCCTCCAGAAACTTCTTAAATGTCTGGCATCCCAAGACTCAGTCCAAAAGAACACACTTGGTTTCAGAAGTTTTTGGTTGAACAAAAGCTGTATTAATTTAATAGGAGCTCATTGTTCTCTTGTAAGAATCTTTAGGCAAGGGGATCATCTCTGAGTGATTCGTGCCTACTTTAATGCCAGCATCCAGCAGCAGGACCCAACATGAGAACCCAGGTCCATGTTCAAGAGGTGTGGGCTCTAGTTTTGTTTTCTCTTAACCAGCAATGTGTCTTTGACTTAAGTTGCTTCTTCCTATCCTTTAGGCTCTAACTTGTAAAATTGAGCTTATATCTCAGGTTTTTATGGAGATCAAATTAGTAACTGATGTGTCATTAGTCTAGTTGATCAATAAAGCTTAAGAGTGATTATTTCCCTATGGAATTGGGAAATTGCTTTTTGCAAAGGACAGAGGTTGTCAAATATTTCATGTCTGTACCTAAAGTTAGACCATGTGATGAGTGTTTGAGGTTGCCTTACATTAAATGAAAGGAGATGTCTGTTACATTCCAAATAAACAAATAACGAAACAAACATAAGAAGTGGGAGGGGTTCTAGTATTGAAAACTCCCAAAGGAAAATCAGAAATTGTCCCATATTGATCTGGGCTTCTTGAATATGAGGGGCATTATGTCTCTGGGGGTCCAGTGAGCTATAGGAAGAACTTGGTAAATTTTCCCGAATTTTCTATTTTTCTCAAATATTCAAGTGGAAACAATTCCAATATTAAAACACGCAAATGTATCATGAGATAGAAAGGCATATTTGCAGTGTTTTTTGAGAGAAAACATGAGCCTGCAAAGAAATGTTGAAATTGTGATGAGCTGTTCTGTGCTACACTTGACTTTTTCTGGGGCTCTTTATTCACTCTCCTTTGACCCCAGGGCTACCGTTATGAAGGCAATGCAGTTGTGGTGACGGTAAGAGTATTGGTTTTTGAATCAGCCTGGCTAGGTTTAAGTCATGGCTCTGCCGCTTGCTGCTTTAGAAATCAAGGAAATGGCATAACCTCTCTGTGCCTTTTGCCTTATATTTTACATAAAATCAGAATAATAGTGTCTGTTTCATAGTTATGAGAATTAAATTTGATAAAGGATATAAAGTACTTGTCTCAAGACCTGTGAAAGCATGAAAGCTTATTAAATATTTTATCCATTGCATTATAGTCAGGGGGAAAACTATTGAATGGAAACTTCCAGAACAGTATTATTCTCTTTCCTCTATATTCATGAAATGAAAGCCTGAAGTTTTTTTGAGTATCAGGAGTCATCTGGTCTTGGCCAGAAGCAGATGGCCCATCCAGAGGGGTTAACAGGAAAAAAAAAAAATTTCAATGAAGAGACTATTTACAGAAAGGCCAGGAGGATTAAGAGAAGCAACAGGGGACAATGATGTACCCTGAGGGAAGTAACAGTGGGAAGCCATTGCCATGCTTAGGCTTAAGGGGCAGGGGGAGGTAAGAGTATTCCCAGAAAGCAGTGATCTCTGTAGCCATGGAAGAGGGTCTCTCAACAGAAACTGACCTGAAAGTGAGGAGGGACAGGTAGGTGAAATAAATAACCTGACCTGTCTTCCTCAGACTCTATGATCTTCTGCCAGTGTCTCCCATTGTCTGAACCCAAATGAGAAAGCTGGAGGAAGAGGATCAAAGGAACCTGGGGGAATACAATCCATAGAGTTCAGGATACAGAGTAGGGAATGATCTGAAACGCAAAAGGGGAAGAAGCAACACATTCAAATTTCAAAACACTACCAATGAGTGGAGATGGAAAAGTAACATTTAAAAGTAAAACTTAATTATATTGAATTTACTCTTAATTACTTAGTAATTAGATAAGACCATTTGCTTAAACGTTGTAACTCTATTTCATCATCAATGAAAAGAGATTTAATAGTAATAAATTCAACATTGGATACCTTTGAGTTAGAAAAAATATGTGTAAATAACTCAGCAAAATAGCAGAAAATATAGAGGTTTAATAAACATTAACGATGAAGATGATTTTTTTTTTTTAGTGAAGCTCTAGAGGTATTTGTAGTGCTGGCAGCTAATTTAAAGACCTCCTCAAACTAGTTTATTAATTTGTTGAACAGATATTTATTGAGTGCCTACCGTGGGCAAGACATTGCTAGCTACCTGGAATGCAATAGTGAACCAAAGCAGCCTGAACTCTGCTATCAAAAGTTACAGATGAGTGGACTGAAACACACAAATCTTTTAAATTGTAAAACATACTATGAAGGAACCATGTTATGCTGAAGCATAACAGGAAGCCTCTAATTTAGATAGGGTGATTAGAAAAGATCTCTCTAAAAAAAGCCAGATGGTCAAAAAGGAAGACAAAAGAATTGATGCATCTGAATTGTGGTGTGGGCAATGAATACTGAATGTACAGGGACTGCCAGAAGAACAAACAAATCAGTCTGAAAAGAAATACAATCAGAATGCTCCTTAGAAGTGAGAATGGCAAGACTACAGCTAACTTACTTTGAACAAGTCATCAGGAAAGATTGCTAGAAAAGGACATCATGTTTGCTAAAGTAGAGGGTCAGCGAAAATGAGGGAAACCCTCAATGACAGGGACGGATACAGTAGTCATAACAATGGACTCAGATAAACCAACAATCATGAAGATGGCACAGGACCCTTCCATTCGATTAATGCGTAAGGTTGCCATGAGTTGGAGCTGACTCAAAGGCAAGTAACAACAACAACAAAGGAGGGAACATTTACACCAAGTATCCCCAAACGATGAATTTGACACACTGGATGGGGCAGGAAGAGGGCTGGGACTGGGGAGAGTTCAAAGCAACCACAAACATGAAAAAGCAAAGACAAACATATGAACACAGATCCTGAGGTTAGAATGAGTTTGCTTAGTGTGAGGAAAGTACCATGAAGAAAACCAGCATGAGCACAACATAAGGAGCAAAGGGGTAGGGGTGGGAGGTGGACAAGAGATGATCTTGAAGAAATAAGCAAGGCCCCTATCATACAATACTTCTTTGTGAGCCACTGAAAAGAGTTGGGAATTTTGTCTCAGTGAAAAGAGAAACCATTGAAGTGTTTCCAACAGGCAAGTGCATGGCCTTATTTACATTTTTAAAACATTATTTGGCTTTCAAATAGAATAGATTGAAAAGAAGCACAGATAAAGGTGAGGACCAATCAGAAAGATCACAGATGATGGTGGCTTTGACAAGGTCCCTGGTGATGGAGTTGTCTTGAATCTACCTCAGTAAGCTAAGTTGATCAACCCAATGAAAACCTGTTCCCTAAAAAGTTAGTAACTTAAGCTGCACCGCAGGGTTATTGTGAAGATTTGATGGGATATATGTAAATCATCTGTGACAGCCCCAGGTATATAGTAAGTACCCGACAAACACCAGCTTCCTCTCAGCATGTACAGCAGACTGCTGGTTTCTTGGGGATGGATATTTATACTATTCTTATTTGCATCTGTCCAGACTGCTAGCATATAGTGCTTTTTGAATGACTGCGTATCACATGGCTGAAATACATCAAGCCTTTTTGGAAAGAACATTGGAAGACAGACAGAAAAAGCCTAGCAGACCGTTTTAACTTCTAAAATCTCAGTTTGAATTTCTCCCGTTTCCTGTTTAGACTTAGATACTATAACTCCAAGGGGTCCTTAGAGGCTCCTTTGTAGATTGCTAAAGGCCATCTGAAATCCAATTTTCTTGTTGTTGTTGTTTTTGGAATGAAACATCATCCTGCACTTACAGAATTGTCCTTTAAGAACTGCAAAGTGCTTTTCAAATGAAGATGCATCCTTCTGATGAACTAGAAGGGGAAATGAAGGAACTGGATGATTTGTATGTCTGTTTGCAATGGGAGAGTGAATTGATAAAATGCAAAAGGATGAGAATACCAGAGTCTTCGCCCCATCCTACCATCATTCTGTATTGGAAAAGTTAGCTTTCTTTTTCTTCAGAATTTGTTGGAGTTATGTCAAATAAAAGACATGCGGCTGGATCCCTGACTTTGGGGACTTCCTTACAAGGATATAAGGCAGCCGTGAATCTGGGAATCTATAACCCATGATATGCTTTTGAAAGTCATTGACTGTTACATGGAGGGTATTTTCTTTGATGAGGAACTTAACCTACCCTGTAAATTATTTCATCAAACTGTGCATTTTAAAGCAACTGAAAATCCTAAGCAATCATATCCATAAGCAATACATTGTGATCGATTACAAATGTATCAGGTAAGAAAATAAATCCCATGGTGAATTAGATCAATAATGGAGCAATACTCTGTCTCTGGAAGGAAAAGGAAAGGATTTTCCTGATTAGGTATAATACAGAAGACTTCACTGTTATATTGACGTGTGATACTAAAGTCAATGTATTAGGTCAGATTCAGGTATAATCAAAACTTTTAGAAAACAATTAATTGTCCATAAAGCCCTGTGTATGTGGTTTATGTACGAACCCAGAGTAGAACAAATAGAAGTCTACATGCCTGTATCTGGGTGTTCTGCCTTTCAGCTGGGTGAGTAGAAGATGGGTCGAAATATCTCTAGCAGTCCTGCTTGCCTGCAGGGGTTGTGCATTGCTTGATAATGTTGTTTTAGGTGCCTTCAAGTCTATTCTGACTCATGGCAACCCCACATGTTACAAAGTAGAACTGCTCCACAGGGTTTTCTTGGCTATAATCTTTTTTTTTTTTTTTTTTTTTTTTAATATTTTATTGTACTTCAGGTGAAGGCTTACAGAACAAACAGTTGCTCATGTAACAGTAGTACACATGCTGTTTTATGACTTTGGATAACAACCCCACGACATTTTAACCCTCTAACTTCTCAACTTTTTTTTTTTTTTTGGTGAAAATACACATAGCCAAAGATACACCATTTCAAAACATTTTACGTACACATTTAAGTGACATTGACTACGCTCTTCTAATTGTGCTGTTATTCTCACTTCAGATGAAGGCTTACAGGATGAAATAGCCTCCCATTTAACAGTTACTACAAATGTTACCCTATAACAATGGTTAACAATCTCACAACACATCAACAGTATCCTTACTCAACCTTGTGTTCCCTACCATCAGCTTCCTACTCCCCTTCTGCCTTCTGGCCCTTGTCACTGGACTCCTGTGCCTCGTTAGTCTCATTTGGTTTTACTGGGCTGTCCACTGCCAGGCTGAACAGTGAACCTCGAAGGTAACTTCACCTCTGAGCTGAAATGCTGTCTGGGGGCCACACTTTTGAGGTTTCTCCAGTCTCCTTTAGGCCAGTAAATCTGGTCTTTTTTTTTTTTTTTTTTTTTTGTGAGTTAGAATTATGCTCTACATCCTTCTCCAGCTCTATCCAGAACCCTCTGTTGTGATCCTGGTCAGAGCAGTCAGTGGTGGTAGCCAGGCACCATCTAGCTGTACTGGACTCAGTCCGGTGGAGGTCTTGGTAGCTGTGGACAGTTAGTCCTTTGGACTAATTTTTTCCTTATATCCTGTTCTCTTCATTCTCCCTTGCTCCTGAAGGGGTGAGAGCAGTGTAGTATCTTAGATGGCCACTCACAGGCTTTTAAGACCCCAGACAGTACTCACCAAGGTAGAATGTAGAGCATTATCTTTATAAGTAGTGTCATGCCAATTGAGCTAGATGTTCCCCGAGACCATGGTCCCCAGAGCCCTCCGTCCAGCATCTCAGTCCCTCGGGGAGTTTGGATGTGTCCATGGGGCCTCCATGACCTTTCCTTGAGCAGGTTGTGTTAGTTTCCCTTGTATTGTGTACTGTCTCACCTTTCACCCAAGATAACCACTTATCTATTGCCTATTTAGTATTCCCCCCCCCCCCATCCATGGTAACCAACAAGGATTGTTACATTTTATGTGTGAACTTTTTCATGGGTTTTTACAATAGAGGTCTCATACAATATTTGTCCTTTTGTGATTGACTTATTTCACTCAGCATAATGTCCTCCAGTTTCATCTATGTTATGCGATGGTTCACTGATTCATTGTTGTTCTTTCTCGATGCATAGTACTCCATTGTGTGTATGTACCATAGTTTGTTTATCCATTCATCTGTTGATGGGCACCTACGTTGTTTCCATCGTTTTGCTATTGTGAACAATACTGCCATGAACATAGGTGTGCATATGTCTCTTCGAGTGACGACTCTTATTTCTCTAGGATATATTCCTAGGAGTGGGATTGCTGGATCAAATGGTATATCTATTTCTAGCTTTCTGAGGAAACGCCATATCATTTTCCAAAATAGTTGTATCATTTTGCATTCCCACCAGCAGTGCATAAGAGTTCCCATCTCCCCGCAGCCCATCCAACATTTGTTATTTCTAGTATTTTTGATTCGTGCTAATAATGCCGGGGTGAGATGGTATCTCATTGTGGTTTTAATTTGCATTTCTCTAATGGCCAGTGAACGCGAGCATTTCCTCATGTGTCTGTTGGCCATTTGAATGTCTTTTTTGGTGAAGTGTCTGTTCATTTCCTTTGCCCATTTTTTGATAGGATTGTTTGTCTTTTTGTTGTAGAGGTGTTGGATTTTCTTGTAGATTATGGAGATTAGACCTTCGTCTGACTTGTACTGTGAAAAAATTTTTTCCCAGTCTGTAGATTCTCTTTTGACTCTTTTGGTGAAGTCTTTTGAAGAGCATAGGTGTTTGATTTTTAGAAGATCCCAGTTATCTAGTTTATCTGTTGGGTTTTGTGTGTTGATGGTTATGGTTTGTATCCTGTTAATGCCATGTATTAAGGCCTTAAGTGTTGGTCCTATTTTTTCTTCTATGAACTTTATAGTTTTAGGCTTTATATTCAGGTCTTTGATCCATTTTGAAGTAGTTTTTGTATACGGTGTGAGGTATGGGTCCTGTTTCATTTTTCTGCAAATGGATATCCAGTTTTGCCAGCACCATTTATTAAAAAGACTGTCTTTTCCCCATTTGATGGCCTTTGGGCCCTTGTCTAAAATCAGGTTACCGTAGATGGATGGATTTACATCTGGGTTCTCAATTCTGTTCCATTGGTCAATGTATCTGTCGTTGTACCAGTACCAGGCTGTTTTGAGTACTGTAGCTGTATAGTAGGTTCTCAAGTCAGGTAGTGTGAGTCCTCTAACTTTATTCTTCTTCTTCAGTAGTGCTTTACTTATTCGGGGCTTCTTCCCTTTCCATATAAAGATAATAATTAGTTTTTCCATCTCTTTGAAGAATCTTGCTGGTATTTGGATCGGGATTGCATTGTATTTGTAAATTGCTTTGGGTAGAATTGCCATTTTCACAATGTTGAGTCTGCCTATCCATGAGCATGGTATGTTTTTCCATTTATGTAGGTCCCTTTGGGTTTCATGCAGCAGTGTTCTGTAGTTTTCTTTGTATAGGTCTTTTACATTCCTGGTCAGATTTATTCCTAAGTATTTTATCTTTTTAGGGGCTATTGAAAATGGTATTGATTTCCTGATTTCCTTTTCATCTTTCTCTTTACTGGTGTATAGGAATCCAACTGATTTTTGAATGTTTATCTTGTAACCTGCTACTCTGCTGAATCTTTCTATTAGGTCCAGTAGATTTCTCGTGGAGTCTTTAGGGTTTTCCATGTATAGTATCATATCATCTACAAACAGGGACAGCTTAACTTCTTCATTACCAATTTGGATGCCCTTTATTTCTTTCTCTTGCCTTATTGCTCTAGCTAGAACTTCCAGTACAATGTTAAATAGGAGTGGTGATAAAGGGCATCCTTGTCTTGTTCCTGTTTTCAAGGGGAATGTTTTCAGCCTCTCTCCATTAAGAATGATGTTGGCCGTTGGTTTTGCATAGATGCCCTTTATTATGTTGAGAAATTTCCCTTCTATACCTATTTGATTGAGAGCTTTTAACAGGAATGAGTGTTGGACTTTGTCAAATGCCTTTTCTGCATCAATTGAGATGATCACGTGATTTTTTTCTTTCCTTTTATTTATGTGGTGAATTAAGTTGATGGATTTTCTAATGTTAAACCATCCTTGCATACCTGGTATGAATCCTACTTGGTTGTGGTGTATTATTTTTTTGATGTAATACTGAATTCTATTGACTAGAATTTTGTTCAGAATTTTTTCATGTATATTCGTGAGAGATATTGGTTTGTAATTTTCTTTTTTTGTGATGTCTTTGCCTGGTTTTGGTATCAGCATTATGCTGGCTTCATAGAATGAATTTGGAAGTGTTGCTTCCTCTTCTATGCTCTGAAATAGCTTGAGTAGAACTGGTACAAGCTCTTTTGTAAAAGTTTTGTAGAATTCTCCAGTGAAGCCATCTGGGCCAGGGCTTTTTTTGGTTGGGAGTTTTTTTTATTACCTTTTCAATCTCTTCTCCTGTTATGGGTCTGTTCAGATTTTCAATATCACTTTGTTGTAGTTTGGGTAGGCCGTGTGTTTCTAGAAATTTATCCATTTCCTCTAGGTTTTCAAATTTGTTGGAATATAGTTTTTCATAATATTCTGTTATAATCCTTTTTATTTCAGATGGGTCTGTTTTAATGTGCCCCATTTCATTTCTTATTTGGGTTATTCGTGTCCTCTCCTGTTTTTCTTTTGTCAGTCTGGCCAGTGGTTTGTCGATTTTGTTGATTCTTTCGAAGAACCAACTTTTGGTTTTGTTGAT
The DNA here is from genome assembly GCA_030035585.1 of Dugong dugon. Lineage (NCBI taxonomy): Eukaryota > Metazoa > Chordata > Mammalia > Sirenia > Dugongidae > Dugong > Dugong dugon. The sequence continues at coordinate 66,192,819 of CM057467.1, forward strand.
TCTTTCTATTGTTTTTCTCTTCTCTATTTCATTTATTTCTGCTCTGATCTTTACTATTTCCTTTCTTCCGGTGGTTGTGGGCTTTTTTTTTTTTTTTTTTTTTTTTTTTTTTGCTGTTTTCCTTCTATTTGTTTGAGTTCTGTAGTTAATGTTTTGATTTTGCCCCTTTCTTCTTTTTTGATATGTGCATCTATTGCTATAAATTGTCCTCTGAGGACTGCCTTTGCTGTGTCCCAAAGGTTTTGGTATGATGTGTTTTCATCTTCATTTGATTCTAGGAATTTTTTATTCCATCTCTGATTTGTTCTATTACCCATTGATGTGTAAGCAGAGTATTATTCAGTTTCCATGTAGTTGATTTTTTTTTCCTTGCTCTTTCTAGTGTTAATTTCTACCTTGATGGCATTGTGGTCATAGAAGATACTGTGAATTATCTCAATGTTTTGTATCTTGTTGAGGATTGCTCTGTGGCCTAAGATGTGGTCTATTCTGGAGAACGTTCCATGTACATTGGAAAAGAATGTGTACTTTGCAGTGGTTGGATGGATTGTTCTATATGTCTATGAGGTCCAGTTGGCTGATTGTGTCCTTTAGGTCTTCTGTATCTTTGCTGAGTTTCTTCTTAGTTGTTCTGTCCTTTACGAAGAGTGGTGTGTTGAAGTCTCCAACTATTATTGTGGAACTGTCAATATCTCTTTTCAGTGCTGCTAGAGTTTTTTTTTTTATGTATTTTGGAGCCCTGTCATTGGGTACGTAGATGTTTATTATGGTTATGTCTTCATGATGGATCGTCCCCTTAATCATTATATAGTGTCCTTCTTTGTCTTTTATGGTAGATTTCGTTTTAAAGTCTATATTTTATCTGAGATTAGAATTGCCACTCCTGCTCTTTTTTGGTAGTTGTTAGCTTGATATATTTTTTTCCAACCTTTGACTTTTAATAAATTCACATCTTTGTTTCTAAGGTGTGTCTCTTGTAGACAGCATATTGATGGATCTTGTTTTCTTATCCATTCTGCCACTCTCCGTCTCTTTATGGGTGCATTGAGTCCATTTACATTCAGTGTAATTATTGATAGATGGAAGTTTGTTGCTGTCATTTTGTAGTGCTTTTTTTTGTGGTGCTGAAGTTTTCTTTGTTCTTATTCTCTTGTGCTGAGTTACTTTTGTTTGTGGATTTTGTGTTCATTTCTTTTGTTTTTGTAGGTTTTGTTTTTGCTGAGACTCTATGTTTTTCGTCTTTATTTTTATGAGTTGGTTTGTTAACTTTCTTTGTGGTTACCATGAATTTTACCCTTGTCTTTATAAGTTTGAAGCAGTCTACCATTACTTGGTATTGCCTTGCCTTCCTCTCCGTTAGAAGGTTCTATACCGATGCCGTTTATTCCCTCTTTCATTGTTTTGATGTTGTTGTCATCCTTTGATTGATTGCTCTGATTCCCTGTTGTATTTTTTTTTGGTTTTGGATAGTCCTCGAGAGTTCATTTCCTAGAATGTTATCTGGTTCGTATGATCCTGTGTCCTAGGTCCTGCCTGAGGGCTGAAGCTGTTTGTCCTCAGACTGAAGAACTCACTTTAATAATTCTTGTAAGTTTGGTTTGACTTTTGAATATTCCCTTAGTTTCTGTTTATCTGGAAATGACCTAATTTCACCATCAAATATGAACGAGAGTTTTGCAGGATATATTATTTTTGGCCGACAATTTTTTTCTTTCAGGATTTTATATATGTCATCCCACTGCCTTCTTGCCTGCATGGTTTCTGCTGAATAATCTGAGCTTAGTCTTATTGTTTCTCCTCTATATGTGACTTCTTGTTTTTCACTAGCTGCTCTCAGGATTCTTTGTTTGTCTTTAGTTTTGGCGAGTTTTGGTGAATATGATATGTCTTGGTGATTTTCTTTTGGGGTCTCTTCTATATGGGGTTCATTGAGCTTCTTGGATGGCCAGCTTTTCATCTTTCATGATATTGGAAAAGTTTTCTGTCAGCAGTTCCTCAATGATCCTCTCTGTGTTTTCTGTTTTCTCCCCCTGTTCTGGAACTCCCATTACTTGCAGATTTTTGCTGTTGATTGTGTCCCACATAACTCTCAGGGTCTCTTCATTTTTCTTTGTGCTTTTTTCTGAGTTTTCCTGAAACAGAATTGTATCCAAGTGTTTGTCTTCAGTTCCACTGATCCTGTCTTCGGTGTTTTCAAATCTACTTCTCAGCCCTTCTATGACATCATCCATTTCTGAAATCTTGTTGTTTATCTTTTGGATTTCTAATTGTTGTTTTTGTATAATTGCTAGTTGTGAATTTATTTTGCCATTTTGTTCCTGCATCATCTTCCTGAATTCTTCCAATTTTTTGTCTGTATTTTCCATAAATTTGTCTATTTTTTCCTCATGTTTCTCAGCTTTTTGCCTCAGTTCTTGGAAAATTTCGAGTATTAGTGATTTGAATTCCCTATCAGGTACTTCTAGTGCATTTTCTTCCACAGGAGAGTTATCTGGTGTTTTAATTTGGACGCCTATTGGAGCCATCTTGTCTTGTTTTTGTAAATGTTTTGATATTGTTTGCTGTTTTGGGGGCATTCAGTAGGTATTTCTCTCGTTTATTGATTGTAGATTTTTTTGTTTCGTCCTTGTGGTACAGCTGGCAGGGCTAGCTGAAGAGGAGCCACTGGGACGGGTTGTTTGTGGCACTCACCACAGCCACCAGGACAGTCGGTAGTCAGTGCTGGGCAGGTTCCAATAGGCCGTGCCTGCACAGCTTGGTGGTGTGATGTCAAGTGTATGGCGAAGGTAGGCAAGATGCAGCGGGGAGATGGTTATGTGTGAAGCTAAGCTGGATATGGGAGAGAGGAGAGAGGAGCAGGAGCGAAATAACATGCAAACATAAAAGAATGCTAGGGGAGCTTGCCATTGGAATGGACAGATGAGAGACTATGGGATGGAGAAAACCAGAAGGGGGAAGAGAAAGAAAAGGAAAGAATGAACAAATAAAAATCAGAAAAGTTAAAGAACTGCAAAGTTCCCAGAGATCCCACCGATGTAGCTATGAGGTCTGGGGAAGTCGGTCTCAGGTTTCACAGCACAGCCTGGCCAGAAGGCGCAGAGGCATACAACGTCTGGTATTCAGGGATTAGAAAGAGAAGGAAGACATAAAGAGACGAGAAATTGAGCAATGAAGAAAGACAAAAGGGAAAAAGGGGAAAAGAAAAGAAAACTAGTCAAAAAAGAAAAAATATAAAATAAAATAAAAGCAACACCAGCAGTCAACGAATGGCACTCAGAGAGCCAGCCAGTGTGGGCTGGTGTTTCTGGACAAGAGACTGTGTCCGTGGGAAACAGAGGAGGCCGAGTGTGAGTGAAGAAGGGTGGAGAGTGAGAAAGCATATATCACAAATTGCCTGTGCTCTGGGGACCCTCAGAAAGGAGCTAAGAGGGTGCACGGAGCCAGGCACCCGATTGAAAGGAGGGGGAGACGGTGAGAGGCAAGCGAGAAACAAAAAGAAGCAGGAGAAAAAAAAAGTAATAATAGCACCAGCAGCCAGCAAATGGCACCCAGAGAGCCGTCCGCCTGGGCGCGCGGAATCCAAGCAGCCGGCAGCTTCCGTTCAAGAAACTGCCACCGTAGGAAGCTGAAGAGCAAACGAACAAAGGCCCCGAGATCTCACCCGCGCCGCAGCCCAGACCTGGAAGCAGTCACACATCCGAACGCGGCCCCACAGCCCCGTCGGAAAGAGCAAAGATGACGCTTGGAACCAGGCACCTGAGCAAAAGGAGGGGGAGGCAGCGAGAGGCAAGCGAGAAACCAAAAGAAGCAGAAAAAGCAACTCCAGCAGCCAACAACCAGCACCCAGATAGCCGCCCGTACAGACGCGCGTAATCCAAGCAGCCGGCAGTCCTGGGTCAAGAGACTGTGGCCACGGGAAACAGAGGGGCAAACGAACAAAGGCCATGGGATCTCACCCGCGCGGCAGCCCAGACCTGGAAGCAGCCCCATGCCCAAACGCAGCCCCACAGCCCCGCAGGGAAGAGCAAAGCCGGCGCTCGGAACCAGGCACCCAAGCAAAAGGAGGGGGAGGTGGCAGAACAAGCAACACCAGCAGCCAACAAACAGCACCCAGAGAGCCACCGGCCCGGGCACGCTGAATCCAAGCAACCGGTGCCTCCCGGCCCAGGGACCCTGGCCACGGGAATCAGGGGAGCCCCAGCCGGGGTGAAGAGGGGTGGGGGGCGGGAAAGCGCACACCACAAATTACCGGCTGTTTTGTCTCCCACTGGATGCTCCGCGAGGCTGCTCTCCCGTTCTCCCCTGATAGGAGTCCAAGATGGTGGATCCACGCTGCGTTAGCTGGTAGGGGACCTCTGCATGAATCTCTCCTCGCTCTCCGTTCTCTTTCAGTATTCTCACTCCGTTTGGTGTTTGGCTGAGTTCTTTATCTCTTCATTTGATGTTCTAGGGTTTCAGGGTTGTTGATTCTCTGTTTGGCTTAGTTTTTCGGATCTTTGCTGTGGAGGGACGGCGTGGTGCTTTTGCCTAGAGTGCCATCTTGCCGGACCTTCTCTTGGCTATAATCTTAATGAAAGCAGATCACTAGACCTTTTCTTCCACAGTACACTGGTGGGTTAGAACCGCCAGCCTTTAGGGTAGCAATTGAGAGTAAACCTTTTGCACCATCTAGCCCTTGCCCACTGCCGTCCAGTGGATTCCGACTCATAGCATCCCTATAGAACAGAGTAGAAGTGCCCCATAGGATTTTCCAAGGCTATAATCTTTACAGAAGCAGAGTGCCACATCTTTCTTCTGGTGGATTTCAACCGCCGACCTTTTGGTTAGCAGCTAAGTGCTTTAACCACTGTGCCAACCTTTCGCATCACCTAGGGACATTGATAATGTTGTTGTTGTTAGGTGCCCTCAAGTCAACTCTGACTCATAGCGACCCTGTGTACAACACAATGAAACACTGCCTGGTATGTGCCATCCTCCCTATCGTTGTTATGCTTGAACCCATTGTTACAGCCACTGTGTCAATCCATATCATTGAGGGTATTCCTCTTTTTCATTCACGCTCTACTTTACCAAGCATGATGTCCTTCTCCAGCAACTGGTCCTTCCTGATAACATGTCCAAAGTACACCATCCTTGCTTCTAAGGACATTCTGGTTCTACTCTTTTGAAGACAGATTTGTTAAATCTTTTGGCAGTCCATGGTATATTCAATATTCTTTTCAAAGACCATAATTCAAAGGCATCAATTTTTCTTTGGTCTTTCTTATTCATTATCCAGTTTTGGCATGCATATAAGGTGACTGAAAAAACCATGGCTTGGGTAAGGCACACCTTAGCCCTTAAAGTGACATCTTTTCTTTTAACACTTTGAAGGGGTATTGTGCAGCAGATTTGCCCAGTGCAGTACATTGTTTGATTTCATGACTGCTGCTTCCATGGGTATTGATTGTGGATCCAAGTAAAATGCATTCCTTGACAACTTCAATATTTTCTCTGTTTATACTGTTGTTGCTTATTGGTTCATTTGTAAGGATTTTTGTCTTCTTTATGTTGAGGTGCAATCCATACGGAAGGCTGTGGTCTTTGATCTTCATCAGTAAGTGCTTCAAATCCTCTTCACTTTCAGCAAGCAAAGTGTGTCATCTGTATATCACAGGTTGTTAATAAGTCTTCCTCCAATCCTGATGCCATGTTCTTCTTCACATAGTCCAACTTAGGTTATTTGCTCAGTGTACAGATTGAATAAGTATGATGAAAGTATACAACACTGACGCACATCTTTCCTGACTTAAACCATGCAATGTCCCCTTGTTCTGTTGGAATGACTGCCTCTTGGTCTATGTACAGGTTTCTCATGAACACAATTAAGTGTTCTCGAACTCCCATTTTTCAAAATGTTATCCATAATTTGTTATAATCCATACAGTCAAATGCCTTTGCATAGTCAATAAAACACAGGTAAATATCTTTCTAGTATTCTCTGCTTTCAGCCAAGATCCATCTAACATCAGCAATGATATCCCACATTCCAAGTCTTCTTCTGAATCTGGCTTAAATTTCTAGCAGTTCCCTACTGATGTACTGCTGCAGCTGCTTTTAGATTATCTTCAGCAAAATTTTACTTGTGTGTGATATTAATGATATTGTTTGATAATTTCTGCATTCTGTTAGACCACCTTTCTTTGGAATGGCCACAGATATGGATCTCGTCCAGTCAGTTGGTCAGGTAGCTGTCTACCAAATTTCTTGGCATAGATGAGTGAGCACCTCCAATGCTGCATCCATTTGTTGAAATATCTCAATTTGTATTCTGTCAATTCCCGGAGCCTTTTTTTTTGCCAATATCTCCAGTGCCACATGAGCTTCTTCCTTCAATACCATCAGTTCTTGATCTATGCTACCTCCTGAAATGGTTCAATGTCAACCAAGTCTTTTTGCTACAGTGACTCTGTGTATTCCTTCCATCTGCTTTTGATGCTTCCTGCGTTGTTCAATATTTTGCCCATAGAATCATTCAATATTCCAACATGAGGCTTGAATTTTTTTTTTTCTTTTTTTAATTCCTTCAGCTTGAGAAATGCTGAGCATGTTCTTCCCTCTTAGTTTTCTAACTCCAGGTCTTTGCACATTTCATTATAATACTTTACTTTATCCTCTCAGGGCCCTTTGAAATCTTCTGTTCAGCTCTTTTACTTCATCATTTCTTCCTTTCATTCTAGCTACTCTGCATTCAAGAGCAAGTTTCAGAGTCTCTTCTGACATCCATTTTAGTCTTTTCTTCATTCATTTCTTTTTAGTGACCTCTTGCTTTCTTCACGTATGATGTCCTTGGTGTCATTCCACAACTCCTCTGGTCTTTGATCATTAGTGTTCAATGGGTCAAATCTGTTCTTGAGATGGTCTCTAAATTCAGGTGGGATGTCCTCAAGGTTGTAATTTGGCTCTTGTGGACTTGCTTCGATTTTCTTCAGCTTTAACTTGAACTTGCTTTTGAGCAATTGATGGTCTTTTCCACAGTCAGCTCCTGGCCCTGTTCTGACTGACAATAGTGAGCTTCTCAATCGTCTCTTTTCACAGATATAGTTGATTTGATTCCTGTGTGTTCCATCTGGCATGGTCCATGTGTATTGTCACCATTTATGTTGTTGAAAAAAAAAAGTATTTGCAATGAAGAAGTTGTTGATCTTGCAAAACTCTATCATGTGATCTCCCATGTCGTTTCTGTCATGAAGGCTGTATTTTCCAACTACTGATCCTTCTTTGTTTCCAGACTTTGCATTCCAATCACAGTAGTTATCAATGCATCTTGATTGCTTATTTGATCAATTTCAGACTGTAGAAATTGGTAAAAATGTTCAATTTCTTCGACTTTGGTCTTAGTGCTTGGTGCATACATTTTAATAATAGTCATAGTAACTGGCCTTCCTTGTAGGTGTATGTATTTTGTTCTATCACTGACAGAGTTGTACTCCAGGATAGATCTTGAAATATTCTTTTTGATGATGAAATTGATGCCATTCCTCTTTAATTTGTCATTCCTGGCAGTAGACCATGTGATTTTCTGATTCAAAATGCCTAATACCTGTCCTTTTCACCTCGCTAATGTCTGGAATATCGATCTTTATGCATTCCATTGCATATTTGATAGCTTCCAATTTTCCTAGATTCGTACTTCCTCCATTCCATGTTTATTAATCGATGTTAACAGCTGTTTCTTCTCATTCTGAGTCATGCCGCAAAGTCAAATGAAAGTCCCGAAGGTTTATTCTATCCATGTCATTTTTTAAAAGTTAATTCTACTTTGAGGAGGCAGCTCTTCCCTAGTTGTATTTTGAGTGCTTTCCAAACTGAGGGGCTCATATTCCAGTATTATATCAGCTAATGTTACACTGTTATTCATAAGGTTTTCACTGGCCGATTTCTTCAGAAGTAGACTGCCAGCTCTTTCTTCCTAGTCTGTCTTAGTCTGGAAGCTCTGCTAAAATCTGTCCACCATGGGTGACCTTACTGGTATTTGAAACACTGGTGGCATAGCTTCCAGCATCACAGCAACATACAAGCCACCAAAGTCTGACAAACTGACAGACAAGTGGTGGTTTATAATATTAAACCTCTATAAAAATTTTGATATTTATAGTTTAGTTTGTAAATGTGAAGATGAAACAAAGAAGTGTAGAACAGTCTCAGGCAAGGATTAGTTCAAAGGCAGTACAAGTTGTGTAGGCTATGGTCGTAGTCTTTTTCTGTCACGTTCTCTTATACCACATAAATCAATTAATCAATCATCCAATAATGATTTATTTGGTGTCAGTGTTGTGCTTAATTCCTTTTTAGGTGCAGTGAAGTTGACAGGAAAAAGTATTATCCCTTAAAAATAGTATTTGGCCCACGGTATGCATACACTAAACTTGCTGAATACATGAATGAATAAATGAACGAAACACCTTATATTTTCATTGCTTCTCTGCAAAATTTTTATGCCTTTTCAAGAACTTCTATTTAGACTTTGCTTCCTGTATTAAACATTTCCTATTTCACTACCATACCATACAAAATCACTTGCTTTCCTATGCAACTCTAATACTTCATACCTCTTTTTTCTTTAAACACATCACATTTTATTATAATTAACTCTGTACATGTTCTTCTCCCCCACCAAGCTGTAGAACCCTCAATGCCAGGAAACACATCTCATTCATTTTTGTATCTATTCTTAGCACAATAGTTGGAACATTTTAGATACATCATAAACTTATTAATGTATTCATAAATTCATACATAAATGCATTAATTGAGAATCTATAAGAGTCACTGTACTAGGTGTTGACAAGGTATGAATCACAGTTCCCAGAACTCTGTGGTTACTTAATATAACTTCCTGGTATTACAGTATTTTCTGTAACGTCTATGAAATTATATCATTTTGTCACTCTACTGAGCTCCAGCTGGGTCTGCATTGTTTTCCTTGAGAAACAGACTAAAAAAAACCCAAACCCACTGCCACTGAGTTAATTATGCCTCAAAGCTACACTATGGAACAGAGTAGAACTGCCCCGTAGGGTTTCCAAGGCTGTAATCCTTATGGAAGCAGACTGCCACATCTTTCTCCTGTGAAGCAGCTGGTGGGTTCAAACTGCCGACCTTCCTGTTATCAGCACAGCACTTAACCACTGCACCATAGGGCTCCTTCTGGAAACAGAAGACATGATAAAATAGAGTTTAAAAATGCCGGAAAAGTATCAGAGATGATACCTAATATGTGTGATGTATATTTTGTGTGCCAGACCCTGTTGTTGGGCGTATTCCAATCCATCATTTACTCTTCATTACAATATTATGAAGAAAGCATCAAAATCCACATTTTGTAGGAAAGGAAATTAAGGCTTGGCAAGGTTAAATCCCTTGCCTGGGAGCATGTATTAGGTGGAATACACAAGATTTGAGACAAGAGATGTCTAACTCCATCATCCAAGCAGTCTTCATTGTGTCATACTGCATAGCCCAACAGTGCAAGCTGTTTGAATCAACACCTGCTGGTTGTCGTTAGTGATGAGGGAGAGTGCTCATTAATGTAATCAGAACTGTAGTTTTTAGGAAGGCTTTTATGTATATTGATTAGAAAAGAGATATAGTGGTATATATTGCAGTAATATATGTGGTTGTTTTGATGGAGGAAAATAATAAATACATTTAAATTGTTTTAGGAAAAGATGAGATTTGTTAAATGTCTTTTGTGCATCCATAAGATGAAGATCCAATGAAGTAATATTCAAGCTACATTACCCCAGGAGAGGGAATTGAGGGTGTCCAAAACAATCCATTTCTTAAGTGGGAAATATCACCAACATGTATTTACTATCTTTAATCATATATACACACAGGGCTATAGGCAATGGGTATGATCAATGAGTTATAATGACTAAATTTGGAAATTGAAATCTGATGGATATAATCAGCAAAGCTCAGTAGAAAATGAAGCGAAAGCTTTTCACATGTGATTATATTCAGGCTCTCCAGACAAATCCATTCAGCTTCATTTTATCTGTTTTAAAAGGAACCAACTTATTTATTTTCTTTTCTTCCATTCATGTTAAGATGTAGATGAAGCTAATTAATTAATTAAAGAAAGCATTTATTCCACAGTCTCCTTACTAAGTAGCTTTTGTTAAGACTGATGCTTAATTGTCTTCTCATGCAGAGACTTTTCCTAGACCCCTTGATAAGACCAGGACCACCTACACTTTTTTTTTTTTAAATTTAGGCATTGTTTTAGTTATCTAGTGTTGCTGTAACAGAGATATCACAGGTAGGTGGCTTTAACAAAGGGAAATTTATTTTCTCAGAATTTAGGGGGCTAGTTGTTGTTGTCAGGTGCTGTCAAGTCAGTTCCAACTCATAGCGACTCTATGTACAACAGAATGAAACACTGCCCAGGACTGTGCCATTCTCACAGTCATTGCTATGTTTAAGCCCATTATTGCAGCCACTGTGTCAGTCCATCTCGTTGAGGGTCTTCTTCTTTTGCTCTGACCCTCCACTTTACCAAGCATGATGTCCTTCTCCAGGGGCTGGTCTCACCTGATAACATGTCCCAAATATGTGAAACGAGATCTTGTCATCCTTGCTTCTAAGGAGCATTCTGGCTATACTTCTTCCAAAATGTGTTCGTTCTTCTGGTAGTCCATGGTATATACTACATTCTTCACCGATGCCATAATTCGAATGCATCAGTTCTTCTTTGGTCTTCCTTATTCATTGTCCAGCTTTCACATGCATATAAGGCAATTAAAAATACCATGGCTTGGGTCAGGCACACCTTGGTCCTCAAAGTGACATCTTTGTTTTTTAACATTTTAGAGAGGTCTTTTGCAGTGGATTTTCCCAATGCAATATTTCATTTGATTTCTTGACTGCTATTTCTGTGGGGATAGATTGTGGATCCAAGTAAAATGAAATCCTTGACAACTTCAGTCTTTTCTCTGTTTATCATGATGCTGCTTATCAGTACGGTTGTGAGGATTTTTCTTTTCCTTATGTTGAGGTGCAATCCTTACTGAAGGCTGTTGTCTATGATCTTAATCAGTAAGTCCTTCAAGTCTTCTTCACTTTCAGCAAGCAAGGTTGTGTCCTCTACATATCACAGGTTGCTAATGAGTATTTCTCCAATCGTGATGCCATGTTCTTCTAGCTTCTCGGATTATTTGCTCTGCATACAGATTGAATAAGTATAGCTAAAGAATACAACCCTGATGCACACCATTCCTGATTATAAACCATGCAGTATCTCCTTCTTCTGTTTGAACAACTGCTTCTTGGTCTATGTACAGGTTCCTCATGAGCACAGTTAAGTGTTCTGGAATTTCCATTCTTCTCAATGCTATCCTTAATTTGTTGTGATTCACACAGTGGAATGCTCTTGCATAGTCAAGAAAACACAAGTAAACATCTTTCTGTTATTGTCTGCTTTCAGCCAAGGTCCATCTGACATCTGCAATGATATCCCCTGTTCCAAGTCTTCTTCTGAATCTGGCTTGACTCTGGCAGCTGCCTGCCGATATACTGCTGCAACCTCTTTTGAATTATCTTCATAAAAATTTTATTGGTGGGATGTAAATGATATTGTTCAAAAATTTCTGCATTCTGTTGGATCACTTTTCTTTGGAATGGGCATGTATATGGATCTCCTCCTGCTGATCGACCAAGTAGCTGTTTACCAGATTTCAGCATTGTATCTGTTTGTTGAAACATCTCAATTTGTGTTCTGTTTATTCCTGGAGACTTATTTTTCACCAGTGACTTTAGCGCAGCTTGGACTTCTTCCTTCAATACCATTGGTTCTTGATTATATGCTGCCTCCTGAAATAGTTGAACTTTGACCAATTCTTTTTGGTACAGTGACTCTGTGTATACCTTCCATCTTCTTTTGATGCTTCCTGTGTCGTTCAATGTTTTGCCCATAGAATCCTTCAGCATTGCAACTCAAGGCTTGAATTTTGTTTTTCTTTTTCAATTCTTTCAACTTGAGAAATGCCGAGTATATTCTTCCCCTTTGGTTTTCTAACTCCAGGTCTTTGCACATTTCACTATAATACTTTGCCTTCTTGAGCCACCCTTTGAAGTCTTCTGTCCAGCTTTTATACTTCATGATTTTTTCCATTCACTTTAGCTACTCTATGTTCAAGAGCAAATTTCAGAGTCTCTTCTCACATCCATTTTGGTATTTCTTTCTTTCCTGTCTTTTTAATGGCCTTTTGCTTTCTTCATGTATGATGTCTTTGATGTCATCCCACAACTTGTCTGGTCTTCAGTCATTAGTGTTCAATGCATCAAATGCATTCTTGAGATAGTCTCTAAAGTCAGGTGGGATATACTCAAGGTTTTACTTTAGCCCTCATGGAATTGTTTTCATTTTCTTCAGCTTCAACTTGAACTTCCATATAAGCAATTGATGGTCTGTTCTGCAGTCAGCCCCTGGCTTTGTACTAATGATATCAAGCTTCTCCATAGTCTCTTTCAACAGATGTAGTTGATTTGATTCCTGTGTATTCCATCTGCAAGGTCCACGTATATAGTTACTGTTTATTGTTGAAAAAAGGTATTTGCAATGAAGAAGTCATTGGTCTTGCAAAATTCTGTCACATGATATCCCATGTTGTTTCTGTCATCATGACTATATTTTCCAACTACTGATCCTTCTTCTTTGTTTCCAACTTTTGCATTCCAATCACCAGTAATTATCAATGCAACTTGATTGTATATTTGATCAATTTCAGACTGCACAAGTTGGTAAAAATTTTTAATTTGTTCATCTTTTGCATTAGTGATTGGTGTATAAATTTGAATATTAGTTGTATTTACTGATCTTCTTTGTAGATGTATGGATATTATGCTATCACTGACAGCATTGTATTTCAGGATAGATCTTGAAGTATTTTTTTTTTTTGATGATGATGAATGCAACAATATTCCTCTTCAATTTTTCATTCCCAGCATAGTAGATCATATGATTGTCCGATTCAGAATGTCAGTACCTGTCCATTTCATCTCACTAATGCCTAGGATATCAATCTTCAAGTGTTCCTTTTCATTTTTGACAACTTCCAATTTTCCTTCATTCATACTTTGCACATTCCACATTCTGATTATTAGTGGATATTTGCAGCTGTTTCTCCTCATTTTGAGTTGTGCCACATCAGCAGATGAAGGTCCTGAAAGCTTTACTGCAACAAAGCCGTTAGGATCAACTCTACTTTGAGAAGGCAGCTCTTACCTAGTCATATTTTGAGTGCCTTCCATCCTGACGGGCTCATCTTCTGGCACTGTATCAGACAATGTTCTGCTGCTATCCATATGGTTTTCACTGACCAGTGTTTTCAGAAGCAGGTTGCCAGGTCTTTCTTCCCAGTCTGTCTTAGTCTGGAAGGTCTGCTGAAACCTGTCATGGGTGACCTTGATAGTATTTAAAATACCAGGGCATAGCTTCTATCATCACAGAAACATGCAAGCCACCACAGTACGACGAATGGACAGATTTGTGTTGGTTAGGAGGCTAGAAGTCCGAATTCAGGATGCCAGTTCTAGGGGAACGCTTTCTCTTTCTGTCGGTTCTGGAGGAATGTCCTTGTCTCTTCTGAGCTTATGCTCCTAGACATTTTTATGTGGCATGACATCTCTCTTCCCCTGTCTCTGCTCTCTTTTATATCTCAAAAGAGATTGACTCAAAATATGTCACATACTAATCCTGCCTCATTAACATAACAAAGACACTCCATTCCCAAATGGGATAGAGGTTAGGATTCATGACTTCTATTTTGGGGGGACACACAGACATTATCATAATTTCAAGTTTGTATTTTTGTATCTCTGTCTTCAATGTCTCTCTCTTCTACCAACAACTGGGCTTCCTGATAAAACAACCATGTCTGTTGTGTGTACCACTGAATCTCAGGTTCATAGCACCAGGCTTAAAATTGGTACTCAAAAAAATTTGTGAATGAATGAATTAGGGGATGAATGATTGAATGTTCAGGCACTGTGCGAATTGCAGGGGATACAAAATCAAAAAGATTGTTCCTGAAGGCAAGTGGCTTGTATTCACATTGGGGAGGCAAGTGTGCAAATAGTGAAGTTCATTGTTAATAGGTAATTGTTATAATGGGAGTGTGTCCAAAGTATAATAGTAATATAGGGGAAGAAACATCTAAGAGTACTTCTAATTTGAAAATCTTCAACTTTTTTAGTAATTCGTTATTTTTGGAACACCAACTTTAAAAAGCGTTGGAGTGTTGGTTGTAAAGACCTGGGGGGTCATGCTAGTCAACCTACCACAAGCGTTTTTCTTTCTAGCATCCCTGATGTGTGATCATCACAGCCCTGCTTGAACTGAAAAAGAAGAATTTTTTGTTTTTGTGCTCAGATCTCCAGTATCTGGTATTGAGGCCAAGGATGGAATCTAGAGAATGTGTTTATTTAAAAGCCATTTGAGAAAAAAATCAGAAACTGAAGTTCACTTCCTATAGCTTGACTTTATGGTTTAAATTTCAATAATGTCAAACAGCGTAATTTTTCTGATAATAGAAGTTACAAATTCAGTCTTTCAGCAAGATTATTCAGTGGTCGGCTGTGAGATTAGCAACTCCCAATATTAGAAAATTTTACCCTAGTTGCAGTCCCCTACTAAGATGTCATGGCTTCCCTATGAATTCTCGAGTGTGGTGTCTGAGTGTCACCATTTGACATGGCTCCGGGAGAGTTTGTGCAGCATGCACAACCCAGGCAGATATAAACACCACAGTCCTTTGCCATGTTAATACAACAAGGCTTTCCCAGGACCAGCCCTAGAGTACTAAATACATCAACTACCTCCCATAATGCACACCTTCTCAACACGAGCTATGTGTCTTCAATGAGGCAAAAATTGCTTCTTGGGTATGAAAGGATTTTAGATATTACACTGGGTTGTGGCCCTTCAAATGGCCACAGTAAATAAACAGATATACAGCATATTAATGGCATTAAAATGTCAGGGAGGGGTAGGTGTTTGGGGGAAAAAATGTCTAAAAAGCAAAAAGACTTCTTGGGGAGGGACAAAAATAAAATTAAAAAAAAAAAAGCTGAGGCACACTTGCCATAATATAGGATTTCATGACATATCATTTATTTTCATATGCAGTTATCTAATGAGATTAACAAGCAGTTGACTTTGGACTTGGGAGAATTGGAAGGGCATGTGCGTTAAATGCCTTCTCTGACCCTTGTGTATAAATTGGCAACATGTTCCATGTCTAAGTCTAACCCTTAGCCTAGGGACTGTTTCTACTGCTATTGTATTTGGTAATTCTGCTGAACACTTGTCTCACTAGATCCATTTATATTAAAGTTTGGCATCTTTGTTTTGCCTGTGTGGCCCCCTTCCCTAACTCCACATAGCACAAAACACTAGCTCTATGATAGAAAACTCAGCAGTGTCTCATGTATTTCCTGAAAATGGTCGAAAAATTCTTTTTTTCTTTTTCATTAAGGAATTTATGTTAGTTTGTAGGCTTCCTTGTCTACCTTAAAAATAGTATGGATTCCTACTGAATGAGATAGCATGAGATGTGGATAGTAAAAGTAGTTTATATTTATCGAGCACTTACCGCTTGCCTGGCACCATACTGTTTTACATAGATTGGTTTATTTATTACTTACCACAAGTCTTTGTGACAGGTACTATCATTTTTGTCATTCTACCAATAAGCAAACAGAGATAAAAAGTATTTGAATTAATTTCCTGAAGACACAAACTCAGTATGTGGTGGGTCTAGGATTGGAACCCAGGTAGTGTAACTCTAGAGACATTCCATTTATTTATTAGTTAGTTATTTGGTTAGAGAACTGGTGACCTTGGACGTTACTCTTTATCTTTATGAGCTTTTTTTTCTTCCACTGGTAATTTTGTTAAAAAAAAAAAAAAAATTTTTACCCTTCACCATGTGCCAGCCCTGTGCTAAGCATTTTTATTCATCATCTCAACCTTCAGATTCACAAGTTCCAAGAGGTTGGGAATCTTGTGTCTTGCTTGCTTCTGTACCTCCAGCGCCTAGAACAATTTCTGGCACGTGATATGTGTTCCATAACTTTAAATAAATGAATGAGGCAAAAACAATATATGATGAATAAGCAGTTCATTGCCAGTTCTAAGAGAAGAAACTGTTCCCCACTATTTCCCTCCTATGTCTAGGAGCCATTGGAGCACAAGGTATTCAAGCTGCTAATCAGACAAACTGCAAACGAATAAATATTAACTCAGTTTCCCCAAATGTCGTATCTTCTGATGATTCTTCATTGATGTTAACACTGAAACAGGTCTGACCCACGTTCTAATGGGGGAGAGGGAGACTATATACTGACCTAACAAAACAAACAGAATTCTGATGAAAATATGATTTATTTGTATTATTGAGGGAGATAATATATAAAACTCTATATATACAAGTTTACCTCTAAATGTGACTTTAATATTAAATGTTAAGTTAGACAGTGTTATACCTCTACTTTATCTCTAAATTAAAGTCCAGAAAATCCTGCATAATCAGAGAAAAAAAATTCTGAAACATTCTTCCCATGCATTCCAGAACAAGAAAAACAACATAATTTGGGGAGGTGCTAGTAAAACAAGCAAACAAACAGTAATTCATGAAGAAAATCAAAACATTACAGATATTGGGCCCTGTTTTTGGTGTGGCCTATGGGATAGAAAAGAGCCCTGTTGTCACATTGGTTAAGCTCTCAGCTACTAACCAAATGTTGATGATTTGAACCCACCCAGCATCTCCACAGGAGAAAGACCTGGAGATCTGCTCCTATAAAAAATTACAGCCTAGGAAGCCCTATGGGGCAGTTCTACTCTGTCCGGTAGGGTCTCTATGAGTTGGAATTGGCTTGATGGCAACGGGTTTGGGTTTTTGGTTTATGGGATAGGATAAAAGAACAACAGTTTTCAGACTGACAAAGGAAAAATAATGAGCTATTCTAGTCTTGATGAAAGTTAAACAGACAGATAAGGCAATTTTGCCTCACTTCACACCAGAAAAAAGAAAAGCACACATAGACAATCAAACCAAAAATAAATGTTTTAAGTGACCAGATACTTGAGTCTAAAGCAATTCTTTATACCTTCCTCTGTGTGAAATTATCTATCTAATTCGAGTAGAATTGATTTTGTTACCATTATCAAGATACTTAAGAAATAATGATTTTTATTTTCAGGAGAAAAGTGGGTTTGTTCTTATTTATGTGTTGGTTGTTTAGCTGTTTGGTTGACTGTTATGAGGGAGCAGGTGTGAAGGCTGCTTAGATAATTGTCCCAATCAATTACTCTTCTCCAGTGTGTAGAGTTGCTCTAAATAAGGACAGTAGAGTGGCAAGTGACCAGGGTTGCTTGCTTTCTAGGTAATGACAAACTTCAAATCTGACAAATAGCCAGGGGCATCTCACTCGTCCTTCACCGAAGTGAATGGTGTTCCTTTAGTCTATTGGATGTTCTACATTTACAAATGAGCTGGGATTTGAGCTAAACTTTGAATTATTAAAATGGAGAATATTTATTTCCATACTTTGTGCAAACAGGTTTACCAATAGGATGTACTGCCGAACATGTAATACACAGACTTGAACATAGCAAAGTGATCCTGTTATAAGTCAAGGGAGATTTTACTTCTATTGCATTGTCTTAATGCCTATGAACATATAATTCATGTGTTGGTTGTGTCGACTAATGTACATTTGAAATATAAACTTGAATGAATTAAATAAAAATTATATGTGCTATGTGATTATGCATTTGCACAAATGGCCATGAGTAAGAAAACAAAAAAGACTGAAAGTAAATGCGTCCATATTAACAGGGTTAATTTCTTGCATGTGGAATTATGGCTATTTTTTTTTTATTTCACACTTTAGATTTTCAAAATACTCTGTAATAAGAAAGGATTGCTTTTATAAATAGTGATGACTGCAAGTTTGTTTGAGGAGCAAGCTCATTTTCCCCACATGACAAATGAATGGGGCTTGGGTCAACCAGAGCTAAACTCTGTTTTAGCTTTAAACTTACATCAATCTGTTCATTTCATTTACCTAAAAAACACATGCTGCCTCCCAGGTTCTCAAAGAGCAAATGGGATACTATTTTTTATTTGCCTTACTCTTAATTCAACAAATCAGAGAGGAAGGGAATGTTCATTGTGAAAGGCTTGATCATTTATTCCACAAATGTTCATTGAGAACGTATTTTGTGCCAGGAATTATTCTAGGTGCAGAAAAGAATACTGCTGTGAACCAAGCAGATGAAAACATCTTCCTTCAAGGAGCTTACATTAGCACATTAATTGCACAGTAGGCTAGAGGGTAATAAGTGCTGTGGGAATTACAAAAAAATAAAGCTGGGTAAGAGAAATGGAGAGTGTGGGGGAAGGAGTGAAGTTATCAAATGGCTAGTCAGTGTAATCTTTTTGATAAGACATTTGAGCAAAGACTTGAAGCAAGTGAAAGTGGAAGCCACGCAGATATCTGGAGGAAGAGTGTTCCAGGCAGAGGGAACAGCATGTGTAAAGGTGCTGAGCCAGGAGTGTGTTTGTCATATTCAAGCAAGAACAAGGAGGTCAGTGTTCCTGAAGCAGAGTGAGTGAGGAGAGAGTAGAAAATGATGAAATCAGAGGTAGTCTGGGGCCAGATTTCTCTGGCTTTGAAGGTTATTGTAAGAACTTTGGATTTTATTTTGTTTCAGAAGAGTGACATGATATAACACTTTAAATCATCATTCCAGTGGTCGTGTGGGGAATAGGCTGTAGGGAATCAAAGCTAGAATCTGGGAGATCATTAGAATCTATTACAATATTCCAGTTAAGCAATGATGATGGCTTGGGCAAGGACTCTAGCAGTGGAAGCAGTGAGAAGTGGTAAGATTCTGGATGTATTTTGAAGATAGAGCCTAAAGCATTTCTGGAGTGAACATCTGTGGAATGGAAGAGAAGGAGAAGTCTTAAGGATGACTCCAAAGTTTTGGGCCTGAGAACCTGAGGGAATGGAGTTTCCATTACCTGAGATGGAGAAGACTATGTACAGAAGAAATTTTTATAAAGGAGAACAGGGGTTCAGGATTGTACATGTTCAGACTGAAATGATTTTAGGTATTCCATTGAAGACATTGAGTTAGCACTGGCTATATAAGTCTGGAGTTCAAAAAAGAGGTCAGCACTGGAAATACAATTTTGGGACTTGTCGACATAGAGGAAATTTTAAAACCTTGAGGATATGGTCTGAAGAGCAAGCCTGAGGCATGCCAGTACAGATACAGAAGAACCAGTAAAGGTGATTGGCAAGGAGTAGCCAGAAGGGTAGGAACCCTGGTGGTGCAACAGTTAAGCACTTGGCTGCTAACCAAATTGAAATTGACTCAAAGGCACCTAAGAACAATGGTAGCCAGAAGGGTAGGAAGAAAATTAGAAAGGAAAAGTCTTTCAAGGAGGAGGCAATGATCAAATGTGCCAAATACTGAGCTATGTTGAATAAGATGTTAAGAATTAACCATTCAATTTAGAAACATGGAGGCCATTGATGATCTTGATCAGAGTAATTTCAGTGAAATGACAGTGACAAAAATCTAACTGGAGACTGTCTAATGAAAAATAGAGAGAGAGGAATTGGAGGCAGCAAGTAGAGACAACTCCTTCCAACTGTTCAAAGAGTTTTGTTTAAATAGGAGGGGAGAAATGGACAAAAAAGTAGAGCAGAAAGTGTAATCAAGGGCAGAAGATTTTTATTTGTTTTAGGATGAGAGAAATAATAACATTTATTTGTATTATTTATTTGTTTCCCTTGGGAATGTTCCATTATAGAGAGAAAATGAATGATGAAGAAGAGAGGGGGATAAAACATGGGGCAATAACCTTGAGTGAATGATATGAGATGTGCTCTAGTGCTCACCTTAGGGAAGGTGGAGTACGGGGGAACAGGTTCAGATAGGTTGGTAGAGCTGATGCCGGAAAGGTGGAAATTCTGTTATGATCACTTCAGTTTTCTCAGTGAAGGGGGATGCTACATTTCAGACTGTACATACATTTGCAAATTTAACACATTTAGCATGTTTTCGGTGCCAGATTCTGTGCTAGACCCTGAGGTGACTATAACATGCATGCCCCTGTCCTCAGGGAATTTGTACTCTAGTGGAGAGAGATAGACAATTAAGCATAAGAAACTATTATGAATTTATGTTAAGAGATATATAATATTCTACGGAATTTCACAAAGAGGGCATTTAATCCATTTGAGTTGGATGACACCAGAGAAAACTTCCCTCACTAAGTATTCTTTAAGCTGAAATGTGAAAACTCTTTGGAAATAGGGGTGTGGGAGACTACTTAAGGCAGAAGGAAAAGTGTATTAAAAGGCCAGAATATGAGAGATAATATAGCAGTTAAAGAAAATAGCTGTAATGGTAGGAGTGAAGGCTGAGGTTGAAGAGCTTGGCAGAGGCAAGATGATGCATCCATGCTGAAGAGTTTGGAATGTCTCCTTTGAACATCTGGAAGGGATTTGAACAGGGGGATGAGACGAGAAGATTTACATTTAAGTTCTTGAAAGATCATTGGCTTAGATAGGAAGAATGGAGTGGAGTGAGTTAAGGAGAAGTCAGAGATAGCAGGTTAGAAGCCTATTTCATTAGTCAAGATGAGAGGTAGTGAGTTGGACTACTGTAGCAGATATGATGTGGAGTGAAATGGATCCACTTAAGAATATTTAGAAAGAATATTTAGAAGCTGGGTTTGAGTAGTGATTGAATGTGAATAGCTGGAGTGAAGGAAATGTAAGTGTTAGTGGCTGGGAATAACTTGGTGGTAACTTTAAATGAAATAGAAATGGAGGCAATGCTATGTGACACCCAAGTGGAGTTTTGAAAAAGACAATTAAGAGTCTGGAACTCAAGAAAAGTTGTTTCATTGAAGTTTAAATTTGAAAGTCATCAGCATAGCGATAGCTCAGCTTCCAACTACTTATTAAAAAAAAAGAAAAAGAAAAACCCAAAAAACTTCAAAGAACAACTGAGTGAACAAGCTGACATTAAAGGAACTACTAACTCTTCTGATTAGTAAGCCTGAATCCACTGTCCTTTTGTTTAGGTTTTTCTTTTGTTTTTTAGAGGATGAGTTTTGATATTCCTTTAATGTGTTCGTATAAAATTCTCATGTATTTTGAAGTGAAAAGTATGTAGATGTCATATAATTATCCTTAGCAATATTATTTTCTTCAAGTAACTGGTGTGTCACTATAGAGCATATATAGCTAAACTGATCATGTTGGTCATGTTCTCCCCCTACTCATTTTACATAACAGCTTGTTTAGGGGGGAGAAAGAAATAAACAAAAGGAAAATGCTTTTTATTAGGATTTGGGCAAAACTGAACTAGATTGATCATGGCACAAGAAGTCATTTACTGTTGATATGGCCTGTGCAGCAAAGAGTCTTTCTCCATAAATAGAGCAAGCCCTGTGAAAGGCCAGTGTCACAGGTTAGCAGGCAAATGCAGCTTAAAATGTAGTGGACATGAGCAGAACGTCTTATTTTATAATTATTTAGTTATTATATGTATGCTTCTCAAGAATCTGTCTTTTTATATCCAGACTTCAAATAGTCCAGCTTAAAATAGACAAAAAGTATTTAGTATGTTTCATGTATTATCCTAGAGTTTTATATTCCTAATCTTATTTAAGCTTCTCAATCATACTATTCAATCGATATTATCATGTTTAAAGTAGATAAAGAAAATGGGTGCCTGAGTGGTTAGGTCATTTTCCAGAGGTGGTAAATAAAAGAAGTCAGATTTAACAGCCATGTGGCGTCTATTATAGTGTATTACTTCCCCAAGTCCAAAAAGCAAACAAAAGTACAAGATATTATGGATAAATAATACATACTCCAGGGAGGTTTGGATGCTCATTGTACTGTAAGCTAGGGTCGTTGAGAACAGGCTCCAAATAGGTAGGTGTCCTTTACATGTGAAGAATACCAAGAAGTCCTCTTCTTGCTCTCCTTTGGTACATTACCATTGTGTACATTTCCCTGATGCGCTAGGAAGAATTAGGAGTCTTTAAGATGAAAGATGAGACCTTTATTGTGACAGGACAGAAATCTAATTTATCTCTGACAAGTTTTCCCTTTCACCCAGCATAAATCGTGTGCAGTTTAATGATGTCATTCCCTATAATGTACGATATAAAACAAGGAAGAAGTCATTTGGAGCCTGCACGGGGGAGAACACCGAGCAATGTCTTAGTTCACTGGAGCACTGCTATGAAGCTTCCTGAATTTATCCCCAGGGTTTCCAAAACTAGAGATTGAGTACCGCACAGCACTACTGGTATTGCCCTTACACGATCATCCTAAGGATAAAATAAGATAATCTGAGTAATGAGACTTAGCACAATGGCCAGTACTTGATACATTTAATTTCTTTCTTTTTTTTTTCTCCTCTCTCTCTTTCTGTTTCTAAGGTTGATTACTTCAGATGAACAAATACCTTTGAATTTCACAAGAAATTCTCCCTCTTTTTGGCAATTTACTCTTAAACTTTTCCTCTCGAAACTGAATGGGAAAAAAATCGTACAATTTTCTAGTTTCAGGGTTCTGTATGCTAATATCTGACTTTAGCTAGGTCTGCAGGGGGTAAAAGAAACCTACAGATCTGCTGAAGTAAAAATATTGACATATGTATGCTAAAAAAGATAATAATAGCAACAACCACAATATTCCAGTGGAGTATGATAAGTATAAAAAGTAACTTATTTAAAATGCAAAGGGAATGGAGAGAAAGGAATAAGCTAATAGAAGGTTTCCCAAGCTTTACAATTATGATACCTGATCAGAGATTTTGAAGGATTCTAGAATTTTCAAGAATATACAGAAAAAAAATGTATCTATGTAATATATATATATATATATATATATATATATATATATGTATGTTTGTGTGTATATATATATATCCAGGAAAGGGGGAAAAGCATGAATAAATACCTAAGGCACAAGCAGCATAACATGTTTGGAGAACTGTACATAATTCAACATTGGTAAAATAAAAAGGAAAAAATACAGAGATGTGGTTGGGTCTGAATAGAAATCTGTCTTCTAGGCTATGAGCTAAACTTTATCCTCAAAGCAAAAGGGAGCCATTAGAGAATTCCAAGAATGCCAAGATCTGACTTGGGTTTAAGGACTAATTCTTGCATCTATGTGGAATTGCTAAAATTAGAAGTCAGGCTTCATCTTTGATTCCTTTATACCCCTCACACGTGCCCCCATATCCAGTGAACACAATGGTCTGTGCATTTTGTCCTTTAAATATCTCTTGAACCTGTCCCCTCTTCTCTATCCCCTCTAACACCCACCTGCTCTGAGCCACCATCATATTACACCTGGATTATTAC
Organism: Dugong dugon; assembly: GCA_030035585.1. Lineage (NCBI taxonomy): Eukaryota > Metazoa > Chordata > Mammalia > Sirenia > Dugongidae > Dugong > Dugong dugon. The sequence goes on from CM057467.1 coordinate 66,216,281, forward strand.
TTTACTGGCTTCCTAAATGGTCTCTCAAGAAACACATATTCCTCAGGTCTCATCTATTCTATGCACAGGTAAAACTGAATGGGGGGGTGGTGTCTTTTCAAAATGCAGATCTGATCATGTCACTCCCTGGCTTAAAACAATTCAATCACTTCTTATAACACTTAAAAATACTCAGATGACCTACACAGCCCTAAACAAGATAGACACAAACCCCTGACTTTCCAAACTCCAACCCTACTAGACTTTTCTCAGTCCTTAGTTCAAGCCATATTATTCTGCCTGAGTCTTCCACCAGTGCTCTTCCTCCTGCCTGAAGTGCTCTTCCCCCACATAACTGAGCAGCATCCACCTTTCCTTCTCTTCAACTTCAGACATTTCCTGCTCATCATACTTGCAGTTACCTGTTTAATGCTTGTCTTCCTGGCTAGACTGTCAAGATGTGAGGACCATGTCTTCCTTATCTGTTGCTAAAATCCAAGTACCTAGCATGGCACCTGGCACATTGTAGGCATTTAAGGAGCACTTTGCCAAATGAACTTTTTGAATAAATAAATAAAATGGCATATTGGCACTGTGCTAAATGTTATTGCTACAGAGACAAATAAAATATTATCCCTGTCCTCAGGCAACTCACAGTGTGTTAGATGAGACACAATAATGAACAAATTATAATAGTCTATGATGGTTAAATGCTCAGCTGCTAACCAAAAGGTCAAGGTCAGGGCTTCAAACCCACCAGCCGCTCGGCGGGAGAAAGATGTGGCAGTCTGCTTCTGTAAAGATTACAGCCTTGAAAACCAGGTCTATTCTGTGCTAAGGGGTCACTATGAGCTGTAATGGACTGGATGACAATGGGTTTGGTTTTTTTTGGTTATGATTCACACTACTGCAGAGGGACAGCCAGGGACCATGATAACAGAAGGTAACGAGTAAAAAAGGAGAAGTCTCCGTGGTAGAAGTTATATATGATGCAGTTCTGAGAGAGGCCTTGAAGAAAATTTAGCCAGGCTGTTAGAGCCTCAGGGAAAGGGGGAAGAGGCAAGGATGCATGCAATATAAAACATATGGTGGATCGTTAGGCCCATGGATCCAATAATCACAGATTTCAGTATTAGATAGTGACCCTGAAAAGCACTGACAGCAGTACTAGATTGAATTTTCCTGAGGTGAAGTGTGAATCATTTTGCGCAGGGCTCAGTTACTTTACTAGCAAGTGAGCCGAGCCCAGTTGCCTACCCAATATCCTTATCACTTAACAGCTTCATGGCTTTAAAATGTATTGCCGAGCACACCATAATAATTTAGTTCGCTACATTTTATATGTTATCTATGCTATATAGGTACCTTTGAGGATTTGTGAACATCTTGAGACAAAACCATTATAAATATGAAAAAGTCTAATATTATAAGTATTAAAGTACGTATCATGTATACCTAGTATATGTGTATATGCCTGTATATGTATAGTCATACATGCATTGAATAGACAGTAATAAAATAAGAGCCTTGAAAACCCTATGGAGCAGTTATACTCTGTACACATAAGGCTGCCATGAGTTGGAATCAACTTGATGGCAACTAACAACAATCCTTTATCAAGTACTGCACTAAATACCATTCACACATTATTTTATTTTGTTCTCACAATCACCCTGAGAGATAAATGGGTTATTGTACCCATTGTACAGGTTAGAAACCTGAAGGCTTGATTGGTTAAGCAAGTTTCCCTTTATTATATATAGCTGTTAAGAACCAGGATCTGAATTCAGGTTTTCCAGCTCTATAGCCCACACCCAAAACCACTATGATATATACTGTATTGCCAAAATATATACAATCCATATCTAATTAAAACTGGTTGCTGTTGAGTTGATTTAGACTCAAGGCAAACCCATGTGTCTCAGAGTAGGACTGTGCTCCGCAGGGTTTTCAATGGCTGATTATTCAGAAGTAAATCACCAGGCTTTTCTTCTGAGGAGCCTCTGGGTGGACTTAAACCTCCAACATTTTAGTTTGCAGCTGAACATGTTAACTATTTGCGCCACCCAGGGACTCCTATATTTAATTACCTCCTAGAAATGAGGGAAAATATTAAAGTTCTTTAGCACAATAAATGAGAGAAGCAATTTTATTATGGCATTGTCATGGCAGACAGAGATAATGGTCTTTAAGTTTCAAAGACAACCTCTTGCATGTGTGTGTCGAGTTTGTTGGTTTTGCTTTAGGGAAGAAGCACAGCCTGTGTGACTAAGTTTTCCCTCTGCTGTGGGATTAATTTCAGGTATCAGAGGTGTACTGTTATGCACTAGTGGCCGGATCTAATGCTTCTGGAGGCACACCTCATCTCTCATGCCATGATAAGTCCTCCCTGTTGCCTTTCCATGTGTGAAATAAATAAGCTTACTTGGTATTGTCTTACAAAATATATTACAGAGAACTCAAATGGAATTGCTTGATTTTGCAAAACAAAAGGAAAGGAAGTCATTGTGAATGCAGATTTGCATATTCTTTCAATATTTGAGGGTTTACCTATTTTATTTTTTTAAATTTTGAACATTGAGCCTTCCCTATTCCTGGCCCTTTATAAGATATGACTCATCTTTGTAGATCAGAGGGGCAGCTGATAATAGGATAAGCACAGAGGCCTTTGCTTCAGGATTTTCTCGATAAGCTTCCTGTTTTCCTCTTTATGTTTCTTGTTGCCTCTTTTTATCTCTTGTTCCTTGATTTTATTCATGCCCGTTTTTATGGGCCCATTTCTCCAGTTTAGCTAATGAGATATCCTGCTAGAATGGTGATCTGATTGGTCTCCTTTGTTAGACGCACTGAAAAGTTGAGTTAGGTGCTTCCCTACAGAGCTCTTCCATAGTTAGCCAGACCACCCATCCCAACACTCTCTCCATCAAGGTAGGGAGATAAAACACAGTCATTCAGCATTTATAAAGCTTGATGCTAGGGATTGTGGGAATAAATGAAGACCACCCAAATGAGAACAAGCAGAGGCTATTTATTCAGAGTTTGCTATAGCAAGGGATTTAGCCACCATCACTTGGGCTTGACAGAGATTCAAAGGCAGTCAGGAGAGTGGAAATGCTTCACAGTAAAAAAAAAAAAAAAAAAGGGAAGACTTCAGGTATGCGCTGATTGGAGGCTGTTGGCATAGCGGAGCTGGAGGTAGGCTAACTAGAAGTAAAGCATCCTGTGTGATTGGTTTGGGGACCATATTTTGCTTTCTCAGGTTGATCCAAAGTTGGAAGCAGGGATAAAGAGTAAGAAAGCTGGAAGTTATTGATCAAGTCCTGACTGTTTTGGGATAATTACTGCAGTGGTTGTGGTTTGGCTTCCTGGACTGGTTGCTGCAGAGGTTGTGGTCAGAGTTCTATTTTCGTATATGGTCCATTTATATATTCAGTCTCTCAGGATACACAGCTGGATAAGATATACTCCTTGTCCTTAGTGTACTCAGAAGCTAGCAAGGAAAGTGGAAATGAACACAAGTATACCATATTTTCATTGAAATAATGTGTGCTTTCTATGTATGTTTGCCAACCATGCTCTCCCCAAGCAAGGTATTTTTGTAAGCACTCTACGCTAATTTTTTTTTTCTCAACACATTAAAAAAAAAAGAAAAAAATGGCATAGCAGCACTTAGGAAAATACCTTATAGGGGGAGGGCATGGATGGCAAGCAAACATAGAAGGTGTGCTTTATTTGTGCAAAAACATGGTATTACAGTTAAAAGTGTAATATGCAATAATAGATGCAGAGGTGATATTGGTTGAAGGGGGGGCGGTTATGGAAAAAGTCGGGGAAGAATGAAGCCTATACCACAATGAAGGATTAATAGTATTTTGCCAAATCCCAAACAAGGAAAATTCATCACAGGAAGAGGGAATAGCATGTGCCAAAGCACAAACGTGTGAAGGGATGTGACTATTTATGTTTTGGAACTGGTGAAACAAAATACTATGGTAAGTTTTGAAAATATGATTGCAATCAAATCCCATAGAACCTACATACAGGGCTAAGGAGTTCAATTACCCTGAAATTAATGAGGAATGAAGGAAGGATTCTCAGTCCAGGAATGATGTTGTCCAATCTGCCAAGTGACAAAATATACTGGCCACGGGGAAGGTATTGACGCATGAGGCCTTGGAGTGTACCAAGTACAAGGATGAGAGAGACAGTAAAGCCAAGTCCAGTTACAAGACGATAAGATGAAAGATACCAAATGAGTAAAGACAGGAAAACAGGATTATAAGAAGCAGGTTCTGGAAGTGCATAAACTGAGTCTGACACACATAGGTAGAAAATAGTTTCTTCAGGATTTGAACCCACGCAGGAAATTTGACTCCAGAAACTCAAAAATTACGTTCTTAACTGTTCCAGCATGTGCATTCTAGGCTTTCTACATCTAAGGGTCACAACTCTTTAAACAGGGTTCAGTGATTCAGGCACCGAGTTTTTCAGTTCTGTTGTATTCAACATGATTGCACAAACTCAGATGTTTTGGTCTCATATTCTCAACTGCTATTACCAGTGTGTGATTTTTAGGAAAAACCAATGTATAAAGATGTAAGCCTTATAGAAACAAATCAATTGTTTATAATCATTATTATTATTATTACTATTTTTAATTATTTATATATCACATTATAAAAAGCTTCACTTTTACCTAATTTCTTTAAATGTTGATACATATTGTATTTGGTTTACAGATCATTAATTATTTGGTTTAGATACTGTAAGGTAAAGAAAGAATGCTAGTTTATTGACAAGGTTACTTTCCGATAAAGACCTGTCACTGATCATGGTGTCAGAGACTTTATGGTTCACTTAGACCAATCTTTACCCCGTGTTTAAATACTTTGAATGCATTAAGGAGCTTGCTGGCCTGGTGAAGGGCCATTTCACTGTTTGTCAACTATGAGGGTTAGTTAGATTTTTTTTCTTTAAAGAGAAACACAATTTTCATTCTTCAGAATTTCTAGCCATTTGGATTTGGGAAAGAATAGAATAAGAAGTAAAACGAAATCAATTTAACAATCATACATTGAATGTTTATGAGGTATAAACTATGTTCTATGCATTGCGGGGAACAGAGAGTTACAAGGGGCACAGCATGTCCCCTCTCATGCTAGTAATAGATAACCTTGTCCTAAGTCCATTACAAGTATTACTCATTAACTCTTACATCAATCCCATGAGGTTGGTTTTAGAATTGTTCTTATTTGATAGGTACAGAAACTGAGACTCTGAAAGGTTAAGTGACCTACACAAAGTCACTCAGAGAATCAGAGGCTGGGATTTAAATGCAAGGAGTCTAATTTCAGAGTCCTAGACCTTAACCATTATGTTAAGTAGGAGAGAGAGAGAGAGAATCAACTTTGATATCTTTGAAATAAGAAAAACTGTAGTAAGTATTATAGTAGAGTCAGAAAAAAAATACGTTATCCTGTGAGGGCGGAAGAGATTAATTCCAACTGTGGGCATGGGAATCTTGATTAACTAAAAAACATTAAAGAGCTATTTGGGATCTTTCTAATGTAGATTAACTAAATTTTATCAATAATTTTTATAAAGTATTTGTATGTTCAATAATTTCATGAAACAACGGAAACTCAGAATTCTGTCATTTGCTATAGAGATTCCTAGTTTAAACATAGGATTTCTATGGGGCCAGTTAAAGCCTTGATATTATTCTTTTGATGTTTCTTAATAGTTATGAATAGTATCTACCCAGCAACTCAAGCCAGAAACCTGAATGTCATCCTTGACTCAGACTTCTCCGTCTCATCCCCTTCAAATCTACTATCAGATCTATACCCTGAAAATGTCTAGGATCCTTCAGTATCTTCCTAGTCCCCCACTACTCTTCAAAGTTACCACTGTCTCTCAGCTGGACCATTCCAATAGGACTGTGGTGAATATTCCTGGCTATTCTCTGCTGTCCTTTTAATTTGATAATGCAACTTTCCTAATTCAATCATTCATACAATTCCTCATTCTCCTTTGCTGATATCCAAATGCCTCAACATGATCTAGAAGTTCCTGAAGAACCTGATTCATGTTTTCTATATGGCCTCATCTCCCAGCAGGCCCTCTCTCCTCCCCAGCCTTCCCTCAAACCTACTCTGCAATCCGTGATCAAGCCAATATACACTTGTAATAGGATTCCCTTTCCTCTGACTCTTACCTCATGCTCTTTCTTCTGTATGGAACAACCTTTCTCTCCTCTCAAATAATGCCCAGTCAACTACCATCTATTAACCTTGCTGAATCCTACATCCATTTTAGGTCTCTGGTTAGATACCACTTCTGTTGGACAGCCTTCTTGAGGTCGGTCCCTTTCCCATCTTCAGGTTGTATGTCTTCTTCTGAGTTTCCTTGATGTCCTATCCTACACCATCCTAACTGTAGCATATGTCCTTGTAAAATCCTTCAGTGCAATCTAGGCTCTGAGAAGACAAACTATATCTATCATGAGTACCCAGCCCAGGGCCTACCATGTAGTAAGCAGTCAATAAGTACATGGTGAATGAATCAATTAACCTACCATTTAAAAATTCCTACTATGTGCAAGGCACATATATAACATCTAAACCGTACAACTGAACAAAGTAGGTAATGTTGCTTCTGTATTATAGATAAGAAAGCTCGGCCCCAGTGACTCTCCTGAGCACACCTAGCTGAGATCAGCTGCATAGAATATGCTGCCTCCTACTTTCTACTGATTCTATTAATATTTTACAGGCTAAATGTAAGATGTTGCATAAATCTCTGATAAATTAAAATATATGTGTTTCAGTTTGGTATTCCAGTTATAGAGGAAGTTTTTAATCCAAATCGATACAGCCAATAGCTTTGCATAAAGTATATACTTAACACTCCAAAGTCTTCATCCAAGGAAATTATTGATTTGGAAAAAAAAAAAAAAAGATTAAACATCTTTAGTAGAAGGGAGTAGTCTTTAGAGAGCTAGCTATGGGAATATTAAAATTTTAATCAGAAATTTGGGATATGATTATTTTACAATCTAAAATTCATCTGAAATGTTCTCTTTTTTGTCTGCATGGATGTCATGAGACATATTTGGTGGTGGAAAGCAAAATAATATTATAATAAAATTCTATCACAAATGCTAGATTTAGCATTAGCTAAAACATAATGCTTTTGTCAGGGAAACCCAATTGATGTTGATTTGACGGGCTTTTTAAAATTTATTTATTTAGGTCAACACATGCTGGCACCTCATGATCACCTTTTCCTTATAAACAAGAATACTCTGAATAAGCCAATACCTTTCTAGTTCTTCTATGCCTTATAATAATTTACAATGACTTTAGAAAGGCTATTAAAAATTAACATGCATTCAAGCAAAATAATTAAGTGTGCATTATTTTTCTTTCTTAAACTAAAATTGCCTTTTTTCGCCTTTAGGGTATTTTTGCTTCCTTCTGTGTGGGATTTATCTACAGAAGACACTATTGGTAGACTTCCCATATTTTCAGAACTCATCTTTCCTGTGCATGACAGAGACTTACTACTTTAAGAACTTACATCTGTTTCCCCAATGGCTTTTTGTGACTTTTGTGACTATAGGCACATTCTCAGCTTGGCACAAGGAAAACTGTAGGTGGTAGGAGTTGGTGCCTTGGGAACAGGTTTCAGCCAAGATGATCAGGGTTGTAGGTAAATAGCTATCTTCCTTGCCCTTTGGGTGGGACCACTCAGATGCATATTCTACTGTCTCCTAGAGGTACCCAGTGGGGTGGAGCCCCAGTTGCCCAAGGTGGTAACCTGCTTACTGGTTTTCTTCTCTTCTTTGTTTCACTTCCCATGCTTGGGCTCAGTTTCCAAACAAATTTCTGGTTTCAAGGTTGGCTTCTGGACAAACCCATTCTAAGATATTATCAGTCAAATCAGATGAAGATTACAAGTTTCAGATTCTGCTCCACAAGTTTTAGTCCTTTTCATCAGAATTTCCTCTTCTTACTGCACGTGCGCAGGAGTGAGGAAGAGAGAGAAACAGAGAAACCCGCACACACACACACACACACACACACAGATACCTATTCTCCTTTTTTTTCACCCCTAAGGTATGATTTAACCTGTTGTGTATTTAGGCTACTATTTAGTGCGTGTATTTGAAAACATTGATTGTTGATGTCCACCCAGCACTAGGAAAGCTGCAAGCTCTGTGATGCCTCCACTACTGTCAAAACAGGATTGGATAAGGTAGCCTGCAAGCATCACAGTAAAACATATAAATGGTCCCAAGAAAGTGTTTGCAGCTTTTTGAAGTAATTCACCAGGCAAAGTCCCTTTTCTTTACCTGATTCTTGCTTAACCCAGGGTGCTGCTAACAAAGATAAATGGTACCTGACAGTTGGCAAAACAAGCACACTGACACGTCTGAGACAAAAGGCCATCATTTCTGAAAGTTTGCCAGCAGTTTCTTTCTCTCTTCCTCATCAGACTAAATATGGCAGCAAGGTTGGGTGTGTGATTTATACAAGTCCGCAGTGCACTTTATACAGATCCTTCTTTTCAAGGAAAATGATGAACTACCCCAGTGACCGATTCCTTCTAGTCAAGCATCAGAATCATCTGACCGTCTAAACAAGAGTGTAAAGGGGCATGCCTGGTCTTTTCTTGTCAGATGTATAAAAAATAGGAAACATTTTATTGGAAACATTATGTACTGTACAACAGTGGTAATAAACTCTCTTCAAGCCTTTGAGAGAAGGGAAGGAATCCTTATTGGTAGTGTGACATGTGCGGGATGGCTTCACAGTTTCTTGCTTCTGTTAGGCTCTGTTGGAGGCAGAATGACGGCATGGAAAGAACATGGTCTTTGGAACTAGACAGACCAGGGATAGAATATTGATTCTGCTACTTTCTGGCTAAACCACATTTGGCAAGCTTTTTCACCTCTATGAGCCTCAGTTTTCCCAACTGTGAAGAGCAGTCTTAGTAACTATAATACAGAATATTTATAGTCACAAAGATGTACATGAGCTGATCATGTTGTAAGAAGTCAGTAATTTCTGGTTGAATTACTTTCACATTAGCTAATTACTGATTGAGAACCTCCCACATATGCTGGCAATGTGAAACGGAAGGCAAGGAGAACATGATCCCAGCACATAAAGAGCTCCCAGTCAAGTTTGGGGAGGAGAAACACAATTCAGGATAGGAGTGCATGTATCTCTTCCGCTAAACACTTTTTTTTTTTTTTTTTTGCTTTGCTTATTTGTTTTTTAACAGAAGATTAAACTCCATTTATCTACAATTAACTGATGATCTTTTGTTTCGCCTTCCATGCCACATATTGAAAAACGCCTGCTCTGTAGGGCACCTGGCATAATAAATATCTTAACCAAAAGCCTGTCCTGATGATGATACTAGGAAAAGCTTATCATTTTGTAATATTTTATCAGATAAACTAATACATTTTCTTTGACAGACAACTTAAACACAGTCAAATAGGACATTGCCTGTAGTATATTCTCATCTACTCATATGACCTGATGCCTTAATTGTATCTATTGTAACTTAAGCGGAAGTTGCTTGGAGGCATGCTGGGGTTCAGTGCATCAAACCAGTAGGAGAAAAATGAGGCAATGATAGGAAATAAATAAATACATATAGGCATGGGGGAGTGGTTCAGTGATGGTGCCAGTTCCTAAGGAGATTCCCTGGGCTTTTTAGTTGGGCTTGGTTCAGACTGGGGCCAACAACCAAGCTGTGTGAGACAGGGTGGTATGGGCCACATGTGGCACTAAGGCTCCAAGTCAGTGGGTGGCAGCCTTCTGTTTCCAAATGGTTTATCACGTTTAGAGACCAATTTTAATCTCTGAGTGAATAGATACTGGAACTGGTCCATATTTTGTGGAGTAGAGTTGGAAGATATTGGGGCATTGGTTCTTAAATCTGACTCACATTAGAAAAACTTGAAAAGGTTTTTTTTTTTTTTAATTTTTAAAAATATGATATCTTTTCCTATCCACAAATCAATTAAATCACAATCTTTATGGTGAACTATTTTATTATGAAAATATCTGAACATATGCAAAGTTAAAAGAATTTTATATTGAACATCCACGTATTTCCCTATAGTTTTTAAAAGTTTGCTATATTTGTTTATCACATATCTATTCATCTATCCATCCTCTATTCATCCATTAATCCATTTGTATTTTTGGTACTTTTTAAAGTGAATTGCAGACATTAGCACCAAAACCAAACCAAACCCATTGCCTTTGGGTCAATTATGACTCATAGCAACTCTACAGGCCAGAGCAGAACTGCCCCATAGGATTTCCAAGGCTGTAATATTTACGGAAGCAGACTGCCACATCTTCTCTCGCAGAGCAGCTGGTGAGTTCTAAACGCCGACCTTCTGGTTAGCAGTTAAGCATTTAACCATTGCACCACCATGGCTCCTTAGAGATTAGCAAAACTTCCCCTTAATTATGTCACCTTGCATATTATTAACTAGAGTTTTAACAAATGTATATACTACTGATCACAAACCTCTATCAAGATATAGAATATTATCATCACTTGAAAAAGTTTCCTCATCCCTAAACCCCAGTAAATTTTCTGTCCTTACTACCAAGAGGCACCCATTGTTGTGAATATTTTTCGCACCAGAAATTAGTTTTATCTTTTCTAGAATTTCATACAAATGGAATCATATAATATGTACTCTCTTGTGTACGGCATCTTTCATTTCGTCTAATGTTTTGGAGGTTTATTCATGTTGTTGCATGTATTAGTAATTTTTTTCTATTCTATTAAATAAAGTAGTATTCTATTACACAAATATACCACAATTTCTTTATTCATTATCCTTTTTAATGGACACTTTGGCTGTTTCCAGTTTGGGGCTGTTATAACTAATCTCACTATGAACATTCTTATACAAGTCCTTTTGTGAACATACGCTTTTATTTTTCTTTAGTAAATAGCTAGAAGAGAAATTGCTATTCTATAAGGTAGGCTTATGTTTAGTTTTATAAGAAACTGCCAGGAATTATTCTTCTAAGTGATTATACAATTTTGCATTTCCACCAGTCGTTGATGAGAGTTCTAATTGCTCCACAACCTCACCAACATTTTATGTTGTCAGTCTTTTTAATTTTTGCCACTCTAGAAAATATAGAGTGGTATTACTATCATTGTGATAACAAATTATATTGGACACTTATTCATATACTTATTTGCCATCCATATATCTTCTTTTGTGAAGTGCCCTTTCAAATATTTTGTCCATTTTTTATTATATTGCTTGTCTTTAACTATAGCATTGTAAGAGTTCTTTACATATTCTGGAACCAATTTTTTTGTCAAATATATGTATTTTTAATATTTTATCCCAGTATGTGGCTTGACTATTTTATTAATGATGTGTTTCAATGAGAGAAGTATTGAATTTTGTTGAAGTCTAATCTACATTTTATTGACTACTCCTTTTGGAGTCTTTGGACTCCTGTCTAAGGGGGAAAAAAAAAAAGCCTTTTTTCCAACCTTCCCAGTTTATTCTAACATGCAGCCAAAATTTAGAACCACTGGTTATAGTGACTCAGTGAAGTGCTCTGGCAAACTATAATCAGGACACAAAGACAGTGAGTTTGGGAGAAATCAGTGCATGTGAGGGAAAAGTTGGCTTTGAGAGACTAGGATACCCAGGCTTTGCCCCAGGGCACTGAGCTTTTGGAGGTTAATAATTCCAGACTCTCTTATAGATAAATGTACTGTTTTTACATGCTTCATGTCTTGATTATAATTATTGTAGATTCCAGGAAAGATAGCAATTTAAGACAGCATTTGTGAGTATAGCTGAGAGGAAAAGGGGAATCAGGGATTAAAATTTTCAGCACCTCAACTTTCAGTGTCTCATTCCTCCCAGGAGCAGAGTCATTGTTGTTGCTGCTGTCGTTAAGGTGCTGTTGAGTTGGTTCCGACTTGCAGAGAACCTATGAACTACAGAAGGAAATACTGCCCAGACCTGCACCATGCTCACAGTCATTGTTATGCTTAAGCCCATTGTTTCAAGCACTGTGTCAGTCCATCTCCTTGAGGGTCTTCCTCTTCTTCTTCACTGACCCTGTACTTTACCAAGCATGATGTCCTTCTCCAGGGACTGAGCCCTCCTGACAACGTGTCCAAAGTATGTAAGAGGTGGTCTCGCCATCCATTCAGATTCATTATATTGTATCGTATAATTTTTCTGTACTACTCCTATGAGAAAACTTACAGGAAATACATAAATAAAACCTACAAAATATAATTGCATGTGTTGGGTTAGTTTAGGCTTACTTTGGACCAGGATCACAAAATCAAAAGGCATAGTAAGGAAGTAAAGATTAGCTCATAATGGTACATGTTGCCATTTAGTAAGTGCTTAATATACATCAGGAGTTAGAAAACTGCAATCCTCAGACTAATCCTAACCTGATGCCTGTTTTTGTAAATAAAATTTTATTGGAACAGACATCTCATTTGTTAACTTATTGTCTATGGGGACTTTTGTGTCATAACATCAGAGGTGAGTAGTTTTGACAGATTATGGCCCACAAAATCAAAAATATTTACTATCTGGTCCTTCTTAGACAAGTTTGCTGACTTCTGATATATATTTTTATTAACTTGTATAATATGGCTACAGATAAAATTTTTTAAAAAATTTATTGTACTTTAGGTGAAGTTTACAGTGCAAATTAGTTTCTCATTCAAAAATTTATACACAAATTGTATTGTGACATTGGTTGAAATCCTGGCAATGTGTCAGCACTCTCCTCCTTCCACCCTGGGTTCCTTGTGTCCATTCATCCAGTTTTGTTGTTCCTTCCTCCCTTCTTATCTTTGCTTTTGGGAAGCTGTTGCCCATTTGGTCTCCTATACTTGATTGAACTCAGAAGCACGTTTCTCATGTTTGTTTTATACACCTGTCAAATCTTTGGCTGAAACGTGGACTTCTGGAGTGGCTTCAGTTCAGTAGGGTGACCAGGGGCCATAGTCTCTGGGGTCCCTCCAGTCTCTGTCAGACCAGTAAGTCTGGTCATTTTTTGTGATTTTGAATTTTGTTCTACATTTGTCTCCTACTCTGTCCAAGACCTATTGTGATCCCTGTCAGAGCAGTTGATGGCGGTAGCCGGGCACAATCTAGTGCTTCTGGGCTCAGCCTGGTGGAGGCTGTGGTTCATGTGGTATTAGTTCTTTGGACTAATATTTTCCTTATGTCTTTGTTTTGTTTTGTTTTTTTAAATTGTCCTTTGCTCTGTGTGGGATAGGAACCATAGATGCAACTCAGATGGCTGCTTGTAAGCTTTTAAGACCTCAGATGTTACTCACCAGAGTAGAATGTAGAAAATTTTCTCTATGAATGTTGTACCAATTGACCTAGATGTCCCCCAAGACTATGGCCCCAGCCCTCAGCCCAGATAACTCGGTACCTGAAGAAGTCTGGATGTGTCTAGGAAGGTTGTATGACTTTGCTTTGGTTGAGTTGTGCTGACTTCCCCTATAATGTGTGTTATCTTTCCCTTCACCAAAGTTAACACTTTTCTACTATCTAGTTAGTGATTTCCCATGCCCCCACCCCCCAGCCCCAGTAACTGTCAAAGTTTTTTTTTTTTTCTGTGTGTAAAACTTTTCTTGACTTTTTTTATAATACTCATCTTATACAACATCTGTCCTTTTGTGATTGACTTACTTCAGTCAGCATAATGCCCTCCAGATTCATCCGTGTTGTGAGATGTTTCATGGATCCATCATTGTTCTTTATCATTGCATAGTATTCCATTGTGTGTATGTAGCACAATTTTTTTATCCACTTGGGTTGTTTCCATCTTTTTGCTATTGTGAATAATGCTGCAATGAACGTGGGTGTTCATATGTCTATTCGTGTGACAACTGTTACTTCTCTAGGATATATTCCTAGTAGTGAGATTGCTGGATTGTATGATATTTTTATTTCTAGCTTTTTAAGGAGGTGCCATATGATTTTCCATGGTGGTTATACCATTTTACATTCCCACCAGGAGTGTATAAGAGTTCCAGTCTCACCGCAACATTTCCAACGTTTGTTATTTTCTGTTTTTTTGATTAGTGCCAGTAATGTTCGGGTGATGATATCTCATTGTAGTTTTGATTTGCATTTCTCTGGTGGCTAATGATCATGAGCATTTCCTCATGTGTCTATTAGCCACTTGAATATCTTCTTTGGTGAAATGTCTGCACTTTGTCAATTTTTTAATTGGATTATTTGTCTTTTTGTTATAGAGGTGTTGAAGTATTCTATAGATTTCAAAGATCAGGCCTTTATCTTTATCATTATTTTTTTTCTTCTGGTGTTTGTGGGCTTCTTTTGCTGTTTTCTTTCTATTTGTTTGAGTTGTAGGGATAACATTTTGATTTTAACTCGTTCTTCTTTTTTGATGTTTGTGTTTATTACTATAAATCGACCTCTGAGCACTGCCTTTGCTTTGTCCCTAAGGTTTTGGTATGATTCTAGGAATTTGACTTGATTCTAGGAATAATTTGATTCCCTCTTTGATTTCTTCTATTACCCAGTTGTTATTCAAGCAAGGTGTTATTTGGTTTTCATGTATTTGATTTTTTTCTTGTTCTTCCTGTAATTGATTTCTACTTTTATGACATTGTGATCATAGAGAATACATTGTATTATTTCAACATTTTGGTTTCATTAAGGTTGCTTTATGTCCTAAAATGTGGTCTGTTCTGGAGAATGTTCCATGCGCACTGGAAAAGAATGTATACTTTGCTGACGTTGGGTGGATTGTTCTATATTTGTCTGTGAAGTCAAGTTGGTTCATTGTGGCCTTTAGATCTTCTGTATCTTTGTTGAGTTTCTTTCTAGACGTTCTGTCCTTCACCAAGAGTGATGTGTTGAAGTCTCCTACTATTATGGTGGACCTGTCTATCTCTCTTTTCAGTGCTGTTAGAGTTTATGTATTTTGGAGCCCTGTCATTGGGTGCATAGATATTTATTAAGATATGTCTTCTTGCTGGATTCTCTCTTTAATCATTATATAACGTCCTTCTTTGTTTTTTATGGTAGATTTTGTCTTAAAGTATATAATGCTAACACTATCTCAAATTAGTATTGCTACTCCTGCTCTTTTTTATTTACTCTTTGCTTGATACGTTTTTTTCCATCCTTTGATTTTTAACATATTTATGTCTCTGTGTCTAAGTTGTGTCTCCTGTAGACGCTATATTGATGGGCTGTGCTTTTTTTATTAATTCCGCCACTCTCTGTCCCTTTAGAGGTGTATTTAAGCCACTTACATTCAGTGTATCAATAGGTTTGAATTTATTGCTGTCATATTGTTGTGCTTTTTTTGAGATGCTAACATTTTCTTAGCTCCTCTTACTTTCCTGTGCTGAGTTCCTTTTGTTTGTGGATTTTCTTTTCATTTCTTTTGTTATTATAAATTTTGTGTTTACTGACTCTTTATGTTTTCCTTTTTTTTTTTTTTGATGAGTAGGTTTTTTAACTTTCTTTGTGGTTGCCTTGAAATTTACCCTCACCTTCCTAAGTTTGAACCAATCTTTTATTGCTTGATATTGATTTGACTTCCTCTCCATTTAAAAATTCTATACCTACACTGTTTATTCTCCTTTTTATTGCTTTTATATTGTCATCATTTACAGATTGACGTCTCTGTTTCCTTTTTTTTTTTTTTTTTTAAGTCTTTTAACTTTGTTTTATTATTGCGAGTTGTTTACCTAGGTTGGTATCTATCTGATGCACTCCTGCATCCTAGATTCAAGTTATTGTCTGATGTTGTTGGTTCTCTAACTGAAGGACTCCCTTTAATATTTCTTGTAAGTTTGGTTTGGTTTTTACATATTCCCTTAATTTCTGTTTATCTGGAAATGTCCTAATTTTGCCATCATATTTGAGCACGTTTCACAGGATATATTATTCTTGGTTGATAATATTTTTCTTTTAAGGTTTTATGTATGTCATCCCATTACCTTCTTGCCTGAATGATTTCTGCCGAGTAATCAGAGCTTAGTCTTATTGTTTCCCCTTTGTATGTGACTTCATTTTTCTTGAGCTGTTCTCAGGATTCTTTCTTTGTCTTTGGTTTTAGTGAGTGTGATTATGATATCTTGGTGATTTTCTTTTGGGGTCTATCCTATGTGGGGTTTTCTGAGCTTCTTGGGTAGTCAGCTTTTCATCTTTCAGGATATCAGGGAAGTTTTCTGTCAGCAAAATCTTCAATGATCCTCTCTGTGTTTTCCATTTTCTCCCCTGTTCTGGAACTCTGAACACTCACAAATTTTTGCTTTTGATTGATTCCACACTATTCTCAGGATTTCTTCATTTTTCTTCATTCTTTTCTCTGATTTTTCCTCAAAGTGGTTTTCCAAGGCTTTGTCTTCAATTTCGCTTATCCTGTCTTCCATTTTTTCGGTGTAGGCACAACACTCAGTGCATGTTGCATATAGGCAGGAGGGATGGAAGAGGATGTGATGTGTGGAGCTAAGTGGGTGAGAGAAAGAAGAGAAAGAAACAGAAGCAAAAAGAAAAAGTAAGTAAAAAGGCAGTGTGTTAGGAGTTGGCGAGTGCGGGTGGTGCAGACCTGGCGAGGCTGTGTGCCAGTGGCTATCTAGCAGAGTGGTGCAGCTCAGCCTGTCAAGAAAAGAGGTGGAGGCTCATGAGGCTAGGTGGGAAGGAGAAAGAAAGGAAAGAAGGGAAAGAGAGAGAAGAAACATACAAAACAACAACAAATAAATATGGTGCTGGGGGAGCCAGCTGTTGTGGGTGGGGTGAAATTGGTGTGGCAGTGAGCTGATGTCTCTCCTGCCCAGTGGCGTGCACAGCCCATCAGGAAACGGCAGAAGCAGTGCAGGGCCTAGGCAGGCGAGAGAAGGAAAACAGAGAAGGGGAAAGATAAAGAAAAATAAAAAATATGGTGCTGAGGATGCTGAACTGTGAGGGTGGTACAGATCCATGGAGGCTGTGATTTTAGCTATGTTTTCTTTGTTCCATGATTTTATCTAATTTTTCCTTGTTTTTGTCTGTGTTTTCCTTGATCTCTTTCCTAATCTCTTGGAGAACCCTAAATATTAGTCTTTTGAATTCCAATGCCTTTTCTTCTACAAGATGTTTACATGATTCTTTATTTTAGTCACTTTCTGGAACCATCTCGTTCTATTTTTTATATGTTCCAATATTGTCTGCTCTCTGAGACATTAAGGTATTAATTTATTTATGTACTGATTTTGTGTTCCTTTGTTTTGTACCTCTTGTTTGTTTTGTTTGATATGTCAAGGCAGGCAGGCCAGGTGTGCTTTGCTACTTGCTTATCTATGGGCATGATAGCTTTCACCACCTTATCCGGGTGGGCAGGGCAGCAACAGGCAGGGCAAGACTGCTTTGCTGTTCACTGGTTTGATGAGGTGGCTGAGGGTGGGCTGGGCAGGCGCAGTCTGCCTCCTGATGTTGGTCCAGCATTGTGGGAGCATTCACAGCCCCTCACCAGATGGACAGAGGTGCTGGACAGGGAGTGGTATGGGGTTTCTTCCAGCCATTCAGCAGCTGGTCAAGTGGCAGGAGGTGAGTGGCAGTGTGGGCCCAGTGCAATGGTGAGCCTGAGTGCCAGGGGCACTCTAGCCACGGTGGTGCTGCAAGATTCAGTGGGAAGTGTGGGAGGTGGCATACAGGGTAGGTGGGAGGGATAAAAAAATGGAGAGAAAGAAAAAATTAGCACAGAAGCCAGCAAGTAGGGACAGTGGTTAAGGCGGGGAGGTGGCAAACAGGCTAGGTGGGAAGGAGAAAGAAAACAAGGAAAAAGAAAAACAGAAAAAAATGTCAGCCCGGTTTATGGGGGCAGAGTGGACCCGGGGCAGTGGCACCAATGCACTGGTGACTCTTTATCCATGGTTACGGCACTACGGGGACCTATGGGAAGGAGCAGGAGGTGGCATATGGGGCTAGGTGGGAGGGAGAAATAAAATTAAGGAAGGAAAAAAGAGAGAAAAAAATGGCTGTGTGGTGGGGGCTGGGGACTGATGGTGGGTAGGACTTTGTGACTGGTGGAAAAGGAGGGAAGGTGGCTTATGGGGCTAGGTGGGAGGGAGAAAGAAAATAAAGAAAAAAAGGAAAAAATGGTGGTGCAGTGAGATCCAGTGAGTGAGTGTGGGGTGGACCCAGGGTGCAGGGCAGTGTGGCAGAGGCTAGTGGGAAGGTGGAGAGGTAGTATATGAGATAGGTGGGAAGAAGAAAGAAAAGGAAGAAAGAGAAAAAGTGGTGGCACACTTGGGGCCAGTGAGTGAGGGTGGGGCAGACCTGGGGGCTAATGGGGAAGGGCAGTGGTGTATGGGGCTAAGTGGGAAGGAGAAAGGAATAAAAAAAAAATGCCCACGTAGCAGGAGCTGGTGGGTGAGAACAGGGTGGACCTGGGGCAACAATAAGCCAGTGGCTCTCTAGCCATGGTGGCGCTCTTCCAGGAGCCAGCAGGAATGCGAGGGAGGTGTTGTACGGGGTTAGATGGGAGGGAGAAATAAAAAGAAGAAGGAAAGAAAAGAAAAAAAAAGGAAAAAAAATTCGCATGGTAGGAGGGGGCTGTGTGGGCCCGGGGGTGGGGAGAAGCCTTGTATTGTGGAACCGGGGGATGGGGGCTGCCCTGATGGAGGATTCTTGCTTCTACTTACCAAAAGAGTGACAGGTGGGAAAGCATGTTTCTTGGTTACCGGGTGCTTTGTCGCTTGTTGGAAGCTCCATGAAGTTGCCTTTCTGTACTCCCCGTTCGGGGTCGTTGCTGGCTGCTTTTCAAGATGGCTACAGTGTGCTGCGTTAGTTCTAAGGGGAACTCCATTCTGTATCTCTCTCCGTCCTCTGTTTTCCATCAGTTGCATCTTCCATTCAGTGTTTTATCTAGTTCTTTATCCCTTCATTGGATGCTTAGGTTTCCAGGATTGATAATTGTATATGTTTTACTTATTTTTTTGTGTGTTTGCTGCAGGGGAATGACATGGTGCATTTGTCTAGGGTACCATTTTGGCTCCCTATGGAAATGGTGTTTTTATGTCCATTTCCAAGATGGAGAAACTGAAGCTCAGGCAGTTAAGATGACTTGTACAAAGTTGTAAATGGACTAGAATTTTAACTCTTGTATGAATGGATCTAGTGCGTATGCTCTTGTTCTCTCCTTTAATTATATAGAAGAATATAAATAAGAAAAACTAAATCATTATGATTATTTAATGACTTTGTCATCCATGAGATATAGGAAAACAAATCTGATTGATAAGTTAAATAATTGATTTTGAAATACAAGCAAATAGAGATATTTGTTTATATATAAAACAATTTATATAACACCACTATGAGTAGAGCCTGAACTATGTTCTGCAGCCACATGCATAATATCAATTCCTTTCTGGGAAAAATGAGATAGGGCACGTATATGTGACAGTGTAATGCAAGGCAGAAATATATCAGGATCATAAGCTGTATTCAGAGAAGGGAGAACCTACAGGTAAAGGGCACATGTTGGGGAAGAAATTACATTTGAACTAGCCCTTCACAATTAGGTAGAATTTGTACTTGTAATATTTTAGGCAAGGAAATCAGTGGCAGTGTAAAACACAGGCTGCAAAGTAGAGTTCAGGAAGAATTGCTAAAAGTAAGAGAGAAAAGAAGGTTAGTGTTAGACCCTGGAAGGCCTTGAATTCCTGGTTAAGAAGCTGGAAAGAAAATAAGAGGGTTTACACCTAGGATGACCAACCATCCTGATTTGGCTAGACTCAAAAGATTCCTGGGATGTAGGACTTTCAGTGTTCAAATCAGGACAGTCTCAGGCAAACTGAGATTATTGATTACCCTATTTGCACTTCTCTCCCCACTCCCGCACATACACACACATAGTAGCTTATGTTGTTTTTGTTGTTTGGTGCCATTGAGCTGATTCAGACTCATGACAGAACAGAACTGTCCCACAGGGTTTTCTTGGCTGTAATCTTTGTGGAAGCAGAACGCCAGTTCTTTCTCTTGCAGAGCTGCTGGGTGGGTTCGAACTGCCAACTTTTCAGTTAGTGGCCGAGTGGTTAACCACTGTGTCATCAGGGCACATATATTCCTGAACAAATAACACATAGCCATAGCCTTTCACAATTCCTTTGTTGTTGTTGTTGTGTTTTGTTTTTTTAAGGAATCATGAGACAAGAAAGAATGAATTGAGTCAACTGGGATTCACTTGAAAATAATGTAAGAATTAACTGCTGAATTCATTATCAATGATACTTCATTTTAGCCGATCCCAGCATTACTGATATTCAGAATGAGAACTATAGAAAAAGACTCAGACCAGAGAGGCTCATTAATAAAACATCGTTTTCTAAGGAAACAAAAAAGCAACAAATAATCAGGCAATCTCTTGTGTGAATTGGTTTTAAGATAGAGTTTTTTAATTAAAAGTTTTGTCATCTTATTTTTTTTGATTCTATGTTAATAAAGATTTTTAAATTGTAACTAACATATTGGGCATTACAAACTTTGATTACTTAAGGGCACTTGATATAAAGTAACATTTGATTTATTCATTTTTTGCTAATTTATTCAATCACTCAAGGAGAGTTTTTGAGAGCCTACTAAATGTGGGAGAAATAAAGATGAATAAGACAAGTGCCTTCAAGAAGCTCAGGATCCCCATAGTAAAAAAGCTATATAAGCAACTATTAACAAAACAAAAGGGGGGAAAAAGGTAATGAACATATGTCAGGTATTGCGGAGGAAAGAGTTATCTCTGCTTTGTATCAGGTGATCAGGGAAGGGTTCACAAAAGAGTTGATATGTGAGAGAAGCCTGGATGGATATTTAGACATTTGCTAGTGTCTAAGCTGTGCTTATAGAGTAATGAATAAATAAAATAGGGGAAGTAGATATTGGAGTCTATGCTGAACTAGAGGGTAAGCAGCTGGGGCCTGATGGAACAGGTAGGATATTTATTGAGAAAGTAGAGAAAGATGGTAACCAAGGGATGGTTGTAGATCATGGCAAAAGGGATGTGGATGAGCTGAAGATGTGTTCCCTGTAGATTGAATTGCAGGAATAATACAGAGTCAAAGTGATCACAAGTAATCCAGTGATCTGAAGCTGGGAAGATGAAGAAGAAATGTAAGACAGAAATTTAGGATAGATGGGTAAAAATTAGAAAGCTTGCAAATCCTGAGTGTCAGTAGAGATTGGATATGTAATCACACGTATGCATTGTTGTGAAGATGGTAGACTAGTGCATGCACTCTTGAGCACCAGCAGGCACTACTTAGAAAAAGTAATGGTTTGCAGTGGTGGCTCAGTGGTGGAATTCTCGTCTTCTATGTGGGACACCCAGGTTTGATTCCCAGCCAATGCACTCATGTGCAGCTACCATCCATTATTAATGGAGGATCACATGTTCCTATGATGCTTAATCTGTTGCAAAAGACCTCTTTAAAGTGTTAAAAAGCAAAGATGTCACTTTGAGGAATAAGGTGCCCCTGACCCAAGCCATGGTATTTTCAGTCACTTCATATGCATGCGAGAGCTAGACAACGAACAAAGAAGACCAAACAAGAAGTGGTGCCTTTGAATTATGGTATTGTTGAAGAATATTGAATACACCATGGACCGCCAGAAGAACAAACTAATCTGTCTTGGAAAAAGTACAGCTGGAATGCTCCTTAGAAACGAGGATGGCGAGACTTCCTCTCATGTACTTTGGACATATTATCAGGAGGGACCAGTCCCTGGAGAAGGATATCATGCTTGATAAGGTAGAGGGTCAGCAAAATAGAGGAATACCCTCAATGAGATGGATTGACACAATGGCTACAACAATGGGCTGAGACATGGCAATGATTATGAGGATGGTGCAGGACCGGGCAGTGTTTTGTTCTGTTGTACATAGGGTTGCTGTGAGTCAGAACTGACTTGATGACACCTAACAACAACAATGATGCTAAAAAGGTTTCAGCAGAGTTTCCAGACTAAGACTAGGACCTGGCGATCTACTTCTGAAAAAATTAGGCAGTTAAAACCCTATGGATCGTAACAGTCCAACCTACAACCAATCATGGGGATGGCATAGAACTGGACAGCATTTTGTTCTATTGTACGGAGGCAGACATGGTGGAAACTAACAGCAATACAAGGGTTTGCTCACTCTATGATCTAGACATTCTACTTCTACATATAGATTCCCAATAAAGTATTGCACAAATCCATAAGGGGATTTGTCTACCTGTACTGTACCTGTTGCCATCGAGTCCATTCCAACTCATAGCAACCCTGTAGGACAGACAGAAGTAGAACTGCCCTATAGAGTTTCCAAGTAGCACCTGGTGGATTTGAACTGCTAACCTTAGCAGCCAAATGCTTAACCACTGGGTCACCAGGGTATGGGGGTTTGTATAAGTGTGTTCATTTTAATGTTATTATGGTAGCAGGAATTTGAAGGCAACATAGGTGTCCATGCATGGGAGAGTGGACTAGAATGTGGAGGAGTAAAAGGAAACAGTTAGACACCGTACATGGCAACATGGAAGGATCTGAAAACAGTGCTTAGGGTGAAAAAAATTAGCAGGTAACAGAATGACATCTATAACAAAATTTCATTTTTATAAATTAAATACACATGCACAAAACTACAATACAGTCAATTCTGCATACTGCTATATATATGTTCCTAAAAATAACCGTGCTATGGAAAATTTCACTGTAAAAAACCACAGGGCTTGTGAATAAAATGGGGTTAGGGTTACAGTACAATTTTCAAAAACCTCATCAGGGACATTAAAAAAAATAGGAATCTAATAAAAAGTCCAGTGCATGTTAAATGGTTAAGAAATACATTCATACTACAATAAATATGATGCTTGACCTTCAAAAAAAGACCTGAAGTTTTCTTGTAGAAGTGGCCATAGGAAGAGTTGTGGTTTGTGAGTTATTGTGAAGTGGAGGAAGGAGGCCTAAATGAAATCAGATGGAAAGTTGTAATAACAGATGTGTATGTGTATGGTTCATATCATAACACATGTGGTAGACTGAGATAGCTGATAGATGTTTGAGAAGCATGTGTGTGTGCATTTTGTGTATTCCTATGAGGCTCTAATCAGCTGAGTGTGTTTTTTTGCATTCATCTAGTGTTCCTCCTAAACAGAATCAAACAATGAAAAAATTGTGTTGTGCTAACATTGCTTCCTATGTCAATGGCAATGGCATTCACTATTACAAAACAAGTATTATAGCAGAAACATCTATATGTATTTTATATGAACACATGAAAACAGATGGGAATAAGGCATTAGGAAAAGAGAAAATACATGAATATATTAAATAAGGGGGAAGGTATTCATGAACCAATGATGATAATTAATACAGTGCCCTGAATTGAAGAGTATATTTAATCAATTCACTACTACCTTCAGTTGAAAAAGTGGGAGAGAGGTTGAAGGGATGTACTATATGGCCAGGGTGAGTATTTCAGGGGAGAGTCTGTGAGAAATTTCAGAGTACCTGAGATCCGTTTTTCTGTGTAGTAGGAAGTAACCAAATGAGTTTGCAAAAAGAGGAAAGGGCTTCAGAGGACCCCAAATCCAGGTATTGATAGTGGAAAATGTCATCAGAGGTAGAGGAACAGCATTGCAATGGCACAGTAAGCTAAGCAACATGACTGCGTGGAGCAAGAGACAGAAAGACAAAGAGGATGGAGAGAAAAAAATCAACACAGATAATGGTTGATAATAAACAGCAAGTTGATCTCTAAATCAGCTGGAGACACTAGTCTGAATAATCTCCCTCGCATTTTGAGCTTTGTGAGCAGTAATACCCAAATATCCTACCCAGTATATGGCTCACTGAAAAGAGTTTGCAGATTATATAGCCCAAAATCATCTATGCTGGGAAGCTACAGAGAATACCCAATAATTTAGTGACTGCTGCTCAGTTTGATCACGTAACACAGAGGGATGGTTATGGAGGAACACAGAAACTGTTAAAGGAGATGTGAAAAGTAGTCTGCAGAGGAAATAAAATCTGCAGATCCAAGGACAAAAATGAGAAACCAGCCTCTGGATGGTAATGAACAATAAGACAGTTGATGGTAAAAGTGAAAGGTGATAATGAATCACTTCTACACAGATGAATATTCACTGGGATGATATGGCTTAAAAGAAAAAAAGTGCATTCTCGAGACTGAAAAATACTGCAGTTGGAAAAGACAAGCTAATATTTACCCTTTGGAATGATATGGGCTGGACTACAACATAGAAACAAGCACTCCAAAGTAAAATCAGAACATTTTCTTAAGCGCTAGATACAAAGCCGATAGGTTACAAAGGATGGAAATAAAAAAAGGAAGCAGGGAGGACACCTATTAAGGGCCCGGTGACGCAATGCTGATTTGAAGTCATTTAACTGCTAGGTTAATATGATTATCCTTGGGTAATCCAGCTCTCAGCCAGAATTCTTCTTGCCTCCAAAAATCTAGGTAGCACTGGGTGTAGCTCCCCTCACACCCACCTGGGCCTGCAGACAACCAATAAAAAGAGAAAAAAAAAAAAAAAAAAAAAAACCCTGTAAACTTGATTCCAACACATAGCGGTACTATAGGACAGAGTAGAACTGCCCCAGAGGGTTTCCAAGGCTGTCTTCTCTACAAAAGCAGACTGCCACCCACATCTTTCTCCACAGAGCTATTGGTGGGTTGAACAACTGACTTTTCTGTCAGCAGCCAAGCACTTTAACCACTGCGCAACCAGGGCTGCTCAGACAACAAATACTTCCCCCAGTATGTCTACGATTCTGTTTTCACAGCTGCCTAAGTGGCTGGGTACCTGCTCTTTTGAACACTACCTCTGTCCTAGACCATCTTTGTTGACCTACGCGAGGAATTCAGGCTCTTCAATTTCTATCAAAACATTTCTAATAAACATCTCTGAGTCTATTAGACTGTCCTTAAAGATGTAATGGTAAAACAGAGAAAAGTTTACATGACAGCATCAGAAACAACTTTAAGTGGAACATTAACCCTTTCATGGGTGATTTTTTTTTTTTTAATTTTTTGGTAATGCCATGTTTTTTCACTAACAGAATGGATGCTGAATCATTGTTTGTTGGTATTTTTTTATTTAAAAAAATGAGGTGCCAGTTGTAAGTGGGCCATGTTGGTACCATATTCCGTGAAGTACCTTGCAAATGCAGTACATATTGGTCCTATGGCCCAGGAAGCTCATCACACTTCCTGATTACACTTGAACCATAAGCTATCTTACTGAACTTTCCAAAAATACACAAAACACACAAAATACTAAATAAACATTGTACTTGCTGCACATAAAATTGTTATCAATTTGATTTAGAGTGAGCCAGATCGGTACAATGTTCCATGAAGCATATCACGCATGTGGTATATAGCAATACTGTGCTCCAGGAGGTGCAGAAAATGTGAGTGGGAGGTTTATCTACTAACCAAAAAAAAAACCCAAACCAAACCCATTGCTGTCG
The DNA here is from genome assembly GCA_030035585.1 of Dugong dugon. Taxonomy (NCBI): domain Eukaryota; kingdom Metazoa; phylum Chordata; class Mammalia; order Sirenia; family Dugongidae; genus Dugong; species Dugong dugon. Next base: position 66,241,812 of record CM057467.1, read on the forward strand.
AGTGCATTCTGACTCATAGCTACCCTATAGGACAGGACAGAGCAGAATTGCCCCACAGTGTTCCCAAGGAGTGGCAGGTAGATTTGAACGGCCTACCTTTTGGTTAGCTGCCAAACTCTTAGCCACTATGTCACCAGGGCTCCAGTTTATCTACTAGTAACCATTAAAAGGTTAAGAAAACTTACTCTTGCAAAGCCCTGAAGCCTCCCACCACTGCAGAGTTTCATGAATCTTTAACTCCTGTTGATTTTAGTGACTCCCCATCTGGCTGTCTTCTCTGGCCTGTCCTCCATCTCTTCTCTTTTCAGTACTTTTCTCTCCTCTTCTATTTCAAGGTTCATTGTCCCACATAGAGCATTTTGTCTCTTTTTTTCTGAAGCCATGGCACGAACCAGCTAACACCAGAGCTTATCAAGGGGCTTTTTTACATAAAAATACAGTCTGCTCCCTAATAGAAATTCTGGTTGTCAGGATGATAAATTCTTTCGCTTCTTTACACTCATTTTTATGGATGACATTTGAAGTTCAGTGAAGTTAAATGACATGCAACATCCCAAAGCTACTAAGGAAGATGAGCCATTACTCAAAAGCTGCTTTTTTTAAAAAAATTAATAGACTATTTTTAAAGAAGTTTTGGGTTTATATAAAAATTGCATGGTAAGTCCAGAGTTCCCAAATACTCCATTTATACAATATTATTAACCATAGAAGAAGCCCTGGTGACACAATGGTTAAGTGCTTGGCTGCTAACAGAAAAGTTGGTGGTTCAAACCTACAAGTGGCTCTGCTGGAGAAAAGACCTGGCAATCTGCTTCTGTAAATATTACAGCCTAGGAAATCCTATGGGGCAGTTCTACTCTGTCATATAGGGTTCTTATGAGTCAGAATCAACTTGATGGCACACCACACACACACACACACACACACACACACCAAGTCCATAGTTTCACTCTTTGTGCTGTACAGTTCTATGGGTTTCAACAAACGCTCAGTGTCATGTATTCAGTGTTTCAGTGTCATGCAGAGTAGTTTCACTGCCCTAAAAATGACCTGTGCTCCTCCCATTCATCCCTCTACCCACTCCTTGATCCCATGGCAACCACTGAGCTTTTTCTTGTCTCTATACTTTTTACTTTTCCAGGATGTAATATAGTTAGAAAATACAGTATGTGATTGTTTCAGACTGGTGTCTTTCACTTAACAGTATGCATTTAAGATTCCTCCACGTATTTTCATGGCCCGAGCTCACATATTTTTATCACCAAATAATGTTTTATTGTATTGATGTATCATAGTTTGTTTATCCATGAAAGCTGTTTTTGTTAGTAAAAAACAGCGGCATATTCAAGTGTACCCTATGAAACAGGTCCGGTACCCAGTGCTTCCATCATTTATCTCACAGAGAAACCCTAAAAGGTCAGATTTGTTCCCTTACATTTTACAGATGAAGAAACTGGGGTTCAAAATATAGGGCACTTTTTCTTAAGGTCAAACAGCTAATATTTCACATATTTGTATTTTCTGCATAATAGAGGCAAAGAAGGAGGGAAAAATAAAAGACTTGGAAAGGAGAGGCTGCTGGTGAGAGCATTTGGAAATTTCATTTTAGTGTGATATTTGCTCTGAGAGCAGAGTCCTGTCTGCATTTTCATTGTTTTACAGTTCATGAAATTGATGCATTTGTCTCTTTTCATCTCTCTGTTCTTTGAGTTCCCTGGCTGTGGGAGGTCCAGTTATTTTTGGATTATAGATGGTAGCAACAAAGAGGCTATACTAGCCCTGGTTTGACCAGCTGCTCTCTCATGTCCACTGAAAGGCTGGGAAGTTTTGGACTTGCCTGTAGGAAACGGGGTCTTCGTCATTAATCCTCTCTCGGCATGTGGAAGACAAGTGTGGTGATAGAAGCTGCCATTCACAAAAATTGTTTTTAAGACAGTCAAAGATTACTTATACGATCCCTTCTTTAGGGATTGGCCCTTTCAGAGATCTGCGATGGGCCTAGTTAAGCTGAAAAGTGAAATAGGAAGAGGTTATCACAGCACCCTGATAGGAGCACCACACACACACAGGCCTTTGTACTGCCCCATCCTCCCCTTTCTGGCTTCCCCTACAGACCAGCTCACTGGATCTTTTCCTTTAAAGGGATTTGCTGAAAGGTGCCTATTTTAGCAGTAAGAGCAGGGCCTCTGAGTTCAAACCCAAGCTCTGCCACTTTCTATCGTGGGATTTCAGGCAAGTTACTCAAACTGCCTCTGTCTTAGTTTCCTCATCTGTGAAATGGGACTGATGATGTTAATATTGATCTCATAAGATTAACGTGAAGAAAAGTCCTTATAATAGTGTATGGCACATAGCAAGTGCTATACAAGCATCTGTTAGATTAAAAATATAATATGTAATTTCTGTGGACCAGTAGACACAGACAGGTATCAAAAGTAAGCCTTTGCCCAACCCTGTACCCCTTCACCTCTCCCCTAGTACTTCTTTCCATGGCCTGTATCCCTGTATTGAAATTATCTGTATCCATGCTTAATTGTATGCTTCCTGATTGAAGTATACAATTTTATTTTATCCCCACCACCTTAAAAAAAAAAAAAAAACAAGGACGTTGAGGTGATTCCAACTCAAAGAGACCCTGTAGGACAGAGTAGAATTGCCCCATAGGGTTTCCAAGGAGCAGCTGGTGGATTGAAACTGCCGACCTTTTGGTTAGCAGCTGAGCTCTTAATCACTGCACCACCAGGGCTACCTCCCCACCACCTAGCACTAGGTAATTAACTGAAGTCCTCACAGTTGTGATCTGTCTTTATACTGCAGATTCACTTCTGAGAAGGTACATTAAAGCAGCACTGGGAGTCTGCTCTCCGCATTTTCATTCTATTTTTCTAATAGAAAGCCAGGGAGATACCTTATCCTAGCAGAATCCTCTCCCCCATCATAAATAAATAAATCACATAGTAAGAAAAGAATAGATTTGAGGGTTTCCATACTGGGCTTGTATCAGCTTCCTGAAGATCTGTCCTGCATGGCAATAATCTCCTCTTAGCTTTCCTTTCGGTTACCTGTGGTGATTTCAAATTAGGGCAGATCAAGTTCACTTGAAAACCTTACACAATTTGTCCAGGGACCAGTGAGGTGGAAGTCAAGAGTTTGGAAAAGGTCCAGGTTATTTTGAGGAAACTTAGGGCCAAAAGATCCGAGCTGCTTAGAGTTGCCTAATTTCCCCTGGGAATCTCCTGGCAAGTGTTGCACTGTGGATAAGACCAAATAGCTAAGGCAATTTGGCATAGCTCGTCTTCATGGCCAAGAAGAAATGTGCTTAACAGGAGATAAACTCATTGCCAGCATCATCCACACTGAAAAAATAAAATGGAAATTTACAGTAAACTATTTTGTGTGTAACTGGCCATGTTGCAAACGCAAGAAGGAAAGTGAAAAATCATTTTCATCAAAAATAGTGAATAACAGCTTTTAAAGATGAAGTGCAGATCTTCACAGATTGAATGCAGAATTTTGCACTTAGAGGTACTTGAGGAATATGCATATATGTGTATAAACACACAGAAACATATGCATATGTATGCACATATATTTCAGTTTACATAGAAATGCGTTTCAGTAGTACAGGTTTCACTACAAACAAAGGCAAACTATTGAATTCAGCGATGGACTCTGTCCTTCCAAGCTCTCCTCTCCCATTTATTTCAGGGCACTTTGATTCCAGAACATTCCAAGAGTTCTGGAAAGAGGGTAGACTTTGAAGTCACTCAGGCTTGCATTCAAATTCTAGTTCCTCTATTTGCTTGAAGTGTGATCTGAGATGAATTAATCAGCATCTTTAAACCTTAGATTCTCTAAACCTTAAACTTTAAGGGTTAGTGAAAATATCAGCCTGTCAGAGTAGATGGAAGCAGCAATTGAGAAGATACCATTTAAACCACATACCTCAATAGATCCAATAAAATATTTGATTCATTTCTAATTTATGCTGGAGCAGACGCCCTGGAACAGTTGCAGTAGTTTGAGTGTTCTTGGTAAGAAGAATGAGAATCTGGAACTTTCCCCTTTCATTAGGTTCTATGATGCACAGCAGAGTGAGTTTGTAAGCCAAAGAACAGAGTACTATCAAGACAAATGGACTTCCTTAAGGGCTGCTACCATAGCTACTTTTTGTTTTATCTCACAAAGGACATTTCATATAGTAGGAAGTCAATAAATATTTGTGGAATAAATTAATTAAAAACTATCAAGCCTGAATAATCAATTAACAAGATATTGTAATTGTTTTTCCCTATATGTTCAACTCTAGATTATGAGAATCTATCTTCAGAAGATGACTCTTAGACTCAATCATTATAAATGACTCAGTTATTATATATAAATGCATACACTTATTGGTGTGAAAGGACATTCTCAACAGGAAAATAAGAGAAGAAACATTGGATTGTTATTCAGACATCTGACATCTGGTCTACCAGTTAGGTGTGTGAACTTAGATAAGTTGTTTTCCCTTTCTGGGCCAGTTTTTTCCTTGGTATAAGGAAGATATTATAATGACTTGATAATCTATACTTTCTAGCACAAAAATATTTATAATTATATAGCCAGAAATCTGATTAAGATGCTTTAGAAAAACACATGCATGCCTTTACTTGGCACCATACACAAGTATGATGTGCTTATATATATATATATATATATGCATGTCTCAGTAGACTGTGAACTTCTTCAGGCAATAGCCCTAGCTTAGGGCTTAGAACAGGGTATATTTTAAGGGATTAGATGATTTTCATTAATTATACTGCTCAAATACATCAATAGATTTCCAAATTTGAATTGTTAGTCTATCTTTTTAAAAATGATAGCTCAGAACAGTTTTCAAATGATCTTATCTCCTATGACTCTAAATGCATTTCAGATAAATATAGTGACGAGGGTTTACATTAAATGCTTAAAAATAGCTCAGTGTACCAGTTTTCAAAGGGCATAGGATATACTGCTAAAAGCAGTTATTTTCAACCTCACTTTGGATGATATGTAGCACACGTACCTCTGCCTTTGAACTTGCTACAGTCAACATTTTTATCCGTGGCTTGGTTGAAGGTATAGTGGAAAGGTCATCAAATACCTGGGTGATAAGAATCTGGGAGGAGAGCATATACAGTTTATGACTGAATCACGATCCAAAGAGATTTTAACATGCTAAATGATAAGACAAATTAATTCTCACAAAACACAACTGAACAAGGATAAAGGTCCAAACCAGAGATCTGAAAAAACCAGACATGTTTGGACAGGATGAGGGAGATATGGCTTAGTGGTTGCAAATGTAAAAATATCTTAAAGCTCTAACATAATTATAATAATAATGATAACAATAGCAGTCCTCTCTACTGAATGTTTATTATGTGCCAGGCACTGTACTGGATGCTTCATCTCTGAGTTCCAAGACCAACACCTCTCCAATATGCCATGTTGAAAGTACATTGAGGACAACCAATGATAGGGCTTCCAAAATGCCATATGCTCTTAGAATAAATTTAAGTAGTTAAGCAGGTAGAGTTGTCTTTTTTCTGTCCTAATCAAATCCGGTTGGGATTTGGGTTTAGGTGTAGATGCCACAGTTTCATAAATGCTTAGCAAGTGTGTTCCCGAGGATGGTGAGGGACTTTGTAAACTTATTTTCTAAGGATTTGTTGATAATAAATATGCATAATAATCTAGATAAGTGGAGGGGAGAGATAATAACTGTTATTAAATACTGAAAATGCTGCCATGAGAAAGATGGATTTACCCTCTTCTATCTAGCTCCTAAGGAAAGAAGCAGAATGAAGAGTGAAAGGAACAGGGAAATGGATTTTGAAGTAACAGGAAAAGGATATAAATAGTGAGTCCTGCCCTAACATGTGAGAATTACTGTTAAATGGATGAAGGACCCATTGTTAAATTTGTGCAGGGATAGATTTGTAATTCACTTATAGAGAGGAGACCCTAGATTTGGATTGCCGATCCAAGAGATGCTTTCAAGGTCAATTTCAAGACAGTGATTTTGTTACTCTATGCTATGAATATATATCAGTGAAGAGTGCTTCAGACTTTGCAATCAAAAGCTTTTATTACTTATCTAAAACTATTTCATATAAAATCTACTAGATAGTTTACAAATACAGGTATTATCCCTGCCTCTGAAATAATATAATTAAAGTATTACTATAAATTTATTGCTTCCTATTCTTTTATTTTTCATAATAATCCTTAAGTATAGGCATTATTTTTCACTTTATCAGATGATAAAACTGACAGTCAGAGAAGTTATGCAGCATGCCCAATATTACTCTGTTCATAAGTGATAGCTTCATGATTCAAACACAAATGATTAGCAACTGTAAACAATGCATCTTCCCTCATATTTTTATAAGGATTTGAAAATCGGAGCAATTTTAAAAAGGTGTTCAGTTTGGAATACTTTTAATAATAAAAGTCATGCATATTTACTGTAGAAAATTTGGAAAATAAAGTAAAAAATATTGGAAGTACAATAAAAAATAAAAACAAACGCTTTGCCATACAGAGTTGCTTCTGACTTATGGTAACACCATGTGTTAGAAAGTAGAACTGTTCCATAGTGTTTTCTTGGCTGTAATCTTTATGGAATGCAGATTGCCAGGCCTTTCTTCCTTGATGCCACTGGGTGGATTCAAACCACCAATCATTAAGTTAATAGTCGAGTGCAAACCATTTAAGCCACCCAGGGACTTAAAACTAGAATAAAATCATCCATAAACCCGTCATCTGTAAAATTACTTTTAATAAGGTAATGTATAACTTTTGATGCTTTTCATACATATATTTAATGGACTAAATAAATATAAATATATAATTTAAAATAAATATTATATAAAGATGGAGGCCAAGATGGCAAAGTAGTCAGATGCTTCCTGTGGTCCCTCTTACGACAAAGACCTGAAGAAACAAGTGAATCGATTATATGTGACAATCTAGGAGCCCTGAACATCAAAGGAAAAGTTGAGGAATCGGACTGACTGAGCCACAGTGGGAGGGAGAGGTAGTTCAGAAGCAGCGAGGAGCTGACAGAGCTGACCCGGCAGGAACCGGTACCCTGCAGCCATTGCACACAGTGGGGCAAGCACTGACACTTGGGATGCATTTTCCACAGTGAGAAAGACTGAGTGGCAGAGAGTCTACTCAAGCCTCCAGAACCAGTGAAAAGTGGTGCTCAGTCGACAGAAGATAAGTACATGTGTCTAACCTACCACGTGGATCAAAAGAGACCCTCATTGGGAAAAACCTCTCTCCCATTTGCCTGCCCCCTCCCAGCTCTGCACTGTGCCCCAGGCCGGTGTCAGGCATTGCCGAATCCCCTGGGCTGGAAGTAAGGAACTGTCACATGCCCTGAGCCATTCTCCCAGCCTTGGAGAGGGAACAAACTAACCAACAGGAATAAATAATCTGCCAGCTCCCCTGTACCGGGAAAGGAGGGTAGGTGCAGCTCCTCTCCCTAGGCACATGCATAAGGGGTTCACAGACTTTGAATGCCTCTCACCTCCACATAGACTTGTGTGGGCCCATCTCAACAGCGTAGGCTCTCATTAGCACAGTACAACATGGTTTATACCTGAAGCCTAACTTCAACTGTCAGCTATATGGTGGAGTGGCAGGTTTGCAACATTTGACACCACTCTGCCCATTAAGCAGGGTCGTTACTAACCCACATCAGGGGCCCGAGGACTGGTGGCTCCACCCACGCCACCAAGCCACCCACAACTGGGGTCCAAGAATAAGTGGTGCCTCCTAGTCCTTACAGCCAACAGCACTGGATGCCCATAGTCTGGCTGCAAAACCCACCCACAATGTGCTCTAGAGAACAGGGCACGCTTTCCTCCCAGACGCTCAGGGGCAACCATCAGGCCCAGCCTTGCTCAGCTTGTGACCCACTACTGCAGCCAGATAACAGTGCCTACACCAATCACCCCTGCACATCCAGGATTGTAGGTGAGAGCCTGCACCACACACTTGGTGACCGACTACCTGGACACCTGAGCTGAATCCATACAAGAAAAGTAAATGTACTGCTGGGCTCACATACCTAGTAACAGATCTAACGACCTGGTGACAGGATGTTAGAGCTTCAAAGGCATCAATAATCAAACTAGCTCACACAAGCAGCCTATTTGGGCATATCAAAACAAAACAAAACAAGAAGCTAGGATGCAGTAAGCAAACATAAGATAATAAAAGAACTTATTGATGGCTCAGAGACAATAGTCAATATCAAATCACATAAAGAGGCAGACTATGATGGCTTCAGCAAGCTCCCAAAACAAAGAATCAAGAAATTATCTGGAGGAAGAGAACTTCTTGGAATTACCAGAGGTGGAATACAAAAGATTAATATACAGAACTCTTCAAGAGATCAGGAAGAAGATCATTCAAAAGGCAGAACGAGCCAAGGAACATACAGACAAAGCGATAGAGGATTTCAGAAGATTATAGAAGAACATAATAACAAATTTAACAGGCTGCAAGGATCCATAGAGAGACAGCAATCAGAAATTCAGAAGATTATATAAGAACATAATAACAAATTTAACAGGCTGCAAGGATCCATAGAGAGACAGCAATCAGAAATCCAGAAGATTAGCAATAAATTTCAGAATTAGACAACTCAATAGAAAGTCACAGAAGCAGAATTGAGGCAATGGAACTTAGAATTAGTGAAACTGAAGAAAAAGCACTTGACACCAACATACTTGAGGAAAAATTAGATACAAGAATTAAGAAAAAAATGAAGATACACTAAGAATTATGTGGGAATCTTTCAAAAGTAATAAACTACAAGTGATTGGAGTACCAGAACAAGAGAAGATAACAGGAAACACAGAGAGAATTGTTGAAGATTTTTTGGCAGAAAACTTCCCTGATATCATTTAAAATGAGAAGATATCTATCCAAGATGCTCATCAAACCCCACACAAGGTAGATGCCAAAACAAAGTCACCAAGACATGTTATAATCAAACTTGCTAAAATCAAAGATAAAGAGAGAATTTTAAGAGCAGCTAGGGATAAACAAAAAGTCATCTATCTACAAAGGAGAGTAAATAAGACTAAGCTCGGACTACTCAGCAGAAACCATGCAGGCAAGAAGGCAATGGGATGACATATATAAAGCCTTGAAGGAAAAAAATTGCCAGCTAAAAATTATATGTCCAGCATAACTGTCTCTCAAATATGATGACAAAATTAGGACACTTCCAGATAAACAGAAGTTTCGGAAATTTGCAAAAACCAAACCAAAATTACAAGACATACTAAAGGGAGTCCTCTGGTTAGAAAATCAATAACATCAGATAACAACCCAAGACTAGAACACAGGACAGAACAACCAGATATCAACCCAGATAGGGAAGATACAAAAATAAATCAAAGCTAAAATGCTGAAAATAGGGAAACAGAGATGTCAATACGTAAAAGATGACAACATTCAAACAAAAAAGAGGGACTATAAAATCTAGTCATAGATCTTTCATATGGAGAGGAAGACAAGGTGATACAAAGTAATAAAAGACTGGTTTAAACTGAGAAAAATAGGGGTAAATATTAAGGTAACCACAAAGGAAACTACCAATCCTACACATCAAAATAAAAAAAAACAAGAAAAATATAAACACTCAGCAAATACTAAATCAACAACAATGAAAAAGGTGAAAAGAAAATACAAAAAGAAAAATGACTTAGCACAGAAAATTAAGTGGAACAAAGAAACTGTCAACAACACACACAAAAAAAGACCTCAAAAATGACAGCACTAACCTCATACCTATCAATAATTATGCTGAATGTAACTAGACTAAATGCACCAATAAACAGACAGAGAGTGGCAGAATGGATTAAAAAACACAATCCATCTATATGCTGCCTACAAGAGACACACCTTAGACTTAATGACACAAACAAACTAAAACTCAAAGGCTGGAAAAAAAATTCATCAAACAAACAACACTCAAAAAAGAGCAGGAGTAGCAATATTAATCTTTGATAAAATGGACTTTAAAGTAAAATCCCCCACAAAGGAAAAGGAAGGGCACTGTATAATGATTAAAGGGTTAACACACGAGGAGGACATAACTATAATAAATATTTACCCACCCAATGACAGGGCTCCAAAATACATAAAACAAACTCTCACAGCACTGAAAAGAGAGATAGACAGAGCCACAATAATAGTAGGAGACTTCAACACACCATTTTCGGTGAAGGACAGAACATCCAGAAAGAAGCTCAATAAAGACATGGAAGATCTAAATGCCACAATCAACCAACCTGATCTCTGAGATATATACAGAATGCTCCACCCAACGGCAGCCAAGTATACTTTCTTTTCTAACACACATGGAACATTCTCCAGAACAGACCACGTATTAGGCCATAAAGTAAGTCTTAACAGAATCCAAAGCATCAGAATATTACAAAGCATCTTTTCTGACAATAAGGCCATAAAAGCAGAAATCAATAACAGAAAAAAACAAGGAAAAAAAATCAAACACATAGAAATTGAACAACATCTTACTCAAAAATTACTGGGTTATAGAAGAAATTAAGGACAGAATAAAGAAATTCATAGAATCAAATGAGAATGAAAACATATCCTACCGGAAGCTTTGGGACACAGTAAAAATAGTGCTCAGAAGTCTATTTCTAGTAATAAATGCACACATCCAAAAAGAAAAAAGGGCCAAAATCAAAACATTAACCATACAACTTGAACAAATAGAGAGCAGCAAAAGAAGCCCTCAGGCACCAGAAGAAAGAAAATAATAAAAATTATAGCAGAATTAAATGAAATAGAGAATAGAAAAAAACAATTGAAAGAGTTAACAAGACCAAAATCTGATTCACTGAAAAGATCAACAAAATCAATAAATGGTTGACCAAACTGACAAAAGAAAAAAAGGACAAGAAGCAAGTAACCCAAACAAGAAATGAGTTGGGTAATATCACAACAGACCCAACTTAAAAGTATCATAACAGAATACTATGGAAAATTGTACTCTAACGAATTTGAAAACCTAGAGGAAATGGACAAACTTCTAGAAACATACTACCTACCTAAATTAACACAAACAGAGCTAGAACAATTAAATAAACCTATAACAAAAGAAGAGATTGAAAAGGTAATTAAAAAACTCCCAACAACAAAAAAAAAAAAGGCACTGGCCTTTTGGATTCACTGGAGAATTCTACCAGACTTCCAGAGAAGAGTTAACACCACTACTACTAAGGGTATTTCAGAGTATAGAAAAAGATGGAATACTCCCAAACTCATTCTATGAAGCCAGCATAACCCTGATACCAAAACCAGGTAAAGAAACCACAAGAAAAGAAAATTACAGACCAATATCCCTCATGAAAGTAGATTCAAAAATACTTAACAAAATTTTAGCCAATAGAATTCAACAACATATCAGAAAAATAATTCACCATGACCAAGTGGGATTTATACCAGGTATGCAGGGATGGTTCAGCATTAGAAAAACAATCAATGTAACCCATCACATAAATAAAACAAAAGACAAGAACCACATGATCTTATCAATTGATGCAGAAAAGGCATTTGACAAAGTCCAAAACCCATTCATGATAAAAACTCTCAGCAAAATAGGCATAGAAGGGAAATTGCTCAAAATAATTAAGGGCATTTATACAAAGCCAACAGCCAACATCATCCTAAATGGAGAGAGTTTGAAAGCATTCCCCTTGAGAATGGGAACTAGAGAAGGATGCACTTTATTACCACTCTTATTCAACACTATTCTGGAGGTCCTAGCCAGAGAAATTAGGCTTTAAAAACAAGGGTATCTGGTAAGGAAAAAGTGAAAGTGTCTCTGTTTGCAGATAATATGATCTTATACACAGAAAACCCCAAAGAATCCACAAGAAAACTACTGAAACTAATAGAAGATTTCAACAAAGTGTCAGGATACAAGCTAAACATACAAAACTCAGTTGGATTCCTGTACACCAACAAAGAGAACTTCGAAGAGGAAATCACCAAATCAATAACATTTACAATGGCCCCCAAGAAAATAAAATACTTAGGAATAAATCTAACCAAAGATGTAAAAGACAAATACAAAGAAAACTACAAGACACTACTGCAAGAAACCAAAAGAGACCTACGTAAGTGGAAAAACATACCTTGCTCATGGACAGGAAGACTCAACATTGTGAAAATGTCAGTTCTACCCAAAGCACTCTACAGATACAATGCAATCCTGATCCAGATTTTTTAAGGAGATGGAGAAACAAATCACCAACTTCATACGGAAAGGGAGAAGGCCCTGGATAATTAATACATTACTGAAGAAGAAGAGCAAAGTGGGAGGCCCCACGCTACCTGATTTTAGAACCTATTATACCACCTGGTACTGGTACAACAACAGGTACATACACCAATGGAACAGAATTGAGAATTCAGATGTAAATTCATCCTCCTATAAGCAGTGATATTTGACAAAGGCCCCAAATCCATTAAATGGGAAAAAGACAGTCCCTTTAACAAATGGTGCTGGCATAACTGGAAATTCATCTGCAAAAAATTGAAACAAGACCCATACCTCACACCATGCACAAAAACTAAATCAAAATGGATCAAAGACCTAAATATAAAATCAAAAATGATAAAGATCAAGGAAGAAAAAATAGGGATAACGCTGGGGCCTTAATACATGACATAAACAGAATACAAAACGTTACTAACAATGCACAAACAGGAGGCAGGAACTAGATAACTGGGAGCTTCTAAAAATCAAACACTTAATAGTCATCAAAAGACTTTACCAATAGAGTAAAAAGACAACCTACAAACTGGAAAAAGATTTTTGGCTATGACAAATCTGATCAGGGTCTAATCTCTAAAATCTACCAGATACTGCAAAACCTCAAAAACAAAGAAACACATAACCCAATTAAAAAATGGGCAAAGGATATGAATAGGCAATTCACCAAAGAAGACATTCAGGTGGCTAACAGATACATGAGTAAATGCTCACAATTATTAGCCATTAGAGAGGTACAAATCAAAACTACAGTGAGATACCATCTCACCCCAACAAGGCTAGCGTTAATCAAAAAAAAAAAAAACACAAAATAATAAATATTGGAGAGGTTGTGGAGAGACTGGAACACTTATACACTGTTGGTGAGAATGTAAAATGGTACAACCACTTTGGAAACCAATTTGGTGCTTCCTTAAAAAGCTAGAAATAGAAGTACCATAAGTACCAGCAATCCCATTCCTTGGAATGTATCCTAGAGAAATAAGAGCCATCACATGAATATATATATGCACACCCATGTTCAGTGCAGCACTGTTCACGATATCAAAAAGATGGAAACAACCTAGATGCCCATCAGTGGAGGAATTGATAAACAAGTTATGGTACATTCACACAATGGAATACTACACAACAATAAAGAATAATGATGAATCCATGAAACATCTCAAAGCATGGAGGAATCTGGAAGGCATTATGCTGAGTGCTATTAGTCAGTCACAAAGGACAAATATTGTATAAGACCACTATTACAAGAACTCAAGAAAAGATTTAAACACAGAAGAAAACACTCTTTGATGGTTATGAGGGTGGGGAGGGAGGGATAGGGGTATTCATTAACTAGATAGTAGACAAGAATTATCTTAGGTAAAGGGAAGGACAACACCCACTACAGGGGAAGTCAGTACAACTGGACTAAACCAAAAGCTAAGCAGTTTCCTGAATACAACCAAACACTTCAAGGGATAGAGTAGCAGGTGCAGAGGTCTGGGGATCATGGTTTCAGTGGACATCTAGGTCAACTGGCATAACAAAACTTATTAAGAAAATGTTCTGCATCTTACTTTGGTGAGTGGTGTCTGGGATCTTAAAAGCTAGCGAGCAGCCATCTAAGATACGTCAATTGGTTCCAACCCACCTGGAGCAAAGGAGAATGAAGAACATCAAAGACACAAGGAAAATATTAGCCCGAGAGACAAAAGGGCCGCATAAACCAGAGATTCCATCATCCTGAGACCAGAAGAACTGGATGGTGCCCAGCTACCACCAATGACCACCTGACAGGGAACACAACAGAGAGTCCCTGACAGAGCAGGAGAAAAGTGGGGTGCAGAACTCAAATTCCAGTAGAAAGACCAGAGTTAATGGTCTGACTGAGACTGGAGTGACCCTGGAAGACATGGCACCTGGACTCTCCGTTAGTCCAAAACTAAAACCATTCCTGAAGCCAACTCTTCAGACAAAGATTAGACTGGACTATAAGACAGAAAATGATACTTGTAAAGAGGGTACTTCTTAGCTTAAGTAGATAACATGAGTCTAAATAGGCAGCTCCTGTCTGGAGGCGAGATGAGAAGGCAGAAAGGGACAGGGACTGGCTGAATGGACATGGGACATTCAGGGTGGAAAGGAGGAGTGTGCTGTCACAGTATGGGGAGTGCAACTAGGGACACACAGCATTGTGTGTATAAAGTTTTTTATGAGAAACTAACTTGAACTGTAAATTTTCATTTAAGGCACAATTTAAAAAATATTAGATATAAATATTACATATACACACATACATATGTATATAATTTTTACAATGAAAGTGGAACCAGCTTCTCTGTGGTGTGCATTGCCCTTGTTAGGAAATAACATATTATGAGCATATTGTAATATCACTAAATATTCTTATGAAGCGTAGTTTCTATTTGCCTCAGCCTGGAGAGATATTGTGACGATATAAGTATCCATGTTTACTGACATGCTAGTATAATCATTCGCTTGCAAAATCAAGTCTCATGGTCAGTCACTTTAGGGAGTGAAGCAACCCTTTGCTCTCTTACCCCTCAGGCCTGGAGACAGATGAGGAGCAGCCCAAAGTCATCCCTGGTTTCCCATTGCACTCAAAACCTGCCTGATCTAGCCTCTGTCCAACACTAACCCTGCCTACTCTGCTGTAAGCAGCTTGGCCTCATTCTCTCCCTTGATCTTGTCAGATGCATTCCAGCCTCAGCACTTGACATTTGCTCAGCCTGAAAACCTTTCCCTAGATACCTGCTCATATATCACCTCCTTAGAGGAGTCTTTCCTGACTTTTTTATCCTTAGTAGCCCTGACCTTCCTTTCCACTTTTCTGTCACCTATTTTTTCCCCTGCTTTATAGCTCTGTATACTACTTCACTAAGGAGCCCTGGTGGCGCCATGGGTAACTACTTGGCTGCTAACTAAAAGATTGGCAATTCAAACTCACCCAGAGGCTCTGCAAGAGAAAAACCTAGTAATTTGCATCCATAAAGATTAAAAAAACCAAAAAAAACACAAACCACAAACCACACTTGTTGCCCTAGAGTCAATTCCTACTCATAGCAACCCTACAGGACAGAGTAGAACTGACCCACAGGGTTTCCAAGGAATGGCTGGTGGATTCAAAGTGGCAAACTATTGGTTATCAGCAAAGCTCTTAACCACTGTACCACCCATGAAGATTACAGCCTAGAAAAACTTAACGGGGCAGTTCTGCTGTGTCATATGGGATTACTATGAGTTGAAATTGACTCAATGGCACCTGATAACAACATACTACTTCACTACCTGAAATCATATTGTACATGCATTTTCCCTTGTTATTTTTCTTCTGCATTATTAGCATATAGGGAGGTATAGTGCTGCTGTCTTGTCACTAGTAACCTTGAAGAATATTGCTGACAGAGTAGGCAGTCAGCGTCTAATTATTGAATGAGTGGATGGATGGATGAATGAACGAATGAATGCATGGCTTGTAGGTCATGCCACAAGCAAAGAGGTTCCATATATTTTTAAGTGTGTTGGGATGTCAGGACAAGGTTTTGAGCTGCTCTAATTTAAGAGAGATTAAATGAAGCCTGGAACTTAGCATAAGGGTGGATTTGTTCCTTTATGTTGGATTTTCTATGGAAAGAAATCAGAAGTTGTCCTGAAGAAAGGCCAGGAAAAATAGGCCAGTTTTCTAATATGACAGAGAATGGGAGAATGAGACAGAACCAGATGGGATAAAGAAAGGAGAAAAGTTACTTCAAAGGGGAAAGTTCTTTGCATGCACTTTGCATGCACTTTCATACCAGCAAGGTGAGTGTGTTTTAAAGGCCCAGTGTAAGCAGGTACAATCTTATTTTTATCAGAAGAATAACTGTAAACTCATTCATTTCTATGTGAATGGGTGATAGAAGCTTCAGAAGTTTTCTATTTGCTTGCATTTTTAAGACCCCATAAAAGCAAATGCAGTCAAGTTGTGATTTTTGAGTAGAGAGTTATCCATCAGAATTAGAGTTTTAATAAGGCTATATAGATTTCATAAGAAAGACACTTCTGCAATGGTGCTAACATAGTTATCTCCCTGTCATGTCGTATAATTGATACCACTATTCAAAATCAATGGACTTTGGTGTATAGTAGATTAATGCACAGCGTGCTCAGAACAGAAACCTACCACTTCTGGGAATTCAGCCCACATCCGGAATTAGACTAAAGTGAAAAGGGAGGGGTAGGGGAGACCTCACATCTGAAGATATAGTCAAGATCGACAAGTTTTACAACATGACATCGGTCATAAAATTAGGTGTAACAGCCACACAGTCCTAAAAGTGAGGTAGCAGGATGGTCAAACGAAACCCACACTTCTGTACGGGCATCATTTCTTGTATTTATTTCATTACTCTGAAAATACAGTTCCCATAGTGGCTCTGCCTGAGCTCTTGTAAACCTGGTAACATATGGTACTTAGGAAATAATACATTAGTAGGAGATTTCTATTGGTCTTCTATGATCTAGATTAATGCTGGGACAGTTTAATAGACCACAAGGCAGCAAGCATAATAAGAACAAACTTAATGGTATACTTGTCAAAAAGGAATGATCCTTTTCTAGCGGAGTTGTGGGGGAAGTGAGGGTAAGAGACAGAGAATTAAACCAGGGAGAAGCAGAAAGATGGAGGGAAACAGTGCACAGCCAGGCAGCCACCCTTGGAGTTCATGTAGAGGTAGCAAGTTGTATTGTCCTCCACGAGGACTAGGCTGAGTGAGAAAGTGCTTTTCTGTGGTGCTGGAGGAGAACTCACCAAAGGGTGCTTTGGGTCAAAGTGAGATAGATATTTTCCTGATTACTGATTCCCTAGCAGAGAAATCAAGGACTTTGGAGACAGAGATCTGGGTTCAAATCATGAACTCTTTGTTTGCTGTATGAATTATCTTTGAACAGTTATTGAAACTTTGGGCATCAGTCTCCTCATTCACACAATGGAGGTAAGTAAACCAATTTGAGGGTCATTATAAGAAGTAAATCAGATAAGGGATTCCAAGGATGCAGCACAATGCCAGGAGCAGCACTGGCATTGACAGTGTGCAGACTGTGCCCTGCACAAACACTGAAAGGTGCCATTTGCATCTGTGGAAGGACAATTTTGGACACTCCTCTAGGACACAAACATGCTTTTCATTCTCAGTGAGCCCTTTGGAATAGCAGCATTGTAAGTCACATGGTCTACTCAACTCCATCTCTCTAAGTGCCTACTTTGAGAGTGAAAAGTCAAGATGAGCTGTCATTACCTTCTCAAACATATTCTAATAAACCCAATAATGAAAAAAGGGCCCAGACCAGACTGAGTTAAAAGCATGTGCCATTCCCTCTAACTGAAATATGATTCTTCACTCATAAAGTCAGAGGGAAGACTGTGTGACTCAATGGGAAATGTTCCATAATGACTTTTATGCCTTTGTCACCCCAAGCTGGATTAGACGCCTTTCTCCCATTTTACCATGGCCTATTTCATTGCTCTCTATAGTCCAGCTCTCTCATGCCACCTGCCACACTGTATCTTATGTTATTTTTCATGACTGCCTCTATGACAAGTCTCTGATGATGCAAGCGGTTTGTGATTAGCCGCTAACCTAAAGGCTGGCCATTTGAACACACCATCAGTACCAAGGAAGAAAGACCTGAAAGATTTGGTGATCTGCTTCTTTAAAGATTACAGCCAAGAGAACCCTAAAGAGAAGTTCTACTCTGTAATACATGGGGTCACCATGAGTCAGAATCAGCTCAACAGCAGTGGGTTTGGGTATCTCTATGACAAGACTGTGAATTATTGAACGTGTTATTTATTCCTGTATATACGGCTCCCATTATAATGCCTGGCACAGATACTGCACAATATGTACTTTTTAAATGAATTAGTTCAACAGAATATCACATGCAAATATACTGCAGTGTGACCATGAGAAATTTACTAAACCGTTTTGAGCCTCAGCTTCCTCATCTATAAAATGAGAGAAATGCATACCTAGCAGGTATATTGAACTATGTAAAACTCCTAGCCCAGAGTATGCACTGAATAGTTGGAACAATGTTTCATTATTATTTTATTATCCTAGTGGTCATGTTTAGATATAGTTGTTAGTACATGATTTTCAAAAAAGTTAAAAATTTAATGTAAAAAATTGAATGACATTCCATGAAGTCTCTTAGTTCTTTGGGATTCGGTTTTCCTATAAGGTGCCATTTGCCCTTTTCTTACTGCAGGGACTCATTCCTATTTCCACTTCACACTCTATCATAACTTCTTACATTTATTCCATTTGACACACACAAATCCATTAGGTCTAATGAATATCCATTCTGACAGCATGCTTTTTTAAATGAGTCCAGTGTGCCCAATGAGTTTGCTTTTAACAGTAACTCTATACTTCTACAATTTTGTGGAGTTGATCATCACTTTAATTTTCTGAAATCCACACAGTAGCAGTTAAATTTCTACCAACAGTTCTGAGCACTGATCATATAAAAGATTCTTCACTAGGTGTTATGGGGGGATATAAAGATGAACATGACTTTTCCTCTGTCCCTGAAGATGAAAACTTAAGATCAAATAGTCTCCCATTATATATGCTGCCAAGAGCCATTCAGGTGATATTCTCCATGACTATGATCCGTTGAATTAAACAAATATTGACTGAGCAGCTTCTAACATGCCAAATTGGGGGCTTGTCTTTGTTAGTTGTGTCAAGTTGATTCTGATTCATGGCAACCCATGTGTGCAGAGTTAAACAGCTCCATAAAGTTTTCAAGACTGTGACCTTTTGGAAGCAGATTGCCAGGATTGTCTTTTGAGGTACCTCTGGGTGGGTTTGAACCACTAACTTTTCAGTTAGTAGTCAGGCACTTAACGATTTGCTCCACCTAGGGAGTCCTGATTTGGGGTTACATGCTTGGAAAACAGCTGAATACTACATAAGCTCTGTCCTTATAAAGCAGGTAATTTCAGTTAAGTACTCGGTTAGTAACCAAAAGGTTGGCAGTTCAGATCCACCTAGAGGTGCCTTGGAAGAAAGGCCTGACAATCTATTTCTGAAAAATCACATCCTTTGCCAACCTTTGGAGTGCAGTTCTACTGTGGCGCACAACTCAGCAGCAACTGGTTTGGAGTTTTTTTGTTTGTTTTAGATTAGTAACTGAGAGAATGAACAATATAAATACACTATTTCCATACAGTGTAAATGTTTTAGTCAAAGTGAACACAGAGATACTTAGTGATAAATAAAAGAAGAAATAGCTCAGACTAGAAATGAAAAAAAACTTCCTTGAGGTTTTTTTTTTTTTTTTTTTTTACAAAGACTCCTAATGGTAACTACCACATTTTGATCCTTGAGAAAATGTACGGGAATTTTTTTTTCTAATTTTTTTTATTGTACTTTACATGAAGGTTTACAGAACCAGTAGTTTCTCATTAAACAGTTAGTACATGTATTGTTTTATGACACCAGTTAACAACTCCATGACATGTCAACACCCTTCCTTCTCGACCTTGGGTTCCCTATTACCAGCTTTCCTGTCCCCTCCTGCCTTCTAGTCCTTGCCCCTGGGCTGGTGTACCCCTTTAGTCTCGTTTTGTTTTATGGGCCTGTCTAATCTTTGGCTGAAGGGTGAACCTCAGGAGTGACTTCACTACTGAGCTAAAAGAGCATCCGGGGGCCATACTCTCGGGGTTTCTCCAGTCTCTGTCAGGCCAGTAAGTCTGGTCTTATTTTGTAAGTTAGAATTTTGTTCTACATTTTTCTCTACCTCTGTCCAGGACCCTCTGTTGTGATCTCTGTCAGAGCAGTCAGTGTTGGTAGCCGGGCACCACGTATTTGTACTGGACTTGGTCTGATAGAGGCCGTGGTAGTTGTGGTCTATCAGTCTTTTGGACTAATCTTTCCCTTGTATCTTCTTTTCTTCATTCTCCCTTGCTCCTGAAGTGGTGAGACCAGTGGAGCATCTTAGATGGCCACTCACAGGCTTTTAAGATCCCAGATGCTACTCACCAAGGTAGAATGCAGAGCATTTTCTTTATAAACTATGTTATGCCAGTCGAGCTAGATGTTCCGTGAGACCATGGTCCCCACAGCCCTCCGCCCAGAAGTTCAGTCCCTCAGTGAGTTTGAATGTGTCTGTGGAGCTTCTATGACCTTTCCTTGTACAAGCTGGGCTGGCTTCCCCAGTATTGTGTACTATCTTACCTGTAAGGGAATTTTTAATTGGATTATTTGTATTTTTGAGGTAGAAGTGTTGGATTTTCCTACAGATTTTAGAGATTAGATCTTAGTTGGATATGTCATGCCAAAATTTTTTTCCCAGTCTGTAGGTTCTTTTTTTAATCTTTTGTTGAAGTCTTTTGATGACCATATGTGTTTAATTTTTAGAAGATCCCAGTTATCTAGCTTATCTCCTGGTGTTTGTGTATTGTTAGTTACGGGTTGTATCCTATTTATGCCATATATTAGGGCACCTAGCGTTGACCCTATTTTTTCTTCCATGATCTTTATAGTTTTGGGTTTTATATTTAGGTCTTTGATCCATTTTTAGTTAGTTTTTGTGTACAGTGTAAGGTCTGGGTCCTGTTTCTTTTTTTGTTTGTTTGTTTTTTTACAGATGGACACCCAGTTTTTCCAGTACCATTTGTTAAAAAGACTGTCTTTTCCCCATTTAATGGGCTCTGGGCCTTTGTCAAAGATCAGATGACTATTGGTGGATGAATTTATGTCTGGGTTCTTGATTTTGTTCCATTTGTCAATGTGTCTGGCATTGTACTAGTACCAGACTGTTTTGACTACTATAGCTATATAGTAGTTTCTGAGATCAGGTAGTGTGAGGCCTCCTACTTTGTTGTTCTTCTTCAATAACACTTTACTTTTCTGGGTCCTCTTTCTGTAAAGGAATTTTTGACTCAATGCTTGACACAGTATAAGTATACAATCAATGTTAGGTAATAGTTTTATAAAATAACATTTATAATAATTGTTATAATTAATAAGTAATACTTTTCTAATTGGAAATAGTTGAGGAAGTAAAGGACATTCCTGTTAAAGGGAAAGCAGAAGCAAAGACACAGATATTTGAGAAATCATGGTACGTCTAAAGGTATCACAAACATTTCTATTAAAAGTGTAGAATCAAGGTAAGGCATTATGACAATTGATTATGGAAAAGGACAAGTGTGTCATGTTAGGAAACCTAAATTTTGTCCTGCACATGTATGTATTGTTTTAAGGAGATGAGTGACTTAGATTTATTTTAAGAAAGAATACTCAGCAACCATGTGGAAGACTGATTTCTAAAAAATTCAAGACAAAAGACCAGGAGACTCGTCAGAGGTCTGTTACAATGGTCCAAGTGAGATATGTTGAAGGCCTAAACTCTGGGCAAGGATAGAAGGAATGAAGAGGAGGGCCCATACTTGAGACCACAGGTAGATGACACAGGCCATTTTTTTGATGATTTACTTGATGAGGATAAATGGGAGACAGAAAGATCGATGAGAACAGCAGGATTTCTGTCTGGAGAGATGGCAGCATGGAGAGAAGCGTGAATTCAATTTGCGACATGTTGGGTTTGAGGTGCTAAGGGGAGAGACGTAGCAGGAGTTTTCATATATGATTCTAATGTTCAGGTGAAACATCACTGTTGGAGATTGTCATTTGAGAGTCTTCTGTACATAGAGAGAATAAAAATCTTAATAGTAAATGAGACTGCTTGAGTAGGGCCACTAGATACATAGAAGAGGGCTCAGTACCAAATTCGGTAGAGGTTTGGAATGTATTTTGATAAATAATGGCTTTGAGTAGAAAAGTGGCAAGATCAGAGTGCCCTGTAGGAGGCTAAAGCTGATAGCTGCATATAGCAATTCTCAAACAATAGTGTGCATAATAAACAACTGAAGATCTCATTAAAATGAAGATTCTTTGGCCCTGCCCTATTGTTGTTGTTTGGTGCCATCAAGTCGGTTCTGACTCGTATCAACCCTGTAGGAGAGAGTGGAACTTCCACATAGGGTTTCCAAGGAGCAGGTGGTAGATTCGAACTGCCGACCTTTTGGTTAGCAGCCAAGCTCTTAACCACTATGCCACCAGGGCTCCTGGCCCCGCCCTAGGGTAGTCTAATTGAGTACACCTAGTGTGGGCCCCAGACACTGCAGTTCCTAGCATGCATCCAGATGATCTGATGCAGCACGTTCATGGACCACACTTTCAGAAACATGAACAGTGTTAGCATTTGAGTGAGAGAAGACTAGACC
This sequence comes from Dugong dugon, assembly GCA_030035585.1. NCBI lineage: Eukaryota > Metazoa > Chordata > Mammalia > Sirenia > Dugongidae > Dugong > Dugong dugon. The sequence goes on from CM057467.1 coordinate 66,264,455, forward strand.
CGGGGTATGTGCTTATCAATATGCTATGCTTTAGGAACTAGATGTGAGCCTCCTCTGGATTTGCTTGGCAGGTAACCAACAGAAGAAAATTCTTGTTACCAATCTTCTACTATTCCCTGAGCCAAAAATACAGCCCAAACCCATATCAAAACTTCACACACCCAGAGCAGAGTTTGCAGACACAAATAAAAGTCAAGCTGGGGAAAATGAAGGAAATCCAATGCAATATATTTGTATTCTGTCACTGAGGCACTGTCTAATGTTGCCGTAACTATGATGTATAGGTCTATCAAAGCATGTGTTACCATAGTCTGAATTTCCTGACTGGAGAAAAATGATTAATGTAGAGATTTGCATTCGATGTGGGCTTGGACATCAATATTTCAACTTAGGTAAACAGGAGCTTTACGTAATTTATTGGCCCTCATTATGGATGGCTTGTAGAAGCCAAATTCCCCCTCTGCCTCCAAAATGACCTTTCATGCTCTACAAATCAGTCTAGAAGAAGTGAAGCAAGTTGGTTAATATTTTAGGGAGGAAAAAAAAAAAATGACTTCACATGTCAGGGACTTAATTGTTGTGATTTTGACCCATTTTGAAATTAGTTAACATTTGCTTCAGGCGTCTGAGTTCATGCATTATTTATTTCCATCTTGGCCTTGCTGAAGTCTCTCCATGTGTCACATGCCTATAACATGTGAGAGGCTTTTTCTAAATGCTGCACTTGAACAATAGCATAATGGGTCAGAACTTTAAAGACCAAAAAGTGTCCCCCCTACGCACATGTACATGCACACATACACACGTACAGATTACTTCATGCCAAGCTGCTTTTGTGGACATATTAGCTCCCACTAGCAAGGTCTGTAGATGTTACAATCAGCATTACCAAGTAGTTTCCCTGTAAGAACCTTCTGTTGCAAAGAATGTCAGAAGTTAATCCAAGGGTAACAATGCAAAAGTCTAACCATATGCTTCCTGGAGTCTGGGCCCAGCCCATGCTGTCAGTCCCTGTCAAAATGATAGCACGCAGGGGCATATTGCACTTTTTCTGTCCTGTGAGAAAATGTTCCTGCCCACAAAGGTCAATGCCTTTATGGCATAAATCTATTAGCCTATTGTTGTGGTATGAATTCCAAGGAGAAGGCATCTCATCAGCTGTCTAGCTCAGATGCACGGTCTCTGCAGCTACTTGCCGTAAAGGGTCAGGCCCCGCATCTTGCCTCTGACTGTCAGCATCAGCTTGGGCCCATCCTTTCATAACCTCTACGTCCCAGTGAGTAATCACTTATGCCTGGCCTTGAAAATGACTATCCCATTACTTGTTCTCTGTAATCATGGGAGAGGAGTGCTTTTGGAATCATTAAGCAAGCTACACCCTCCAGCAGGCCTAGGCTCCCTCAGAATTTAGATGGAGGAAGGTAATCCGTGAGAACGTTCCATCAAGCTAGCTCTATGAAAGGAGGACAACTTAGAAGCTTCCCATAGAAGAATTGTTCAGAAACTTTTGTGTATCTCTGAAATGTTCACTACCTTCTAATCACCTACATGCCTTTTAGTCCTGACACCCATTTGACGTTAAATAAAAACCAGCGGAAAGATGAGACTCGACAGCTGTTTCCCAGATGTACAGAAATAACCGTTGCAGCTGTCTGAAACTAGGGCATTTGCATTTGCATCAGTCTGGATTAAATCTTTCATTGATTTGGCTCATCATTTATGTACAGAGTTCATAGAACAAAGGATGTGCATGGCCAAAGCAGCCATTTTAAATCTTTAAGCACCAATATAAAAATTCTGGGGATTATATTCACCTGGTAAAAATGTAGTCTTATTGAAGATGATTTTTGTTCCACGGACTTTAACTGAGAATCTACTATTTTCATGCACATCTTCCCTCTGTTTTAAAATCCCACGTATCTTTCCAGCTTCATTGTCACCTTCTCCATGAAGTAGTCTCCAGTTCCCGGAATTGGAATGAATTGATATCTTCTCACTGGAATTTGAAACCAAACTCATATATGCTTGAATATGATGCTGTAATTCCCTAGCAATGCTCATGGAAGTAAATGTTCAATAAATGCTTATGGTATCTGAATGTTAGTAGGAAGGAAGGAGAGAAGGAAGGGAGGAAGCAAAATACATGTCTATTTCTATTAACTTGAAATATATAGTCTTAGGGTAAATATTTATCCAGTATTTTATAAAGCAAAAGCACTTTCACTGTTAACTCTTAAAGTATCATTTTAATCTTCTCCTATATTCTTTGAGTTTACCGATACCTCTTGCTGTTTTTTTCAGATGGAGATAATTGAGGTCTTCTGAATCCAAATCCCAAACTCTCTTTTTCATCCTGAACTTTGATGGAGGACAAATGCCTCATTTTCCCGGAAATTCTTTTTTCTTAAATTCAAGCTCCCAGATCCCCACAGTGTCTAGGCTTTCCCTCTATTTATTTGACTACTCCTTAGCAGTGGTTTTCTCTTTCTTTCTCTTAAACACTGCTTCACCCCCAACCAAATTTTTCACTTTGGTTTTCTTTCTTTGTCTTATGTCTGTATTGCTGATGTTTATGTATGTCTACAAACCCAGATTATCTTTTTCATACCAGAAATATTATTTATTGCCGAAAGTCCTAGGAGTCTTACAGATACCTAAAATGCAACTTGTCAAAGACTAAAGGTATTACCTTTTCTTGCCAAGACTATTCTTCCTACATATCCTTCTTAGTTAATCGAGCCATCATCATCCACCCACTCCCTGAAACCACAAACTTCTGTGTCTCCTTCAGTTACTCCCTCTCCCTTCACATCGAAACAGCCACCAGGTCCTATCAATCCTGAATCCCAAAACCTGTCAAATCCCACCTGTCCTCTAGTGCCCTGACCACCTTTTGTGTGGACTGTTGTACAACACTCACACAAAATTCATGTTCACCAGCTTTGCCAGTCACAGACTCGTGTCTCTGCAATGCCACAGGCATTCTCTTCCTTAAAAGAAAAAGAAGAATAAAAATTAAAAAAATAAAATAAATGTGTGTGTGTACGTGTGTGTGTGATTTTGTCCCCCTTTCATCTTCAGGGAAAAAAAAAATCTTTTTTTAGCATAGCATGCAAAACCTCTCCTAATCGGAACCTGACCTACCACTCCTGGCTCATCCTCTACCACCCCAAGCCCCCCTCTTTTAACTCCTCCATTACAAGCCCCGTATATTTAAACATATTTTCCTCTTATAATTTGTGATCATATTATGCCTGTTTACTCACTCATGCGTCTGCATATGCAGTTTCTCTGCCCAGCATGACTTCCTCTCTGCCTGGTGAACTACTTCTCCTCTGTCCTTGAAGTGTGAGCTCTATGAAGACAGCCCTGACCCTTGGCCCCCAAAACACAGTGGGTGCTCTTCCTTCTGTTCTGCTTTGAAACCTGGGCTTCCTTCTATTAAGAGCAGTGTTTACCTCTTTTCTCTCTTGCCCACTTGCAAACCTCCTCAGAACATAGTATCTCTTAATGCTCAGTGCCTGACAATTTGCCTTCAACTTGATTTTTGTTAAATAAATAAAACTTTCATTTTTTCTTAACTTGTATCTTGATATTTCATTCTTTTTTTTTCCTGCCTTCATCTTGGCCTATGACCTATATGTTGTTCCTTTAAATATCTTTTTCTAGCACAGTTTTTATCCTTGGTTAAAGAGAGATGAACAAGGTCAATATGCATACATGATGGACTGTCAGATCTTTTACACATGTTAAATTCTCATCTTTAATTTCCTCTGCTGTGGAAGAAAGTAACTGTACAAAATATGAGTTATCTAGACTTTTTTTTTTTTTCATTCAACAAACTTTCATCATGTTACAGTTTATGCCTGGCACTATTTAGGACACTGGGAGTTCATAAGTGATTAGGATACCATTAAATATGAAGACACATTGACTTAGTCCAGGGTGCAATGCTTTTAAGGAGCCCTGGTGGCCAGTGGATGAAGCACTTGGCTGCTAACCAGATCGGTGGTTGGAATCCACCAGCCTGCTTTGAGGGAGGAGGATGTGGCAGTCTGCTTTTGTCAAGATTTACAGGCTTGGAAACCCTATGGAGCACTTCTGCTCTGTCCTATAGGATCACTGTGTGTTGGAATCAACTCCACAATGGGTTTGGTTTGGTTTTTGGTTTGTACTGCTTTTAAAGAAGCTAGCTGATTGGTGCCCAGGAGGACAAGGTTAACAATAGCACTTCTTGAAATGCTCTTCTATCCTGTTCTTTAGTAGCCCCTTCCTATCTCTAAGACTTCTTGCTCACTAATGCAAAAACTATCTCTTTCTCTCTGTCATATACCCCATGCTGACCCCTGATGCTGCTGAGCCCCAGATTCCCTGCACCATGGTCATGCTGCATTTTCCCTACCTTAGCAGTACACTTTCTGTTCTCTCTGTTTTTCCTCCCAAGAATCAGCTCCCTTGGCCCTGTCCTTCCTAACCGTCTCTCCTTTCTTCAGACTTTCTACTTCTGTGTTATCTATCAATTATCCCAAACTTGCATCACGGAAGTCCAGAAACTGGTCTGGAAATGAAAGAACTATGTTCACAGGAACGGAGGGTGGTATAGAGAAAATAGGGAATAATCTCAGTGGGCAAAGTCTTAATGTTCTTTCTGAGCAGAGGATGGGGAAGGTTGTGAAGATACCTGTTAATCATTTTTGCCTAATCAGTGATTAAGATGTGATTGCCTGCTTCACACACTTTACAGTGTGATAGGGAAGAAGAATATACTAAATGGTCAGTCCTAATACAATATGACAAATGATATGATTGAATTATGTGTAGTGGACATAATACTGAGGGCATCTCCAAAAGGTACCTACTTGAGCCTGATTTTGGAAGAGGAAGGAATAAGAGTATCAGGGAACTGTTTCTGGTGAATAATTTGTAAATGATATATTTAAGTTGGCTTAGTAATTACATGTGAATATGAAATGCTTCTGATTCTTATGTTTAGGACCTAGAAGGGAAACTACACATGTAATGAATTTAATAAGTTCAGGACTCACCATAAAACATTGATCAGTGCTCCACATTTTTAGTTAGAATTCTTACATTGGGAGTGTTGGGACAATACCAGCCTAGATGGGTTATAACTACCACAATGTACTCTGAAATTCCCATAATTCTCTTTTTCTAATGGAAGTTCCTATACCAATCTGTCTTCTCACATAACCTTAATGAAGATTGATTTCTATAGCTACTAATTTCGTATGTTTATAGCCAGTAAAGCATAAAATGTCTTCTCTGAAATGCCACATAAAGCATGGAAGAGAAATGACTTTGAATTTGGAAATGTAATGTTAGGGCCGCATGTATGTGAGTAAAAATGTTTATGCTGATAATTGAAACACACATAAATGAGAAGACCTTTGTGAATGTGAATTTTTATTTGAATGTCTGACATTCTTGGGGTATTAATATAAAACAGCCATGGTTTTAAGTCATGATAGATAAAATAACTTTAAGCTGTAGAGTTCTAGAATCTTAGAGTAATCTTCTGGTTTCTGTTGACCTTAGTTGTTCTCTTAATCCTTTCATAAAGGGTAATTACATAGTGTATCAATCAGGATTAATTATGCATTTCTTTGAAAAGAAAATAGGCATAGTCAAAAAAGAAGGCCTTTCTACTACAATTATTATTATTACTTTTAAATATTTAAGTCCTATTGCATCAGAACATTTTTAATATTATTTTGTGCTGAGGAAAATGTTTCTGCCAAGTATATGATTATAAATTTGGAGTTAGACTCGTAGTTTCCATACTAGCTTGAACTAAAGTTGCTTATTACCATGTGGGTCATACCTTTGGATAAGTCAGATCAGGAAGATAGCGTGTTCCACTTGCTATCTCAGAGGCATTTTGTAATTAGACTGGATTCATTTGCCAGGCCACTCCCTGAACTAACTCTTGAGGGTACTGTTGCTGCTCTTTGCATTCAGAAAATTGAAATGAGAGAGAATAATGACTAAAATGACTCTTGTTTCATCCTGCCAGGTCATTTCTGAAGGCCAGACTCAACATGGGGCTAAATTCTGTAGGTGGTGTTTGAGTCGCTTGATAGGAACATTATTTCCTCTTATTGCTCTTTTGTTCTTTTCCTGAATTATGAAGTGAGATTCTACCATTTCTACCATAAGAGCTGTACTTATCTGAATGCTTTATCACAATCTTTTCCTTTCCCTTTTCCATCCTACTCATTCTACTCCTGTATTTCTCCCTTCCTAGATAAGTCAGCATTTCCATTGTACTGACTGGACTGAAAAAGCAAGGCTGAATGAGGTAAGCCGTTTGGGGAGCTGCTGTTAGCACCTCAAATAGTTAGCCAACAATCCTTGTTAAATCCTGAATTTAACCAATCTGACTTCACAGTGCAATGGGGTCCCACCATGCAGCCCTTGGTCAGACTGCTGAAAAGAACTGAGTTTAATGCATCAAACAATAGAGCTGGATAAAGCAATTACTATTTTGGTCTATTGGCCTCAACTTAGTCAATGAAGTGTGCCAGTGTCTACATGTATGAAAAGTACATAGAGACTCTCTTTGGGCTGGGTGGGATATTGTCAATTGTGAGAAAACAGAAATGGACTGAAATGATCACACAGGGGTTGTTCTTCTGGCCAGAAGAAAGGGATCCCAGGAGGCTATAATATCTCAGACCCTTTGGACCCATTTTGGGGGGTAGACATCATAGCATCCTCTTCAGTGTGCTAACTAGAAACAGCCTAGACACTATACATGCTTTGCAATTGATTGTGGTTCAGAGGAAATGAGAATGGTAGGGAAGGGCCAGAATAAAATTTAGACTTGGTGAATGATGGCTTCTCTGATGGTGTCTGGATGCTGGGAAGCAGGGTTTTAAGCACTGACTTCTCAGTCTTATTGTCTCCAGTTTTAAAATACCGTTTTAATGCAAACTGAAGTGACTTTTATTAGAAAGATTTGGGAAGTATTTAGGGAAAGTCTTAAAACTATTTATATCTATTGATCTAATAATGCCATTTAGGGGTATTTCTTTTAAGGAAATCATCACAGAACAAGTACAAACATTTATACTCAAAGATTTTATTGTGGCATTATTTATAATAAACACTTGAGAAAAAAAAAGTATCCAAAAAATATGGGACATGTTAAATAATGACATATCCATATGATGAAGTATTTTGTAACTATTAAAAATTATGATTGTGAAAAGTTTTCAATACTAATAGGAAATATCCAGCCAAGATATCAAGTGAAAAATCAGTATTCAAAATTATTTATATTGTGGCACGACCTCAATTTATATACAGATATTGTTGTTTTTATTGTTAGTTGCCATCGAGTCAGTTCCAAATAATAATGACCCCATGTGTGCAGAGTAGAACTGCTCCATAGGGTTTTCAAGGCTGCGACCTTCTGGAAGCAAATCACCAGGCCTGTCTTTCAAAGTGTCTCAGGGTTCGTTCAAACTGCCAATCTTTCAACTAGTAGTCGAGTGTTATAGAGTTTGATTGGTTCTAGAATGCATGTGTATTTTTATTTTCACATCCCTGAAATCAGGATGTGTCCTACAATTAATGGCACTTTCCAGTTATAATTGTAGCATTTTTTTTTTCTTTTGTATGGTACATAAGATAATGTCAATATGGTCTTATATTTGAAGAAAAAATTAGTATGCCAATAAAATAAGGTCAGATTTCTCTGAGTGGAATAACTCTTCACTTTTTTCCACTATGAGATATATATGTACATTTCGGAAAGAGGTTACTCTATTTCAGTCCTTTGACATACGACATTCTCCATACTCTGACCCAGCACATTTTTAATTTAATTTATTCTAAATGACCCTTAACATCCAAAGCAAGTTCTTTTGGTCCAGCTGGGATGAAAAATTCCTATAGTACCAACTAAACTTTTCACCAGAATTCTGCTTGGTAATGTAAAATGCTTAGATCTACCTATAAACTTCTCCACCTTCCAACAACATGAGTTCCTCAGTCATCTCAGGATTCACTCAGAATGCCCTTGATATATGTCTTTCCCATTACTTTCCCTTCAAATCTTAGTACCCATCTCTCTGCTTGTTCCGCTTGTTTTTCTCTACTGCAACCCTCCACTGGCAAAAATTGCAGTCTATCAGCAAATGCTCAACATAGTCATAAAATCCAGAGGAACTTGGGATAATGGGAAGGGTGTGGCTTGGAAGTCACAAAGGCATAGGTTTAAAACCTAGTTCTGTCCCTTTCTGACAGTGCAAGATTGGGTAAACCACTTAGCCCCCCTGTAATCCCATTTTCACTTCTGTAAAATGGAGATAATAATACTAATCTCATAAGGACGTTGCACAATTACATGACCTAATGCGGGTAAAGCAACTGGCAAATGTTCATATGTCCAATAAGCATTAGTTTTACTTATTCCTTTGTTTTTATTAATACATGGTTTTTCCAAGAAGACACTACCTCCTACATGGTCCTCCAAAGGGATGCTCATCTTTTTGCACTTGATTCACTTCAAGCCCAGGAAGCCCACCCATTGCAACTCAGGAAACCTTCCCGAATATTCTTCTTCCATTTTCATACCGATACTTCTTCAAGGGCCTAAAACTTCCAGCTTATATCTTGCAGTCTCTATCCTCAATTCTGTCATCCTTAGATAATTAAATTAACTCCCTGCATTCTTGGCTGACTGACTCTGGTGAACTGTTATCTTCTCTGCTCCATCTCTTACAGGGCTGAGTCAGGTGGGAATGGTGGGGAGGAGTACAGAGAAACATGTAAGTTTAGGAATAAGGTCTTCTAGTAAGAAAGTGAAACCTTCTCATATGGCACAGGAAAAACTTGTGAGCTTGGTAATCAAGAAAGCATAGCACTACCTCTCCCCAGAAGTCATTGGGCAATCCACCTGATGTTGGATATGAAAAGATTAAATAATGTTGTTCTGAGGTACATATGTCCAGGGAGGCTAAATGGTCTTATTAGGGAGTATTTTGGTGCTGTCTGACAGGGATTCTATTTTCTGACCCATTCCATGGCTCCTTAATGAACTAAAGCACATGAAAATCATGACAAGATCTTTGTAACAGTTAAGAGTTAACAGTTTACAAAGACATAAAAATATGGGAGTTTAGGAATAAGGTACTCTAAGTAAGAAGGAAACATTCAGGGGTAGACCAGAGGGATCAAAGAAAAGTAGGTTACAAGAAATAGAGAGCTGTTCCTGGTCAGAGAAGATTTATACCCACAACCACAGATGGTTCTGGATTATCACTAAATTCTTTAATGAGAAGGAACTGGAATTTTGTAGCAAAACCTATTGGATAGACTTCAAGGTAACCTCGTGTTTTACTTACAGCCTGTCCTAGACATCCAACAAGCAAAAGAAAACACTGTATGCTATGTATACCCTGATAATGACAGCATTATCTACCGTTCATTCAGCATAGCCAGGCTATGTGCTGAGCACATAGATTCTCTCATTTAATTCTACAGCAACCTCTGTGGCAGGCACTATTATTCCCATTTTTTTCAGGTAGGAAAGCCTGAGGCTCAGGAGGTAAATTAGCTTGCCAAAAAACCCTAAGCTAGTAGTAAATAGCTTTTAGACTTTAATACAGGGTTATTTAATTCTACATTAAAAAAAAAAAAACTGAGTCAAATTCATTCTGATTCATGGCATCTCACGTGTGTCAGAGTAGAAATGTGCTCCATTGGGGTTTTCAGTGGCTGATTTTTTGGAAGTACACCGCTAGGCCTTTCTTTCTAGGTGCTTCTGGGTGGTCTCAAACCTCCAACCTTTCCTTTTACAGCCAAGAATGTTAACTATTTGCACCACCCAGAGACTCCAAACTCTGTTTACCAAGTTCTTAACCAGAAAGTTGTATTGGCGTGTACCTGGTCTAGATGTGAACACTGGAGATAAGATTTACTCTGAATTGTTTATAGAGGGTTAGGAGGAGCTAGGAGATGTAAAGTGCCTTACAGAGGTGGTAAGATGAGCATAAAGCAGTTTAGAAAGTTGCAGGGAGCAGTAGCAAAGAGGATGTTCCCAATTCCTGCTTCCACACAGTCTCTGTGCATGTCTACCTTCATCCATCCCCTCCTGTCTCCTACTCTCAATGTTTGTCCTCTGGAAGCCAAGCCAATCTCCCCTACTCTCCTATTGAGAAACATGTTTGTATTTTTGTTATGTAGTAAATACAATTCCACCTAAAGCTCCTGACACTCCTCCCCTTAAGAAAAAGCAGCTATGCCTTGTTTGCTGCTTGAAATGTATGAAATGTGATTGTGTTTACCTTTTGGGATTGAAACCAATCACATACAAAAGTACCTTTTTTAGGGGAGAAAGATGTCAGCTCTGCCTTGCATTCACGTATCCAATCTTTTCTGACTCACATTGAACAACCTTGAGCAAATCACTCTCTGGTTTCTTTTTTCTTGCTTGTGCTGTATAGCAGCAGAGAGAAAGGCTGCTTCAAATCTGGTGTGATCCCTCAAATATTAAAGTTTTTATGCTCTTTGCTTCTGTTCATTCTTTCTTTCCTTTTGCTATAACAAAACTTGTTAAATTATAAATTAAGGAGTTGGATTTTTTTTCAAAGACAAGGGGAAAATGTATGATTTCAAAAAAAATATTAGTGGGGTAGTGTGGAAGACCACATCAATATTTTCATTTGGCATGTAACATGGGATGCCCTGAGAAAGATGCTACACTTAGCATGATTTCTCAAGGTGGGGGTTATTTTTAAATACAGCAAAACAAGCTGGGCGTTTTTACTTGGAAGATAAAACAACATCTCTAATTCCCTTTCAACAGCCTTAAGAATATACAATCAACCGTTTTACAAAATACAGCTTTTGATTTTGCCCCCTGCGATGTTTCAGTAGATCAGCTAGTAAATAATTACTTTTAGCCTTTGAAACAAATGAAAGAAAACTGATATTAAGTCAATCAAGGTATAATAAAATGGAGAGGATAAAGTTGGAGTTGTTTTCTAGTATACTGCTTTCTAGGATTCAATTATCTCATCATTTTGAGAATTTTTCTTGTTTGTTTGTTTAATTTTCTGATATCTGAGAGTATAGCCTCCTCCAGGAAGTCTTCCTGGGATGTTTCATCTCCTCAGTGCAGATGGCCATCTTCTGTGCTCTGCTGCCCTGCTGTGCACACCTAAATCACAGGATTCACCACGCTGAACTGTAATTACACATCTATCTCTTCCACTAGACCCTAAACTACTTGAGAGCAGGGGCCGTGCTGTTTCCTCTTTACCTACTAGTGCAATGTGAGGCAGAGTGCATACTCAGTACCTGGTTTTGGAAACCAACTGAACTTGGTTGGGCTTTAGTGGAAATATGATTAATGAGGATACATTTGTCCAGTATGTTTTCCTTCAGCTCAGTGAGATAAAAAGTTTAGAGACAAATTCCAACATGCAAATAAAATGACAATCACGAAAACAAGACCCCAAAGAATGTATTCCCTTCCTTGAGCCAAGAAACAGTGCCAGAATTTCATGACAACAAGTTGGTCCAAAATATTCTCATGTTTGAGCAGGTCAGAAATAGGATCCTTTTCATACTATATCATTCCTGAAACTGGAATGAAGAAAATAATACAAACTGAAGGAGTTGGCAGAGCACTTAACTTCCAGGTAAAAAAAACAAATAACAACAACAATAACACCAACCAAGAAGCCTTAGATTTGTCTTGCATGGTGATCTTAGGCATTCAGATTTGAACCTCTGCTTTATTCTAAGCTGTAAAAATACTGTTGTGGAATTCACGTTCCAGCAAACATCTGATCTATGATACACAAACACCATCAACCATCAGGAAGATATGCAACAGTAACAATCATGCTTCTCTACGTTTGTATGGCACTTTACAGCTTACAAACATTTTCACATATACAGTAAAATCTGCAAAAGCTGGAAACTGTGTAAGGCGTAAACGTATCAGAGAGGATAAACTCAAGTATTTTCCATTAAATGAGTGATAGAAAAGTGGTAAGAATGCACCCTGTCAAAAGTGGAAAACTTAGGAGACCCAGAAAAACAAGGCAGTTCTATAGAGTTCCATTCTGACAGGTTTCACCATAATATCTGATTTCACCCTCACCAAAATCTTGTAAGGTGAAAACAACATGGCCTGATGTTTCATCCCCATTTTAAAGATGGCAGAACAAAGGCTAACTGACTCCCCCGTGATCACAAACCTACAGCACTCAACAGCAGGGATGAAAGAGTCCACATGAGAGATTCAACTATCATCGGGCAAAATCCCACCATCTTGGTCATTCAGTTTAACAGCAGGGCTTGCTACAGATAACCATGATTTCTATGTGACTCACTTATTTCAGATGAATAGCTACAATTCCTGCCATTCCGCAAATATTTATTGAGCACTTTCTATGAGGTAAGGGCACAAAGTAAATGTGTACAACATGAAAATAGATATTATTTACTGAATACTTTATATACTTTCAAGCACTGGGCAAAACATTTGCATTTAAAATTCTCAGAAAAACTCTACAGAGCTGACATTATTATGTCCATTTTCTACAGGATGCCCAAGGTAACAAAGGTAATAAGGGTTAGAGCTGTTACTTGAAACCAGTTCTGCCTGACTCCAAAGCCCACTTCATGACATCATCCTGCTCCCCGACGATGCAGCATGGGATGTTTCTTATTATTCAAGACACTTTTGGAGAATAGGTCTTTGAGGCAAAATATGCTTGAAAATAAAACACTATATCCAACTAGTAGTCATTGTCATCTTATAATTGAAAACAAGCTTAAATAAGTGCTGCAAACCCAAGTGTCTTCTGACACAAAAGCAGTCTGCAAACATGTGGTTGTGGTTCCAATTCTCACTTTGTAAACAGCCAGTCTAACCTGATTCGTTTCTCCTTTGCTTTTGTTTCTTTGACATTGATGTCAGCTTCATTCATGGTAGGAGATTGGTGTTCCATGGTATGAAATCACATGTTTTTCTCACCTGTAAAACCAAATATAAAATGGCAAGGCTAGCTTAGTGGCATCCTCATATATTTATATAAATATTTTAAATATGAAGACATTAATTTGGTATAAAAACATCCTAATAGCAGGGATCCTGCATGCCAAGTACAAAATATAATAATGAAAATAACATAGGGTTTTAGGGTTCAGCTCTGCTCTTTTAAGCCATGTGACCTTGAAGAAGTCATGCCTTCACTCTGAACCTTGTTGTTGTTTTGTATTTTTACAAAGATCAAATGATATCTAAATCATACCGTATTTTTACGCAAATAACAGGTGCCTTCTACATTTCTTTGCCAACCTCATCCTCCTCCTGCAAGGTATTTTCTTAAGTGTGCTATGCTAATCTTTTCACAGCAACATATAAAAAAAATTGGCATAACGGTGCTTATGAGGGTGTGGTTGACAAACATAGAAGGTGAGTGTTATTTAAGTAAAAATATAGTATAAACATTCAGTTATTGTTGTTATTAATGCTGTCACCCTCATCACTGACAAAACAATATTAAAAAAAAAAAAACTTTTGCTAAAACAACAAAAAAGCAATGTTCTTACTTAAAAACACCTTTATGAACATTTAGATTAAAAATACCTTTATTCACAGGAAGAAGTAGAAACAACATTCAGCAAAATGGAGAAATCTGCAAAAGATTTCTGCATGACCATAAGTCTCCATTTCTTCTCTTCTCTCTATCCCTCATCATCTGACTTGGCTAGTAAGTGCTAGGCATGGGATGTAACTGCATATCTATTTGTTTCTGATTGCACTGAACCTCCATCCTCTGAATTCTTGCCACCTTCTTGATATATTAAATGTGACATTGTATATTTTTATTAAACTATTGTTGGTTTGGGATTACTTTTCTTACATATTCATCTTATCTCCCCAAATGGATTTCAGGCATTCTGTGGTCAGGACTTTGTCATATCCTTATTGGTATGCCCCATCCACACCCCCCCCCCCTTATGTCTGGCATTGTAGGAGGCTGTGTAAATGACAGAGCTTAGAATATCCGTTGCATAGATGTCTCTAACCTAGAATTGTTGTGTGTTCCTGGCATAGAATTGCTTCTTACAAACGTTAGATCTTTGCTCCTCAAACCCTAGCATACATTAGAAGCACTTGGGGAACTTGTTAAAACAAAGATTGCTGGGCTCCATCTCCAGAATTCCTGATTCCGTAGATCTGGAAAGGATTCCAATAATTTACATTTCTAAAAAGATTCTCAGTGATGCTGATGTTAGTGACTGGAGGCAACGCTTTGAGAACTACTATTATTGACCTTTGCTTCTAAGAATGCATATGGTAATATATGAAAATTATTTCTAACTCATAAATGTCACCAATTAATGAGCAGCTGGGAAGACTGATTTAGTTATTTATTTTTACCTTGTTAAAGTACTGGACTCTGAAATGTTTTCTTAGCTACAAGATCTCCATTTGCTTGTTTATTATTGAAAGTCATCCCCTTATTGAAATTAACGAGGTCTGGATATAAAGTTGGAAATAGATCTCACCTGCAGTCTTCCAGTTTGGTTGAATGGTCTATCTAATGGTGAAGGAAGAAGATTTATCATTCCAGTCTGTGAGTCCATCTGGCTACAGTGAGAGGAGTATAGACTTTAAAGTCAGACAAATCTAGATTCAAATCCTAGTTCCACTATTTACTAGTGACTTCACCTGTCTGAACATCATTATCCTCATCAGTATCTGAGAATTGGGACTATCACATTGATCTGAATAGAATGCTGTGAGCATTATACGAAATGATTTATGTGAGCATGACCAGCACATTGGCAATACTCGGGAAATGTTCAGAAATAATGGGAATCTATTCAGTGGCAATATCTTTGCAGATTAAAGAACCGGGATCTTTTTATTCCCTTCACCTTTTCAGCCTCTACTCATTAGAAGGATAAATTTGAAAACTAAAAGGAGTCATTTGAGGGACTCAGGGTTCTGACTATCTTAAGTTTTATCGGATCTACCTATGGCAGGTTCTGGACTACAGTAGAAAGGGGACTACAGAAGACTCCTAAATTTAAGGTATTATTACATATTTTCCAAATATTACATTTTCTCCACAGTCTTTACCCTTCTTTGTCTTTGCTGTTTAAATTTTAGATGATAAATACGAAAACTCAGATATTTTCCCTTTAATTATTTTTAAGTACTAAAAAGAGAGAGGCTTTCCTGATTAGAATCAGCCATTCTCACATAATAAAATATTTGCATATAAAATAATAAAATGTTAAGATTAGTGAAATAAAGTATGATTTTAAACAAAGTGATAGGTAATGCTGTTGTTCAAATATTTATATTTGAGCAGTATATACAGCAACAACAGTAATGCCATTTATTTGCATATTTAAATAGTATGTTGACCTCAAAAATACCTTTCTATGTATTATCCCAAGTAATAATGTTAAAACATAAGCAAAGCAAGTACTATTTTAGTTATTTTATAAATGAGACAACTAAGCTCATAAACATAGAAATCATTAAATAGAGTAGGTGATACTTGAACTCTGGTCAACAAGTATGTTGTCTTTTTTTTTTTTCTTTTTTTTAAACGTGATCATATAAATAGCAATAATATTTCAATTCTAATACTTTCCTTTGTTCCCCATATGTGATACAGAATCAACTCAATAAATGTCAAAGAGATTTGTTATAAAGCAATTTTACCCAGAAACTACTGAAGGGTTTGTTTTCTAAAAAGCATATATGATTCCTGAGGCAGGTCCTCTGTGAACCTTAAATACAAACGTGTTTGGTTAGAAAACTGGTAGTCACTGAGGACCTGGTCTGTGCTAGCCTCCACATGAGTAAGTTATTATGTTTAATCTTCACGCAGGGTAATCATGCATTCACCTGACTTTACAGATGAGGAAACTGAGGTTCAGATGGAAAAAGAGAGACAAAGTCTCCATTGGAAGTATGATTGTGATCCGAAGGATAGTGTGATTTTTGATCTAAACCATCCTGCTTCCAAACAGAAAGCAAATGATTTGTCGGGTTGACTATCTACAACAGCTCTCTCCTCCCACGTCCCTTCCCCTTAAGTGGGTAGGGGACCTAGCCAACAACAGGCCTTCCTGTACCCCTTTCTTTCTCATGAGACACGTGGCATATTGTTTCAAACACATACCAGCCCAGGAGTATTATGTATAACAGTAAGAAGAGAGACTTGGATGTGAAAAGTCATTCAGACAGATTAAGGGCAGAGGGCAGCCTTACCAATGGATGCATTCAGTGAAAGCTAGTTAAAGTCTTGTGCCTTCCAGAAAGGCACACAACTCGCTCCAGTTGTAAATGGTTACATCTACAAATGACTTTCCTGAGAAAAAAGCTATCACTTTTAAGGAATATTGATCCGCTAATCCCCAAAGGAAAGACATTCTCAATTTTACATCTTCCAGAGACCCTTGAGCCATCTGTAAACCAATACTTAGATGACCTGGGGAGAAGCTAGATGGAGATTGATGACAAACCAGCTGACCACTGAGCACTGTGCAGCCATTATCGGAGCTTTGCTAAAGCTCCAACTAAGCACGAAGACAACCAGAGCTTCTCCACCTCTCACTCAAATCACAAAGCCTTTTCTATGTTCTATGAAGTTGCTTTGGGATTAGTTGTACAATGTTTTTTCCACCTTGGAAGTGTGACATAGTGAGAGGAGCATAGCTCTGGAGCCAGACATGTGCAGATTCAGGTCTTTCACTACCACTCATTTGCCATAAGCCAAAATTCAAACCTACAGTCATGTGGCTTCAAAACCTATGTTCTTTCCTTTGAATCATGTGCCTCTAAAAACAGACAAGTCTCAGGATCTTGATGTGATGTTTAGCATTTATTGAAAACTAGCGTTTATTGAGTATTACTAAGTACTTGTGTGCCCGGTGTCCTACTAAGGACTTTCACATATAGTATCTTATATAATTGGCATAATAGTTGTATTATTATACCCTGCAAGTAAGGTTTAGATGAATTAAAGTTACACAGTTAACATGTTACCACTAGGATTTGGTTTTAGGGAGGGTTGATCCAAAAGAACAAGTTCATCCCACCATAGCATGTTGCTTTAGGAACAATATTAATTGTCTTTCTCTCAATGAAAAGAAAAGAGAACTTACAATTTATAGAAAAATCCAGAGCAATAAATCCCAGAATGGTCCCTAGTGAGGTCTGTAAGCTCTCTGAAAGTAGGGAGAATTTCCTTTTACATCCTGCACTGCACTTGATGTGCTGAGAATTCATAAGAAATGTCTCACATAACAGTCGTTTAGAATATGCTAGGCTCTGGGGTCTGTCTGAGCAATGCTGTTATTGTTGTTAGGTGCCATCTCGTCGTTTCCAACTCACAGCAACCCTATGTACTACAGTACTACCGAATGTCTGAGCAGTACATGTATGTAATTATGTTATTTTACAGTTAAAGGTCATGAATCTAGCAGTTAAAAAATATGCATTGCTTCCCCAAAGGGTTGCTAAATGACAAATGGAGATAGTACACTTCAGTTTTGCTGCTTCTCCTTAATTGCATTTATTTTTCTCCAGCAATGAAACTCTTCTCCTGATTTTTTGATCAGGCTTTTGAGAAATATGTGGACTGTTATTGATAATACTTAGCAAATTTCCACTCTCTTCTATAAATCCTGCAACCGATCCCCCAACCCCATGTAGAAAGTAATTATACATCTTTATACATCCCAGTGCATGGATGGAAAGAAGTAAAGCTCAGAGTGAGTTTTAAGGTATTTGCTCAGCAATACAGATGATGATAGGAGAGGACATGGAGCTAGAGACCAAACGTTTTGCTTCCTCATTTAATTAGTTGGTTCTCTCCAATTTTGCCAGTTACTCTTTTCTTACATTCTTCCTTTCTTTCTTTCTCTCTCTCTCTCTTTCTTTCTTTTTAAATGTACATGTATAAGGGGAAATTGTTTAGACAATCTAAAGAAAAAAGAGTTTAGAGACCAAAAGAAAACAAGCCATTCTGTAGGATGTAGAAGGATAAACTGTGGATGCATAATTGGGATGACAGTGGTGCTTGCAATCTTTCCTTTGTTTTTAGTTCTTGACATGAAAAACTATGCAGGTTTTATACTGTTGTAAAACAGTATAAAATTCTGGATTAATGTATCACAATGTGTAATTATGTAATACATTGGGCTGTATATCTATCTACATATATTCTTTCATAGTACTGATCACTGCCATTTTGTTTGATACCTATGTTGCATATATCAGATGTAACAGGAGAGCCACTAACTGGCGGGGGAAAGAGAAAGTTGTGAAACATTATGGTAGACCACCTTGTATTTTAGATGAAAGCAACATGAAGAATCCAAAAGGTTTAAGTGCTGTCTTCAAAAGGACAGACATAGTTCAGTTTAGTTATAGATTTCATTCTTTTAAATCCTTCTGCTGTGATCCAGGGATTCCCTCAAAGAAAATAAATATTCTAAGAACGTCTCTGCAGGATGAGAGAAAAGATATAAACAAGGAGAAAGGGGAAATGAGAAGAAGCAGAAAAAGAAAGTAGGAGGGAAGGGCCAGAGGGATGGCAGGGGCTAATCGAAGGCACTTGGTGGGGGGAGGGGTGGAGAATTAAGCTAAAAAAACCATTTGGAGAAGAATGCCAAAGGAAAGCCAAGAAGGTTAGTTCAAAAGTGTGCATTAGCTGAGGGGAAGAAAAACATAGGTTTCGTCTCAAAAGAAATAAGTGTGAGAGCTGTGATTTAGTTGACCTGTCTGAGGTCCTTGGTGTTTTTACCCTACTATACTTTAAGGGGTTCTAGTTCATCTGTCCATGAGCTTAGCACTAGAGAAAACAAATCAATCAGTATCTGTTGAAGGGAGAGGAGAAAGGAGAGAGGAAGAGATGGAGGACAGATCCAAACAGGAAAGTCAAAAGAAATATCACTAATGGAGAATTCATTGCAAAAATTTTCCATTCCACAGACTATTATGCAACCATAAAAGCAGTGCTGAAACATGTATTATGCATTGGCATGAGAGATGTTCATGACATAAGAAGTGAAAACAAGCAAGTTAAAAACAGTTTTGTGATAGCATATTTGTTGTTTAAAAATAGATGTAGAAAAAGTAGAGAAGGACATTTAATGAAATGCCAATAGTTATTTTTTCCCTTAGTGTTTTTTTCTTTCATTTTAATACAATACCCCTATACAAACTTATAATAATAATTATAAAATTGGGATGTCCCAGGGCAAATGAGAATATCCTGGATAAGTTTCCAAGAGAGATCGCCACCTCTCAGGCCACAATTCTTTTAGGCGCTTGTAGTTCCTTCATGTGAGCTGGATGTGTTTATCAGATTGACCTGGAGAAGATGTTCCAGGTGACTACCCTGGCAGTCAGTTGTTCTTCCCTTTCTCCAACTGGAACATGTTCTCCTTACTCAGTACTTTTGTAGCATTTTAGCCATTTTGTAGAATTGTAGCATTATGTAGCATTTTACTTCTTTCTAAGAAGTAGGTGGGAAGGGAGGAATATTAGTAAAAATAACTGGGCCCCCTTGTTCAAAAGGGGGGCCTAGTCACTTCCCAACTCGGTTGCTTATTAATACAAACCCCATGTAAATATTTTTCCCCCATTGGGACCTAAAATTTTTCTCAGTCATGCTGATGATAGCAGTATCTCTGGTGTTAGGAAGTCATACTAAATATTTCAGGCAATTTGGTTGCTATGTAAAATGCATATGAAACAAGTAATTTATAATGAATAAATGAGTGAATGAGTAAATGAATGAATGAATTGCAATTCAGAATCAGAAGTCCCGGTTTTAGTTCTACTACTTACAGTCTTTAAAGTTTTACCATCTACCATCTCCCCAATTTAGTTGCTTTATCAAAACAATAATAAATGTGGTTCTCAGTAAGATCAAGAAAATTAAGTAACTTGTAAAACGTTCTGTATAAACTTTAAACACCATAAAAATGCCTTTTAACTTACTTGCCTGTCTTTGAAGAAATAAGATGCCATACTGTCAGAAAGTTAAGTGGCAAGGAGCTGTGGGCAGCCTCTACATGCAGAGAGTGTATTTGGCTGACAGCCAACAAGAAAATGAGGGCCTCAGTCCTGCAAGCTCAAGGAACTGAATTTTGCCAACAACCATGTGTACTTAGAAGAGGCCACTGTGCTCCTAAAAGGAACATGGCCTGGCCAACACCTTGATTGGTGCCTTGTGAGACCCTGAGTGAAGGACCCAGCTAAGCTGTGCCTGAGCTCCTGACCAATGGAAACTGTGAAATAATAAATATGTGTTGTTTTCAGCCACTAAATTTGGGGTAATATGTTATGCACCAATAAACAAACTACTATAGGATCTGAATATGTCAATCTGAAAAACTAAGAAAAAGCAGCTAGTGGGAGATGAATATTTGACCCAACAATGCCCAACTATGAAGGAGGAGGAACTAAAATGACAAAAGAACAGATGTTCCAGAGAAGAGAGTCTCAAAGTCAAGTCAGAACTAGGGTGTGGTGACAAGGATGAAAAATGGGTCTGAGACAGTATCAACTGAACAGTGAGTTGACTCAAGAAGCTGCAGTTTGACCATTGTTTTTCCTCCTCGCCATTCTATGCTTAGGTTGAAGGAGCAATTTTAGATTTTACCATAAATATACAGGAAGACAGAATTCTAGATAATTACTTATTTGAGCCAGTTAGCTTTTCTTTAGCTAAGCCAAACTGCTTTTTTTTTGATCTGCTGAATCAGTCTGAGGACACATTAAAATAGATACTGTTCTGTAGTATATTCACAAATAGAACAGAAATCTTAAACCATTAACAAAGTATTTTGATCCATACCTAGGATAGATATGCTATTTTTTCTCTCTTTCTTTGAAAAAGTGATGTAAAAATATAACAACCTTTAAATGAATTTTTAAAAAGATTCAGCCAGATTTTTCAAATGTACGTGAAACCTTGTCCACGTGTATTTCTGATTTACATAGTTGTAGTCTTAGTGAGAATGTTTTTAGCTGCAAGAAACACTATCCCCAACTCAAACTGATTTACACCCTAAGAACAGTTATCTCACATATCAGGAAGTCCAGAGGCAAGGTGGGCTGCAGGAGCGATTTATTCATGTTGTACAAAGTTATCGAAGTCTTGGGTGTTTCCCATCTTTACAATTGGCCTTAATACCAGTTTCATTCTCAGTCTGGCTGCAAGATGGCTGCAGCATTTGCAGGTATCACATACAGATGAAATGATGTTCTGAGGAAGCAGAAAGAAGCCACCTCCTTTTGTGGATCTTCTCTTTAGAAGCCCCCATCATATTTTCATTTTAGCTGTTCGGCTTGAATCAGGTCACATACTATTCCTGAACCAATCACTGGCAATGAGAATTGAATTGTTTTAAAGCAACCAAGCCAAAGCAGGAGGTGGCTGTCTACAGGGTGGGAAGATAGCTGAACAAAATCAGATAAGGTATAACAGAAGTGGAAATGGTTGCTGGGTGGTGCCCACTACAGGGTGCACTGTGTTTTTTAATTTTAAGGGAGCTGCTTTTCTACATCATCTTAATAATTACCATTTTAATGACAACTTAGATTTAATGGCAACCCAAAATACTGCCATGTTGATATACAATAATTGGCTAATCTTCCTCTACTTCCTTATTTCAGTTTGATGGAAATATAAAACAAAATTTAAGATGCTGGTATTTTCTAACCTCTTAAATGCATGGATTAGTGATTGCCAGGGATCTAGGGTGGGTGATGTTATTTTGTGAAGCTGGTTTTAGTCACACTGGAAGGATATGTTTTATATGAATTGAATGTTTATAAGGTGATTCTATTGTTATTAAAAATACCTCAATATTTTAGGTAACCCCCAAATAAAAGTGAGTCAATCATTTATCTAGTATTAAATATACACAGTGCAGTTGAGGTCCATGATAGTTTAGTTTCTTAGCAAATAACCTTTGATAGTGTTTGGTGCAGTGGTTAAGTGCTTAGCTGCTGAGAGGTTGGCTGTTGGATCCTACGCAGTGGCTCCATGGGAGAAATACCTGGTGATCTGCTCCCGTAAAGATTATAGCCTAGGAAACCCTATGGGGCAGTTCTACCCTGTCACATTGGCTTGCTATGAGTTGAAATTGACTCGACGGCACTTAATAAAAGGTGTTTAGTTAATTCATCTCAATTTAGGCTCTTAGACTTCAAACCAAATTTGCTTTTGGAAAATCTCAGAATGTTTTTAGTGTTTTTAATATTAACACCAACAATAAAAAATAATTTATTCTATCTATTGAGTAAGGAGCCCTGGTGGTGAAGTGGTTAAGCTCTTGGCTGCTAACCAAAATGCTGGCAATGCAAACCCACCAGCCTCTTTCTGGGAGAAAGATGTGGTAGTCTGCCTCATAAAGATTACAGTCTAGGAAATCCTATGAGGCAGTTCTACTCTGTCCTATAGGGTCTCTATGAATTGGAATAGACTCAACAACAATGGGCAATGGGATGGGATTTATTGAGTGCCAGCTATGTGCCATATTATCTCCTATTATCATAACTTGTCCCATGATATAGATAATACTATCTCCATTTTAAGATGAGAATTCTGGTTCAAGAATATAAGTGAGTTATAAAAGAACACTTGCTAATGTTAGGAATTCAAACCTAAAGTTTCTAACTCCAACATCCACAGCATTCCACTAAGCTAAATTTCCCAGAATAGTAGCTACTCAATAAATAGTTATTGAATCTGTGGATTCAAATGAATGTTTTTGCTCCTTGGAATCATTAAAATGTGATTTAAAAAGTACACCATGTATTTCTACCAATTAAGGTTCATTTAGCAGAATATGGTCTGTTCTGTTTCAATTGATTCCCTTGATTTGATTCTGGTTTGCTGTAATAGGCCAAAGTATGGCCCTCCCTAGAGCTTTAAATAATGGCCCCAGTTCCCCCCATCTACCCTACCTAAAGTGTAGCTAATTAAGTAGAAAAAGAGAAAAAAGAACCTTCTCCACGGGAAAGTACTTTTGTCAACCTGGCTGTACTAGAAAGAGTTCATTAGCAGAGTGGAGCAAGTTATAAAAGAATAGCTAACACGTGTGACCTTTCTTATTAGGCAAAAAAACTGGAAGGCATAGAATTGCTGAGAAACCTTTCTATCCTTTCAAATTTGTCGTGAAGAATTTGGGATTGAACTGATAGGTTCAGGAAATTGCCATCTCAAAGCAGAACGTGGCCAGCTCCCTTCGGAAACAACTGGGTAACGAATGAACCAGTTTCTATTTCACATGCTCATTAACACAAATGCTTTCAGGATTTGGAGTCTGGCATGAGAAAGTATGTGTGTGTGTGTGGGTGTGTGTGGGTGTGTGTGTGTTGTGGGTGTGCACGCGTGCACATACCATGTCTGTATTTTGCTTCTCAAATACTAATGAATGTATCTTAAGGATCCATCAAGTTCTATTCACCTGTTGCTTCCTGGAACCCCATACTCATCTGAGGGTTACTATAAACAGATGCTTGACATCATGGGGAAATTATTGCCAGAGATGATAAAATGGCATATCTTTTACAACCTTGGGTCACTTTCTCTCATAAGTAGCCAGATATCTACCATCTCCTCACTTACTTATGCCTCCACTCGAATGGTTGGGAATAGAGGAAGGAATAGAAAATGTAAGAGAGCAGCATTAATTAATCTTGTAGTATGTACTGGGTATAAGACGCTTTGTATACATTAATTTATCATCCCAACAATTCTCTGAGGTAGCTATGATCCCATCTTTACAGACGAAACAAGTCTAGGAATCTCAAAGCCAGTAGAGCTGTAATAAGGTGACTAGAATTCAGACTCAAGTTAAAAAAAAAGAATCTGTGAATTTTAATTAAATAAAAACACTATTAACGGGTTATATGATATAGCCACTCAGGAAATTAACACAACTGCACGTTGTTAGCTATTCTAATAGACATACATTATCCAGACAACAAGGCCTTACGTTCCTACTTGTGGTAAGACCATATCTGGAATATTGCATTTAATTCAAGCAACTGTATTTATGAAACAATTACAGACTTCTGAGTGTAGAGAGAAAGATGCTCAAGGCATAAAGAGTTCAGAAACTATGTGAGAAGGGAATTTTTAAAAAATACGTTACAATCTTAAACCTTAATGCAGCTTACTCATTGAAGTATTGGATTCTAAAGGCCATATGAGTTTATTCCCTTGATCTCTGACCTGTCCACTACATAAAGTGAAGATATTGAAACAATCTTTGTATGTGTTTTCTTGAAAGGGGTTGTGATTTCAAACCCATTTTAGGTCAAAGACATTGCTCCAGGGCTTATGTAACATCTTTCCCTGAGATGGAGGAAGATGTATACAGAGAGAACAACCATGTTCTATGAAGTCCCAGGAAGAGGATGTGAAGACCAGTGATGAGGTGTGACAGGGAGTCCAATTACAGATTCATATCTGGTAGATTTTTATAAAAACTTTAGACGTGTGCTAACCAAAGGGGATAAGAAAGAAACTAATATTCTCTTTCTCGAAACAAAGTGTTCTGTCAAAATAGTGCTGTGAGATAAAATCGTATCTTAACCATCGCAAATGGGGAAAACAATGCTCAGTTTTGTTGTAGCCCACAAATAATAAGTGTCACAGATGAACACTTAACTAAGATCTGTTTGGCTCCGTGTTTGTGTTCTTGACTCCCACACTGTCGTTTCCCAGAGGCCTTAAGTGGAAATTATTCAGGTGCCTGTCTGGGATGTGTTAGAAAGGAATCTCATATTGGGAAGCGGGTTTTTCTTCACCACCTCTTAGATTTCTTCTATTTCTCAGCCAGTTTGATTTTATGATACAGCTAGGTGACATACTTAAAATAGTTGGTTGAAGCTAAAGATGGAAATTGTTGATTAAAATAGAGTTTTGGACACTTTTACTCACCTTGGTCTTCTCTGTGCAGCTCTGTGGATGACTGGCATTTGGCTCCATTAAATGTTTACGCACCATGGGCAAAATGTTAGAAATTGCTCCCTCCAACCTTATTATAACATGATTCTTGGCAGCCAAGCCACATGCCAATTCCACAGTGGTTTGCTTAGTGTGAAGGTAATTACTCTGGGGTTAATTACAGAATCCTTCCAGCTGTATTGCACAGGTTCCTCAGAGACACGGTCTATTTTTTTGGATGAGATATGCAAGACTGACTACATATAAATGTACAGCATTGCTTGGAGGCATGAATCTATATAATTGAATAAATTTCCAAGGAGCTGTATGGAAGTCTACTAGGTACCTCTATGCCTACCACCCACACCTTTTCCAATACTGTTGGCATATACATAATATGGGTTAGATATTTCCTAGATTCACCATGGACTGAAGGGTCAAATGATTTGGAGATCAGAAGTTTATATCTATATGATATAATTTTTCAACGATGTAAATTACTTTCTCTGAACCATCTAAAACTGTTGGGCATGGCTTTTTGCTCAGAACTCCTTTCTGTCTTGTTCCCAAGATATAACAATTATAATTTTTTTATTTTCTTTCTTTTTTAATTTTTATTATAATATGTTATTGTATTTTTGGTGAAAGTTTACACAGCAAGTAAGGTTCCCATTTAACAATTCCTATACATATTGTTCAGTGATGTTGGTTACATTTTTCTCAATGTGTCAACATTCTCATTATTCCCATTCTGGTTGTTCCATTTCTATTAATCTGGCTTCATTGCCTTCCCCCACCGCTTTACCTTTTCATCTTTGCTTTAGGATAAATGTTGATGGTTTGGTCTCATATAGATGATTTTTTGAAGGAACACAGTACTCATGGGTGATAGTGTTTATTTTATGAGCCAATCTGTTATTTATCTGAAAGGTTGCTTCCGAGTGTGGTTTCAGTACAGAGATTAAAGGGTATCTCTAGTCTCTGTTGTTTTTGTTAGGTGCCGTTGAGTCGGTGCCAACTCATAGCGACCTTTTGTACAACAGAGCGAAACACTGCCTAGTCCTGCGCCATCCTCGCAATCGTTGCTATATTTGAGCCCATTGTTGCAGCCACTGTGTCAGTCCATCTCCATGAAGTTCTTCCTCTTTTTTGCTGACCCTCTCTACTTCACCAAGCATGATGTCCTTCTTCAGGGACTGGTCCGTCCTGATAACATGTCCAAAGTACACACAAGACGAAGTCTCTCCATCCTTGCTTCTAAGGAGCATTCTGGCTGTACTTCTTCCAAGACGGATTTGTTTGTTCTTCTGGTAGTCCATGGTATATTCAATATTCTTCACCAACACCATAATTCAAAGGCATCAATTCTTCTTCAGTCTTCCTTATTCATTGTCTATCTTTTGCATGCATATGAGGCAATTGAAAACACCATGGCTTGGGTCAGCTGCACCTTAGTTCTCAAAATGACAACTTTGCTTTTTGACACTTTAAAGAGGTCTTTTGCAGCAGATTTTCCTAATGAAAAGTTGCTTAACTGGTAGGATATAAATAATGAAAATAGCTGCTGTTTTTCTACTGCAAAGTGCCAGACACTATGACAAGTGTCTTCTGCCCATTTTACATTGGCAAAGATTTTATGTATAAATCTTGTTTGGTATAGGTATCCAGCCTCTCTTCCTCCCCCAGCTCTATAAAAAGATCACACTGTTTACCCTCTCAGCTTCTTCTTTTTTTCCACCCTTTACGGCCAGCCTGTCTCCCAGAAAGTTCCCTGAACTTTTGTGGTGCTGATTCAAAGAATAAGCTGACCTGAGCAATGGAAATGAAGGCGAACATAATCAGTTAAGAAGCTAAATTGACCTGTATGATAAAAACCTCCCCAAACTGAAGGGCAGGAGGTTTGAAAAGAAAAGAAAAGAAAGCTAAAGTGTAATGTGTAGAAAGAGGTTTTGAATTTTATTTTGTTTTGGTGGCAGGAGCAGTCATTAGGAATAATCTATGTTTTCATGGAGTAAGAGGTAATGTAACACTATAGCATAGTGGTTAGGAATATAGAGCCAGATTCCCTACATTTAACTTTCAGCTCATTCACTTAGTTAATAATGTGACCTTAGGAGTTACTTAAACTCTGCATGCCTCAGTTTTCTCACCTATGCTATTGTTTCCTATAAATGGGGATGGTGGTGACACTTAATTCCTTGGACCAACACAAGAGGTAAGTCGTTTAATGTCTGCAAATTACCTGATACACAGTGAGCACTGTTGGAATGTTTTATCTCATTTTCATGTTTGTATCCTTCTTTAGGCTGTGAGAAACTAGATTATAGGAGTCAAATCTGATTACTCTTTGTGCTTTCAGTTTCTAGCATGGGATCTGGTTCTAACCTAGTTGCTGTCTAGTCAGCGCCAACTCATGGTAAGTCGTGTGTGTCAGAGTAAAACTATGCTCCATTGGGTTTTAAATGGCTGTCCCCTTTTGGAAGCAGATCACCAGCCTTTCTTCTGAGGTACCTCTGGGTAGACTTGAACCACCAACCTATTGGATAGTATATGAGCGTTTAACCATTTGTACCACCCAGGGAGAGTTATCAGATGAATAAGACTTCATACATTCTCCTTTCTCTACAAACCCATTCCACTCAAAACCATTCCTATTAGTTCTTGAGCTAGAGTTTCTCAGCTTTAGCTCAGGGGTTCCTGAGCAAATTTCTGGGACATGCCAGCAAAACCAAGAGTTTACTGGTTTCTCTTTCCAGGGGTCAGAGAGAAAAGAGGCTAAACCAAGGCCAAACAGAAGAATGTTAATAAGCAAAGACAATAGATGAAAGGAGGTAAGACAAGGAGAGGTGCAAATACAGAAAATATTTGTCAAAAGTAACTACTGTCTGCTCCTTTAATACCGAGATATTTTGGAGGGTTCCTTGTCAAATATCTGCTTCATTTCTAGCTTCATAAAGAATAGAATGAACTTTTTTTTTCCTCTTCATTTCCAAATCTCTCCCTTTATTATCATAATTAACCTTTGCTTAGAAAGCAAGCACTAAAAACTGCTCAGACAGCACCATTGCATTATTACTTTCAGGCAAAAGTGAGTGGGGGCCTTCTACACGCTCAAGTTAAAGTAGGCACAGAGAGACAGACTCCAGTTTCTAGGAAGGCTGAACCTCTACAGTCAGCACGAAAAGGAGAATTAATGTGTAAATATTAGGAGACTCATACAGTGGCTTCATTCTCCTGGCTACTTAAAAAGAGATGATGTGAGGCCCAGGTAATGGTCAGCATCATACAGGGAAGACCAAGTCCACGCTTTGTCCTGAATCAACTGCTACCACATGAGTCTTCTTGGATAAGTCATCTGAACCCACAGTGACAGAATAGGTCCCTGGATATACTTCTGTGTAGAGGTCCTTAGAGATGTTCTCAGCAGGTTGAGATGCTTTTAGGTTACACTGTGATGCTTGATAGATGCCTTCAACTCCACCATTCCTCGTTTCTGAGCACCAGGATGGCTTTGACTTCCCTCTGTGGTAACAATAGATGTGAGTTGCCCCTTCTTCCTCTGGCACAGATGAATAATATTTCCCACACTGACTTGAAGCATAGTCCATGAATTCAGCCATTGTTTTGAAGAAAGCACTGAGGGTTGGGTATCTTTCTTCTCTCTCTTGGGAGAAGGCGCTGGGGGTCAGCAGCAGGCCATCTTTCTTGGTCCGGCCCTGCAGGGGCAAGAACCCCCATTCTGCCTGTGGGGAGCTCCACTGAATGCCAGTTCACTTGTCTCAGCCCACTCCAGCACTCCTTGACCCAGCCTAGCTGAACGCTGCAGACTAAGTTGGTCCACCCCGTTCAGCTACGCGACCGCCAGACAGTTGTCCATGTCTCCCAGGGGACACATATACACATACGGGTATTTAGCAGGGCTTCAGCAGCCCAGCTCTGGATCGGGGTCTGGGCCTCTCTCCTCCCCCACGTGACCATCCAGAATGAATGTTTTTAATATGAAAGTATTCCAACACAAATTCTAACTACCACTAAACCCAGAAGTAACTTTCCACTCTAAAATTCTCTCTTGCCTATCTACACTAAGTGGACTAAACAACTGTATGTTTGATTCCTAACTGGTACTTTTTAATTAATTCATTAGTTAGTTAATGATCCTTCCCTAATCCAAGGACTCCAATACCATACCATCATTCAACTCACATTTCCAGGCCATGCTAGGTCAGGGAATCAATGGCTCCTGTCTTCTAAAGTCAGAGAGGAAGGAGTTTTGTTTCAATTTTACAACCAGGGGTTAAAGCAGAGAGCATATTTAAGAAAGCAGTTAAATCCCACCATTTATTTCTCTATCATGATCTCACTTGAACACTTTATAAAAAAAGTACTTCCCGACCACACTTTTCTGCTGAAAATTTGTGAGGGAAAATCTATAATGAGGTCTGATTATTGGAAGCTTAAAATTTCTTCTGAGGCATGTATTTTAGAAATAATGAGGGCTTGAAGCCACTTTGACAATAGGTCTGATTTGACCCGACTGATTAAAAGGGTCAACAGAAGTTCATATTTTTCTTCCCTTAGGAAAAATTTAAGAAAAATACGTCTTCAGTGCCTATATTAGGATATCTTTGTGATTAGAAGACTCTCAGCTCAGCAAGAGCTGAGCAAAAAAGTTCTCTAGTGAAAGAAGCTGTAGTGCTCAACTCTAGCACTTAATTACAATTTTTCCTTGCCACTGAAATGCACTTCTCCAGTGTGTGCTGCGATTGAAGGTCTTCCTTCTCTTTAACTGATATATGCTCACAAAATGTAATCATAAGGAATGCTATATTTTTTTGCATTTTTTAAATAATTTATTTAATTTATTTTTGTTATTGTTGAGAATATATACAGCAGAACATACACTAATTCAACAGTTTCTACATGTACAATTCAGCAACACTGATTACATTCTTCAAGCTGTGTAACCATTCTCACCCTCCTTTTCTGAGTTGTTCCTCCCCCATTAACATAAACTCACCAGCCCCTAAGTTTCCTTTCTAATCTTTTGAGCTGCTGTTGTCAATTTGACCCCATATAGATCTTAAAAGAGCACAATGCTCAAAACAGACATTCCTTGCTAGTTTAACTAAAGTATTGTTTGGTTTTAAGAAGCCTTCAGGGGATATTTTTGGTTTAACGTTTAAAGATTATTTTAGGGCAGTAGTTTTGGGAGTTCATCTAGCCTCTGTGGCTCCAGAAAATCTGAATTCTATGAGAATATAAAATTCTGTTCTGCATTTTCCCCCTTTTGGCCTAGATTATTCCATAGACTCTTTGATCAAACGTTCAGTAATGGTAGCCAGACACCATTCAGTTCCTCTGTTCTCATGGCAAAGGAGGCAGTTGATCATGGAGGCAATTAGCCACACACTCCATTTCCTCCATTCCTGATTGTCCTTCCTCCGTTGTTCAAGCAAATAGAGATCAATTGTGCCTTGGATAGCTGCTTGCAAACTTTTAAGACCCCCGGCACTATGCAATGAACTAAGAGGAGTGCTACATTTTTTATGGAGATAGAAATGTAACCAACAAACTTCAAATAGGGTCCAAAAAGATGGTCACTCATAATTTTGTTTTAGATAATGAATTCATTCATGTGTGCATGAGTACAATGAAATGCAGGTGCATCTGTGTGTACATGTAAACACACACACACACACACAAACACACACATCTTGAAAGAAAATCATCAATATATTTCAGCATTTTAGGTGTCAAGAGAACTTTTTTGGGAGAAGTAGCTACCTTAATAGCTACCTGATGAGTATTTCTGTTTATCTTAGTTCAGGTAGGAAGCCTTTAGTGCTACTTTTTAATTTTTATTTTTTTGCTTAAATTATCTTTGAAGGAGATTTTTGATTATTATATCAAGAGTACTTGAGAACATTCTCTATAGCCAAGAATTTTGACCAGGCTTAGACTCGAGGGGGTGGGGGTGGGGGTGGGAGTGGGGAGGTGGGAACTCAATCAAACAAAAAAAAACAGCAGCCAAGATTAGATTTAGAACAACGGGTTTGGAGTCAGATAGCCATGGAATGAGCTATAGTTCCGCCACTTACAGCTATACAATCTCAGCTAAACTCTATAACTATTTGAGGCCTTAGTTTTTCCATCTGTAAAGTGTGGATAATGCTAATGCATAGCTCACGTAGTCAATAAATGAGTATCTGAACTGTGTATTATTATTATTGTTTGATTCTGCCTCTACTTGCTTGACCTAACCTCATCTGCTCTAGTGTTTCAATTCCTGCCAATAAAAATAAGCAGGTAGACCCTCAACTAATAAATATGCTATGTATTTGAGGTCATTTATGAGTCAGTTGCTTGAATATTGTGATTTTTTTTTCCCAGTATTAATAACAACTAGCTCATTTCAAGCACCTATTCTTTGCCAGGCCCCGTGTAAATGCCTCACATGCATTATGCCTTTTAATCTGCATAACAGCTCCGCAAAAATTTACCGAATGAACAACTAAGGCTCAGTAAGGTTATTTTCCAAGGTCACATGGATAGTATGTGGTAAAGCCAAACACAACCCAGGTCTTTGCAACTCAAAAGTCCCTGCTCTTTTTCCCAGGACCATCTTACCTTTAAATAGTATAAAAGAAAAGTAGCAATCAGGTAAAGGATGAATCAGACATGAGGCCAGCTTGCAGAAACCCACTAAGTTTAGAATGTAGCTAACATTTAGGCTTATTGTTTCTCTGTGTTGTGTTTCTCTTAGGATGCTTCCAGTTACAATTAATGGAATAATCTGACTCAAAAAAGTTTACCAGTTGAGGAAATTAATCGTCTCGCCAGGGTTAGGAGCTCTGATATTAGTACAATTGATAGCACGACGGTAGCTTCAAGGCTCAAGATTCTTTCCACTTCTCTCTTATTTTTTTGGTGTGAGTTTCACTTTCAGGCTGTAGCAAGCCAATTTCTCAATGTTCAGATGTCACATAGGGATGCCTCTTACTGTATCTCTTTCTTAGCTGTGATTAAGATAAATGACTTCTTTTCCAGAAGTCTTGGTAGACTTTTAAAAATATATATATCCCATTGACTAGGACTGAATCACACTCGTTTCTAAACCAGTCAATGGCAAGTGTTTGGGGATCATCATGACTGACTTAGTCTAAACGTTTAGAATGGAATCAGATGGATGCTGGGAACCAATAACTCTTCATATCAGTCTATATGGGGAGCCAGGATGAAAATGGAGCCACAGGGAGAGATCTTACAATATTTCTGCACTTTAGTGGATAATATTCTAACTTCTCTGTAGATGAGTAGTGTCCTGTTCCCTGTTGTGGTGGCCACTCCTGCTTGGAAATAGGGGAACAAGACTAATGAACTCTTCTACAATTGAGACTGTTTCTTCTAGTAGTTTGTGTATGTGATGGAGTCTATTCGATATTTGAAGTAGGTGTCTATAAAGCCATGGGAGACTTGACTTTAGCCCAGTTTCTCAGCCCTGGAAGACTTCTAATTAAACAGGGATGGTTATTGGATAATTATACAAACTTATTTAGGACAACCACTTGCATAGGATGAATATATATCCATAATGCCAAAGACTTACTGATAAGAGATTCATTAAACAGTAATATTTTAAGAATTGAAACAGACCTGATTTGTGTTGAACAGAAATTTCATGAGCTCAGATATACCAGAGTAGATATCTGATTTCATCTCTCTTCCCCTCCCTTTCCTCTTTCCTTATTACCTTTATCTCTTTAGCAACAATGTAATTTGGAAAATATGTTTGACCTTTAATTTTGGAAACTGGTTATTTTAAATTCTTTATAAATGCAAAATTGTGCCCAGCATTTGAAGGCAGCCTCCTTGTTGTCCCTAAGACTTTTCCAATTTAAATGTACTATTTTTCTTAACCATCTTTCATGCAATATGGTCCTCTCAAAATCCTGTTTGCCAAATGGTGTGCCTGCTTCATGTTGTCAGTGTCTATTTTAAAATTTAATGCTAATAATGAGGCATAATATCTCAGATATAGTTATATATGTTTGGAATATAGTTAGAATTTTTTTTTGAAATGGCAAATAAAGTTTATCATATAAAGCTCCCATAATCAAACATGTTTTGCAACAGATACTTGCTTGTTCTGGTCAAGGGTCTATAGCTTGTAAAAAACAGTAACTTACTGAGATAGTTCAAATAAGTGGGGATTTTATTGAAAAGTGAGAAGGGAATTACAAAGCAAGGTCAGTACTAATGTGGTAATATACCTGGAAACTAAGTCAGGCACCAAGGTCATCTCTCAGAGAAAGCTTTTATGGAGAACGTGATGTTTAAAATGAATTATAAGGAAGAGCGGGTTTGCTAAGAAGATGAAAAACAGGAAAAGGATCATCTATGGATGTGGAAGGGCAAAGATAAGAAAAAACAAACGGTGTGTTTGAAGAATTTCAAATAGCCTTATATTATTAAAAGTTCGGTTGCAAGAGATGAGCAATCTAGAAATTCTGAGAATATAATTCATTCATTAGACCAGAGATGACATTACTTTATGCAACAGAATCAACCAATTACTTTTTTCTTTTGATTTTATGCATCTATATATATATACATATATATATACACACACACATATATATATAAACTGAGATGTAATTCACCGACACTGAAATGTACAGATCTTAAGTTATGAGTTTTGATAAAATGCATACACTCATGTAATCATCTCTATCAATATATGGAGCCCTGGTGGTGTAATAGTTAAGAACTTGGCTGCTAACCAAAAGGTAGGCAGTTTGAATCCACCAGCTGCTCCTTGGAAACCCTATGGGGCAGTTCTACTCTGTCCGATAGGGTCTCTATGAGTCGGGATCAAGTCTACGACAATTTTTTTTTTAATCTATCTGTCTATATATTTATATATATATAAATCCATCACCCAAGAAAGCTCTAATTGCTCCTTATTGCAATCAGTCCCCCAAGCCCTCAGTCCCCAGCTCCAGCAACCACTGTTTGTATATCTTTCAGCATAGATTAGTGTTTTAATTCTAGAATTTTGGATGAATGGAATCATACAATATGTACTCTTTTATGTTTGCCTTCTTTCACAGATAATTTTTTGAGATTTATATATGCTATTGCATGTATCAGTAATTTATTACTTTTTATTGCTGAATAGAATTCTATTGCATATCTATACCATAATTTGTCTATTCAGTCTTATATTGATGGACATTTACGGTGTTTCCAGTTTTAATTATTACGACCACTGTTGTATATGTCTTTTTGTAGATACATGTTTCCATTTCTTTTGAATAAATATTTAGGATTAGTATTGCTGGGTCATAGGGCTAAGTATATTTTCCAGCCTACTGTAACATTTACACTTCCATGAACAAATCAAATCCTCAGGAACATTTGGTATTGACATGATTTTAAAATTTTTACAATTCTAACAAGTGTGTAGCGATGTCTTATTGCGATTTTAATTTTCATTTCTCTAAGGATTATGATGTTTCACACTTTTTCGTTTGTTACTGGCCATTCCTATGTCTTCCTTATTGATCTGTTCAAGTGTTTTTCCCAGTTTTAATAGGGTCATTTTTATTTATTACTAAATTGTAGGAGTTCTTTATATATTGTGGATATGTCCTGTGCAAAAAAAATATGTTTTGTGACTATTTTTCCCAATCTATAACTTACATATGATTTCCTATACTGTGCCTTTTGGTGGGCATTTTAATTTTGATAAAGTCTAATATGCCAATTTATCTTTTTAATGATTAGTATTTTTTATGTCCTATCCAAAAATGTTTTGTCAATCCTAGGCTGCCGAAATATTCTCCTGTATGTTCTAGAATTTTAGCTGTTATGCTTATGTGTACAATTCATCTCAAAATAGTCTCAAAATAGTCTTTGTGTGTGGTGTGAGGTAAAATTCAAGGCTCTCCACTCCCCAGTGTGAATGCTCAATTGTTCCAGCACCATTTGTTTGAAAGATTTTTCTTACCCCATTGGATTGTTTAGTGACTTTGTAGAAAATCAATTGAACTTATGTTTCTCTACTTCTGGTCTCTATATTTAGTTCTCTTGAATGATTTTTTGTCTCTTTATATCACTACTACATTGTTTTGATTAGCGCAATAAGTTTGGAAGAAAATGGTATGAACCCTCCAACTTTTTTTTCTTAAACATTCTTTCCTCCAGTTGCGTGTAAGTTTGGTCACTTAATATTGTCCCACAGTTCACTGATTGTTAACATTATTTCAGTCTTTTTTTTTCTTTCTGTTTTTCAATTTGGATAGTTTATTTTATTATGACTTTGTTTTCTTCTCCAGTATCTAACTGGCTATTAATCTCATCCAATATATATTGTATTTCAGATACTGTGTTTTTCATTTCTAAATTTTTTTGTCTTTTTTTATATATCTTCCATATCGTTCCTCATCATACTTATGTGTTCCTCTCCATTTTTGACCATATATATTTTAGATTGTTTTAATAATCTTGCCTATCAATTCTATTATTTATGTCATTTACAGTTCTGATTGTATTTTCTCCTTCTTATAGATTTATTTTCCTGCTTCTTTGCATTTTCAATTTTAGGTTGTTCGGTGACAGATTTTTAGCTTATATATTTTTGGACTTCATTCTGGGGTGCACTTAAGTTCCTTAGAGTGAATTAGAGTCTTTCAAAATTTGTTTTCAAGTTTTGTTAGGATGGGCTCAGACCAGTATTTAGTTTAGGACTAATCTGACAACTTTTCTGAGGCAATATGCTACTGAGACTCCACCTATTATCCCATGTTTCACGTTTTTGCACGCTGGCTGGTAGAAACATGAATTCTTCTGGGTTCTGTCTGAGACTGGAGGATTATTCCATGTGTTGTTTTGGGTGAATCTTTCCCTAGACTTGATCATTTCTGCAAACATACATGAAAATCAACATTCAACCAAAGACTCAAGGGTCTTCTCTGTAGATCTGCAGAACTCTCTATTTGTGTTACTCTAGACCTCCTCCCCTCTGTTACTCTAGACAACTATTCTAGCCTCCTTGATGGGTCACTTACTGGGACCACCTCATTGGTTTTCCTTTTTGTAAGGATCACTGTCCTAAGTTTTCTCTTATTCAGTGTTTTAGAACTTTTGAATCATATTGTTTGTTCAATGTTCTCTTTGTTTAGTGCAGAAGAATAAACCTATCCCATGACCAGAAGTAGAAGACTTCTACTTTCCTTTTGTCCTATTTTGTCCTTTTCCTATTTGTCACTGGATTCAATATGCTAACATTTTTTTCAAATACTTTTTTCATTTATGCTCGTGAGGGGTATTACTTTTTAGGTTTTGTTTTTATACACATTTTCTGGTTTTGATATCAGGGTAGCACTGACATCATAAATTAAGTTGGCAAGTTCCTCCACTATTTTCTGGAATATATGGGTTGGTTTTGATAAATTTTTCCCCTAAATGTGTGAAAAAAAATCATCACTGAAGCTACTGTGATTCTAGTTTTCTTTCTGGAAAATAGTTTAATAATGAGTTCAGTTTCTTTAATAAATATCATGCTGTGTTAATTTTCTATTTATTCTTGTGTTAGTTTTGGTTTTTTTTTTTCTTTCAAGGAAACTGTCCATTCCTTTAAGTTTTTAAAAATTTATTACCATAAATTTTATAAGAATCTCTTACTATCTTTTTAATATTCCTTAAAGACCAGTAATGACATTCCTCTTCTATTCCTGATGTTGATAATTTGTCTCTTCTCTGTTTTTGTTATCCCCTTAATTATTGTTTTTTCTCAGTTTATAGATATTTTCAAAAAACAGCCTTTGCTGTCATTGTTTTTCTATCATGCTTCCATTTTGTGTTTACTGATTCTAATCTTATTTTTATTATTTACTTCCTTTTACGTATTTTGGGTTTAATTTGCTCTATTTTTTATATGTTTTCCAGGGGAAACTTTATTTCATTATTTTAGACCTTTTTTTTTCCTAATATAACCAATTTTCTATATAAACCCTGTTTTAACTAATCTCATAAACATAGATATGTTGTATTTTCACCTTCATTCCATTCAAAATGTTTTCTAATTTATCTTGTGATTATTTATTTGATCCATGGGCTATTTAGAAATGTTTTGCTTTATTTTGATATAGTTGTGGATTTTCAAAATGTCGTTCTGTACTGATATTTATTTTAATTTTATTGTAATCAGATAAAGCACTCTATATTACTTAAAGCCTTTAAAAATTATGATCCTGTTTTGAGGTATAGTATATATTCTCTTTGGTGAATGCTTTATATATGCTTGAGAAAATCTGAATGTGCTGCTATGGGATGGAATATTCTACAAAAGCAAATAGGTCAAGTTTATTGATAAAATCCATTGCCGGCCAGTCAATTCCAACTCATAGAGACCCTATAGGACAGAGTAGAACTGATCCGTAGAGTTCCCAAGGAGCAGCTGGTGGATTTGAACTGCCAACCTTTTGGTTAGCAGCTGTATCACTTAACCACTGCGCCACCAGGGCTTCAAGTTTGGTGATAGTGTTGTTCAAGTTTTCTATATAATTGCTGAATT
Organism: Dugong dugon; assembly: GCA_030035585.1. Taxonomy (NCBI): domain Eukaryota; kingdom Metazoa; phylum Chordata; class Mammalia; order Sirenia; family Dugongidae; genus Dugong; species Dugong dugon. The sequence continues at coordinate 66,302,021 of CM057467.1, forward strand.
TTGGGGGGGGGGGCAGTTATTAAAATAGGAGTGTTGACGCCTCCAATTATAGTTGGGTATTTGTCTATTTGTCCTTTCAGATTTGTCTGTTCTTACTTTATATATTTTGAATTTCTATTTTTAGGTGAATACACATTTATAGTAGTAAGTCCTACTGATGGATATTTATTGATGGATATGTCCTCTTGGCGATATTTCTTTCTTTCTGTAGATCTGAGTTTCCATCTGCTATTATTTTTCTTCAGTCTTAAGAACTTCCTTTAATAGTCCCTGTAGGGCAGGTCTATTGGAGATAAATTCTTCACCTTTTGTTTTTCTGAAGCAGTTTTAATTTCTTCATCATTCCTTAAGGATATTTTTATTGGTTATGGAATTCTAGTTTTTTTTTTTTTTTTTTTTTTTTTTTTCCTTCTTTAAGCCCTTAGGAATATTGTTCCATAAATTTCTGGCTTGCATTGCTTCTGATGAGAAGTCAGTGGTTTTCTCATTCTTGTTTCCATGTATGTAATATGTTGTTTCCCTCTGACTGCTTCTATTTATTACTAATTTTTAGCACATTAGCTCTGATATGCCTGGGTGTGATTTTCTTTGTATTTTTCTTATAGAAAGGTTAGTAGAGATTCTTGAATTTGTTAACATTTATCATCAAATTAGGAAAAAACAATGTTTTCATTATTTCTTCAACATTTTTTCAGCCTCCTCTTTCCTTTTGTTCTCCCATTGCATATTTTTCCACTGAATATTTTCAAACCAATTACTGAGAATTGTTCCCACCCCCTAGAAGTTTGACTCTCTGTGCTTCAGTCTGTGGAGTTTCTATTGGCTTATCTCCAAGATCATTTATCTTTTCTTTTGCGATGCCCTATCTAACATTAAGTCTATCCTGTGGATTTTTCATTTCAGATATTGTAATTTTCAGTTTTACAATCCATTCAGTTCTTTTCTAATTCTTCCACTTCTCTATTGATAGTCTCCATCAGTTTACTGTTTTAAAGTCACTTTCTGCTAATTTTAAGATCTCTGGGTCTATTTACTAGTGGATTTTTGTTTTGTTTTGTTTTAATATATATGTGTCACATATTCTTGCTTTTGCATATGTCTAATAATATGTTATTTTGTCTAGATATTGTGAATTCTGTTTATGACATTCTAATTTTTTTTTTTTTTTTTTTAGTCTTCCTTTAGAAAATGTTGAATTTTGTTCTGATAGGTGGTTGATTTACTGGAAAATCAGCTTTATTTGTTCAAGCCCTGTTTTCAAGCTTTGTTAGGATGGTTCTAAAGTGGTACTTACTCTAAGGCTAGAGTAGCTCTATTCAGAGGCGGTCTCAGTTCAATATCCAGGTTATTCAGCAAAGTATCTCCATACTCTGTCTGCTCAGAGTGTTTTTATCTCCCAGCATCGTATAATCTTGGGAATTTCCATTTAGCTCACAGCTTCCCCACAGCTGTTTTCTTTCAGGCCTTGAAGAGTCTTGCTCTACTCATGTACAGCTTAGTAGTAAGCAAAGACTTAGAGGTAACCCTATACTTATTTTTGGTGCTCCTTCTCTGTGCAACTCGCTATACTCTGGTATTCTGTCTTGCCAATTCCAGTTGCCTTAGCGGCCTAAACTGCCGATCGTCACTTCCTAACTCAACAAGACCACCTCACTCTGCTTGGGCTCCACCATCCTGCACTATGCTCCAGAATGAGTTTCCAGGCAGATAGTTGATGGTGATCAAGTGTCTTGCCTCAATTGTTTCCATTCTCTGAGTGATCATGTCCTGAATTGCCTATTGTTCATTGAAAAGAGATGCTTGATATATTACGCCCAGTTTTATAGTTACCTATGGTGAGGGTGCTAGCTTACCACTAACTACTCTGTCACAATCAGAAACAGAAATCCTGTCAAGGATCTTTTGAAAAATACGGATGCAGGGCCCCAGTTCGTATCTATTAGATTTGAATCTCTTGGACTTTCAAAAGACCACAGTTTTCACTGTTTAGATTTATTGGAAACATTTTGATCAAAGGGGTTACATAGTCCTATTTCTACCTTTAGAAAGATGGGAGGGCACTTTGTGAGTGAAGGCAAGGAAACCAGTTAGTATTCTATTGCAATCATTTATAAAAATTTTTAAAAAATGCTGAAAACTTGAATTAGGGTGATAGAAATGAGATGGAAAGATGAGCAAATATTGGGAATATCTAATAGGTTACCTTATTTGTTCACAAATTACATAACAATGGTAAGAAGGGGAAGGAGTCAGTTATAATAGTTTTCTAGCGACAGAATAGCCTTGATAACAATTCTATTAAATAAAAAGAAAGTATGTAAATGAGATAACGACTTCACTTAAACATGTATTTCATTTGCAATAGTCCTGATAAAACATGAGGGCCTATGTTATACAATAAGATGGAAACTGCAAAAAATAATAAATATGAGAGACATTAAACAGTATTTGGTGTTTGATTAGGATGGATAGGGGAGAGAATAATTCAGGTATTACCCAGATGTTTCTAGTTTGGATAGCCATCCAATTATTTGAGAGTGAGAACATTGGTGAAAGAGCAAATTTGGGGTGGGAGGGGTTGAGGGATGAAGCCAGTGATGAATTCTGAACTGCACATAGTGATTTTGAGGACATACAGGTGAAAGATTTGGTTGCCAGATTTATAGATGTGGTTGTGAGAAAGAGACAAAATTTAGAAATAGAGACTAGGAATTGAAGCTAAGGTAGATGAACTCTCCATAAAGAGACTGAGTAAAGTGAGAAGAAAAGAAGGACTTAGGAAAGCTAAATGGAGAAACAAAAGTGCTGATGTTAACAGAATGTTTTAAGTGAGGTTTCTGCCTTCCTTTGTTGACAGCAAAACATTTCAAAACCATTTATTAAAGTACTCAGCGTAGCATGACTAAAGCTGTGCATGAAGAATATTTTTGAAAAAGTTTTTTTTTAATTTGCAGTAGGATTTTCCTTCTCTGCTCATCACATAATCAAAATCTGCAAGTATACAGATACTATTACTGGTCAACAAAACAAGGCCATTATCTCTCCTAATTATAATCTAAGTTTGAGAATATGGAGTATATATTAATGTTCATTTTATTGATTTTTTTTTTTTTTGGTGCTTATCTCTAACTCAATTGATATTTTGCATATTAGCAAAAAAAAAAAAATTAGTGATTAGTCCAAATGGTGAACAGATTGCAATACAAACAACTGTGGCTATGAGAAATCTAAACAGTATGTGTATTGTGTGTGATTAGCTTTTTTTCCGGCATTGTTATTCCATGTCATTGCAGTAGATGTAATTGCATCTTGTGAATACATTACAACATGTGTTTTACCCAGATGAAGAGTAATCACAACAAGTAATTCGAACTTGTCATTTGTTAGAATTACTATAAATGGCAGGAGAATATTTTGTTAAATTTTTATGACTGAAATATGCATTTTTGTAACCATTACAAAAAGTTACTAGAGGTGCCAGATGCCTGATGGAAGTCTATCTGTTAGATTGTATTCCTAGTTTAAAAGAAAGAAAGTAAGTCCACAATGAACTTTCCACCTTACCACTCTCCTGTAGAATTTTACTTAAATTCATGGTCATGGGGAAACACATCACACACTTACATGCACGTATGTACATATGCATGTAGAGACACACATGCACACACACACACTCAACAAATAAATGGAAATCAGACTATATAATCATCTCTGTACATCTTTTGTTTTTGAAAAAAAATAAAGTCACTAGGATCCTTCTGTGGCAGTGTGCTTACAGTTTTTTTACACTGCTTTATTTTGACTTCCTGTTTTTCTTCACCCTGTTTTCCCCTTTTCCCACTTCCCTTCCTTTATTCCAGGCTCCCTGTCTCAGCTATTGTCCACGACTCTCAGGCAGTGTGTTTGGCTCAGGCTGATGTAGGTGCCCCTCATCTGTCCGCCTCATCTGATTCCCCTAGGACGCTGTGTATGCAAGGATTTGAGGTCTTATTAGATTCTGTTGTAATTGCCAGTTACGTTAGCAGCCTGACACTTAACTATGATATCCTTTAGGTTAGGGACTGTGATGGTTAAGATTGTGTGTCAACTTGGCTGGGCTATGATTCTCCGTGTTTTAATGTAATCACTCCCGTGATTGAATATACTGTGCGTAGCCAATCAGATGAAAGGGAGTCTCCTTGGGGGTGTGGCCCACATCTGTATATAAGCAGACGTTCTGGCTTTTTGCTCTCTCTGGATCCTGCGGCTGCTTCCTGTCGTCTCATCTACCATTCTTGGGACTTGAGCTGTCAGCTTATCTGCTGAACCTGGGTTTCGTCGATCTGCACAGCCTGTGAGTGGGAGCCCTGCTCTCCGACCTTCCAATCTTGGGCTTGCCAGCTTCTGCAGCTGTGTGACTTGGGAGAGGCCTCTACCCTGATCCATGGACTTGGGATGTTCTAGCCTCTACAATCACGTGAGCTGTTTCCTTGATATAATCTCTCTCTATATATATATTTATACACTTCACTGGTTTTCCTTCTCTAGAGAACCCAGCCTAAGACAGGGACATTCATTGTCTTACTCTTCTTTTTATATTCCCAGTATCTAGCACTGTGTCTATAATATACTAGGCATTCAACGCCACCTCCTCAACTTCGTCTGAACCCTAGCCCAGTTTGTCTTATTATTAACCAACACAATCAGAACTCTTTCTTAGGTGTGGTGGTAAAGAGATAAGTATGTATCCTAGGTACTCTAGGAATTCACCAATTCTGTAACCAATCCTTTGTAACCAAAGCAAAAAAAAGTAACAGTTCAATACGTGTATACATATAATTCTCTAATAAAAAAATAATAAATGAGTAGTAAACTCTCATGGAAATCTTCATGGGAGGAGCATCATTTTGTTTCTGTCCTAAAAATACATACAACTTTGCTAGGCAGAGAAGGTGATAGACAAAGTTGGACAAAGCCAGGGGCAGGAAAACATAGGGCAAAGTGTGGGAATAGAAGGTGGTAAGTTCTCTAGGGTATCTGCAGTAATAGAGAGGAGCAAGGCCAAGACACTCATCTGAAATATGTGAAATTAAATAGACTGTGCGTAAGTCACACATTTTGAATATCTGTGTCAGAAAGAATTACTCAAATTGCTGTAAGTACGTGTGTGGAATTATGTAAAACAAAAACGTAGTGCATGTGCTTATAAATTGGCATTTATTAGGAATAGCTCAAGCCAAGGTTATCTGATGCAAATTAAAATTATAAGCTATAGGAACTTTGTGGTAATTTGAAACCCTACTCATAACAAGTGGTTGGTTGGTTTGTAAAAAAAAAAAAGGGGGGGGGGAGGGGAAGGGGGAAAGGATACTATGAGAAACATTAAAGAAAATATATTATCTATCACTGGTATATTATGTAAATAATCAATATTTTAAAATAGAATGCTATATGTTTGTCTGGATAAATTGAATATTTGTCTACCATCCCTTTTCTTTTTGTATAACTTCCCTGCCTATTTCTATTATTACAATCTTTTGTCATATGTCTATTATGAATAATGTCTGGTAAAGTCAGTGAATGTTTTTTGAGAAACTAGAGAAAAAAACAAAGAGATAGCTAATTCCCAACACTTGTTAACTGACAACAACAACCACAACTAGTATTTGTTCTATTATCACGTAGAAGTGTTAAAGGGATCTGCCCATCATTTGGGAACTTGATCTTGCCAAATGAATTGATAACAACAGAAACGTTAATTTATGTGAGGGAATATATGCCAGCACGTTAAACCAGAAACTACTAGCACAAGAAAAACACAATCTGCAACATAAAACATATGTGTGTGCTCTCTTACATGCACACACACGATCACACGCACACACACACGCTCACACACAAACTATACGTGCTTTTCATGTTTTCCTTGTTTACCACATTGATAAAAAAAACATGATTTTTATTGATACTGCCACAAATTGTTTGACATTGAATAAGTCACTTGCCCTCTTTATATCAATAGATTTCTATCTATAAAACAGAGATTGTTTCCCTGGATAATCTGCAAGTTACCTTCCAGCTCACAGATTTTACTAATGGTCATGTTAATATCAAGAATTATTTTTATTTGGTGTGAAGCAAGAAAATAAACGTCAGTACAGTATCCAGAATGTTGATGCATATTTTAGGGGACATGCAACAAATGAAAAACAAAATAAAACAAACCCATTTTCATCGAATTGATTCTGATTCATAGCAACTGTATATACAACAAATATTTGAATTTATATCCTTATTGATGAAGAATTTTTCTTAACTTGCATAAGTATTCAAGATTCACCCTTCCTGTTTGAAAACTGCTGGCAGAAGAATCTGTGGCCACAGACCCCTATCAGATAGCTTAATTTGCATGTTTGAGCAGGAGGCTGACCACATACCTCCAGACTTGACAGAGAAACGTTGGATGGCCCTGGATCAGTCCTTCCTGAAAAATGTAGATACAGCCACTTTAAAAAAAAACCTCACTATTGCTGAAAATACAAGGTATCTGCACACTACAAATATTTCTTCTTCTAAAAGCAAGTTATTTCAGCCTCTTTTAAAACTACCTTTTTTTACACAAATAACGTGCGCCTTCTACATTTGTTTGTCAATTTCTCCCTCCCCCCCCATGAGGTATGTTCATTAGCACTCCTATGCCATTTTTTTTTAGATGTTGCTATGAAAAAAAATTAGCATAGCATGCTTATAAAAATACCTCATGGCGGGGGACGAGAGGAAGCTTTTGGCAAACAAACATAGAAAGCACGTGTTATTTGCGTAAAAATACAGAAACTCAATTTGGTGCAAATTCTATTTTTTTAGACTTCTTGGTCTTTCTCCTATTCAGTTGAACTGTTATCACTTGCCCTTGCTGAGATATAATAATGATGTGTGTTAACACAGTAGTCTTCATGCTCCCTGGAAGGGATGTTATAGTAAGATGTGATCTCCATGTGCAGTTCTGACAGTTCACTTACATCAGTTTCTCTTACAAATAAAATAACTAAAGACTTGGTATAGCATGCCAGTCAGAACCATGGGTTTGAAGTCAAACAGATAATGCTTTCCAATTCCACCTCTAATCTGTTATGTGATGTTAGACAAAAATTCACTTCACTCACTTCAGTTTTCCCGTGTGTATATATAATGGTACTAATAAGGTCTTTTTCTATGAACCAGGGATATTGAGTACTTTGTCTGAGATGGCATAACTGGTAGGGGCCGCAATCAAGAGTTGAACCTTGGTCTTTATGTCTCCAAGTCTTCTGGCTCGATTCACAGGGAAATGCATACATAATACATACCCCTCAAAAGATACATTAAAATTCTCAAGAAAAGTAAATCAATTCTGATAGGAGGAATCAGTGGAGCTTTCTCAAAGAAGTGGAATTACGGTGGCTACTTAAAGCCCAAGTAGAATTTTGATAGGGGTATGTGGGCATGTTGGGACTCTGGAGGGAGAAGCAGCCCTGTCAGTCCAGGAAACAACCCTAGCAAAGACACAGAAGCTTCAAAGTGAGTAGCTTGTTTTAGTGAACAGGAAACAGAACCATGGGATTAAATAAATGTGGCAGACAATGAGGCCAGAGAAGTAAATCAGGTGAATTTTGTAGGACCTAATTACTTGCTGAGATTTGGAATATATTCTTTTTAGTGAGAAATCATTGAAGGTTTTTAAACAGAAGAGTGGCAAAAAAATATAGATTCTGTAAATATCCCTCAGTAATTCAAATTTTGCAATTCAAAGTTCAGTTTAAAAGAGTCTTAATAATATATAATGCATATATATTACAGGTGTTACTTGCATGGCTATAGTCACACTTAATATTTATATTTATTTAAGAAGAGCCTAGCAATAATCCAGGACAGAAAAGATAAGACCGTGAGCTTTGGGTGAAGCAGGAGACAAATATGAGATACATTTCCAAGGTAGAATTTACAGAATTTGCCAAGGATTCACTGGGGAAAGATGTTAGAGAGGTGGAGTTGAAGATGACACAGAGGTTTCTAGTCAAGGTAACAGGAAGGGCGGAGGCTCCATTAGCTGAGGAGGAGATCCCAGGAGAAAAAGTTTGAGCAAGGGTCAAGTGGGGTAGAGATAATAAGCTTAGTTTTAGACATGTGGAATTTGAAGTGACAGCTAGATTGCCCTGATTTTGAGATAAAGTCACAAGGTCACAAGAGCTGGCCCCAGAGGGCTAAAGTTTTGAGGTATAAAGGGGTAAAAGAAATGATAAGATACTTCTAGAGGAGCTTGAAAACATCAAATGATGATGAGCATAATCGTCTGCCTGGTAATAAAATCTCAGAAACCTTCTGATGTAGATAGATCCGCATGAATCGTTTTACTAGGAGATATAAAAGGATGTGCTCTTAGAAGACGGATATAATTCACAAATTATAGTTAATGTGCTGCAGAATTATTAGGGGTTCAAATATAACTAAAAATGCAGTAAACTCAACCACCTCATAATAAGGAGCTGACAAGTGATGCAGAAAGTCTGTTTGAAAAAATAGCTCCCTGCCACTTGTCACGGTGTCGTCGCAGATGAGGAACATAAATAAACATGTCACTCACAGTGATCTCACTTCCTTGTACAAGACTGTCAGCAAAGTAGGGTGAGAGAACAAAATCGCGGGCCTGGGTAACAAATCAAACAAATAATAGAAACAAAAAAATGAAGAACCCTCTTAGTCTCATAGTTATGCTAACTCCAGGTCATGGGGGAAGGGGCCACACAAGAGCTGAACCGTACTTCTAGGAATGTACAGTAAGGCTACTCATTCTACTAGGAGCACCATCAGAATCTAGTCATTGCATTGTTAATTTTGGCTGCATCTTGAACACAGTATTTTTACAAATGTGTATTACCAAACTGAAATGTCAGCATTGGAGACTATCTGGCATCGGTACTCCATTGTGTGATCTTATTTTCCAGATGAGCAGAGACCAGGATGCACATGAATGAGATTAGATCTAGCAATCTATGTCACTTTGGGCAAATCACTCATGTTTTTGAGCCTTAGCTTCTTCTGCACAATCGGTATTGCAATAATAGCCTACAGTTCATTGAGAGAAATGACTTGGATAAAGTATTCAAAGAGTCTAGGGAGTTAAAGGTGGTATATTGAACAAAAACATTTCATTTTTCTCTCTTCTGAAAGCCAACTTAAATGACAATAAATGGTGTTACAACAATAAAAAAACAAAAAAAAAGCCATAAATTCACAAGGATAGAAAGAAAGAAAAGAGGTAGAAACAAATGGAAGCTGGAAAACAGAAGATAAATAGTAATTGATTTAGGTGATATGAGGAAACTAAATCCTAAGCCATCAGTGGGAAAACTGAAAAACAACTTTGTTTGCTTCAAAGGAGTAAACAAATCTCATATCATTCAAGAAGTCCTGGCATGGGGTACCTCTGAAAGTAGGAGGGGTGCTGTAAGGATAGGACTGGTTGAAATTCTGCTTAAGAAGTATTTAGATCCTCGTATCTCCTCCAGTCCATGTAGCTGAGCAACATTGCTCCTCTCTCCATCTCCTCATCACAAAAGATCAGACGGTTTCTCTAGATCTGGCGAAGCATAGTGTGTCTATACTAGAGGGCACTAGGCGCAGTTGAGGATATTAACATTGTACTGACAACAATGAAATTAAACGAATGTTTTGATCACAAACTGGAGTCGAAACCTCCGTCCTCCTCGCCTATTTGATTCCCAGAACCCTGAGTGCCAGCTTAGACTTGGAGGCCAGATATTTGAATATTTTCCTCAGGTCATACTGATGAGAACAAGAAAAAACCAAAAGACACTGATGTTAGGTGGACCCCAAGAATGACTCAGCCAGATTACCCTGCAGTGAAGTCAACGGTAAATAATTCCACCTACGTAGAGTTTCTAATCAGCTAAGGGTAGGTAGCGCCCTATCCTTAAACGTGAAAAAACAGCCAAGGATTAGTAAACATTTGAAAATATCTTATTATATGAAAGACAAATTAAAACTAAATAACCAAATTTGAGGAACATATTAGACATATTAGGCTACCATATTAGACAAGGCAGCCTGTATCTTCTCATATGTTGCTGTAGGAAAATAAAAGGTTAAAAAGAGTCTATCATTAATCCTTCTCAGCAATGTATGAGAATATTAGGCTGCTTTGTTTAATATGGTAGCTAGCCACTAGCCAGAATTCCCTGAAATACATTTCAAAAGTAGAATTTCCCACACACAAAAATAATAATAATAATTCTACATACTCCATCTCTTCATAGAGATTTATAATGTTAATTAGCATATTAAATATCCTGATAAGTCTTATAACGAAGAGACTTTAAAATTTTTATTTCCACCAAGATTTCTGAAACAAAAAACTGGACACTTTCTAAAGAGAGTGCCTATTTATGTGTTTGACTCACTCACTAATCTGTATACTCCTAAACTCAAAACAAAACTGTCAAGTCAATTCCAACTCATAGTGGCCCTATAGGACAGAGCAGAACTGCCCCATAGGGTTTCCAAGGAGTGGCTAGTGGATTCAAGCTGTCAACCTTTTGGTTAGCACCAATAGCTCTCAACCACTGTGCTACCAGGGCTCCCGTATACTCCTAACCAAAAGAAATTGTTGCCGTTGAGTCAATTCTGACTCATAGCAACCCTATAGGTCATAGAGTTTCCAAGGAGCGGCTGGTTGATTACTCCTAGAGAGTAGGAATTTGGTTTAGTCTACCTTTATATCCACAATGCCTAGCACACTACCTGACGCACAGTAGGCTTCCAGGAAATAAATGAGTGATAAATTAATGAAGACTCTTTCAAACCTGAGTAGGGTGAAATATATATATATGTATATGTGTATTTATATATATACACATATATCTTCTTCAGGTTGTATATATATATATATATATATATATATATATATACAAACATCTTTATGTCTTTATATCTATATCTTTATATAAAATATTTCTAGGACTATAAGATTCCATCAGTTTTAAGACTCATCAAAGCTAAGACATTACTTGTTTTACCAATTTGAAGACGCAACCTAACTTCAGATACATTAAAAATATAAAAAATTCCAAAATCTAGTGAACATCTCCCTAATATGTACTCAGGCTCTCAGACAAGGTGACTAAGGTTTCCTTCTGGTGAAACTCAGTGGAGAAGGTGAAAAATGTCACTTCTTTAATATGTGCTACATAAACTTTAGAATTCAGGATTTTTGAAGTTCAGGGTAGAACTCCCAAGGAGTTTTTTAATGCACATATAGAAAATCAAACCCATAGATAGGATCTGAAGCTGTAAGATAAATGTGTTCATGTTCAACTGAAAAAGTTCCCATCCTTCTCCACTTTTATCATAAGGATGATTAAGGTGATGGGGAATAAAATACATGTGACAGAACAGATGGAAAAGTTCACCGAAAATAACTGTAAAAGTTTCTCTCTCTGAGGCAGGCTTGGCTTGACATACTTACCACCATCATGACTGACTGGATATATATATGTGTGTGTATATATATATACTTTTTAATGTCTAGTGTCTTCTTACTTATTATTTTAAATTACCTCAGGTTCTCAAAGGAAGCAGAACTTCACGGGAAATAAATTCTGAGAGCTGCTATAATACTTGATTTTATGATTCTGTAAGAGAGACCTACTAAATCCACTCAGAGCCATCTCTAAGATTTAGAAGATTCCCTGCTGTAGAAATATGAAATGTCTTTTTAGTTACAATCCTTAGTGTTGAATCAAAGAATTATTATATTTTTGAGTTGCAAAACCTGATATCTTTGAGTATCGTGCTATCAAACCCTCACGTTTCAGAATAGTACTAGTTGTTATGCATCCAGGGATTTAGAGCCAGAAAAAGCTGGATCCAAATTCTGGCTCCTCCTTTTAACAAGTGAAATACAAGTCTAGTCACTTCTATTTTTCTTGACCTTAGTATCTTCATTTGTAAAATAAGAACCGTTCCTAGCTCACAAGGTTATTGTGAGGCTAAAGGGAAAGGATGAATGCCAAGCCCATCCCTCCAGCCCCCTTACCTGTTGCTTCCTCACTCGCGCTGACCCTTTATTAATAGCAAAGGGCTAGAAGCGCTTTCAGCACACTGCCTCCTAACTCCATGTCTTGGCCTAAGCTGTTCCCCGATGTGATGCCTTCCTTCTTTAACAGATTAATTCATATGCACCCCGTTAATATTAGCATAGCCCTGCCTCACTCCAAAATCTTCCTTTCTTGTGTTTCACAACACCCAGTGTCCACCTTAATATTATGGTTTGGTATCTCATCACTTAACTAATACTTTCTAGAGCCAGGGACTATGTTTCTATTTTCATTTGTCCTTTATCTTCAGTGTCTTACAAAGTGCCAGCACATAGAAGGCATGCAACTGATGTTAATGGTCCAATAATAAAATCCATCCAAATGTATGGCAGTAATAAGAACTTTTTGCATTGTGGTTGATGTTTTTTGTCCTACCTTGTGCACACACACACACACACACACACACACACACACACACACACAAAACTGATAGGTTCATCTCAATGATTTTCCAATGAAAGTAAGCCCAATTAATACAGAGACACACAATGATGACAGGTGCTAGTGAATGCAGTATCAATACCACGGCTATCTTCTTAGCTCAGAACAGGCCCCCTCACGAGCGTTCAATTTAGATTTTAAAAGATCAAGGAAAGTTATCGCATGCTAATTAGCTATGACTTCCACCTTTACATGGTTGATTGGAAATGGCAGGATAATGCCCAGTGGGCAGAAGGGGCACCCCACCCCCCTAGCCATTCTGGCACAACACAACATCACTTTCACCCATCTCATACCTTCAATGTCACAAAGTCAAGATGCCTTCAGTGTAAACAAGGAAAAACTTCATTATGTCAAATCATGAAGTTGAGATTCTGGAGGTGGCAGGTGAGTTCTACTTCAGGAAGATAGAAAGTACCCTGTCACTGGAGGTGCTCCTCCTTGTTGTGGCTCTCTATTCCCATAGTGCCAGGCATCTTCCCTATCCCTTTCGTGACTTGTTTGATGTGCTGCATCCCAACTGATTTTTATGCCTCTGGAGTTCTTTCAGAAGGACATAGCAAGATTTGAATGCATTTAGCCTCAAGGTGGGAGTCTTTTGAAATGTGTGAAACTCAAGAACCCAGAGTTGGAGCTTCATTTTTGTGTTAATTGAGCATTGTCTTAGGTGATGCCTCCTGGATGTGTGAGTTTTCTCAACTTTTGACAGGTTTGCCCTTATTTCTGTAAGATAAGCCTCCTCACTTTGTTTCCCAGTTACTATGTTCTCCTGAGAATGTACATATCCTGAAAATAAGCTATTCCCAGTCTTCTTTCAGTCATAGTGGCCATTTTCTTCCTGATACCACTTATTGTCTCCAGGTGTTACTGGCTCCCTGCTCTTATAGCTTCTGAGCAGTAAATAGTGCCTTTTCAATACGGAATAATACAGTGCAGTGGTAGTTTTTAAGAGACTCGAATTCCTATAAATTATTCTTACCCTGCATTCAGTCTTAGGGCCCAGTCATTGCTTTCATGTGTAGCAGATGGAATGCACTCCTGTAAGTGGTTCTGCAGTGTTCCAGGGCAGTTGTTTCTGCTTCTTAGCTGTTATTACTGCTTTTGTTATAATGAAGAATACGTAGTAGTGGTAATTTTCCTCAGATTAAGATCCCTTTAGTTTTATTTATTTGGCCTGGCAGTACTGCTTTTGCAGTAATGAAGACTGCATTGTAGTGGGAATTTTCCTGAGGTAAAAAAAATCCCTTGGCTTTATTTATTTGGGCTGTAAGTACTGCTTTTGCAGTAAGGAAGAATGCATTGTACTATCTTTTGAAAAGTTTCATGAAAAATAATAAAAAGGCTAAGAAGTGGGAGACTAAAATACAATCTATGTATAGTCATTGCCAGATGCCTTCATGTTTTACAAAATTTCAAGAAATAAAGTTTAAAAAAAAATTTAAAAAATGATTTTATCATTGATTCATATCAGCAGGATTTATGACATCTAGGATTCCATGGGACATATTGGATCCCAGATAATGGGTATCAAAATCCATAAATCATAACAAAAGTTCTAAACTGGTCCTTTAATCAACATGCCTTCCATTAGTGAAAACACATGGTGTCAACAAAAGCTTCAAAGGAGAAAATAATTGTGTCTTGAAAGAGTTATAAAATCTGTATGACTGACTTTTTTTTTTTTTTAATTTCTTTATTCCCCAGGGTGAACACATAGCAGGCACCCAAAACATGTTGATTGGTTAAATGAATAAAGTAATCAAACATGGGCTGGGCAGCCACGTGGCACAGAACATGCATGGGAAAGTAAAGTATATGGTATGAGCGACGTGAGTTCTTAACCCTCTCCTTGCTTTGCGGAACTTCTAGTCATTGGCTCATGAGATGCAAAACAAAGGGTTTCTTCCTTCCAAATTTACCTGCCATTTTTCGTTATTTCTACTCATAATCCTTGCATATGGAATGGATTGTCGAAACCAGAAAAAAAAGAAACTCATGTTTATTTCTACCCCTTAAAGCCTCGAATCTAGAGTCACCTCAAGGCCACATACTTCTGGTCTCTTTCCCTTGTACAGGGTTGGAGAGACTTCTAGGTAGAAGGCACATCCAGCTCTCAAATGAAGTTCCCAAGTCTTACCACTCAAGATGCTATAAGAAAGCGGAAGAGTGGGAAAAATCATTTTCACAAATTCTTTTATTTCTCCCATGAAAATTTCCATCTGAGATACCCAAGCAGACTGGGAGGCGGTGGGAGTAGTGATGGAGTAACACAGACCTCCTATCCATTGTTGCTCTGATACCAAACAGAGCCCCCGTGAGGGGACTGGAAAGAATAGAGAAGGGAAGGGATTGGCCACACATTAGAAGGACTACATGAGACACATTATCTTGCTTTACCCTTGGAGCAGTTATCTGAAATAGGTACTATTATTGCTGTCTTCATTTAACAGATAAGGGAATGGAAGATGAGAGAGCTTCACTAATTCGTTCATGGTTGCATAGCTAATAAGTGGCGAAGCCAAGCTTTGAAGCCATACATGGTTGGCTGATTTCAACAGGCATGTTTTTAAAGACTCCAACATGTTGCCCTAGGCAGATGTAGGTGATTTTAGGGTTAAAAAAAAAAAAAAGAACATACAAACAAAGAAAAAAAAAGTCTTGCAAAAATACACTGTTACTCTTTTTTTCTCACTAAATTAGTGCTAAATTAGCTTTTTTTAAAATTGTACGTCAGGTGAAGGCTTACAGAACAAATAGTTACTCATGAAACAGTAGTACACATATTGTTTTATGACATTGGTTAAAACCCCACATGTCAACCCTCTAACTTCTCAACCTTTTTTTTTTTTTTTTTTGGTGAAAATACACATAGCCAAAGATACACCGTTTCAAAAATTTCTACATGCACAGTTCAGTGATATAGACTACGATGTTCCAATTGTGCTGCTATTCTCACTTAAGATGAAGGCTTACAGAACAAAATAGTTTCTCATTTAACAGTTACTACGCATGTTGCCCTATGACAATGGTTAATAATCTCACAACACATCAACAATATCCTTAATCAACCTTGGGTTCCTTATCACCAGCTTTCCTGTCCCCTCCTGCCTTCTGGCCCTTGTCCCTGGACTCCCATACCTCACTAGTCTCATATGGTTTTACGGGGCTGTCCACTCCCCGGCTGAACAGTGAACCTTGGAAATGACTTCACCGCTGAACTAAAAGGGTGTCTGGGGGCCATGCACTCAGGGTTTCTCCAGTCTCCTTTAGGCCAATAAATCTGGTCTTTTTTTTTGTGAGTTAGAATTATGCTCTACATCCTTCTCCAGCTCTGTCCAGAACCCTCTGTTGTGATCCTGGTCAGAGCAGTCAGCGGTGGTAGCTGGGTACCATCTAGCTGTACTGGACTCAGTCCGGTGGAGGCCTTGGTAGCTGCAGTCCATTAGTCCTTCGGACTAATCTTTTCCTTGTATCCTGTTCTCTTCATTCTCTCTTGCTCCTGAAAGGATGAGACCACTATAGTATCTTAGATGGCTGCTCACAGGCTTTTAAGACCCCAGACGCTACTCACCAAGGTAGAATGTAGAACATTCTCTTTACAAACTGTGTTATGCCAATTGAGCTAGAAGTTCCCCGAGACCCTGGTCCCCACAGCCCTCCACCCAGCAATTCGTCCCTCTGAGAGTTTGGATGTGTCTATGGAGATTTCATAACCTTTCCTTGGACAAGCTGTGCTGGTTTCCCCTGTATTGTGTACTGTCTCACCCTTCACCCAAGATACCACTTATCTATCGCCTATTTTAGTATTCCCCCCCCACGCCTCCCATACTTGGTAACCAACAAAGATTGTTACATTTTGTGTGTGAACTTTTTCATGACTTTTTACCATAGAGGTCTCATACAATATTTGTCCTTTTGTGATTGACTTATTTCACTCAGCATAATGTCCTCCAGTTTCATCCATGTTAGGAGATGCTTCACAGATTCACTATTGTTCTTTCTCATTGCATAGTACTCCATTGTGTGTACGTACAACAGTTTGATTATCTGTTCATCTGTTGATGGACATCTAGGTTGTTTCCATCGTTTTGCTATTGTGAACAATGCTGCTGTGAACATAGGTGTGCATATGTCTATTTGAGTGACGACTCTTATTTCTCTAGGATATATTCCTAGGAGTGGGATTGCTGGATTGAATGGTATGCCTATTTCTAGCTTTCTGAGGAAGCGCCATATCATTTTCCAAACTGGTTGTATCATTTTACATTCTCAACAGCAGTGCATAGGAGTTCCGATCTCCCTGCAGCCCCTCCAACATTTGTTATTTCCAGTGTTCTTGTTCTTGATTCGTGCCAGTAATGCAGGGCTGAGATGGTATCTCTTTGTGGTTTTAATTTGCATTTCTCTAATGGCTAGTGATCATAAGCATTTCCTCATGTGTCTGTTGGCCATTTGAATGTCTTCTTTGGTGAAGTGTCTGTTCATTTCCTTTGCCCGTTTTTTAATAGGATTATTTGTCTTCTTGTTGTAGAGGTGTTGGATTTTCTTGTAGCTTATGGAGATTAGACCTTTGTCTGACTTGTACTGTCCCAAAATTTTTTCCCAGTCTGTAGGTTCTCTTTTTACTCTTTTGGTGAAGTCTTTTGAAGAGCATAGATGTTTGATTTTTAAAAGATCCCAGTTATCTAGCTTATCTATTGGGGTTTCTGCATTGATGGTTATGGTTTGTATCCTGTTAATGCCATGTATTAAGGCCTGAAGTGTTGGTCCTATTTTTTCTTCTATGAACTTTATAGTTTTAGGCTTTATATTCAGGTCTTTGATCCATTTTGAAGTACTTTTTGTATACGGCATGAGGTATGGGTCCTGTTTCATTTTTTTGCAGATGGATATCCAGTTTTGCCAGCACCATTTGTTAAAAAGACTGTCTTTTCCCCATTGGATGGACTTTGGGCCCCTGTCGAAGATCAGGTGACTATAGGTGGATGGATTTACATCTGGGTTCTCAATTCTGTTCCATTGGTCAATGTATCTGTCATTGTACCAGTACCAGGCTGTTTTGACTACTTTAGCTGTATAGTAGGTTCTAAAGTCAGTTAGTGTGATCCTCCAACTTTATTCTTCTTCAGTTGTGCATTACTTATTTGCGGCTTCTTCCCTTTCCATATAAAGTGAATGATTAGTTTTTTCATCTCTTTGAAGAATGTTGTTGGTATTTGGATTGGGATTGCGTTGTATTTGTAAATTGCTTTGGGTAGAATTGTCATTTTCACAATGTTGAGTCTGCCTATCCATGAGCATGGTGTGTTCTTCCATTTATGTAGATCCCTTTGGATTTCATGCAGTAGTGTTTTATAGTTTTCTTTCTATAGGTCTTTTACATCCCTGGTCAGATTTACTCCTAAGTATTTTATCTTTTAGGGGCTATTATAAATGGTCCTATTTTCCTGATTTCCTATTCATCGTTCTCCTAATTAGTGTATAGGAATCCAACTGATTTTTGAATGTTTATCTTGTATCCTGCTACTCTGCTGAATCTTTCTATTACTTCCAGTAGATTTTTTGTGGTGTCTTTGGGGTTTTCTATGTATAGTATCATATCATCTGCAAACAGGGACAGTTTAACTTCTTCCTTACCAATTTGGATGCCCTTTATTTCCTTTTCTTGCCTTATTGCTCTAGGTAGAACTTCCAGCACAATGTTAAATAGGAGTGGTGATAAAGGCCATGCTTGTCTTGTTCCTGTTTTCAGCCTCTCTCCATTAAGAATGATGTTGGCCATTGATTTTGCATAGATGCCCTTTATTATGTTGAGAAATTTCCCTTCTATACCTGTTTTATTGAGAGTTTTTATCAGGAATGGGTGTTGGACTTTGTCAAATGCCTTTTCTGCGTCAATTGAGATGATCATGGTATTCTTTTCTTTCCTTTTATTTATGTGGTGGATTACATTGATTGATTTTCTAATGCTGAACCATCCTTGCATACCTGGTATGAATCCTACTTGGTCACGGTGTATTATTTTTTGGATATGATGCTGAATTCTATTGGCTAGAATTTTGTTCAGAATTTTTGCATCTATATTCATGAGAGATATTGGTCTGTAATTTTCTTTTCTTGTGAACTCTTTGCCTGGTTTTGTTATAAGTGTTATGCTGGCTTCATAGAATGAAATTGGAAGTGTTGCTTCCTCTTCTATGCTCTGATATAGCTTGAGTAGAACTGGTACAAGCTCTTCTGTGAATGTTTTGTAGAATTCTCTAGTGAAGCCAGATGGGCCAGGGATTTTTTTGTTGGGAGTTTTTTTTTATTACCTTTTCAATATCTTCTCTTGTTATGGGTCTGTTCAGATTTTCAACATCACTTTGTTGTAGTTTGGGTAGGCCATGTGTTTCTAGAAATTTATCCATTTCCTCTAGGTTTTCAAATTTGTTGGAGTATAGTTTTTCATAATATTCTGTTAGAATCCTTTTTATTTCAGTTGGGTCTGTTGTAATGTCCCGCATTTCATTTCTTATTTGGGTTATTTGTGTCCTCTCCTGTTTTTCTTTTGTCAGTCTGGCCAGTGGTTTGTCAATTTTGTTGATTCTTTCAAAGAACCAATTTTTGGTTTTGTTGATTCTTTCTATTGTTTTTCCATTCTCTATTTCATTTATTTCTGCTCTGATATTTATTATTTACTTTCTTCTGGTGGTAGTGGGCTTTTTTTGCTGTTCTTTTTCTATTTGTTTGAGTTGTGTAGTTAATGTTTTGATTTTGTCCCTTTCTTCATTTTTGATATGTGCATCTATTGTTATAAATTGTCCTCTGAGGACTGCCTTTGCTGTGTCCCACAGGTTTTCGTATGATGTGTTTTCATTCTCATTTGATTCTAGGAATTTTTTGATTCCATCTCTGATTTCTTCTATTGCCCAGTGATGTGTAAGCAGGGTATTATTCAGTTTCCATGTAATTGATTTTTTTTCCTTGCTGTTTCTTGTGTTAATTTCTACCTTGATGGCACTGTGGTCAGAGAAGATACTTTGAATTATCTCAACGTTTTGGATCTTGTTGAGGATTGCTCTGTGGCCTAAGACGTGGTCTATTCTGGAGAATGTTCCATGTGCATTGGAAAAGAATGTGTACTTTGCAGTGGTTGGATGGAGTGTTCTATCTATGTCTATGAGGTCCACTTGGCTGATTGTGCCCTTTAGGTCTTCTGTATCTTTGCTGAGTTTCTTCTTAGTTGTTCTGTCCTTTACTGACAGTGGAGTGTTGAAGTCTCCTAGTATTATTGTGGAACTGTCAATTTCTCTTTTCATTGTGGTTAGGGTTTGTTTTATGTATTTTGGAGCCCTGTCATTGGGTGCATAGATGTTTATTATGGTTATGTCTTCATGATGGATCATCCCCTTAATCCCCTTAATCATTGGTGTCCTTCTTTGTCTTTTATGGTAGATTTTGTTTTAAAGTCTATTTTATCTGAGATTAGAATTGCCACTCCTCCTCTTTTTTGGTAGTTGTTAGCTTGGTATATTTTTTTCCAACCTTTGACTTTTAATAAATTCACATCTTTGTTTCTAAAGTGTGTCTCTTTTAGACAGCATATTGATGGGTCCTGTTTTCTTATACATTCTGTGAGTCTCCATCTCTTTATGGGTGCATTGAGTCCGTTTACTTTCAGTGTAATTATTGATAGATGTGAGTTTGTTGCTGTCATTTTGTAGTGCTTTTTATTCTGGTACTGACGTTTTCTTTGTCCTTCTTACTGCCATGTGCTGAGTTACTTTTGTTTGTTGATTTTTTTTCATTTCTTTTGTTTTTGCTGAGATTTTAAGTTTTTCTTCTTCTTTTATGAGTATGTTTGCTAACTTTCCTTGTGGTTACTGTGAATTTTACCCTTATCTTTCTAACTTTGAAGCAGTCTACCATTACTTGGTATCGCCTTGCCTTCCTCTCCATTAGAAGGTTCTATACCTGTGCCGTTTATTCCCTCTTTTATTGTTTTGATGTCGTTGTCCTGTACTGATTAACTGCTCTGATTCCCTGTTGTATTTATTTTGGTTTTGGATAGTCCTCGAGAGTTAATTTCCTAAATTGGTATCTTCCTGGTATGAGCCTGCATCCTAGATTCTGCCTGTGAGCTGAAGTTGTTTGTCCTCAGATTAAAGAAGTCCCTTTAATAATTCTTGTCAGTTTGGTTTGACTTTTACATCTTCCCTTAATTTTTGTTTATCTGGAAATGTCCTAATTTCACCATCAAATTTGAACGAGAGTTTTGCAGGATATATTATTCTTGGCTGGCAATTTTTTTTCTTTCAAGATTTTATGTATGTCATCCCATTGCCTTCTTGTCTGCATGGTTTCTGCCGAGTAATCTGAGCTTAGTCTTATTGTTTCTCCTCTGTATTTGACTTCTTGTTTTTCATGAGCTGCTCTCAGGATTCTTTGTTTGTCTTTGGTTTTGGCAAGTGTGATTATGATATGCCTTGGTGATTTTCTTTTGGGGTCCCTGCTATATGGGATGCGTTGAGCTTCTTGGATGGCCAGCTTTTCATCTTTCATGATATTGGGGAAGTTTTCTGTCAGCCGTTCTTCAGTGATCTTCTCTCTGTTTTCTGTTTTCTCCCCGTTCTGGAATTCTCATCACTCGTAAATTTTTGCTTTTGATTGTATCCCACATAACTCTCAAGGTCTCTTCATTTTTCTTTGTTCTTTTTTCTGTGTTTTCCTGAAACAGAGTTGTATCCAAGTGTTTGTCTTCAATTCTACTGATCCTGTCTTCCACCATTTCAGATCTGCTTCTCAACCTTTCTGTGACACCGTCCATTTCTGAAATCTTGTTGTTTATCTTTTGGATTTCTAATTGTTGTCTTTGTATAATTTCTAGTTGTGAATTTATTTTGGTATTTTGTTCCTGCATTATTTTCCTGAATTCTTCCAATTTTTTGTCTGTATTTTTCTTGAATTTGTCTATTTTTTTCCTCATGTTTGTCAGCTGTTTGCCTCAGCTCTTGGAGAATTCTGAGTATTAGAGATTTGAATTCCCTATCAGGTAGTTCTAGTGCCTTTTCTTTTGCTGGAATGTCATCTGGTGTTTTATTTTGGATGCCTTCTGAAACCATCCTGTCCTGTTTTTGTAAATGTTTTGATATTGTCTGCTGTCTTTGGGGCATTCAGTAGTTATTTTTCTCGTTTATTGATTGTAGGTTTGTTTGTTTTGTCCCTTTTTTTTTTTTTAAATTTGAGTATGTCTGAGCAGGCGGACTGTGTGTTCTTTGTTGTTTGCTCATCTGTGGGCACAATACTTTTCACCTCCTTCTCCAATTGGCAGGGTCAGTCATTCAGACGTAGTACGGCAGGGCAGGTCTAGCTGAAGAGGAGTCACTGGAATGGGTTATCTGTGGCACTCACTGTCGCCACCAGGGCAGTTCGGCAATCAATGCAGGGCAGGTTCCAGTAGGCTGTGCCTGTGCTGCTTGGTGGTGTGATGTTAAGTGCATGGTGCAGGTAGGCAGGATGTAGCGGGGTGATTTTTATGGGTGGAGCTAAGATGGATATGGGAGAGAGGAGTGAGTAACAGGAGCCAAAAACATAAAAACAAATAAACAAAAAAAAAAATGCTAGGGTAGCTTGCCGTTTGAGTGGAGAGATGAGAGACTATGAAATGGAGAAAAACAGAAAGGGGAAGAGGAGGAACAGAAAAGAATGAACAAATAAAAATCAGAAAGGTTGACGAACCGCAAAGTTCCCAGGGATCCCACCTGTGCAGCTATGAGGCCTGGGCAAGTCGCTTTCAGCTGTTGCAGTACAGCCTGGCCAGAAGGTGCAGAGGCATACAACGCCAGGTATTCAGGGACCAGAAAGAGAAGGAAGATATAGGTAGACGAGAAACTGAGTAATGAAGAAAGACGAAAAGGGAAAAACAGGGAGAAGAAAACAAAACAAATTAAAAACAAAAAAAAGAAAGAACAAGAAAAGCCCCCAAAAACACAGAAAAAAAAAAAAACCAAGAAAAGAATTGCCTTCAGGGATCCCTCTGCACGCCTGTGCAAGCCGCGGGGGTAGGTGCCAAGCCACACAGCACCACCTGGCCAGCACTGGCTCCCAACTCATGAAAAGGAAAAGAAAACAAACAAACAAACAATTCAAAACAAACAAACGAACAAAAGCCCAGGGATCCTACCAGCGCGGCAGCCCAGACCGGGAAGCAGCTCCACACTCGAATGGAGGTCCACAGCCCCTTAGGAAGAAGCAAAGATGGCGCATGGACCCAGGTATTCGAGCAAAAGGAGGGGGAGGGGGTGAGAGGTAAGGAAGAAATCAAAAGAAGCGGAGAAAAGCAACACCAGCAGCCAACAAATGGCACTCAGAGAGCCAGCCCGTTCGGGTGTGTGGAATCCAAGCAGCCGGTGTTTCCCGGACAAGAGACTGTGGCCACGGGAAGCAGACGATGCCGAGTTGGGGTGAAGAAGGGTGGGGGGTGGAAAAGCGTATATCGCAAATTACTGGTTGTTTTGTCTCCCGCTGAAAGCTCCATGAAGCTGCTTTCTTGTACCCCCTGTTTGCTGGTCTCCAATAGGAGTTCAAGATGGTGGATCCACGCTTCATGAGTTGGTAGGGGACCTCTGCATGAACCTCTCCTCACTCTCCATTCTCTGTCAGTTTTCTTACTCCATTTGGTGCTTGTCTGAGTTCTTTATCTCTTCATTCAATGTTTTAGGGTTTTAGGATTGTTGTTTTCTCTGTTCGGCTTAGTTTTTCGGATCTTTGTTGTGGAGGGACAGTGTGGTGCTTCTGCCTAGAGCGACATTTTGCCGGAAATCTAAATTAGCTTTTAAAAGAAGTGTTAACTCCAATTCTCAAATTTAACATCTTCCAGAGTCTTATTTTTTCTTTTATTTCATTATTATTATTATTTTTAATGTAATAAATTTTCTAAAAAGATCTCATCCACATCTTTCTTGAACATCTGTGTGTTTTTGGTGGGCAGAGTTATGAAGGCTGATTAGATATCAAAGTACCAGCTGTGGGTCTCACTTCTGTTATTCTCTTCCCTGGCGATCAAACAAACACATGGAATAAAAGAAATAATGGAGGAGAGACTGCAACATTTTAGTTGTGCTCAGCAGAGAAGAAAACAGACTTTGCATATCTCCGTTATGTATTTATTCTGCTGCCTTGCAGTGGGGTAGGGAGAAAGCTGAGCAGCATGTGTGCACATTACTGAGGGTGATCAAAGGAAGATAGTGTGTGCAGCTCATCTGCCTTGGGGGAGAATGGATGATAATGGCTTGGTGATTTATAGAGAGCAGAGAAGTACAAAAGCTCTGGACTATAATCTCCCTGACTTGATAAGCCCTAGAAAATGACAGGAATGAGACCCCCTACTCCCCACAGTGACATATGCAAATGCATGGCCTGTGACACTCATCTATAAAATAAGGAAGGCAACTCCCCATTAGCTTTCCTAGTAACCTGTTTTGTGGTTTACTTAGTGAGACATATTATGAATGGTATTGCTGTAACCAACTCTCTGGTACCCACAGGACGAAGCATAATTTTCTTAGTAAGGTGACTGAACAGATCATTATCTGGCCCCAGCTTGCTTTTTCTCTGGCCTCTCCTCACGCCCTTCTCTGTATTCTCTCTGAAGGCTGCAGCATCTCAGCTTTCCCTGTAGTGAACTATCCTATGCCTTTGTACATGCTATTGTCTCTATTCAAATTGCTTTTCTCCCTTCCTTTTCTTCCTGCTCTGCCACATCTTATGAATGTCTCCTCATTTTCCAAGACCCACCTCATATGCCACCTCCCCACTGAGACTTTTTTCAACTTCACAAGTAAGGAAGATGGGAGTCTTGATGGCACAGTGGTTAAGAGTTTGGCTGTTAACCAAAAGGTTGGCAGTTCATATCCACCAACCACTACTTGGAAACCCTATAGGGCAGTTCACCTACTTCTTATTTAATATTATTCCAGGCAGTAGGGACTCAGGGATGAACAAAACAAAAAAAATTCTCTATCTTCATAATGCTTAGATTATGGTGGAGAAGACAGACAATAGACAAATAGATATGTAAATATATATATATATATTTATGAAAATAACATATACATTGTTTTTTGTATATAGCACAACCCCCCTCTGGGCATTATTCTCATAAGTGCCCTATACCAATGTTTTTTACATGTTGCTGACTTCAATTTCATTTTTTTTTCCCTGACCAACGGATTTAATGTTAAGTCTTCATGTTGGTGCTTCTTGATGTGGAGGTTTGGTTCCCAGCAGCAGACCCTCACCAGCCTACCCTGGAGTTTGTAAAGTGCCCCTCTCCCGGCAGGATCCCTTCCCTGCTCTGCAAACCACTTTCTCCTTTGCAGGAAGAAATCACTTTTTCTGCTCTGGAGACAACCATTGCCAGGGCGGTCAGCCCCAGACTAGGAAGTGCACAGATCTGTGCACCCCAGAGTAGAGAGGCCACTCAGGCGGCAAGGCCAGTGCGCCACAGCAGAGTGCGTTCCGCCCCACAACCAACTGTCTGGATGCTGCACTCAGGCCATTGGAATCTTCTGCCTGCACAGATTCCAGGGGCAGACGTGAGAGCTGTGGACACAAAGGGGTCGCAGGTCCTTCTCTCAAACAGGATGGTTGACTGGCCACCCCAGAGGTCCAGTGGGACCAGGGCAGTGCGTGCCCACACCGGCAGTGTCCAGGACCTGAGTGCATGTGGGAAACAGTCCCTGTCAGCAGTGGTACTAGCCCATTCTCAGGTTGTGGCAGCCCTGCCCTGCCCTCCACCCTTATCCTGAGCCATGTACTTGGGCGCAGATAGGCTATCAGGAACTGTGCTGCACTCAGGCTTGGATGAAAACTGCCCCAGAGCAAATGCACAGTTTCTATTGTTTATTTCTAATTACCAGGGTACTACCAAACTAGATCCATGACTTCTTGACCATGGCTTATACCTTATACAAATATGATCAAAAGTAACTTTTTCAAACTACTGAATGAGGATGAATTAAGCCAAAATTCACTTCTGGAAATGTCATGAGACATGAGCAATACATGCATGGGCGTGCTATGCTAGAACTTTTTACCATAATTTTGTCATTTCCATGGGTTGTGTGTGCGCCTGTTTTTTACATGGGTACACTATTTGTGAAAAATACGGTAATAGAATGTAGGGTACTGACATTCTAGAAAGAAGAATGAAGTGAAATATAGAAATAGAAAATGATGGGAGAGGGTGATTAAGGGCCTTTGAGGACTGCCTCTGAGCTAAGGAAGTTAGGGAGCTGGCTTTTGGATACCTGGGAAGACAAAATTCCCTGGGACAGGGACATTCCTGGATTATCTGAGGGACAGTGAGGAATAGAGCGTAACTGGAGCTGAATGTGCAATGGGGAAAGTGCATAAAATGAGGTCAGAAAATGACTCATAGAAGTCACCATCATAGCTAAGCAGGCCACAGCACAGATTTTGAATTCTTCTAAATGGGATCAAAAACCTTTGCAGGACTGAAAGCAGGAGGCTCACATCGGTCTACAGTGGCTGTTGATAGAGAACAGATCATAGAGGTGATGGTGGAAGCAGAGAGACAAGTTAGGAGCCATCTAAGGAGAAATGAGGGAATCCATTTTGGACTATCCCTGTCAATCCATCTGTTCTAGTTGAGCTGGCCATCTCTCTCTGTCTTGAATACACTCAGCCCTTCCCCACTCAGGCTTTTTCCCTCACTGTCCATCATCTAGAATGCTCTTCCAGCTCTTCTAATGGCTGGCTAATTCCTTTCCTTCAGATTTCAGCACACCTGGCATCTCCTAAAAGAAGTCTTCCCTGATTGTTCTATCTAAAGTCTGCTAACATCATAAGCTTCCATCCCACCCACCAGTGCATTACCTTCATAGCATTTATCACAATCTATATTTCTTTTGCTTATTGTTTGGTTTATACTTTAATTGTACATCACCCCCACTGGAATGAAGGATCAAGTAGACACAGCCTTTGTCTGTTGTTCACCAGTGCGCCCACACTGTCTATTAGCCATTCCTGGTACATCCCAGGTGCACAAATAAATACTTACTTGTTAATGAATACATAGTTAACAAAAAAAAAAAAAAAAAGATTGAATGAACAAACCAAATGGATAAGGTGCTATGGCGTCCAAAGGAGGCATACTCTGCCTGGTTTTGGAGACTTAGGAAAGGATACTTACAAGTGATTTTTAGTTATAGAAGGCAAACACTAAATAAGGGAGAGTGGATTTCAATTTATTTCATATTTTTCCTCACTTAAGGACCTGGTAAAACATATTTATTAGATATAGTTTAAAAGACATCCTCCATTCAGTCTTCTACTCTACTCTTCCTTTTCTTGGCGAGGCTCAAGAGCCACTGCTCCTTTCTTTGTGTTCCATGTTTGTTCTTCTTTAACATCAGTCCAGGTGGGGTTGTCATATTGAACCCTTATTGCTATTTACAGAATGTTTCTGCTTATGGATTGGCTCAAAGATCTTGCAAGGTGCCAAGCTTAGCAGTCTTTGCTTACTCAATAGCTCCTAAAGGCATGTATTTATATGTATGTATTTATATGCTACATATTCTATGTTTGATTGAAATGGAAAATGAGACAATAATAGGTTAAGCCATTTCTACAAGATCATGCAGGTATAAAATAGTAGGACAAGGATTCTAAACTGGTTAGTCTAACTGCAAGTTAATTGTTCTCTTCACTCTACTACCCTATTGGGCAAGTTAGATCAAAGTAATTTAATTATTTTCATCTTCTACGGTTAAAAAAAAAAAAATTGTGGAGCTGGCACAATAAAAGTCCTCTTTCTGTTATTGCCATGTTTTGTGTTCCTTATATTTGTATACCAGATGTTTTTCTAAACTCTTTCACACTTCTCATAGCAACACATATGTTATCGATCCACTTTTATACCTAACAAAACAAAGGAAGCAAGATGTGGCCCCTTTCCTTTCCTTGGAGTTGCTCTGAATTGAGCTTTCTGGGGCAAGTATTGTTAGGTCTTTCAAAGTCTTTTAGATGATGAGATTTTTGGAGAGGTTTTCATGGCTTCATCACTACTGCAGACTCTGCTTCCTCGGTATTTTATGACAATATTCTACATTTATACACTGTTGTTTGCCAGGGGCCCTCGACTTCATAATGGAAAGAACTGAGTATCAAGATGAACCTAAATAGTACAAACAAACGTGATATGAAAGTGACTGAGACATTCCTTGGGTCAAATTTTTCAAGTGCTATCATGAGGGTCAACAGGTATAAGGCTGACATTTTTAGATATTAACTTGTGGTACAGGTTTCAAGATGGGACCCAATAAATTTGATGAACTGAATAGTAAAGGATATTTCCAGTTTCACCTTTTCTGTAATTATTAAGCACTTTATTCCTATAGGGTCAAGGTCTACATGCTTGAATAGGGGTGTGGGTGCATTTAGTGATGCTATCTCACTCTCTTAATGCTATTATATCCACTAGTCAATATCATATAATTCAGTTTTTTACAGCATTATGAAATTCACACTTTATGATGTGCCTTAAGGAGAAAAAATAAGAAAAATCATTTGGGCTAAGAATCAAACATTGATTAGATTAAAAACACAGAGTAAATGTCTATCGTAACAGTCACACCTATTTTGTATGGATAAATCAGTGTAATATGCAATTGTAGAATAGATACCTAGTTCTAGTATAGTTACAAAATTGGATGTTTTATGTCATAAATCTGATTCTAATTTTTCATATTTCATCAAGATGTATTGTCCTCTAACAATGTAAGTATATAGCATACCTGGTGTGAGCATAGTGAGAAATGTCTAATGGGTTTTAACTTATTTAAAATGCAAACCAAAAAATAAGTTTAATAAAAATGATTTTAATATTTCATTTATTTTTCAATAAAGTTCCCATATATGTTCATAACATAGGGCATATTTTAGTTTTGCTGGCTAAATCATTCATTCATATATTCATTCACTTAATATGTACTATTTATTTACTAACTTCTATCACATCCTAAATGCCTGATTTATGGGACAATTTGTTTCTTTTTTCTTTTGTTTAATACTTTGAAAAATAAAGTAGATATTATGTACAATTTATAAGCAATTTCCAAGGAGACTTGATGGTGCCAAAGTTAAGTACCCAGCTGCTAAATGAAAAGTTAGCAGTTTGAATCCACCCAGTGGTTCAGTGGGAGAAAGACCTGGTGATCTGCTTCCATAAAGATTACAGCCAAGAAAACCCCATAGGGAAATTCTGCTCTGTCACGTGGGGTCAATATGAGTCGGACTTGACCATGGTACCCAACAACAATAAAATGATTTCCAGTGACGTTCCGTTCTCTAATACATAATTGGAAGTTGCTTACATCCTATATATGATAACAATGTTTTTTTTCGATGAATCTCATTCAGAGATGATAAGATGCTTGACAATAACAATTTGGACAAAAAGAGAAAAACAAACAAACACATATGAGATGCAGCTTCTAGCAGGAATTATATCATGACATAAGTACAGGCAATGAAATTATTAAATCATGGTTTTTGAAGGCAAGAAAAAATGTTGGGCTTAAAGGAGAGAGATAGCTTTCTCTAACTAACTCTTCTCTATTATTTTCACCTCAGATATTTATATATTTGGAAAAAAATTTTGAGAGTCTCCTGTATGCCAAGCACTTTCTAGAAGATATTTGGAGTACATCAGACACAAATCAAAGAAAAAGAAAGACAAAACTTCTATTCTTACGGAGATAACATTATAGCAGGGGACACAGACAATAAACAATAAATAAGTAAATTATCTAGCATATTAAAATGTTGTAAGTGCTATAAAAAAAGACAGAGAGAAGAAGAGCAGTGTATGGGCAATGCGGTGTCCTTAGATGGAGATGGGAGGGTAGCAGGATGTACTAAGTATAAATAGGATAATCTGAGGAGACTTCATTGGGAATATGATAATTAAGCAAAGACTTTCAGGAGGTGAAGAAAGTAGCAAAGATGATATTGTGGAAGAATGTTTCAGGCAGAAAGAACAGCCACTGTAAAGGCTGTAAGGTAGGTGCATGCACAGTATATTCTAATAGCAAGTAAGTCCAAGTGAGTTAAGAGGAGCATGTTATTGTTGTATGCTGTCAAGTTGATTTCAACTCATAGCAACTCTATGTGACAGAGTAGAACTGTCTCATAAGGTTTCCTAGGCTGTAATCTTTAGAAGATCACCAGGTCTTTTCTCCTGAGAAGCCACTGGTGGGTTCAAACTGCTGACCTTTTGGTTAACAGCTGAGTGCTTAACCATTGCACCACCAGGGCTCCTTAAAAGGAGTATAATAACATGAAATCAGAAAGATAAATGTGGGCAAATATGGAAGAAACTTATAGGCCAAGACAAGGTATTTTTCTTGTACTGTGGAAAAAGGGAGCCATTGGAGAGTTGCCGCAAGATATGATTTATGTTTTAATAATTGACTGCTAATTTAAGAGTAGGCTGTAAGGTGGCAAGGGTGGAAGCAAAGAGATAAGTGAGGAGGCTATTGCAGAAGTCCAAGCAAGAAATGAGAGTGAGTATGGTGGGAGTGAGAAATGTGCCAGGTTCTGAATATATTTTGAAAATAGAGACTACAACCTTTAATGATAGATTGAAAGTGGGGTGTTACTGAGATAGAAGAACGAGGGTGAGTCCAATTTTTTTTGTCCTGAGCAACATCCCTAACCAAGATTGGAAAGATTGTAGATTAGGACAGGAAGAGAATGAGTTCAGTTTGGGGCATGTTGGGTTTGAGATGGCTATCAGATACCCAAGTGCAAGTGTTGAGTTGGTGGCTGGATATGAGTTTGGAGTTCAGGAGAGGTTTCTGGGCTGAAGCTGTAAATTGGGGAGTCATTGACAGAGAGGCAGTCTGTAAATTCATGAGACTAGAGAAGATCATCAAGGGAGTGAAGGCAGATGGAGAAGAGAGACAACCAAGGAATAAATCCTGGTGTACTCCAGTCTCATGAGGTCAGAATGAGGTAGAATAGCCAGCAATGGGACATAAGAAGGAACAAAAATACAGTAGGGGGAAAACTAAGAATGCATTACATTATGAAGGGAGTGATTAACTATTTCAAATGATGCTGATAGTTTATGTAAGATAAGGACAGATAATTGGCCACTGGCTTTGGCAACAAGTAAGTAATGATTCTTGTTGTTGTTAGATGCCTTCCAGTTGGTTCCGACTCATAGTGACCCTGTGTACAATAGAACAAAACACTGCCTGGTCCTATACCATCCTCACAGTCGTTGCTCGTTGAGACCATTGTTGTAGCCACTGTGTCAATCCATCTTGTCAAGTGTCTTCCTCTTCTTCAATGACCCTCTGCTTTACCAAACATGATGTCCATCTCCAGGGACAGATCCCTCCTGATAACATGTCCAAAGTATGTGAGATGAAGTCTCACCATCCTTGCATCTAAGGAGCACTCTGGCTGTATTTCTTCCAAGACAGACTTGTGCGTTCTTCCGGCAGTCCATGGTATATTCAATATTCTTTGCCAATACCATAATTCAAAGACATCAATTCTTTTTTGGTCTTCCTTATTCATTGTCCAGCTTTTGCATGCATCTGAGGCAATTAAAATACCACGGGTTGGGTCACCTTAGTCCTCAAAGTGACATCTTTGCATTTTAACTCTTGAAAGGGGTCTAATGTTAGTCTTCATAAAAGCTGTTCTGGTTGCATGGTGGAGATAAAAGCCCACTTGGAGTAGTTTAAAATGAGGACAGAATCAGAGATAAATAATTCAAAGAATTTAAATGTAAGTGGTATGTAAATGTAAACTAGATGGTATTTTGAAGATAAAGCAGAATTATAAAAGGTTCTTTGTTTTCATATCAGAGAAATACAGATAAGAATTTATGCTGATGAAAGTAGCCTAGTATAAAGAGAGGAAGAAGGAGAACTGCTAGGATAGTAGAGGAGTGAAATGGATTAGGGATTTGTACTATGGTTGTCTGGCAGCCCTAAGTGCTAAAAGGAGCCCTGGTGGTATAATGGTTGAACACCTGGTTGCTAACCAAAAGGTCGAGTTTAAACCCACCAGCTGCTCCTCAGGAGAAATATGTGGCAGTCTGCTTTCTTAAAGATTTACAGCCTTGGAAACCCTGTGGGCCAGTTCTTCTGTGCCCTGTAGGGTCACTTTGCATTGGGATTGACTCAATGGCAATGGGTTTGGTTTTTCTGGTTTGCATAAAGGCTAATCTGAAATCCCTAACCATGATTTAAAAGGAGACTAGTCAGTCTGGTTGTGTTGTGGTTTTTTGTTGTTATTCTGACTTGTTTCTCTAGCCACAGTCAGCTGCTGGGTGTAGGCATGGAATAGGTCAAGAGAAGGATATAACAAGAGTCTTGTGAAGTGAATTCTGCGAAGAATGAAAAGAGTCAGCAAGCTGAACTTGTATGCAAAGAAATCATTAACGTGTTGACCATGAATTTAAACTGTAAGGAAAGAACATAGGCGATCAAGTGGGTGAGGGACAGAGAAGTAATTAGATAAAGGATCTCGGAGAGGACAAAAGATTGTTAGCATTGCGAGTACTAGAAGAAGTAAGCAGGAAAGTTAAGACATTGTGGTCAGATAGTACTTTGCATGAATCTGAGTTGTGGATAATAAGATCTAAGGGGATTTAGGTAGAAAGTGGCTGAGGTAGAGTGGAGGACAAAATCACTGGAGGAGAGAAGAGAGGCCAAGGAGCTAAAAGATTAAAGTAATAGGAAGATCATCTATCTACATATATATTAAAATAGCCAAGAGTTAAGAGTGATATTGGAGAGAATGACAATAAATCATAAATGATGAGTGATGGAATCCAAAGCTGGGAGTTTTAAAGGAATATGGCAGTGGTGTGCCCATAAATGTTTAAAAACCGTCTCTGTAGAGAACAAAACAAAACAGCCCTCGTTTGTCTGTTTGCCAATTTCCGTGGTGGAAATTGCTCTATGAGGCTTAAAAGTTACTAACATGTTGCTGAATACAGAGTTGAGAAGAAACATACACAGTCAGCTCTTGTGAGTAGATTCAATCCAGCTCCAGCCAACCACTAGAAAGAATATGGTGAGATAATGGTTTGGAAGTGGAAAACAGGAGCAGGAAGACACCAATCCCAGCTCCCAGACCAGTGGTACAAGCCCTGTGTGAGAATTAATTATCTCTCGTTTTCTATAAGAGCTTTTTTTTTTCTCCTTTTTTTGAATATGTACGAGATTTTTCTGATGAGGGATCCTAAATTCCAGATGATTCATTGGAGATATTTAAGTGTAGGGAAGGGGATGAAATACGAGATTCTGCTTTATGGGAATTAGTGTGGAAGCTATGCATCTGGGGCTTCTTGTGTTGCAGGACAAAAACAGGGATTGAAGGCATAATGGGATGAGTTCTCGTAGACTCCAGGTTGTAGTGGCAGAGAAGACGTGGGTCTTAAGAGAGCCCGAGGGAGTATGTCTGGTCTCTTTCTTGACCTTGGTAAGGGATAGAATGTGCTCACTCTCAGTGTATGGGAGCCCTTTTGGCCCCTGTTGATGGAGTTAAGGACATCTGGGGAGGTCAGGGTTACTCAGATTGCACACTCTCTTGGTCCTTCTATCATCTCATTGTCTAGGGAGCCTTCCTTAAATCATTAGGTTGGATTATCTCTCTGTCCTCTGCGTTTCTCAATCTTTCTGCATCTCCAGCATGGCTCTCAAATAACACTGTTTTATATACATATATTTTTTATTCATCTTACTGTCACTCAACAATCCTTGAGTGCAAAGATTTCTCCTTATCCATCTCTATTTGCGTAAGTATATGCAGGTCTCTAACATGGAGCCTAGAATACCATAGTCTTCAAAAAATGTTTGTTAAAGTGAATCATTCTCATAATAAGATTTATCATTTATTGAGAGTTTATTATGTGCTGAGTACTGTGATAAAGGCTTTATAAATATTATCACGTAATTTTCACAACAATCCTGTTTTTCACCCATTTTACAGAGGGAAAAACTAAAGCTCAGTAGATTAACTGAACTGCCTAGTGTAAAAAAAGTTAACAATTGCCAGAGCCAAGGTATAGACCCAGGTCCTTCTGATTCCAGGGATCATGAAATTAGTTATTTTATTAGCTCAATTCCTGAGAAAATTAGCTGTGTCCAGATGTAAGTAAAAAATAAGATTTTAGCATTTCTCAGATTTACAGTGAGTTTAATAGCTGTAGCTTTTATTATTATTTGTAATCTGAAGGGCACCTGAGCTGACAGGTTTAGATGGAACCAGGATCAGTCAAACTGATAGGGTCTGCCAGCTGGTTGCCACAAATCTGGTTGGGAAGCAATCCGATAAATCACCCTAAAGATAAGCCAGATGTTATTCTAAATCTAGGAGAGTAACAGACACTTAGCAGTCAGGAAGAATAAGATGTCAGCATCCAAATGCTAATGCGCTGGTGCAAAATGTTCATCATACATTTTTTTTTAAGTCCAGAATTGAAAGTCAAATCAATTCAGTTCATCCAACATAAGTGAGTACCAACTATGTGCCAAATACAATCAATATGAAAATGCTTTGATTTCTGCCCTCTTGAAGGTCAGAATTTGGTAGAGAAGATAAACATGGAATAGCTTTATGTATGGTATATAGATATATGAACTATTTTAATTGATAGGAACATCAACGTGCATACTGACAACATGTCCTGATAGCAGCTGATGCTGCATGAGGAGGATCAACAAAAGCTGAACAAAGGGAATGATATTTAATTTGAACCCTGAAATAAGAGTAAGGGTTTATAAGTGGAAAGGATGGGAAGAATCTTTCTGGAAAAATTAATTGTATGAACAAAGGCAACAGGAGTGAAAGGCATGGGGTTCAGGGCTGATGACTCTTTAGTTGTAACTAGAGCACTGGCTGTGAGAGTGGTGAGTAATATACCTGGAAAAGGTATTCTGGACCTTGCCCACTGTGCTAAGAGGTTGGACTTCAAAGGAAATTTAAATCTTAAAATCAGTAAGCTACACACTTTACTGAACTCCTAAGAGGACCGAGTATTTCTCAGAAGTTGAGGAGAATTCAACCAAGTAGGAAATGACATATCCCTATCTATAGTACTCTTAGGTATAGCTGAGAGAAGATGAAGCAATAGATGTAAAATACTTTAGAGAGCAATTTGGTTGCTAAAAAATGGATGTTGTGTAACAGGAATTCCAAAAAGAACGATATCATTCTGATATGGAGTCATCAAAGAAGGCTTAAAAAAGAGCAGGAGTTTTCAGTTACCCAAAAGGATGGGTAGAATTTGGATAGCTATATTTACAACTAATGTTTGTATAATGTCTCAGTTAATGCTCCTATAAAGATTACAGCCTGGAAAACCTTATGGAGCTGTGCTATTCGATTTAGGGTCACTAGGAATCAGAATCAATTCGATGGTATACCAACAACAACAACATTCCCCATTTCACTTCCTTATCATTACTAGTTTGTGACATACACAAGATAAATATCAATACCACCATTTCACATGTGCAGAAGCTCACAGGGGCTAAGTTACAATCATCACATAGTTAGAATGCAATAGATATGGGATCTCAGTGCAGATATGTCTAATTCTATAGTCAGACATCAGATTCTTGTTTACTGTGAAACTCTGAGAAAGAAGGATTGGCACAGAATGAGGAACACGCTTCTTTCCCCCATGAGAAGAGTACAAGCTTACATGGATGTGTTGACATGTGGGTGAGTGTGAGCACACCAGCTCTTTTGAAAGAAGCCCTAGAATTCAGTACAACTCAGAATTTCCTCTGATGTGCCTGGGTGTCACAGAGCCATCAGCTCTGGGAGAAAAAGGTCCAGGATATGGAATCATCTTTCACTGCCCTCCTAACACCCCCTTGCATAGATAAAATCCATCCCAATAGAAGATTTGGCCAAGACTGCAGGAAACAGGGGCCGTCATTTTTGAAAGCCTCGCTCCACAGTCTCAGATAATGTGAGACTTTAAGACTGTGATAACATATTCCTTGTCATGGTTAGGATTGGCTTAAACCTATCTGCTCATAGCACAGCCTACATTCCTAATTTGCTAATTGCTCCCAGGATGCTTCCAGGCAGTAGGAAGCATCTACTATATACTTATACAGTTACTTCTATATACTGTACAGTTAATAAAAGCTGTATACTTTGCCTCTAATATAGTCCTGGAAAGGAGCGCCGGTGGCGCAATGTCTAAGCACTTGGCTGCTAACTGAAAAGTTGTCTGTTTGAACCCACCCAGCGGCTCCACAGGAGAAAGACATGGGGATCTGCTCCTATGAAGATGACAGTCTAGAAAACCCTGTGGGGCAGTGCTACTCTGTCACATGGGGTCACTATGAGTCAGAATTCACTCAATGACACCCAACAATAGTTGTGGGAATGGTATGCTTTTATCTCTCCAGCCTACCTCATGGAAGTTCTTGATTTCTGAATATCTTTGGAAACGGGAAAGTAAACATATGGGAAGAACTAGTAAGTTTTAATAAGCCATCAATATTTAAGAACTTTACCTGATTATCCCACATATCCTCAGAATAACCCTGAGAAGTAGGTGCTCTTATTATCTAAATTTCACAGATGAGAAGATTAAAGTCCAAAACATTGAATAGCTTGCCCATGGTCATCATGGCCAGTTAGTGGTGTAACTTGACATGAACTCAGATTGCTTAATTTCATTAGGTCACAACACCATCCTGTCTCATAATGTAAAACGAAAGATAAATGTCTTTTGGACCAAGAAACCAATAAGCCCAGCTTATCATATTTTGGTGAACTGATGCTGCCAAGGAGGTTCACTCCCTTGCTATGTCTTCATTTCTGGTATACACAAGTAGCCGATCAATCTCTTTACTATCCCTTTGTTCCCATCTGTTCTGTAAAATACCAAGTAGAAAATATGCTATCTCTTAAAAGTATGTATGTGTATATATTAATATAACATAAATATGTATATATCTGTATATGTATATATATGCATATATGTGTGTGTGTATGTTGTTAGTAGCCGCCAAGTTGGCTCCTACTCATGGTGACCTTATGTATAACAGAACAAAATGTTACATATCCTACACCATTTTCATGGTATATTTGAGTCCATTGTTGTGGTCACTATGTAAGTTCATCTCACTGAGAGTTTTCCTCATTTCCATTGGCCTTCTACTGTACCAAACATGACGTCCTTTTCTAGTCATTGGTCTTACATGCCCAAAGTAAGCCAGTCTAAGTCTTGCCATCTTTACTTCCAAAGAACGTTCTGATTGTATTTCTTATAAGACTGATTTGTTCATTCTTTTGACAGGCCACAGTATATTCAATATTCTTCGCCAGCACCACAGTTCAGATGCATCAATTCTGCCTTCCTTTTTTGTTATCCAATTTTCACATGCATATGAGGTGATTGAAAAGACCGTGGCTTGGGTCAGACACAGCTTAGTTATCAGTGTGACATCTTTGCTTTTTAAAACTTTGAGGAGGTCTTTTGTAGCAGATTTGCTCAATGCAATATGTCATTTGACTTCTTGACTGATGCTTCCGTGGACACTGATTGTTGATCCAGTTAGAATGAAATCACTGACAACATGAAAACCTAAGGATCACTACAGAATATGTGTGTATACATATATACACATACACAGACATATTTATATGTATGCACACACATATTCTGTTGTGATCTGTAGGTTTTAATGTTGTTCAGCAATTTTATTCTACCCAGTGGCACAGTGGTTAAGAGCTTGGTTACTAACCAAAAGGTCGGCAGCTTGCATCGACCAGCTGCTGCTTGGAAACCCTATGGGGCAGGTCTCCTCTGTCCTATAGGGTCATAGAGTCAGAATCAACTGGATGGCAACGGGTTTGATATTGGTTTGGATACATATATGTAAAACTTAGAATTTATACATCATGTTTATCAAATAGACTCCAAGTCATTGATTATTAATCTAGCTCTGAGGATTGCCTCTTGGTCTGATTTGATTCATCCTTTGGGGAAAAGAAGCTTGGGAAACTCCACTGGCAATACTGTACTTAGATAGCAGAGGATGGGTAAAGAGGGACATTTTGAAGCTTCTTGGGCTTCCACATCCTTGTGAACCTTCTGGAGAACTTGAGCATAATTAAATAGATCATGAGACAGACAGGCTTATGGTCCAATCCAGTTTCAGCTACTTGTTGGCTTCATGACTCAGGACCCTTTATTTGTAAGATTACAATATTCACCTCATAGAGTTGTTGTGAAGATCAAATGAGAAACTGTCTCCATAGCACCTAGTAAAATATCTAGCATATTTTCCTTTATTCACTCATTTAAAATATATTTTCGATGGATGTCTTCAGTTTGAACATGAGATTTGAAAAAGAAAGTTTCCAAAAAGATACACTGTTATAGAAAGGAATATTATTGAGTGTTTTCCATGTGCTAGACATTATGCAGAGGGCTAGGTATTAATGAATGAAGACAGAAGGTGACCCTGTCTCCGTCGTGATTATTCTCTGGTAGAAGGGGCAGATTAAACACATAAATTAATCCTAAACTGATAAGAGATGCAAAGAAAATATATAGGTGCTTTGAGACCATGCAAAAAGATTTGAGAGCTGGATATACTAAGAGATAGGGAAAAATCAAGTGAGTCTACTCTGAGGGAAAGAAAGGAAACTGGAAAGAAAAATGAGAATATCAGAATGCAGGGCCTTCTAGGCCATAGTGAGACTCATGTGCATATGCTTAATCAATAGATGTGAATTTGTTCCTGATCCTCAATAATTCAAAATAAGTCAACCTAAAAAAAATACGTAAGTCAGCCTAATGTGCATTCTTAATTCCTGGCTGAATCTTCACCCCTCATTTCCTTCCCCCTTTCTTTGTCATAGGGATGGATTCTGGATAACAGAAAGCCCCAGATAAAAGCGGCTTAAATATGTAGACATTTTGTTTGTTTTTCTTTGTCATTCACATAGAGGTCTAGAGATAGGCTGTCCACAATGACAAGAACCTGGACTTTTTATTTTGTTTTCTACAATGTATGGTGATTTATCCCAAAGGATCTCATTATCTGATACGGTGACTGGAGCTCCAGCCGTTACTTCCCCTTTCTAGCCAGCAGGAAGAAAGAATGGAGAAAGAAGGGCATTTCACCTTTGTTTGAAGATATAGTTCAGAAATACCACATATCGATAAGAGAGGATGATAAATACAGTGTATAGTCTAAATTCTCTCATTTTTTAGAGGAGAACCTGAGGAGCAAAGAGGTTCAATAATGTGGCTAAGACGAAGCAGCTAGTAAATGGGAGATCTGTTAAGATGGTAATGTTTGTATTAAATTTTGAAAAATTAATAAGGAATGTATCAGCTGAAGAAACTGGAGATAAAAGCATCTCTGGGCAGAAAGGACAATGTGTGCAACAGTGAGTACTCAGCTCCCTCATCCACAAATGAGAAAATTCATATCTTTCCTTGCTGAGCTGTTTTGAAGAATAGGTAAGAGCAAGTGGGTAAAAGCACATGCCCCAATGCCTGACATTTGGAGAGCTCAATAAAACTATGTTTAGACCAAAAGCCAAAAATCAAGTCTAAAAGATTATAGTAAGCCTTGTGGGATATAATAACCTTCTGTTTAGGGACAGCATAATTGAGGTTGTGTTAATGATGTAAGTGTTGATTTTACCAAAGCGTTTGATGGGATCTCTTGTAAAAATTTAATTGCAGATTTAATTCCAATTGTCTTCCACATGGATTGAAAGTTGGCCAGAGGAGAGCAATACAGAAAAGCACACACCGGCAATATGTTAATTGTAGGAAGGTTTCTAAATTGAAGACTACATTGATTTTTAATCATGTTAATTATCCTTAGAAATTATCTGCATGGGTGACATCTTAGTATAGACTAAGTCTGGATCACTGGAATACACCAAGCCTATATTAAAGATGCTAGCTGGGAGAGTTTCCCTTTTCACCACCTCTGATATTAACTCGCTTGAGCAAATTTAATCATACTGCCCTAGGATTTAACTCTTTCCATTTCTATCCTGAGGCTGTCCAAGCCATAAATTTGAGCATGGAATCTTAGAAGTGGAATCTAGAGATCAATGTGTTCAGCTAAATTATTTTATAGAGACCTTACCAGAATTTCAGAAAAAGTAAAAAACCAAAAACCAAACTCATTCAAACCTGTCGTCGTCTGCTCAATTCTGACTTAGAGCAATTCTAAATCTTTACGGAAGGAAACTGCCACATCTTTCTACTGTGAGCAACCTATGGGTTTGAAATGCTGACCTTTTGGTTAGCAGACGAATGCTTTACCACTGTGCCACCAGGGCTCCTTCTCTGTGAATTATAGGAGAGTTAATAGATCCAGGACCAGAGTGAAGATATTTTTACACGTAGGCTAGGGCTCTTTCAGTGTTTCAGAGTTAAATACCCAAAGGGCCTCAAAGACATAAAGCCATGAACGCAAAGGAGAAAATAATTTATTTAAATTGCTTTTATCTGTGTCCCTATAACATTTTAAATATCTGTTTCCTTTTGCATACATTCCAATGCATTATGGTTTTGTTTTGTTTTGTTTTTTAATTTCTGCTCCTGCCCCTTTACTTCTGTGCTGGCTGGCTTTCATTTGTCCCTCCAGATCCACAGTCCATCCTCCTCCACCCTGCTCTGTTCCCTGGGAGTTTTACCCATATAGTCTCCTTTGTCCTCTAATTTTGGGTTGGGTTCAGCTAACGGAAAGTACTGGCAGGAGGTGACAGGGCAGGCTGAGAGTGAGGTCCCATTACAGTTACCTACATTTTTCTACAGAAGGCAGCAAGTCTGTCAGGCGGCCCATTCCAGATGCTCATCCTCTCTAGGGTCCAGTTACGCTCCCTTCACTTGTCTATTCATGGATGTGAGCTTTAGGTTACTAGCTTTGGAAAACTGCACTCTCACTGGTTAGCTTCCTTAAAACCAGTCCACACCTTTGTAAATAGTCCCTTCCTTAAATTCTCCTCAAATTACACAGTTTGAGGGCCCCATATTCTTCCTGCCAGGACCCTGGCTAACACACCTGACATCCACTGTCTGGATAGCCAGTTCTAAAATGATGTGATATACATTCCTAAATAAAATGTAAATAAACATTTTAAATATATTTATTTTCATATTCTTTAAGAGGTGAATTAATTTAGAACAAGTATAATCTCTCTTGATGTATTTATTTCCAGATCCTGGTACCTAGTTTATACCTTATAACAATATCCTGCATTAAAATTTGTATATTTAGTTAAATTAAACCACACTTTGACTGTCCAACTTACATGGGTCTGACACTATATCTGGAAATTTTTCCTTACAATGGTTCTTACAGTCTTTAAAGGAGTCCTGAGATAGATACTGTACTTCCCATTTCATAAAACTAAGGCTTGTGTAGGGAAACTGTGATTCTTCTAAATTTGCAGATCTAAGAACAGTGACATCACTATGCTGGGTTGCAAATATGTACCACTGGAATGAGATATAGATAGTGACTAGCTTTGTGCAACTTCATCAACAGTGTTGGAAAGAGTAATTTTTTTTTTTTCCTCTGTGAAGAAAACTGTAAGGGGAAGAGAAGGAGCAAAATCTGTTACATCAATATGCATATGGAAGTATATATGCGTATACTTCAGGGGGGATGTTTCAATGAAAATTTTTTTTAATTGTGCTTTAGCTGAAAGTTTACAGTTCAAGTTAGTTTCTCAGACAAAAATTTATACACCCATTGTTATGTGACCTTAGTTGCTATCCCTATAATGTGACAACACGCTCCCCCCTTCCACCCTGGATTTCCTGTGTCCATTCAACCAGCTCCTATCCCCTTCTGTCTTCTCATCTCACCTCCAGAGAGGAACTGCCCATTTAGACTGGTGTATCTACTTGAAATAAGAAGCACCCTCTTCACGAGTATCGTTTTATGTCTTATAGTCCAGTCTAATCTTTGTCTAAAGAGTTGGCTTCAGGAATAGTTTTAGTTTTGGGCTAACAGAGAGTCCAGGGGCCGTGTCTTCCAGGGTTCCTCCAGTCTCAGTCAGATCATTAAGTCTGGTCTTTTTACTAGAATATGAGTTCAGCACCCCACTTTTCTTCTGCTCCGTCAGGGACTGTCTGTAGTGTTCCTTGTCAGGGTGGTCATTAGTGGTAGCCAGGCACCATCTAGTTCTTCTGATCTCGGGCTGATGGAGTCTGGTTTGTGTGGCCCTTTTTGTCCCTTGGACTAGTATTTTCCTTGTGTCTTTGGTGATCTTCATTCTCCTTTGCTCCAGGTGGGTTGGGACCAGTTGATGCATCTCAAATGGCCATTCGCCAGCTTTTAGACACCACCCACCAATGTGAGATGCAGAACATTTTATTAATAAACTTTGTTATGCCAAGTGACCTAGATGTCCCCTGAAACCATGGTTCCCAGACCCCTGTCCCTGCTACTCTGTCCTTCAAAGTGTTTGGTTGTGTTCAGGAAACTTCTTAGCTTTTGGTTTAGTGCAGTTGTGCTGACTTCCCCTGTATTGTGTGTTGTCCTTCCCTTCAGCTAAGATAATTCTTGTCTACTATCTAGTTAGTGAATTCCCCTCTCTCTCTCTCTCCCCACCCACGTAACCATCAAAGAGTGTTTTCTTCTGTGTTTAAACTTTTTCTTGAGTTCTTACAATAGTGGTCTCATATAACATTTGTCCTTTTGTGAATGATTAATTTCACTCAGCATAATGATCTCCAGCTTC
The DNA here is from genome assembly GCA_030035585.1 of Dugong dugon. Taxonomy (NCBI): domain Eukaryota; kingdom Metazoa; phylum Chordata; class Mammalia; order Sirenia; family Dugongidae; genus Dugong; species Dugong dugon. Next base: position 66,344,377 of record CM057467.1, read on the forward strand.
CTCCATGTTATAAGATGTTTCACAGCTTCATCGTTGTTCTTTATCGTCACGTAGTTTCCATTGTGTGAATATACCATAATTTGTTTATCCATTCATCCGTTGATGGGCACCTAGGTTGTTTTCATCTTTTTGCTATTGTGAACAGTGTTACAATGAACATGGGTGTGCATATATCTATTCATGTGATGGCTCTTATTTCTCTAGGATGTATTCCAAGGAGTGAGATTGCTGAATTGTATGGTACTTCTATTTCTAGCTTTTTAAGGAAGTGCCAAATTGACTTCCAAAGTGATTGTACCATTTTACAACTCCCACAGGCAGTGTATAAGTGTTCCAGTCACTCCACAACTTCTCAAACATTTATTATTTTGTGTTTTTTTGGATTAATGCTAGCCTTGTTGGGGTGAGATGGTATCTCATTGTAGTTTTGATCTGCATTTCTCTAATGGCTAATGATCATGAGCATTTCCTTATATATCTGTTAGCCACCTGAATGTCTTCTTTGATGAAGTGCCTGGTCACATCCTTTGCCCAGTTTTTAATTGGGTTATTTGTCTTTTTGTTGTGGAAGTTTTGCAATATCTTGCAAGATTTTAGAGCTTAGACCCTGATCAGATATGTCATAGCCAAAATTTTTTTCCCATTCTGTAGATTGTCTTTTTACTCTTTTGGTGAAGTCTTTTGATGAGCATAAGTGTTTGATATTTCGGAGCTCCCAGTTATCTAGTTTCTCTTCTTGTGTTTGTGCATTGTTACTTACAGTTTATATTCTGTATATGCCATGTATTAGGGCCCCTAGCATTGTCTCTATTTTTTCTTCTATGATCTTTATCATTTTAGATTTTGTATTTAGGCCTTTGATCCATTTTAAGTTAGTTTTTGTGCATGGTGTGATGTATGGGTCTACTTTCATTTTTTTTTTTTTTATGCCAGTTATGCCAGCACCAATTATTAAAGAGACTGTCTTTTCCCCATTTAACGGACTTTGAGCCTTTGCCAAATATCAGCTGCTCATAGGTGGATAAATTTACATCTGAATTCTCAATTTTGTTCCATTGGTCTATGTATCTGTTGTTGTACCAGTACCAAGCTGTTTTTGACTACCACGGTGATATAATAGGTTCTAAAATCAAGTAGTGTGAGGCTTCCCACTTCGTTCTTCTTCTTCCGTAATGCTTTACTTATCCAGGGCCTCTTCCCTTTCCATATGAAGTTGGTGATTTGCTTCTCCATCTCATTAAAAAATTTGGATCAGGATTGCATTGTATCTGTAGAGTGCTTTGGGTAGAATTGACGTTTTCACAATGTTGAGTCTTCCTATCCTTGAGCAAGGTATGTTTTTTCTACTTACGTAGGTTTCTTTTGGTTTATTGCAGTAGCATCTTGTAGATTTTTTTGTATAGGTATTTTACATCTTTGGTTAGATTGATTCCTAAGTATTTTATCCTCTTGGGGGCTATTGTAAATGGTATTGATTTGATGATTTCCTCTTTGAAGTTCTCTTTGTTGGTGTAGAGGAATCCAACTGATTTTTGTATGTTTACCTTGTATCCTGATACTTTGCTGAAATCTTCTATTAGTTCCAGTAGTTTTCTTGTGGATTCTTTGGGGTTTTCTGTATATAAGATCATATCATCTGAAAATAGAGATACTTTTACTTCTTCCTTACCAATTTGAATGCACTTTATTTCTTTTTCTAGCCTAATTGCTCTGGCTAGGACTTCCAGCACAATGTTGAATAAAAGTGGTGATAAAGGACATCCTTGTCTGGTTCCCATTCCTAAAGGGAACGCTTTCAGACTCCCTTCATTTAGGATGGTGTTGGCTGTGGGCTTTGTATAAATGCCCTTAATTATGCTGAGGAGAGGACATCCTTGTCTGGTTCCCATTCCTAAAGGGAATGCTTTCAGACTCCCTTCATTTAGGATGGTGTTGGCTGTTGGCTTTGTATAAATGCCCTTAATTATGCTGAGGAATTTCCCTTCTGTTCCTATTTTGCTGACAGTTTTTATCATGAATGGGTTTTGGACTTTGTCAAATGCCTTTTCTGCGTCATTTGATAAGATCATGTGGTTCTTTTGTTTTATTTATATGATGGATTACATTGATTGTTTTTCTAATGCCGAACCATCCCTGCATACCTGGTATAAATCCCACTTGGTCATGGTGAATTATTTTTTTGATATGTTACTGAATTCTATTAGCTAAAATTTTGTTGAGGATTTTTATGTCTATGTTCATGAGATATTGGTCTGTAATTTTCTTTTTTTATGGTATCTTTACCTGATTTTGGTATCAGGGTTATTCTGGCTTCATAGAATGAGTTTGGGAGTATTCCCTCGTTTTCTAGGTTCTGAAATACCTTTAGTAGTAGTGGTGTTAACTCTTCTCTGAAAGTTTGGTAGAATTCTCCAGTGAAGCCGTCTGGGCCAGGGTTTTTTTTGTTGGGACATTTTAAATTACTTTTTCAATCTCTTCTTTTGTTATGAGTTTATTTAGTTGTTCTAACTCTGTTTGTGTTAGTTTAGGTAGGTAGTGTGTTCCTAGAGATTTGTTCATTTCTTCTAGGGTTTCAAATTTGTTAGAGAAAAATTTTTCGTAGTATTCTGTTATGATACTTTTAATTTCAGTTGGATTTGTTGTGATATTGCCCATCTCATTTCTTATTCAGGTTGTTTGCTTCCCCACCTGTTTTTCTTTTGTCAGTTTGGCCAAAGCTTTATCAACTTCACTGATCTTTTCAAAGAACTAGCTTTTGCTCTTGTTAACTCTTTTGATTGTTTTTCTATTCTCTGTTTCATTTTATTCTGCTCTAATTTTTATTATTTGCTTTCTTCTGGTGCCCAAGAGCTTCTGTTGCTGCTCTCTTTCTATTTGTTCAAGTTGTAGGGTTAATGTTTTGATTTTGACCCTTTCTTCTTTTTGGATGAGTGCATTTATTACGATAAAAATTGACCTCTGGGCACTGCTTTTGCTTTGTCCCAAAGGTTCTGGTAGGATGTGTTTTCATTCTTGTTTGAGTCTATGAGTTTCTTTATTCCATCCTTAATTTCTTCTATAACCCAGTAGTTTTTGAGTAAAGTGTTGTTCAGTTTTCATGTATTTGATTTTTCTTCCTTGCTTTTTCTGTTATTACTTTTATGAGTTTATGGTCAGAAAAGATGCTTTGTAATACTTTGATGTTTTGGATTCTGTTAAGGCTTGCTTTGTGGCCTAGTATGAGATCTATTCTGGAGAAGGTTCCACGTGCCTTGGAAAAGAAAGTATACTTGGCTGCCATTGGGTGGAGTGTTCGGTATATGTCTGTGAGAACAGGTTGGTTGATTGTGGCATTTAGATTTTCCGTGTCTTTATTGAGCTTCTTTCTGGATGTTCTGTCCTTCACCAAAAGTTGTCTGTTGAAGTCTCCTATTATTATTGTGAAGCTACTTATTTCTCTTTTCAATGCTGTTGGATTTCATTTTATGTATTTTGCAGCCCTGTCATTGGGTGTGTAAATATTTATTATAGTTATGTCCTCCTGGTATATTGACCCTTCAATCATTATATAGTGTCCTTCCTTATCCTTTGTGGTGGATTTTGCTTTAAAGTCTATTTTTTAAGAGATTAATATTGATTGCCACTCCTGCCCTTTTCTGAGTGTTGTTTGTTTGATGTATTTTTTTCCCCCATCCTTTGAGTTTTAGTTTGTTTGTGTCTTTGAATCTAAGGTATATCTCTTGTAGGCAGCATGTAGACGGATCGTGTTTTTTAATCCATTCTGCCACTCTCTGTCTTTTTGTTGGTATATTTAGTCCATTTACATTCAGCATAATTACAGAAAGATATGAGTTTAGTGCTGTCATTTTGATGTATTTATGTGTGTGTGTTGTTGACAGTTTGTTCCACATAATTTTCTGTGCTGAGTCGTTTTTCTTTTCATCGTTTTCATTGTTGTTGATTTTGTATTTGCTGAGTCTTTATGTTTTTCTTGTTTTTTATTTTGCTGTGTAGGATTGTTAGTTTCCTTTGTGGTTACCTTAATATTTACCTCTATTTTTCTAAGTTTAAACCAATCTTTTACTTCTTTATATCGCTTTGACTTCCTCTACATATGAGAAATCTATGACTACTTTATTTAGTCCCCCTTATTTGTTTTAATGTTGTCATCTTTTACATATTGACGTCTCTGTTTCCCTATTTTTAATGTTTTATCTTTGATTTATTTTTGTGAGTTCCCTATCTGGACTGATATCTGGTTGTTCTGTCCTGTGTTCTAGTCTTGGGTTGTTATGTGATGTTACTGATTTTCTAACTGGAGGACTCCCTTTAGTATTTCTTGTAATTTTGTTTTGGTTTTTGCAAATTCCCTAAACTTCTATTTATCTTGAAATGCTATAATTTTGCCATAATATTTCTGGATATGTAATTCTTGACTGGCAATTTTTTTTTCCTTCAAGGCTTTATATATTTTATCCCATTGCCTTCTTGTCTGCATGGTTTCTGCTGAGTAGTCTGAGTTTAGTCTTATTGACTCTTCTTTGTAGATAACTTTTTGTTTATCGCTAGCCACTATTAAAATTCTCTCTTTATCCTTGGTTTTCACAAGTTTGATTGTAATATGTCTTGGTGACTTTCTTTTGTGATCTACCTTATGTGGGGTTCTATGAGCATCTTGGATAGATATCTTCTCATGTTTCACAATATCAGGGAAGTTTTCTGCCAAAAAATACTCAACAATAATCTCTGTATTTTCTATTATTCCCCCACCATGTTCCAGTATTCCCGTCACTCTAGGTTATTCCTCTTGATAGAATCCCCCATAATTCTTAGGGTTTCTTCATTTTTTTAAAAATTCTTTTTATCTGATTTTTCCTCAGATAAGTTGGTGTCAAGTGTTTTATCTTCAGTCTCATTAATTCTGACTTCCATTGCCTTAGTTCTACTTCTATTACTTTCTATTGAGTTGTCTAATTCTGAAATTTTATTGTTAATCTTTTGGATTTCTGTTTACTGTCTCTCCATGGATTATCGTAGCCTGTTAAATTTGTCATTATGCTCTCGTATAACCTTCTTAAGTTTCTCTATTGCTTTGTCTGTGTGTTCCTTGGCTTGGTCTGCATTTTGTCTGGTCTCCTTCCTGGTCTCTTGAATAGGTCTGTATATTAATCTTTTGAATTCTACCTCCAGTAATTCCAAATCTTTCTCTTCCTCAGGAAGGTTTCTTGGTTCTTTGTTTAGGGCACTTGCTGAAGCCATCATGGTCTGCCTCTTTATGTGATTTGATATTGACTGTTGTTTCCAAGCCATCAATAAGTTATTATATGTATTTATTTTATGTTTGCTTACTGTGTCCTAGCTTCTTGTTTTGTTTTGTTTTGATATGCCCAAATAGTCTGGTCATGTGGGCTAGTTTGATTATTGGTGTCTCTGAAGCTCTCAAGTCCTGTCACCAGGTGGTTAAAGGTGTTACTAGTATGTGAGCCCAGGAGTCCATTTAATTTCTTGTGTGGATTCAGCCCAGGTGTCACGGTTGTCAGCCACCAAGTGTGTAGCGCAGGCTCTCCCCTATAGTACTAGACGGGTAGGGGTGATTGGAGTGAGCATAAGCATCTGGCTGTAGTAGGGGGTCCTGTGCTGACCAAGGTAGGGGGTTAGTGGCTGCCCTAGAGTATTTGGGTGGAAGGCGTGTCCCTGTTCCTTAGAGCACATAGGTGGGTGGTTTTGTAGCTGTATTATGGGCAGCCAGTGCTCTCAGCTGTAAGGACTGTGAGGAACCACTTATGCTTGGATCCCTGATGCAGGTGACTAGGTGAAGTAAGTAGAGCCACCAGTTCTTAGGCCCCTGATGTGGGTAGATGAGGACCCTGCTTAATGGTCAGGGTAGTGTTAAATGTTACAAATCTACCAAACTCCCTTATAGCTGATGCAATTGAAAATAGGCTTCAGACCAGACTTAATGGTCTGACTGAGACTGGTGGTACCCCAGAAAGCATGGCCCCTGGATTCTGTATCAGCCCAGAACTAAAACAATTTCCGAGGCCAACTCTTCAGACAGGGATTGGACTGGACTGTAGGACTTAAAGTGATACTTGTGAGGAGTGTGCCTCTTAGCTCAAGTAGATGCAAGAGACCTAAGGGGCAGCTTCTGTCCAGAGGTGAGATGGGAAGGCAGAGAGGGTTAGGAGCTAGTTGATTGGACATGAGGAATCAGGGACGGAAAGGGGATGTGTGCTGTCACAGAATGGGGTGAGCACTTACGGTCTCATAACAATGTATGTATAAAATTTTGTATGGGAGACTAACATGAAATGTAAACTTCATTTAAACTACAACAATTAAAAAAACAGAAGTGCAAAAAAGAAAAAGCTTTGAAATTCAGAAATAAAATAGACTTCAGGTGTATAGCCTGTTGTACTGTACTAATGAAGGCCTATGCTGTTGATATGAGCCCATACAGGTCTATGCAGTGGTGAAAGGCATTCAAAGTCCATGGATCCCTTGCCTGTACCTAGGCACAGAGGCTGTGCCTGCCCTGAGTTCCTGGCTTAGGGGAGCTTGCAGATTATTTTTTCCTGTTTGCTAATTTGTTCCCTCTCCAAAGCCAGGAGAATGGCTTAGGGCGCACGACAGGTTCTACTTCCAACCCAGGGAGTGCAGCAGTCACTAAAGCCAAACCGGGACTGGGAGCAGAGCAGGAAGGGGGAAGGTAAACGGGAGAGAGGTACTTCCCAAATGGAGGAAGTGTTTTTTTTTTAATTCACATGGTACTTTAGATACTTGTACTTATCCTTCACCGATTGGGTGTCCTTCTCGCTGGTTCTGGAGGCTTGAGTAGACTCTCCACCACTCAGTCTCTCCTGATGTGGAAAACGTGTCCCCAGTGTCACTTCTTGCCTCACCCTGCACGTGCTAGCTAATTCAGCCTGCAAGGTGCCGGAGCTGACCAGGTCAATTTTGGCAACTTCTTGCTGCTTCTGAGCCATCTCTCCCTCCCACTGCCACTCAGTCCAATTTCTCAACTTTGTCTTTGATGTTCAGGGCTCCTAGATTGTCATATATAATCGATTCACTTGATTTTTCGGGTCTTTGTTGTAAGAGGGACCGCAGGAAGTGTCTGACTACTGGCCATCTTGGCCCCACCTCCTCGGTGAAATGTTTTAAGCGAGCTATATGGAGGAAGATGAAACTTTGCACCTATTTTTGTAGAAAAATATAGAGGGAAAGCAGCATGATGGTTTAGAAAGCCCCAGATTTGAGCTCAGGATGTTTGCTAGATGGTTATATTTGGGAAGTTCATTTAATATTTTTTGTTCCACAGTTTCACCACCCCTTCTTCTGTGTCACCTTCTAAACTGTTAATGCAAGAAAAACTTCTTTTTCTAATTCAGTTTAGTTTTGGGGTACTTAACCCTCTATACAGAGCATGAAATGAGTACAAGGAACTTGATTAGGAAAAAAAAGAAATAGACAGACAGACATATAGATAGACAGATTGCTCCTCATGACAGTTATCTGACTATACTGCATAGGGTCAAGTGAATAGCAAGTGTGAAATAACTTTGTGTTGAACAAATACGTACTTAACCTATTCCTAACCTATTTGTTTACACCTTTATTTGCCAGGTTTGGGTTTGCTCAAAACTTTCCAAGGGAAGTAATAAAAAATGGACAGTATTATTTGAGGTTGTAACTATTCTTCTCATGAAATCAGAGCATTTAGTATTCCACCAACTTGACGTTATCTCAGTAACTCAGCTCTCATACATCCAGTCATCTAGTCAAGCAGCAGACTTTAGACATGAATTAGGTCTTAATCCCCATTGCAAAATGGCAGCCATTGATTTCTTTTTTTTTTTTCCCAAATGTGTTTTCAAGAAGCATATTCAGTCATTGAAATGCTTTTTGCATTTCATGGGGAATGAACTGATTAGCCCCAGTAGAGAGAACTGTTCCTTGCCATAAATGAGAAACAAAGAAAGTTATTTTGTTTGGCTTTTTCCCCCAGCTGACTTTTGATACCAGGGCTCAGTTAGCATAAGCATCACATTATTATAGCGTCCTGACAATGATGTGGCCGTACAGAAAATAACACTTCTCCCAATCCTCTGCCCATAGAGAGAAGGCAAAATAAAATGAGCAAGAGGAAAGGACAAAATTATCGTTCGAGGAATGGGAGAAATGACTCTTCAGAAGGTCTGACTAATTAAAACTAACCATGAAGAACTAGCCTACAGTTCAACAATTCACAGACTACTCTTTTGCCCCTCTTAAAGTCAACAGTTACATAATTTCAGAACAAAATGTAAACTTTAGGTGTGTTACTAAATGTTTGATCTAATTTCCCCTCTTAAAAATAAAGACCAGGATAAAATTAATTTGTTATGATAAGGCAACTAACAGCAACAACACCATGATACAAAAATAAAATAAATAAAAAACATGACTAATAATTTTAAGTGGTAGGCACGTAGTGTAAGTAGTCAATCATTTCTGGGTAAAACATTAGGAAACAGGAAAAATGAAAATCATTTCTCATAAGGTGAGGATTGTTTAAAAAAAAAAAAAAAAAACAACAAAATGCCTATAGGCGAGATGGCTGCTAGATCTGGCATAATCATACAGTCCTGAAATTAAGGCTTGTGAGAACTTGGGGAAGTTTCTACCGCTCCCATCCTATCTAATTTTTCTTCTTTAAAATGGGGCCAATGATAAGAATGCTTGCCTCCTAGAATTGTGGTGAAGATTAGGAGAGTTAACAAATACAATGTAAATTGAAGTCTTAATAGACGGTAAACAATAAATATTAGTTTCTGTTATTATTATGACTATCATCACCAACATTGTCTTTACAAGGCATTCTGGTAATTTTAAAAATGGTAAAGTAAATAATATTAATTGAGAATCTACTATATGCTGGCCCTCATACTAGGCATTTTACATGTTACTGCATTGAATCCTTAAAAGAGATCTGTAACAGGAGGCGGTGTGATAAAGTGAAAGGTTACAGCTTCACTGCCAGAAACAATTATCCAGAGCCTAGACTCGCCACTTTTTAGCTAGGTGACCACTGGCAAATTATTTAGCATGTCTGAAAGTTGGTGAAAGTGTTGAATATAACTGAAATAACAACAATTAAATTGTGATGATGGTATATAGAGTAATACAAGTATCTATAAATATGTGGGTATATTAACGTGTAAGAGCTCCCTGCATGGTGCAAATGATTTGTGCTGGACTGTTAACTGAAAGGTAGGCAGTTTGAACCCACCCAGCAGCACCACGGAAGAAAGGTCTGGTGATCTGCTGCCATAAAGATTGCATCTAAGAAAACCCAAGGGGGTTTTCTTGCGGTGTCACCATGAGTTAGAATGTAATGGATGGTAATGGGTTTGTTTGTTTATTTATAATGACTCAGACTGTGCCTTTACAAACTGTAGATTTCAACATGGAATGAAGTAGAGGAAAGCTTCATGGGTAGTTAACAACTTTTATTGATTTAAATTTCACCGATCGAAAGCTATTTTAAATTTCACATTGTTTTTTACTTGATTATTGTCTTTGATCACTTGCAGTTTTTCAATCATCCTTATTTTATGGGACTTCCATGTGCTTAAATCCATTTATTATTTCACCATCCTAAAGATATTCTATTTTTTTTTAAAGGCTACTGGGAAACAAGGTAGCTCTACAAGGCAGATTTATAAACAAATTAATACATAAATATAGCTATTCCAGATTCCCATTTTAAACAATTTCTAGGGAAAAAAAGAAAACATTGCAGAGGAAAGGGAATATATGGAGTTAACATAATAATAAAAATGCCTATATTTACATTGATCTTAATATGTACTGACTCTACTTTAAGCACTTTACATATATTAATTCATTTAATTCTCGCAAGAACCTTATGAGATATGTACTGTTTTTATTCCCATTTTACAGGGAAGACTATTGAGTCACAAAGAGCTAAGTAACTTGTCCAAGATCACATAGGTGGTAAATGACAGAGCCAGACCTAAACCCAGGCGGTTGGGTTTCAGAGTTTACGCTCTAAATCTGCCAGGCTTTGAAATAAATTGGAAATATTTGAAATAAAAGGAAAATGGGCGTGTGCCTTTCTTAATTATTTCTAACTTGTTTCCATTGCACGGTCATAGATATCATAATTTTCACTCTATTTGACTAATATTTAGTGAGCATCTCCTAGAAGCAAGGCATAACTGCGCACAGTGAAATAGAGAAGTAGTAATAATGCTGCTTAAGGACCAGGGAGAAATGAACATATAAACAAAGGGATGAAATGCAAGAGGATTGAAATTCTCAATCTTGGGCCTTTCTCATCTTATGCATTTTCCACCACTGGGGGAAAAAATCTAGTTTGAAAGCTATATTGCCTTCAACTAAAACAAAAATTGATTGGGAGCTTTCTTTTTTATTTTGTAAGATAAGTTTGAGTCAAAATCAATACCTAGAACAGCTCCAAAGAGAAAGAGATGTTCTTCGGGCACAAAATTCGTGAAGGAGTAATTCATTCCAGTGACAGTGGAACAGTCTCTGAGTGAAGCTTTAAGCAATTCAGCTTGTAGTAAAACTTCTTCAAAAAGTACCAGGTTTCAAGAGAACCTGTGGGAGAAGAAAAACAGCCATAAGTTACACTTTTTATCATGATCAAATTCTGAATCCCTTCCCTCCTCCAGAGCTAGGTCAATAGATTTCCAACCTGTCGAATACAAATAATTTCTCCACCCATCTTCAGCACACCCCCAAACTTGGCAGCTGGGTTTTAACCAGATTGTGTTACTACTTGGGGGCTCAGAGGCATCAGGTCTTTACTTGTGCTGAGCTTCATCCCTCCTGTGCGTATGCCCTAGTTCTGATAACTGCTTTATCCCTGGTCTCTGCTTCCTGTTTCTGTTTTTGTCAACTACACGAGTCGTTCCAAAGTGGTTCTAGATCTTGCTCTTAAGGACCCAGCCTCAGAGGTATCACAGTCTTGATCATTCATACCAGTGCTCATTTGTTTATCCATCATCTATTCATTAAATATTAATTAAATGCCAACCACACCTGACATTTTGCTATGTGCAAAAAAACAGGAATGAACTAAAATATAGACCCAGTCTTCTAAGAGCTCAGAGTCTTGGGAGCAGATAGGTCAGTATGAGGAGCAATTTTAGTATTTCATAAATTGAATGGTTGAGGTATATGTGGGAAGTTATGGGATTGTAGGCAAGGGAGGATGCATGCTGGCTTGGGGTACAGAGAAGGCTTGCTGTAGAGGGTGACTCTTGAGCTGGGTTTTTAAGGATTAGTAAGAATTTTAAAAGTGAAATAAAGAATGAAGGGCATTCCATGCAGAGAGATAATATGTGGAAAAGCATGAAGGTAGTGGGAAACATGATACTCTCAAGACAATTGACTTATGAGGTAGGGTCAAAAAAATTGGAGAGGGGAGGCTGGTACGACTGGCTAGAAAGTAGACTAGATTTAGGTGGGCTTCAGGTCCTGGAAGACTCCATGTTCAAAACCAAGGTTTGGTGACCTTAATTGGAAAACTGCAAGAGATCACTGAAAAACTTTAATCCTTTAGTTACCAATTTTTTATTAAAAACAATTTTTGATGCCATGTGTTTTCATTATTGGAATGCATGTGTACTTTAATTGAGTGTGTATAAATTTCTGGTTGGTAATATGGATTTTGAGAAATATGATCTGGTAATACAATCCACCAATGAAGCTAGTGGTACTATGGTACCACCAATCTGTGGTATAACAATAAAACAATGGGAACTAGATAGGCATCTTTCCATTAGGGAGCCCTGGTGGCTCGGTGGTTAAGAGCCTGGCTGCTAACCAAAAGGTCAGCAGTTCAAATCCACTAGCCTCTCCTTGGAAACCTTATGGGGCAGTTCTACCCTGTCCCACAGGATCGCTATGAGTCGGAGTCAACTGGACAACAATGGATTTTCCATTAGGTTACATGGGGAAACTCTTGTTTTCCAAACAAGACACAGAAAAAACAAACAAAAAAATCAGTTCTCCCTAGCTATAACACAGGAAAGCCATAATTATGCTTGTAAGTCTTATCTCACAGAAATTTAAAAAAAAAATGGCAAAGGTTTACAAACGTTTACAAAACTAACACATCCAGGAAGCATCACCTCATAGAGTGCTCAACCTATACAACAATGAGGTTCCAACTCTGGTCTGCTGAGCTTCCTGCATTTCAAGAGGGACTCGTGTTGACGCAAAATGCGTTAGAACCAAAATTACTACTACCAAAGAGGTCCAGAGGCATGAAAAGTGGCTGATACACTGTTATACCAGTGATAACTAAGGACATGATCAGGTTTGTCTTAGAAACTTGATTTTTAAGACCCCATTGCCATGTAATCTCCCATTAACAGTGCAGTCTTAACCAAGTATATTAACTTTTTATGACCCAATTTCTTCATCTGTAAATTTGTGAAGGTTTTTTACCTCTCAGACTCACTATAGTAATGACCTAAATTAACGTTGTTTTCCTAGTGCCTAGCATTTATCTAATAAATAGTAAACATAGTAAGCACATACCCTGTGCCAGGTACTCTTTTAGAGGCTACAGTGGTGAACAGCAAAACTGCTGTTCTGCATCCTCATGGACTAATACCCCAACAGTCCCTAGCATTCAAAAGGTTGCAGTAATTATGCGACAAATGAATGGATTTGCTTTGTCTAGTTCTTTCCTCCATCCAGATTCGTAGAGTCATCACTTTGCCCACATTGAATAGGAATAGAGCTGCTCCCTTATACAATTCTATCCCGATCTTGAGCATTATATTTAGCTTCGCTAGGACACCTACACCCTTCAATATCACTGGTTATGTTTGTTCTCTTGCTGTGACGTGGGTAAGATAGCCTGAAGATTTTGTGAAAATTTTTAGAGAGCTGTGAAATTTTTAGTTTTAACCGTAAGTCAATTTATTTTTTCCATAGTGCTTGTGAATCTCTGAAATTACTGCATTTCTTTATTGTCTTAGGAGTTAAGTATCTGTCATCTTCCATTTTAAGTTCCATGAAGGCAGATGTGATAGCAGTCTTGTTTCCCACTGTATTACTAGCACAGTGCCTGGCACACAGTAGGTTCTCAGTAAATGCTTGTTGAATACAAATATGTATTGCCCCTGTTCCCTTGCACAGTACAGTTAAAGACCACTGTTACAGAGGAATTTAAGCAGCAGATGAATGATACGATTCAATGGCCTTAAAATTCTCTTCCTACCTTGAACACTCTGATTCTAAATTGTCAATCTCTGAAGAAACTTCTTTACCTTTGCGGCCAATGCCACTGCTCTTGATAGTCTCAAAAGTTAGGAGATAGGGGTGAAATCCTCTAGTTTGTCTACATAAAATGGATTCTAGAGAAGGAAAGAGGCAATAGCTGGATTGTAAATAGCAATATTAGTAATGCTAGGCCACCTTATACGTTCTGGCGTGAAATCGAATTTGTATGGTTTATATGGAAAGTCTATCTGATATGCTTAGCTACTTGTAAGCTGTTAATATTTGCATATCACCATGGAATATAGACTCTAGCAAGGTCATTTAACAGTTACAGGGCAGAAACTTTCCATTTTGTTAATCACTTACAACTCTAATTTCACACTACATCAGTCCTTTTACTCTGGCCCACAGCCCTTCAAAATCCCTTTCTAAAAATCCACAGGAAAACATCTGTTCACAATGTGCTACAAATAGCAGCCACTGACACTCCCCTAAAGTCAGAAACTTAAGGGACAGCGTAACGCTTTGCTTGTGGCAGTATCCTAATCTCCATTTACGTTATTGTTGTCCTTTGTTGTCGTAGATTCTAATGCATGTGTGCAGACTAGAACTGCTCCATGGGGTTTTCAAGGCTGTGAACTGTCAGAAGCAGATCTTCAGGCCTCTCTTCTGAAGTGCCCGTGGGTGGGTTCAAACCACCAGCCTTTCAACTAGTAGTTGAACACTTAAGCGTTGACACTACTCAGGGACTCCATTACCATTTATGTGTATTAGGAATTTCCTGTCTTTTTCCCCATCAGCTATCTCCTTTGGCTCTTTCCAAATTTTCTCTCAATATGCAATCTGATGACCTTTTCTCAGCCACTATTCCAATTCTTAACTTTGCCTTTTGGCTGTAGTTCAAGTGTTCACCATAGCTCCTGGCACCAGTAGCCAGTTGGAAACAAGTCTCCAGGCATGACTCTCAACACTCTCTGGGGCTTCCTCTAGTTCAACCCATGGATAAAAGGATCTCCATCCTAGTAACCAGTTCCACCCCTAATGCTCTTCCGCATAGGAAAGAAAAGTTCATAGAGAAAGAGATTCAGAGTGTATGGGCCCCTTCATGGCACTGCACCCATTTGACAGATAAGGGGCAACTGCGTGTTGTGTCTTATGTCCAATCACTTAAAGGTCTCACAGATAATGCAAGCTCCCCCATTCAGCCTTGGGAAAGGAATTGAAATGCTGGCTATTTTGTAGATGGGAAGCTTTGATACAGCTTCTTTTATAGAAGGCAAGATGGCATGGCAGAGAAAGGAAATCAGACCAATATATCTGACCATAAAGTCAATGAGCATCCCATTTTCATAGCATTCAAACAAAATAAAACTGCTTTGCATCCTCATCTCACTCTGACATTTTGCTTCTCTAGTTTCATTTTCTGTGTTTTATTCTTTGTCGTAAGGCAGGGTCAGGGAAAGAAGATCCATCTGTATCCTGCCAAAGTGCAATTTGTTGCCAACTGCATCATGGTTCTGATTCCACAAAGATAACCTGATGTAACCTGATTTTTCAAATAAATATGAATACTATCAATTACCAAGGAAGCATGGGTTGTGAGGAAGTCATCAAATCAACATAGAGAAGCCCATTCTTTCTTTCCTTCTTTCTCTGAGTTTTTTTATGTTTTCATTTATTATTGGTGAGTGGGCTAATTTCCGCCAGATCACATCTCTATCGTCTGTCAAGTGTTACTGCATTAGCTGAACTCCAAGCTTCAGCTGGTATGAAAGAGGGTCCTTCTAATAAGGAATGAGAGCCAGATAAGGAAAGGTTATAACCGCCAAAGTCAGAACATTGGCAATTAGATGCAAATGCAAAAAAGCACATAAGCAATATTTTGCAGTAGTTGTAATAATGGTTTTGTCCCTAAGCACTGATTCGTGGACAATTGTGGCAAATGTTTATTGTTCCCTATCCAGTCTCTCTTCAGCAATCTTCTTTACCAACAGGAGCTAGCATTGATCCTCCTTATAACCTCATCTCAAATGCTCTACTCATTTAATTCAATTGATTAAATACTTCTTGTTAAGCACGTTAATTACATGTGAGCCCCTCATTTTAGAGACTAAACTCCTCAGTGTTTCCCTGTCTGGCTGTCTTCCATTTGTCCCTCAAAATTCCCTCTCTACCCATCTCTACATTGCTCTGAGCTCCCTTGATCTCTGGCTTCCAGTTCTCTTTCATTAATGGGAAGCAGCAGCCAGAGATTGAAGGGAGGGAGGAGAGTAAATTCAGGACATTAATTCCACTGGCTCCTGCCTGTGGGGTTGCTGAGAACTGGCTGCCTTCCTTAACCAGCTACTGTCGGCACCCTCTCCACACAGCTCCCTTGGTTTCTGGGTTTTTGGTAACTGCTCATTCCTATTGTCCTTCAGTAGAGGGTGGTAATGGAGCTCCACTGATTTTAGCCCTGGGCATTACCCTATCCCTGGCCCATACCTTGCTACTTACATTTCTTGTGTTAAATCCTCCTCAAATAATGCCAATTAGAGTATGTCATGTGTTTCCTGCTTGATCTTGACTAGTATCTTCTGCCATTGACCTCTATGTCCTATTATCTTTAATGACATTCCCTCACCCAAGACTCTTCTGTGTGCCCTTTCCACTCCCTCCCCACTTCTCCAAACGTCTCACTTCACCAAAAGTCATTGATCCTTCAAGCCTTTCCGATACCTTCCCACCACTCCCCCACTCCCAGTCCTTCTTCTCTTGCTCTGCTTTTTTTTCTTTTTCGATAGCAAGTACCCTCTTGTAACGAACTATATGATTTACTTATTTATGCATATTACTTATTTTCTGTCTCCCTGCACTGAAAAATAAGCTCCAGATGGCAGAGATCATTGTTTTATTTACTGATGTATCCCAAGCATCTCAGATGCTGCCTGGCGTGTTGTAAGAACTCAACAAATATTTGGTGAGTGACTATATGAATGAATGAATGAAGACTTTGCTTGCAAATGACCTTTTAAGAAGCTTTCCTAAACCCTCTTTCTCTACTTTCTTTCTGTTGCCTCTGTCTCAGTCCAGCTTAAGTGCCTTTCCCATGTGCTTCCACAGCATCCTGTGCTCCTGCCATCCTAGCATTTGCTGCGCTAGATTGTAATTGTCTATTCAGTTCTCACACTAGATTGTAAACTCTGTGAAGGCAGAAATCATCTGTGTCTTTTTCACAGTGCCTCTCATCAGAAGTCTTCAAGATATTTTTGATAAAATTCATAAATTAATGAATGCATAAACAAATGAAAAGGTAAACAAAGTTGACACTCTACTGTTGTAACAAATAACTTCGATAATCCAGTTAACTAGCTTTTCTGGTTGAGAGCTGCGTAGAGTATTGTGGGAACCCAGGTAAGACTGAGCGTGGATGTTCAGGGGGATTCTCTCATAGAAGGTGATGCTTCAGCAGAGACTTGAAGGATAATCAGGAGTTATAAAGGGAGGTAAGTTTAGGGGAAGGAGACAGAGTTTCTGGGAGTAGCAAGAGCCCATGGTAGCACTCAGATGAGAGAGATAATGGCACAAATAAAGGGCTAGAGACTGATTGGGTAGAACTGGAGTGAAGACAAAGTTGGAAAGGTAACAAGGCTCATAGAATTTCTTACAGATTCTACCAAGACCCTTAGAGACTTTGTCCTAAAATTTAAGGGAGATGGGGACATTTAAAATAATGAAAAATCATTTTCATTGTTCAAAATAAGCTATAATCCTGATATATGTAAAGTTCACTAATTTTCAAAATTGACCAAGAATCTCTTATTTCCCAACCTTGCACATATCTGCCTTTACTCACTTGTACTATAAAATAAAATGAATATTGTCCCCCATAGGAGACCCCCTTGCCATTAATTTTGGTTCTCTTTCGTGTTTGACACTGCTCAGGTTTTATGAGTCTGAGGCAATTTTATATTTTGTTTTCTATCATGCTTCTCCCCAAAATGTACCTTTTTTCCAGTTGTGCTGCCATCCCCACATCCACGCATCTGTGCGTGCTGGTCCCTCTTCCTGGAATTCTGTGTCTTCAAGCCATTTTCTTCCTGAAAAATGTATGCTTACTTAACAAGACCCAATTCCAGTGCAAAACCCTTCCCCGTCTGAAGCGTACCATACATTGCTCTGCCTTCTGTGTTCTAGAGGTGTGCTTCTATTGTAGCAAATGCCAATTGTACAGAAATTGTCTGTAGACCTAGAAGTACTTGTTATGGGTTGAAATGTGTCCCCCAAAAGGTATGTTAAAATCCAGACCCCTGGTACCTGTGAATGTGCTTTATTTAGAAATAGGTTGTGATGGTTGATGTCATATGTCATCTTGGCTAGGCTATGATTCTCAGTAGTTTGGCAGACACTGGACCGAGTGTTCTATTATGTAATGGAATCACCTTCTATTACGTGATCTAATATGATCAGCAAATCAGTTAAAAGGAGAGTTTCCTTGGGGTTGTGGCCTGCCTCCAGAATATAAATTGATAGTCTCGCAATGCTTGCTCTCTCTCTCCTGACTCTGCACTCTTCTTTATAACTGTCCTCTTGTTCTTGGGATGTAAGACTACAGAAATCTCTAGCTCGCCACCTGATCCGTGGATTTGGGACTTGTCAGTCCCCACAATTGTGTGAGCCATTTCCTCTCAATTGCTTGCGTCATTTCCTTGAAGTAAATCTCTCTCTATGAATTTATATATACATTTCACGGGTTTTGCTCCTCTAGAGAACCCAGAGTAATACATAGGGTCTTTGCAGATGTAATTCAGTTAAGATGAGGTCTTTTGGGTGAGCTCTAATCCAATATAACTGGTATCTTTTTAAGAAGAGAAGACATACAGATACAGACACACACGGGAGAATACCATGCGATAACAGAATCAGAGACTGGAACTATGTGTCTAGAAGCTAAGAAACACCAAGGATTGCTGGGATATCAGAAGCTAAGAGAAAAGCATGGACCAGATTCTCTCAAGGAAGCTTCAGAGAGAGAGCATGGCCCTGCTGACACCTTAATTTAAGGCTTCTAGCCTCCAAAAGTGTGACAGAATAAATTTCTGGGTTTTTTTTTTAAAGTCACCCAATTTGAAATAATTTGCTGCAGCAGCCCCAGGGAATAATACAGTACGTCAAAGTGAATAGATTCTCCATATTAGCCACTTTTGTGATCTTTATACCAAAAAAAAAAAAAAAAACGAAACCCATTGCCATGAAGTCAGTTCTGACTCATAGTAGAACTGCCCCATAGGGTTTCCAAGGAGCAGCTGGTGTATTTGAGCTGCTGACCTTTTCGTTAGCAGCCAAGCTCTTAACCACTACGCCGTCAGCGCTCCACCGGGGCTAATAGTACATAACAAATGGTAGATGGTAAATAAATGTCAAATAAGGAGTGAAAAAAGAGGATAAAGTGTGATCAGGCAAAGACAGCTGTCAGAGATGAATGAGCATGAGGTAGGCACACACAGTCAACAGGGCTACTCAGACATCACAGCAATTGTCTCACTGCCTTGATGAGAATCCGAGCAGGGGGATTGTCTCTGGTTTATGATCAGGTTGCAAAATTCCTACATAATAAATGGTCAGAAATAGCATCTGGAACCATGGGACTTATATGAGGGAGAGTGAGCACCATTTAATTTTTATTTTATGTTGAAAACGCCCTCAAATCACTAGAGATTAAAATCATTTTAAATCAAGTCAACATAGAGATTAAACATGGAGCACTAGAAGCAGTGATAGTCACAGAAGTACGTGTTGGGTAGAGTGTGGGAAAGGTAGTGTGTAGAAAAGCATATGCTTGCAAGTTTTATCCAATCTAAAGTCCCTAGGAGACTTTTGGTTAGCACCCAAGTGCTTAACCACTGTGCCACTAGGGCTTTTTATTCTGTAGTAGGCACTGTATTATATGCTGGAAATACAGGGCTGAGCAAAATAGAAAGTCTGTCCTTAGATCACAATGGGAGAGACAGATTTTAATCAAATAATCCCATTTATGAAAGTACAATCATAACTGAGATCCTTAAAGAGAAGACCTATGTGGCATTTAAAAAGGAGCCCTGATAGCACAACGATTAAGTGCTCAGCTGCTAACTGAAAGGTTGGTGGTTCGAACTTACCTGGCAGCCCTGCTGGAGAAACACCTGGTGATCTGCTCTTGTAAAAATTACAGCCTAGGAAACCCTATGGGGCAGTTCTATTCTGTCACATGAAGTTGCTGTGAGTTCCAATCGACTTGACGGCATGTAACAACAACAAAGGGAGAAAAATCAATGATAGAATTCTCTCATAAAGGCTCCACAGGGTGGCTATTGCATTTGCAATTTCAGAGAGAATTGTGTCTCCTGGAAAAACAAAAAATACAAACAAACATATGTTTGACTTATACTATGACTTGCTGACTCAGTTTTATGTCATTGTTATCTTAAAACACCATTTTCTCTACTGAAGTTTAACACCATGAGAATGTTACAAAGAGAACATTCAGATTCCACAAACATTTATTGAATGTTGGTGCACCAGGCCCCATACTAGGTGCTTCCCTATTCATTATCTCATGCAGTCCTCACAATTGCACTGGAAGGGGGGATAGCATCAGCCCCATTTTACCTGTAAGCGAACTTTAGAGATGAGACAGAGCTTGCCAAAGGCCGTGGAGCCCGTGACTGGCAAAGCTGGGGTCTGAGTCTTCTGGTTCTAAGGTCAGGTCTCTTTTTCCTGAAGGACAGTGGCCTCTTGCTTTTCTCAATATAAAGTGAACAATTACCTAGGTCGTTTCGGTAATGCCATTGTTAGTGTCAGATCACTCATTTGCAAAATGGGACGTTAGTGTATAATACTTGTAAGCATTATTATACCAACTTTACAGATGAAGAAATTGAAGCAAGTAACTGTGGCCTCGTGAAGTATTACATAGCAAGATCCTTGGGATTTAAACCCAGGCCATCTGGCTTCAGAGTCTGCACTCTTTATCAACTACATTGTTTCTTAGTGTTTTATGTTACTTGACTTGTAGGATTTTCATGAGGACAGGCAGTTACAGACTTTGGGGCAAGTAGCTAAGTCTACATAAATAGCTGCCATTGCTATTTGTTGTTCTCTTCTTTATATTGACACTTGAAGAAAATGTATACATATTTGTATTTATACACAAATATGCGTGTGTTTGTGTTTAATAACCGGTAACGAATAAGGAAGCCTTAACTACAGCTTATTTTGTTATTTTTAGTTTTTTTATTATTATAGTTGTTTTCAGTAAATCTTCAGCTAGACACAAATCTATTCAGATAACAAAAATACATTTGTAATAAGTGATTTAGCATATTAAACATTCTGTCAAGTCCTGCATCAATGAAAATCATTCACATTGTCCATCCCAGGGTTTAATGTGAGAAAGTCCCTATGTGAGGTACCTTGGTCTGGTAGAGGCTGATAACTTGGATGTTATCGGTTCCCCGAGTCCTGGAACTGACTCTCACTCACCTAAAACAACTTAGACTGCTACGCCAGTGTGCTGCATCCTTTTCAGTGACAGATGCTGCTACTTGGAGACTAAGGGCCTAAAATGAGTCTCCAGTATTTCCTCTTGCTGAGATACTCTCACCTAGGAAACTCAGTTATAAGTGAGGTGGTTTCCTGAAGAGTAAGTAGTAAGAATAAAGGGTGTTGGGTCTCCTGTGAAATGTCTCACTCAAGCTCTGCTGGCCTCAAAAAGTGCCAGTTCTCTGTAAAAATAGGAGCACTTGGCCTCCCAACCCTGGGTCTTACTACCTCTGTGACATGTGGCAACATACTCGACCTCTCTGAATCCTCAGCTGTAATCAGGGAATAATACAGGTTGTTTTTAGATTAACTAAGACAATGTAAAACATTCTTAGCACAAGACAGCCCCTTTCCCTTCCTACTGAAGGACTATTTCTGGATAAAGTTCAAGCACAAGTAACTGCAAGTAGAATAATCAGTCACCTGCATCATGTGTATGTAAAAAGAAAGGTCAGATTTAAAAATGGTTGATTTTACACTTGACTCTGTTATAATGGCCAAGATTGATCAATTCACTGACTGACCTAAACAATTACAAGAAAGCTGAGTCTTTAAAAGGAAATAAAATCTATCCCAAAGAAATATAGAAGTTGATCTAGAATTTATATTTATATTTATCTTTTCTGTTTATTTCCTGACTCCCACCATTGGCATAACCCCATCCCAATGTCAGTTTGCCTCCAAATTGACTTTTTCTTCTGAATTAATTGGATAATACCAAGACAGGCTAGACACACATAGGCATTTGAAGTCACAGCAATACCATCAAAGTACTTCCCATGCATTTGAATAATAACCTGTTAAAAAACTCCTTGCTATCAAGTCGATTCCAACTCATAGGCGACCCTACAGAACAGAGTAAAACTGCTCCATGTGGTTTCCAAGGAGCGGCTGGTGCATTCAAACTGCTGACCTTTGAGTTAGCAGCTGTACCTCTTAACCATTGCACCACCAGGGTTCCATTTGAATAGTAGCTATCTGAGTACTTACTAGGTGCCACCACTAAACTAGGAACTTTATATAAAACTGATCATGAAATCTACACAATAGTCATTTTCACATGATAAAACTAAAAACTAAAGTTAAGAGAGGCCAAGCGACTTGTCCAAGACAACACAGCTTTAAATTTAATTTCTAGGTTATGGTATTTCACAACATTTTGTAACTAAAAGGTAGCAGTGAAACCACTGGCTTCTGTCTCTCCCACTAGAGTGTGTGTGCCCCTTAAATTTGGGGATTCTGTCCTACTCATCTTTGTCTACCAGTATTCCACACTCCACCTAGCACAGGATAGGTATCAGCAACTACTGTCACAAGTATCATAAAATAAATGTAGATTGTGAACAATATATACAAGAGCCTAAGCAGTGTCTCATCTCCAGATCAAGGAATTAAATTATCATCCTTTTGCTTGTCTCGCAGAGAACATATTCACAGATTAGATTCAGGAAAAGCTAAAATGATCCCCATCTTCTCTCTCCCTTGTGAATTTAAGATTGTGTATCAGCTGCTGATGGAGATACATTTCACAGAATATGGCAACAGAGGAAGGTGTTTCCTCCTCTACCTTTGCTTCTTTCTGTAAACAGCCTGTTATCTTGTAACCACTGTTCCAGGAACTATGAGATGGTGAAGAGACTGATCTGAGATCAGGGGAAGGAAGGAAGACAGTTCAGAGAGAACCTTGTAAACCATGGCAAGTTCTTCGGACTTTACTCTGAGTGAAATGGGAAGCAATTGGAAGGTTTTGAACACGGAGGTGACAAGATATGGCTTCAATTCGAAGTGTCAGACAACTGCTTCATGGCTAATGGACTTTAATGAAACAGGGTTAAAAGCTGGTAGACCAGTTTGGGGGCTACTGTCAAGCTCTGAGAAAGAGATGATGGTGACTTGCTAGATCACACAGCGGGTGGTAGTGGACATGGGGAGAAGTGGTCCTCTCCATTCTCCTCTTAGCCTTAGGAGCTTGGAAAACCAAGAATAGCCCTTTTCTTCTTATGGTCCAAGTATATATAATCCTCTGCAGGGACAATGAGCCCAGAATGTTCTAAATGCTTGAATTGAGGGTGGGGTAGAAAAAGGAGGAAATCATCAGGAAAAAAATCAGTATTTGAAAATTATTTTCCAACCATAACTGTAATACTCCATGAAGACACGCACTTTGTTGTATTTTCATTATATCTCCAATACTTGATACATGGCAGGCATTCTTCATACATTTGCTAGATAAATAAAGGAATGATTACTAGTGCCTCATGAAGATAAACCACTACTAACAGAAAAGACATATGGTATAAATAAACTTCAAGTCTCTTTGCTTCTTGCTGATCTTGTTTTTTGTTGTTGTTGTTTTCACTCAATATTTTTAAGTAGTTTATTCAGTCAGATCAAAGTTCAGATTAAATTGACTATGAATAAGAAAGAAGTTTCTGAAATCCATGGGGCTAAGCTATCTGATAAGAGGTGAATACTGGGAGAGTTAGGGTCATACCCATCTGGTTGTTGTTGCTAGTTACCTTCTATTTGGCTCCAACTCATGGAGACCCCATGTGTGCAGAGTAGAACTGCTCCATAGGGTTTTCAAAGCTGTGACCTTTAAGAAGAAAATTGCCAGGACTTACTTCTGAGGTGCCTCTGGGTGGGTTTGAACCATCAACATTTTAGTTAGTGTTCCAGTGCTTAACCATTTGTGCCTTTTTATCCGTCTTATCACTTTCATGGTTGAAATTCAAACCCTCCCTGGACTGCTAACCAAAACGTCAGTGGTTCAAAACCACCAGTGGCTCCGCAAGAGAAAGATGTGACAGTCTGCTTCTTGGAAACTCTTTGGGGTCACTATGAGTCAGAATTGACTCAACAGCAGTGGATTTGGGTTTTTTGGGTATTTTGACAGGGTGATTTGACAGCTATGTAAAGAGAAATCTCTTTAATATTTGTATACTTTTCTCTTAGGTTGATTGTGGCAATTTGCGATTCCAGATAAATTGAGGTTATTGGTGTGAAATTTGAAGCCCAACATTTTTATGTTCCATGAAATAGTTCAAAAATGAAAGTTAAGACAATGTGGAAAGATAATTGGATATAAAGATTTATTAACCAATTTCATTATTTATGACTACTGCATAATCTTTTACATCTTAAATAGATATAATTGTTATTCTCTTTATTCTTTCTTCTCTTTATCATACATTGATTCCTTTTCATGTAAGAATGTTAATGTAATTCTAACTTAAAATCTCGGGAGAGTATTTCTTTTTGATGTGCTAT
Organism: Dugong dugon; assembly: GCA_030035585.1. Classification (NCBI taxonomy): domain Eukaryota; kingdom Metazoa; phylum Chordata; class Mammalia; order Sirenia; family Dugongidae; genus Dugong; species Dugong dugon. The sequence goes on from CM057467.1 coordinate 66,368,452, forward strand.
TTTATTAATTTGTGCTTTAAAATAATTTCATGACTTATGCTCTCCTTTGGGAAATGACACATGAGAACTGGACATAATTGATACATTTCATATTTATTTTCTGACCTGATAACACATTCTAGTTAATTCAAGTCTATTTATCCATTTTCTATTACTTGTTTTGGAAAGCACTAACCCACGTGGAACGTGGGCTTTGAATTCAGTCACCTAATGTTAAGTCAGTACTGCCATTTACTAACTAGGTGACCTCGAACAAAGCCATTTTACATCTGAGTTTCTCAATAGCAAGATGAAGAAAATAACGCCTACAATGTAAGGTTGTTTTGAGAAGTAAATGAGATAATGTTGGCACATACTAGACTTTCAGTAGGCACCCCAACCTTCCCCAAAGCTGTATCACAAATTGGGTATACATCCTCTGGTTGTTTTCTATTGTTATATCTTATCTGATCAACACCCAGAGAAGCAGTAGTCAAGAAATCAAACAACATATTGCATTGGGTATATCTGCTGCAAAAGACCTCTTTCAAGTGTTAAAAAGCACAGATGTCACTTCAAGGGCTAAGGTGCACCTGACCCAAGCCATGGTATTTTCAATTGCCTCATACGCGTGTGGAAGCTGGACAATGAATAAGGAAGACCAAAGAAGAATTGAAACCTTTGATTTATGGTGTTGGCGAAGAATATTGGATATACCATGGACTGCCAGAAGAATGAACAAATCTGTCCTGGAAGAAGTACAGCCAGATTACTCCTTAGAAGGGAGAATGGTGAGACTTTATCTCACATACTTTAGGACGTGTTATCAGGAGGGACCAGTTCCTGGAAAAGGATACCGTGCTTGGTAGGTAGAGGGTCATCAAAAAAGAAGAAGACCCTTGATGAGATGGACTGACACAGTGGCTGCAACAACAGTCTCAAACATAGCAACGATTGTGAGGATGGTGCAGGACCAGGCAACATTTTGTTCTGTTGTACATAGGGTCACTATGAATCGGAACTGACTCGATGGCACCTTACAACAACATACCTTCTGACTAAGCAATTAGTGCCCAGTGAAAGGGCACTGACTTGTTTTACTTTCCTGATGATGTTTAAAGATTTTACAAACATATTTAAATAAGTAGGGAAAGGAGGTATTCCTGTGACAGTATGAAAAGATCAGACCAAGTTAACATGAAATCAAAATAGAGCAGTGTCTAAGCATCTCCATAGTGTCATTTAATGCATGGATTAAGTACTTACCGTGGGACCAGGAAAATGCTAAGTGATGAGGCTATAAAAATGTGTTTATACAGTTCCTGCCTAAATTATTCAGTCTCATCAATGAGAATTCCCAGTTAAAGCAGAAGGGTTCAGTTCTCCTCAGTTTAGTTTAACAGATGCTTATCAACAACAATTAGGTAGTAGCATGATGCTAATCTTGGATGCGCATTCTCTACCCTCCAGAAGCTTGAAATGTAGTAGAGAGGAGAATGAGAGTAAAACCACCTGTTTCAGATGCCCATCAATGCTCCAAGATTCTGGAGAAACAGAGTGTTTCTAATTGGACTTCTCTAGAAGGTAGAGCTCAAAAGACTGGCATTGACTGGAAAAAAAACCACCACAACAAACTGTGGACCATATGCAAGCATTCATCTCGTAAACTGGTTCCCCATACAACTTGGTGAACTGCCACTTTAAAATGGTTTGTGCCAGAGAGGTTTAGAGAGGCAACATAGTTTAAGGGCTTTAAACAAACCAAAAAAGGCATGTGAGGAGGGAGCTTTGGAGTCACCCAACTAAACCCTTACTCTGCTGGTCACTGACTTGTGATCAGGGTTAGGGACTCTCCTCCTCTCACCACGCCTCCCTTCTGCATTCCCCTCAGCTAGGAAGCTAGATTGTCCACAGCAAAAACTCAACCTTGTCATTTCTTTATTAGTTCCACCTCTCTGGCATTCTGGAAAGTGGGATCTGGTCTCTCAGGCACATCCTTTTTCTTTTCTTGTGGCCCACTTATGTCCCCAGCGCTCATGACTCTTAATGGGAAATTGTTGGATGACCATTTCAGGATTGTGCCACCTATTTACATAAAAATCTATATCTCACTCAGGATCCGAGAAGGAATATCTCAGGGCTTAATGCTCCCTCATATTGGCCCAAATTTCTAGGCACTTCATAGGTAATGCTTTTTAAGTTTATGATGTAACATTCTATCATTTCCTGATTTCACTGAACATAGAGTTGCTGAATTTTCCTTTATATTTTACCCTGTTGCATGTTTTCATGGGGTGTCAATGGAGGAGAAGAGAGTTATAAAAAAAGCTTTATGCCACCATCTTTAACCAGAAGTTCCAACTGACATTGATTTAAATTCTGGCTTTGCCACATATTACCTGAATTTGCACTGGGACAAGTCACATGGCATGAGTCTTACGTTTTTCATCTGTTAACTGAAGATAACTGTATCTACCTTGCAGGCTTGTATTGAAAAATTCATATGTGATGTACACACACACACACACACACGCGCAAAAAATATTCACTTTGGAAAAGTGGTAGCAGTTCCTATGGGGCCAAATGCAGTAAGTGTTGTCACGAAGGTAAAACTATCAAAAACCGCCAATGACAGAAATTAACAGGTGTCTGATTTCTTTGATTTCATCTAGGTGGTCTTGGCCTCCAGAAAAACCTTGTTTTGTTTAAATGATAATTTTCTCGAGCGCAACATTTGTTGTTGTTTTTAGTTGCTATCGGGTCCATTTTGACTCATAACGACCCCAAGTGACAGAGTAGAATGGCACTGTGAGGTTTTCTAGTCTATAATCTTTATGGGAAAAGATCTCCAGGTCTTTCTCTTGCAGAGCCACTGGGTGGGTTTGAACCGCCAACCTTTCAGTTAACAGCTGAGTACCTAACCACTGTACAACCAGGGCTTTCAGCATAATTTACAGTATAAAAATATTTTTTCACTTTACTAACTCATCTAACACCTGGAACAGTCCCTATGGGAGGCATATATATGCTCCATCTTGCAGATAAGAAAACTGAGGCATAGAGAGGTTCAGCCCAAGCCCAATTACATATTAAAAGTGTCAGAGAGCTAGGAGATGAATTATGTATTTCTCTAATAGGACTGTGTTTTCTCCGTCATGCCCCAACTGGATTTGCAACTGGGATTTTACTAAGGCCCTCAGTGTATCTCCTAATGAAGAAACATGAACAATTCTATATTCCAGAAATGTTTTTTCATGATAATCTTAGGTATTTTTACTACATTGTTCAACTAAGGCTGCAAACCCTTATAAAAACCATTTCCTGATTTCCTTTACCCCTCTCATGACCTCCAGAACTACATGACCTGAAAGGGTTCAGAAACAATCCTGAAATGTTTATTCCCAGCTTAATTATCTTGCTGGTAGTGTGAAATTTGGACTATTTCCCTGCTCATCCAGTTGTGAGTATTTGCTGTCAAGTTTAGAAATTTAAATGAGCTTAGATGATGGTTCTATAATTTAAGTTCCTGTTCACAATCTCGATTCATTAGTGTCTGGCCAGCATGGAATATTTACTGAGGTGCCAGGTACAACGTACATTATCAATCAAACACAGAAGGAAAACAGGGATTACAACGTAGAAGAAAGAAAAATCAAAGGCCGCAGGCGATTGACAGAATGTCTGTCTTTCTTTTTATATCAAACTCTATCAAGCACATCTATAACACTGCAATCACAACTTTTATTCCTCTCTCCTAAGCTCAAATAATGTATAAGAAAAAATAAAACAAACTCATAAAGCTATCCAAACTCTAGAAATACTTTCTTTTCAGTCCAGATATATAACTTTCCAATATATTCTATTTCAAATTCGTGGATGTCAGAGGTACGTTTACCAGCAATAGTTTTGAACCCACAAAAGAAATAGATACTAGTTTTTGCTATTTACCTATCATTTTAATATTTATTAGAACTTCTTTCAAATATTCCACTCTTTTGATTCGAGAGTCCTGTGAAATAGATGTTAAAATGACAATGTAAGGTGATGAAAACCAAGCCTCAGACGGCTCAAGGTCCTACAAGAAGTGGGGAATGTGTGGTGCCATTAAATGGCTGTATTTTCCATTTTCCTGGACCCTATATCCCAGAGAGAGGTATTTTTCCATTAAAAAAGTAATTCCTAATTCTATTTAGCATTTGCTTCTATCTGGAGACTGAGAGCTGTACAATAAAGAAAAGAAATTCAAATTAATATTTTTGTTTGTTTGGCTTAAAACTCATTTTCATAGAGTCAATTCTGACTCATAGCAACCCTATAGGACAGAATAGAACTGCCCCATGGAGTTTTCAAGGCAGTAATCTTTATGAAAAGGAGCCCTGGTGGTGCAGCCAATCCACAGGTTGAAGATGTGGCAGTCTAATACAGCAGCAGAACGCTTAACCACTATGCTACCAGGGCTCCTTTTGTTTAGCTTAGAAGACTTTTTTTTTTTTTTTAAAGCTGTAGACACCATGCAACTCATAATCTGTTGTTATCTCATTTTATAATTGAAAAAAATAAGTTTGATGTAATTAACTGGTCCATAGTTCTATTGCTAGTGAATGGTAAACCTGGATACACACCAGGTAGCTGTATAGCTGTTCCTACCACTGCACTCTATGGCCTCCCTGCTGCCTCCCACATATATTTTCATCACACCAATCTTCTTTGTCAAAAGGAGAACAAAGATAGAAGACAAAATTCCTGACATCAAAAAGCTCACAGTCAAATGTAAACCATTAAGATTTCTGTAATTCTGGTACAGTGCTGCTGTTTGGAAGTTTTGAATTCAAAACTTCCAGAACCCAAGACAAAAGCTCTTCATAAATTCTCCAGCCTCCAGCAGAATACCACAGTGTTTCCCAAACCAGGCTATACATTAGAAGTATGTGGGTGCTATTAAAATATAAATTCCTTGGTTTTATTCCTGATCTATCATTCTAGGTGTGAGGGATGGGAATCTTTATTTTTAAAAAGCTGCACAAATAACTTCTGTAGGGTGAACAACTTTTTAGGGTACCAATCCAGGACCATATGAAACCAATAACATAGAAAACCAAAATATTATGTATACATATGCACACATACATGTTATTACTTTAACATAAAACTATGAACAATAAGGTGCTCTTTTGAAATTATGTATTATTCTGTATATTTACTTTTCTGCTATTAATTGCTATTAATTATCAAAATAGCAATTGTACTAGTTAACAGTCGGCACTTAGTAGTAAATAGTAGTATGACTAGTTAACCAATTAATATGTGTGACAGAAACTTAACGGTACATTAAAATGTTTCTTTGTCTTCTCTGATACAGCAGTTTATTTTAACTCTTTAGTTCTGTATTGAAATTTTAAATTTTGTATACTTATTTTGTAGAGCGAATACATGAATATAATGAATACAATGGAATGTAAAATTCACTTTGACGTGCAGCTCTGCTCTTATCAAGTGCGCATTTACAGTGGTATTTCATTTGATGGCATTAAGCTAAATATCCTCTCAAAAAAAAAGAAAGAAAGAAAGAAAAGAAAAAGGATCTGAACATAGTGAATTTAAGATTTTACTTCCTAGCAACAGTAGACTTTTAGACTTGTAGGAATGAGTTTCCTGCTCTCCAAGTATATCCATTGGAGATACTTTGTATCTACAGTCTTGTTTTGATTAACCGTTTGATTATCAATCCAGTACTTTACATCTAATACTAATCATTTAGGTTTTTGTTGTTAGTTGCCCTCGAGTCAGGTCGGACTCATGTTGATCCCATGTGTACAGAGCAGAACTGCTTCATAGGGTTTTCAAGGCTACTGACCTTTCGAAAGCAGATTGCCAGGCCTGTCATCAGAGGTGCCTCTGGATGAGCTCGAACTGTCAACCTTTTGGGTAGTAGTTGAGTGCTTAACTGTTCGCACCACCCAGGGGCTTAACGTATCTAAACATGACCATCATTTTAAATATTCTAAAGCCCAGTTATCCTAAGTTAAACCTCTCTTTCTCAGGCAAAATTGTTTTAAGCATAGAGATAATTTGAACTCGTGATTTTTTTTTTTCTTTTTTGTGGTCTGAAGTAGTCTTATCTCTGAAATATGTGTCATTTTTTCACTGTATGGGGAATTTTTATCATTGCCGAAATATAACATCCAACAACTCAGGTCATTTAGTTCATCCTTTTTTAAATTTTTTATGACCTCTTGAAACATCATCAAACAGCTTTGGAGAAACAATATATGAATTTCTGTTTGCTGTAATATTTTGTCCATTTGTATTCTCAAAGTATTTCCATGTTAAAAAATGATATTCTTCATGTCCCACACTTTGAAAATATGGTAGGTAACAATGATAGACATCTTGTAAGCACATGTCTAAGGAGGCTATTTTCTGCCATTCAAATAAAGTCAAAAATTTCATTAAATGCTTCTGCATGTCTTAAGGAAACTGAGAAGTGACCAAAATCTTATATTATAAAAGCTTCAATTTCACAAGTAAGCAAATCATACCCCTTCTTCCAGTGTTTTGTACAAGGTGAACAGGACATTTAGCACATAATAACATTTTCTTTGGTAAGATGTTTATAGACTGAAGGGAATTTGCCAAAACTGGCATTTGCTTTCTCTGCTGAATATGTAGGTTGATGAGTAAAGTCTAATTTGTATTTGGACAAAATATCAAGAATTTTTGTCTTATGTTTTCTGCAGTTTTTTAAGATTTTCATACAAATAAAAAAATGCCTTGAAATTCAGTTTCTCAAATCAAAGTTCTTAAGGGTTGGGGCAATATCTTTGTTCCTGTGATTCTGTATATCACTCTCTGTCTTGTAGAAAACATGATCATCAGTAAGATCTGACAGAATCAGCACTACGCTGGCAAGGACCAACTCATCTGTTACGAAAATTTCCTCTTTTTTAGCCACAGAGCAATTTAGTTATAATCTCTGAATCACGAAATGCAACTTCACTCAGTTTCATAGAACTATCAAGGAAACAACACCAGAGTGTGTGTTCATTCATTTGGTATCGCCAAGCCAATTCAAGGGCAGTAATTTTCTACTGAGCAGTAGTATCTTTTTGGAAAATAAAAAAACTCCTGATTATTTTAGAGATGTTTTCCTATTTTATCGCAGACTTGTGAGATTCAGTCTCTATATATTTGTTCACATCCCTTTGTCTTCCATGCCCAATTCCAAAATCTTTTCTGCACGTTCATTTTGTTAGTTACCTCCCTAGTCTAGTTGTATATATATCCTTCTATCAAACCTTAAAAGAACACAGTTTTTACATCATTTTTGGTTGTCCTTTTTTTTTTGTTGTTGTTGAAGTCTGGGTCATGTTGGCATTGGTAATTTTCATTATCTGAAAACTCAGAAAACATGGTTACAATATTCACAGTGTTAAAAACTTAACTAGAGATGACTCTGTAACAAAGCACAACAGTTATGTTACAGGCAAAATCCAAGATGACTGTTAACCCTCATGATCACAATGCATTTAAGTTGCACACTTAAGTCATATACTCAGAGTGATACAACAATGTGAACTGCAAATCATAACTGACACTATCAGTTGGGGGAGAAAATTAACAACAGCCACTGTGAAAGATGAATAAATATGTCAAATCCATTTTTGACACTAAAAAATGTGTTGTTTCAGTCCCAATTTTTTTGGCCACTATATTGGTTTTATACTTTTCTCCTGATCTTCTGCACCCATGTCTGAAAGCATGACTTTCCACATCCTGGGAAGGGGTCTCCAGGGATTATGGAACTTCCAGTGCTAAAACCAGAACAGTCTCAGAAAATCAGTATCATGGGTTACCACACTCTGTGAGCAGCCTGATATTAGAGCCCAGCCTGGAATGTTTGACACTAAATTGCCAGGCCAGCATAGTAGTACTGAGCTGAGTTGATTGTCTGATTGTTCTGACTGTGTTCTGATTCCTTGGTGTTGTCACCAGGCAGGGGAACCACCTAGGAAACATGGGGTTGTCAGGAGGGAGCTGCTCTGGGTCATAGGGACTAGAAGGCCGTAGAGAATGAATTTGGCTTGTTCCATCAAAGTTTGTCTAGGAGGTGATAAAGGCAGTCATGATGTTTCATCACATTTGAAATTATCAAGCCTAAAAAGGTCAGTATAGCAATACAGCAGTACAGCAGGAAATAAAGGCACAGATGTTGTTCTTCTGAGTTAGCCTCTATCTAACTCCAGGCTCTTCTCCAGACTTGACACCATTGCAACCCACAATCTCATAGGCTTATTGTTCTTTCTTATCCCCCAGGATGCCAGGCTTGCTCTCCCCTGTCATAGCCTTGCTGTATTTTCCCTCCAGAGTCCCTTTCCTCTACCTGTCTGTCTAGGTCACTTCTACCCATTCTTTAATTTGTAAATAATATGTTACTTCCTTAAGTAAGTCTCCTTACACCCCATCCTGGAATGGATGCTCCTCTGATTCTCCTAGTCTGTGCTTAGTCTCATTATAAAGCTTGTAACACTCTCTCACAGTCTTACGTCTCGATTACTGAATTCAAAGGGCACGTGGACTGGTTTTCAACTTTGTACCTCTAGCAGTTGAGATTGTTTCTGGCATGTTGAAAGCTCTTAATAAATGATTGATGACTGTCTTAAATGAATAAATGATTAGTTGATTGAGTTATTCCATTAATTCCAAATGTGGTTACCAGCTCCCATGATGATGTGAGACATTATTTTAATTTCATTGACCCGTATGAGTTATTTAATAATCTGTACATAGCTCATTTCATAGACCCTTTGAGTCATTATGACTAAGCTTTTTTTTAAAAAAAACCAATTCCTACATAAATACTTTTTTAAAAAATAGGTTTAACCACATGAAGCTACTGTTTTTGTAAATTTAAAATTGTTGAACGTCATCGATAGTGTTCAATCTAATGGATACGGTTCAGAAGAGGTACCTTTAACAAATATTAGAAATCATCAGGCTTAAAGAAATAAACATCTCCATTTAAAATGTCCCTGAACTTTCAAGGTTGAATATTGTAGGCTCGATTGTTACCTTAAGAAAAATCCCTGACACCAAAAAGCTGACTTCAGTACTGTATTCTGGATAAGTATGAAGATGAGACTTTTTCTTTTTACACCAAAATTGCTTAGAGAGGCTGTAACATACATCTCAGATTGTCTGAAACCTTAGGGATAACAAAGAGTAAAACTAGAGCATTCCATGAACTGTATGATCTGTTCTATGTGACACAGATGGTGTCTGGAGATTACCTTACTAGCCTCATTTCCACTTATGATCTGCTTCCATGCAATGGGTATGACTATATTACCCACAATAAGATTTTCTAACTCTAAGCCACAATGGGAAAGCTTAAGTTTACTTCTCCCGTTGACTATTTAATAACACTTCATTGGACAATTTAACAAAGGAAGCTGTTACCTCTTTCAGAATGTAATTTTTTATTACAGCAATAGACATTTTCTAGTACTGCACAACAAGTAACCACAAATTTGGAGGCTTAAAACAACACCTATTTATTATCTCACAGTTCCTTAGATCAGGAGTCTGAGCAGGTTCAGCTGAGTTCTCTGCTCATGGAATCACAGACTGAAATCAAGGTGTTGGCTGGGCTGTATTCCCATCTGGAGCTCAACGTCCTCTTCAGAGCTCATTAAAATTTGGCACCATTCCTTTTTTGCAGTTGTAGGACTGAGGTCCCTGTTGTATTGTCGACTGTCGGCCGGGGGTGGGGGTGGGGGTGGGGGGGAAATCACTCTCTGCTTATTCTTATCATAGAGAGCAGAGGCCACCAATATTATTCTCGCATGGCCCACTCCATCCTTAAAGCAGCAAAATCAGGCTGAGTCCTTTTCAAGTTTTAGTCTCTCTGACTTCCCTTCTACCACCAGCCAGAGATAACTTTCTGCTTTTAAAGGGCTCAAATGATTAAGTAAGGCTGACTGGAATAATATCTCTTTTGATTAACTCAAAGTCAACTCATTACAGTAGCATTAATCCAAACCCAATTCTGACTCATAGCAACCCTACAGGACAGAGTAGACCTGCCCAATAGGGTTACCAAAGAACAGCTGGTAGATTCAAACTGCTGAACTTTTGGTTAGCTGCCAAGCTGTTAACCAATACCATCTGCTTAATCTTGTTTGCCATGTAACAGTAGCATACTCAGGGTGTAATATCTCATCATATTCACAGTCCCAGAGATTAGGGTGGAGATTCTTAGGGAAACATGTTATGATTTTGCTAACATTATTATTCAAATGCTATGGATGGCAACGTAGGATCCTGAAACTAAGGTAGGCCAACCATTGACAGAACTGTTCTTTAGAGTATGGGGCCAGAATGGAGCCATGCTGTTTAAGTGGCTCCTGCATTTTAATGCCAAATATAGGATGAGAGAGAGATGCCAATTTCAGTGGCAATATAGGTACAGAATGGAATGCTAGATATGTTATTGTTGTTGTTGTTAGGTGCTATCAAGTCGATTTTGACTCATAATGATCTCATGTGACAAAGTAGAATTGCCTCATAGGGTTTTATAGGCTATAATCTTTACAGGAGCAGGTTACCAGGTCTTTCTACCTTGGAGCTGCTGGGTGGGTTCGACTCACTAACCTTTCAGTTAACAGCTGAGCTTTAATAATTGCATTACCAGGCTGGAGATAGGGTGAGTTAAAAATAGAGGCCAGCTACCAGGTATGAGGCAGATCTTCACTGGTAAAGTGATCAGATTACTGTATATGAGGATTATCTGTTCATATCCATTTATATCTCTCTCTTGACTTTAAGCCTCATGAGAGCTAGGCTACTTTAGTTTATCCTTGTATCTCCCTCAGAGATACAAGGCACTAATGGATAAATAGAAGGTGGAAAGAACTAGTGTGTGACTTGCAAATCAGTGGATTAATGAATCCATGAGAAAGGCATATTTGGAGGAGAGCACCAGGATGAGCCCAAGGTAGTCGTTACTTGACCTAAACCTTCTAAAATGCGGCCCTCCTTCAGAGTACCACTATTCAAGACCATCAGACAACTTCACTGCTAAGAAAGAGCCAACTTGACCTTAAAAGGTCTTTTATCATCTATTTGTTTCCCTAATATGGAGAGAGGGACTTTTTTTTATTCTCAAGGCCCATTACTGACTAAGACAAGAGTAAACGTTGCATCTTTAGAACTGTAGGCTCCAGTCCTTCCCCTGCTTGAAAGTGACTATAAATATTTCTTTATGGGAATCACTTTTGGATCCCTCTGCTTGTTTTCTATTGCTGCACTAACATATTATCACACATTTAGAAGCTTAAAATAATGCAAATTTATTATCTTACAGTTTCCTTGGGTCAGGAGTCTGGGTGGGATCAGTTAATGCCTCTGTGTCAGGTCTCAAAAAGTTGAAATCAAGGCATTGACTGGCCTAGCTCTTGTATGGAGGCTCTGGGGGAGAATTTGCTTCCAGGATCACGAAGGTTGTTGGCAGAATCTAGTTCCTTGCAGGTGTAGGACTGAGGTCTCCCTTTCCTTGCTGCCAGCTGGGGGCTACTCTTAGCTTACGGACGCCTTTCTCTGGTACTAAATGGACTTCTACATCTCAGAGCTAGCAAAGGTGCACCTAATCCTTATCATCTTTGTAATCTCTTGGACATCCCCTTCTGCCATATTGATCTTCCTCTCTGCTTGAGAAAGGTCTCTGCTCTTAAGGTGCATGTATTTAGACTTAACCCACTTGGATAACTCAGGATATTCTCCCTATTTTAATATCCATAATCTTAGAAGTAAAGATAGCAACATTTCACCTAACTTACTTTGGACACATCATCAGGAAGGGCCAATTTCCAGAGAAGGATATCATACTTGGTAAAGTAGAGGGTCAGCAAAAGAAAGGGAGACACTCGTTGAGATGAATTGACATAGTGGCTGCAACAATAGGCTCAAACTTAGAAATGATTGTGAGGATGGCGCAGGGCTGGGCAACATTTTGTTCTGTTTTACACAAGGTCGCTATGAGTTGGATCTGATTTGACAGTACCTAACAACAACAATACTCTTAATTATATCTGTAAAGTCACTTTTGCTAAGTGACATACCATATACACAGGTTCCAGAGAGTAGTACGTGATTAATATTTTTGGGGACCATTCTGCCTACCACATCCTTCCTCTTCTGGAGCACAGATGCTGGAGAGCAGGTGAAAATGCAGGCAGGAAAATTATCTGGATCTCAGTACTGTCATGTATGCCTCCTGTCATTATTACCTGTTAATAAAATCTCTGTAGACTGACTTTCCAGGACCCTGTAACAAGGCTTTCTCATTCAATATCAAGTACTATATGCTATTCATTTTGTTCATTTAATTAATCAACATTTACTTGAGCACCTACCATGTACCAGCTACTTTAAGATGCTCTTTGGATAAAGGCCCTGCTATCACAAAATTTTAATTCAGTAGAGAAATATACAAATAACTAGATGTTTATAATACAGTGAGTTAAGTGATACGCTAGAGTTAAAACATGTGGTAGACCACAGGGACACGCAGAAACGGCATACAAGCTAGAAAAGGATTGTGTTGGTGCCAATCATCACATGTAAGTGTTAAGAATTTTTTCTTTTTTTTTTTTTTGGCAGAAAGCTGGCTATACTATAGTGCAGCTGATTAAGAGAGGGACCTAACAGACTGTGAAAGAACTATTAACCAAATATTTTATGCACAGGAAGGTGATAAGCACCTCGAAGGAAAATGTTGCTTAGACAAACTGGAAAACGTGTTTGAACATATGACATCTCTCTCCTTTGACATAGTGTGCATTCATGTATTCTTGTTGCAGAAAGCCTTGATGGTGTGACTTTAATGCATGGGGGATTATGTATGTGGTAGGTGGATTCAGCTTTTCTAGTTTAAGTAAAACCTAAATCTCCTTTTTCAAATCAATTCGAGTTCTTTCAGTTTTTCTCTAAATAATTATTTTGGCTGCCCTACATGCATATCTCCTTTCCATTTTAAGAATGTGACCTATATACCTATAGTCCAGTATGATTGATGTTGTTGTTAGTTGCCGTTGAGTCAATTCTGTCTCATGGCGACTCCATATGTGCAGAGTAGAACCGATTCATAAAGTTTTCAAGGCTGTAACCTTTTGAAAGTAGATTGCCAGGCCTGTCTTCCTAAGTGCCTCTGGATGTGTTTGCTTAGTAGTCCAGTGCTTAACCATTTGTGCCACCAGTATAATTAGTGATTCTTAATAATGCTATACATGACAGAAAAGTATTGTTACCATCTTAGGTTTGAAGTTTCTTTGGTTAGTCTTCAAATAGTTTTTACAATTGATGATCTGACAATCCCCAGCAGTGTCTACCACAGATGGTACCTTGAGAAAGTTACCCAATTTTTGTGGATCTCAGCATCCTCATCTGTGTTAGGACAATTCTAGCTACTTCTACAGGCTCTTCTTATATTGAATATCATAATTATTATAATGATAGAAAGCACTGAAAGAAGTAATTCTTTACAAAATATAACATTTAATGACATTTTATTGGCACAGAAAAGTTTAAGAGTATGCACAAAAATGGAAAATAAAATGTATCTTATGAAATAGGTGCTTGTACATTTATATACGTGTAAATACATAAGTCTTTATTGTGATAGACAAGTCTGTTGTAACACACACTCTCTATCCTTCTGGCACATTTCAATTATGTTGGCACTCACGCATTCTGGGCATAGAGTTTCAGAAAAACAGATTTTTTTTTAATTGGAACAAAAATGAAATGGCTCTGATGTCACAGATAGACTTGAATTAAATGTTTACTGAGTCTCTACTCTACATCCCAGAGTCTCCTGGGGACTGTGGATACAAAACTGAATGAGGCAGGAACTCTGACCTCAAAGGAAGTCACTGTCTGGAGCAGAGGTTTTCTGCAAACACACGCTATGGGTTCTTTACACAAGTAGTTGGTAATTTAAAGTAGTTTTGTTATTGTGGTTGTTTGTTTTTTGTTTTGCTGTTTTTGTTTTTAATTCTAGAGTTTCACAAAGGCTTATGTGCTCATATTATAAAGTGCATCCAAGATTTCCCTAAATTACTACTCATTCTAATTTTGTGTTCCAATATGCTTTCCTACCTGGAAGTGAATATTAAGAATACAGCTATTTGGTGACAGTTGTGTGTTAATTGCCTTGTGCAAGTCCATAGAAGTATCTTTAGCCTATGAGTATAATCTATTCTGCATGTCAAGATTGGAAACCACAGACTACTGAATTTGCTCTGAAAAAGCATAGACTAGCAAAAACAGAGTTAATCTTTGTCTTAGTTATCGAGTACTGCAATAACAGAAATACCTCAAGTGGATGGCTTTAACAAACAAGTTTATTCTCTCACAGTCTAGGAGGCTAGATGTCCGAATTCAGGGTGCTAACTCCAGGGGAAGGCTTTCTCCCTCTGTCAGCTCTAGGGGAAGGTCTTTGTCATCAATCTTGCCCTGGTCTAGGAGTTTCTCAGAGCAGAGACCCAGGGTCCAAAGGACGTGTTCTGGTCCTGGATCTTCTTCCTTGGTAGTAGGAGGTATTTCTCCTCTCTGCTCACTTCTCTCTTTTACATCGCAGAAGAGATTGACTCAAGATGCAACCTAATCCTGAAGATTGTATCTGTCCTCATTAACATAAGGGACAGCTCACTCCCAGCTAGGATCATAATCACAGGCATAGAGGCTAGGATTTACAATGCATAGGATAATTACATCAGATCACAAAATGAAGGACAACCATACAATACCGGGAATCATGGCCTAGTCAAGTTGACACACACACACATATATATATATATATATACGCATATTGACACATGTTTTTGGAGGACACAATTCAGTCCATAACATTCTCCATAGTGTGTTTTTATGTAATCATCTTCACAATCCCCAGTTTCTTCAGTCACAAATATATGCCACAAATATATCAGAAACTCAGCAGTCACTCTGTGTCGGACCCCGAGCATGGCTTTGAGATACCACGATGAACAGAACAGGCATGTTTGAGGCTGGCATGGACCTTACTATGCTTTTTATTTTTTTTCCCCTTGGCTGTTGGCTGCCCTGAAAATCACATAAAAGGCATAGAGTAAGTAACAGGTATAAATTTCAAAATCACTCATGTAAGGTTACAATGTAACTCTACTTTCTTATAATTCATTGGAGTATTTTGATTCCAAGCTTTCCAAGCCTGGTCCAGAAACTGAATCTGGTCACTTTCAGATAAATTCAGTGTAATGCAGTGATTTCTTAGTCTAGCCATTGTATAAGTTAATCACACTCAATTTATAACTCCCTTTCTGGTTTTTCTGGCTCCTGCTCTGTCTTGGGATTGATTGCAAGATCTAGAGGCTTGTTCTTGCTGCCTAAACAGTGTCACTGAGGAGCGGACCCTCTACTGGAACTTCATCTGCCTTGACCTTATGCTGATCTTCCACTCCCAACGCAATTCGTTGCATGTCCAGAGTGAGGAGCTTGCTCAAATAACTACTGGGCAGCTTTCAGGCACCCACTAGCCTCCCTGGCACTGGGGCCCATGAGTAAAGGTATAGAACAGCCCTCACTTGTGCCCCAGTGGGGACTAATCACACCCATCTTTCTGAAGTACTTTTCCTTGCCTTTGTCTTGAGCTGATCCTGACAACCACCACCATCTCCCCAATCCAGTGAATTTCAATCTCAATCTCTCTCCTGATATTCAGTCACTCGTTTACTGCAGAAAAAGCCAGGCTATAAATATGAGCTTACATCACCCTCCTATCCCTTACTGACATTCACCTATAAGAGATCCATCTAGGGCTAACGGAGGCCCATACCATCTTTACTCTCTCAGAGCCCAAACTTCAAATGGAGATTCTATCATATTTGATACCCCTCCCTCCCCATCTACCCTTCATCCCAGTATGGGCTAAGGCACAAAGGCAGATCCATTAAGCAGCTATCTTGTGTCCCCTTCAACTCTGGTTTGGAGCTCTGAGGGGAAGACATGACTTTGTTGGGTCATCTTCCCTTTCCAATCTTTTCTTTCTTATATCTGGAAGCCCTCTGATAATTTTTTGTTTTAATTGCTTTGGGTTAATGGTAGCTTCACTGTCAATTAGGAGTATAGGTGGTTACAGGGAAGGAGAAAAGAAGACACCACCCTGTTGAATCAGAGAGCTTAGTAGAGATAAAGGACTAAGTGTTACTTTTCTGGATTTCCACAATCCCAAGTCCACACTTGCATTAATCCACTTACAATGATTTATTGAAAACCTGCCTATGAGGCTTCCCCCATTAAACTATAATTTCTTTCAGACAGGGAATGCATATTATTCAGGTTTGTATCCCAGTGCCTAGAACAGTGCTCTGCATGCAAGAGGTACTATAATTGCTCACATTTATTGAGTACTTATTGTGTGCTCCACATTGGTTTAAGAGTTTTACAAACATGCTGTCCTTTGATCCTCACAACTCCATGAGGCAGGTAGTATGGCTGTTGTTTTACATCTGAGAAACTAAAGATCAGAGAGTTTGAGCTACTTTCCTTAAGGCAAAGAGATTACAGGGAATGAAGGCAGAAGTCAAACCCAGGCTTAACCCCTATATCAAGCTGCCTCTAAGTTAATGTTTGAGTATGTAGAACCCACATTCTAAATCCATAAATTCTAAATACCTGTCACATCAGACTAAATATTAAACATATCTGGGAACAAAGCTGTCATAGGTACACTGTGTGATTAGTAATTCTTGCATCTCCATACCTAGCAAAATGGTTATATTATAGATATTTTTTGTATTAATTTCAGTTGCTCTGTGTTATATTAGAATATTAAAAAAAGCATTCATGACTTCATGACTTTTATTTTTGTACCTAGTTTAAATTAATTCATCTTTATTTAAGTCTAACTCATTATGAAATTATCACTTATGGTGTACCTGTTATGATCCAGGCTTCCTGGATATGAAAAAGCAAAACCAGCCCCTACCCTCATGGAGCTGCTAGTCTGGCAGTGGAGGTAACCGTATAAACAGAGAATGTCTTCACACTGTCACTGCTGAGCTTTTTTGTTGGGAGCTCTCAGGGAATGTGGGAGCTGCCTCTTGCTTTAGACTCTCCTAATGTGTGTGTCAGCTGATTACTCCATGAAGCTTGCACCACCATGACTGCTAATGTTGACGTTACTCAAGCACAATTAGCAGCAAACAGATGGTTGATAACCCAATGAAGTTGAGTCAATTCCGACTCATAGCAACCCTATAGGACAGAGTAGAACTGCCCCATGTGGTCTTCTAGGCTGTAAGCTTTACAGGAACAGATTGCCAGGTCTTTCTCCCACAAGTCAATGGGTGGGTGAAAACCTTCAGCCTTTCAGTTAGCAGCTGAGCACTTAACTATTGCACCACCAGGGCTCTTTACATCTATCTCTGTATCAATCTCTCTATACTTTTATTTTTTTTTTATTGTGCTTTAGATGAAGGTTTACAGAGCAAACTGGTTTCTTCTTAAATCTATCTATACTTTTTTTCACTTTAAATCCTTCATTTATGTTGCTTCCCTGGCATGGAGGAAAGGCAAGGAAGACTGGCAGAGAGGACACTGGCACAGTCAAGCACAACTAGACTGTTGCGCGCTCTGACCTTCCAGCTTTCTCACATCGCTAAAGGAAGTTCTGGGAGGGAATTTACATTGTATTTCCAGCTATTTAATCAACCATCAAAAAAAAAAGTGATTTCATGTTGCGTTTTTTTTTTTCTAAATTGTACTTCAGGTGAAGGTTTACAGAACAAATAGTTTCTCATTAAATAGTAGTACACATATTGTTTTATGATATTGGTTAACAACCCCACGACATGTCAACCCTCCCCCTTCTCGACTTTTTTTTTTGGTGAAAAGATACATAGCCAAAGATACACCATTTCAAAAATTTCTACGTGCACAGTTCAGTGACATCGACTACGCTCTTCCAGTTGTGCTGCTGTTCTCACTTAAGATGAAGATCTACAGAACAAAACAGTTTCTCATTAAACAGTACACATGTTGCCCTATGACAATGGTTAACAACATCACAACACATCAACACTATCCTTACTCAACCTTGGGTTCCCTATCACCAGCTTTCCTGTCCCCTTCTGCCTTCTAGTCCTTGTCCCTGGATTGCTGTGCCTCATGAGTCCCATTTGGTTTTACGGGGCTGTCCACTCCCCGGCTGAACAATGAACCTCGGAAGTGACTTCACCACTGAGCTAAAAGTGTGTCTTGGGGCCATACGTTCGGGGTTTCTCCAGTCTCCTTTAGGCCAGTAAATCTGGGCTTTTATTTTTGTTTTTGTGAGTTAGAATTTTGTTCTACATCCTTCTCCAGCTCTGTCCAGAACCCTCTGTTGTGATCCTGGTCAGAGCAGTCAGCGGTGGTAGCCGGGGACCATTTAGCTGTACTGGACTCAGTCCAGTGGAGGCCTTGGTAGCTGTGGTCCATTAGTCCTTCGGACTAACCTTTTCCTTGTATCCTGTTCTCTTTGCTCTCCGTTGCTTCCGAACGGATGAGACCAGTGGAGTATCTTAGATGGCCGCTCACAGGCTTTTAAGACCCCAGACACTACTCACCATGGTAGAATGTAAAACATTGCCTTTATAAACTGTGTTATGCCAATTGAGCCAGATGTTCCCTGAGACCATGGTCCCCACAGCTCTCCACCCAGCAATTCAGTCCCTCCGGGAGTTTGGATGTGTCTATGGAGCTTCCATGACCTTTCCTTGTACAAGTTGTGCTGGTTTTCCCAGTATTGTGTACTGTCTCACCCTTCACCCAAGATATCACTTATCTATTACCTATTTAGTATTCCCCCCCACCCCTCCCATCCCTGGTAACCAACAAAGATTGTTACCTTTTGTGTGTGAACTTTTTTATGGGTTTTTACAATAGAGGTCTCATACAATATTTGTCCTTTTGTGATTGACTTATTTCACTCAGCGTAATGGCCTCCTGTTTCATCCATGTTATGAGATGCTTCACAGATTCATCGTTCTTTCTCGTTGCGTAGTACTCCATTGTGTGTATGTACCATAGTTTGTTATCCATTCATCTGTTGATGGGCATCTAGGTTGTTTCCATCATTTTGCTGTTGTGGACAATGCTGCCATGAACATGGGTGTGATACGTCTATTTGAGTGACGACTCTTTTTTCTCTAGGACGTATTCCTAGGAGTGGGATTGCTGGATCGAATCGTATGTCTATTTCTAGCTTTCTGAGGAATCACCATATCATTTTCCAAAATGGTTGTATCATTTTGCATTCCCACCAGCAGTGGATAAGAGTTCCGATCTCCCCGCAGTCCCTCCAACATTTGCTATTTACAGTGTTTTTGATTCCTGCCAGTAATGCCGGGGTGAGATGGTATCTCATTGTGGTTTTAATTTGCATTTCTCTAATGGCTAGTGGTTGTGAGCATTTCCTCATGTGACTGTTGGCCGCTTGAATGTCTTCTTTGGTGAAGTGTCTGTTTCTTTCCTTTGCCCATTTTTTAATAGGATTGTTTGTCTTTTTGTCGTAGAGGTGTTGGATTTTCTTGTATATTATGGAGATTAGACCTTTGTCTGACTTGTACTGTCCCAAAATTTTTTCCCAATCTGTAGGTTCTCTTTTTACTCTTTTGGTAAAGTCTTTTGAAGAGCATAGGTGTTTGATTTTTAGAAGATCCCAGTTACCTAGCTTATCTTTTGGGGTTTGTGCGTTGATGATTATGGTTTGTATCCTGTTAATGCTGTGTATTAAGGCCTGTAGCGTTGGTCCTATTTTTTCTTCTATGAACTTTACAGTTTTTGGCTTTATGTTTAGGTCGTTGATCCATTTTGAATTACTTTTTGTATATGGTGTGAAGTATGGGTCCTGTTTCATTTTTTTGCAGATGGATATCCAGTTTTGCCAGCACCATTTGTTAAAAAGACTGTCTTTTCCCATCTGATGGACTTTGAGCCCTTGTCGAAGATCAGGTGACTGTAGGTGGATGGACTTACATCTGGGTTCTCAATTCTGTTCCATCGGTCAGTGTTTCTGTCGTTGTGCCAGTACCAGGCTGTTTTGACTACCATAGCTGTATAGTAGGTTCTGAAGTCAGGTAGTGTGAGTCCTCCAACTTTATTCTTCTTCTTCAGTAGTGCTTTACTTATTCGGGGCTTCTTCCCATTCCATATAAAGTTAATGATTCGTTTTTCCATCTCTTTGAAGAATGTTGTTGGTATTTGGATTGGGATTGTGTTGTGTTTGTAAATTGCTTTTGGTAGAATTGTGATTTTCACAATGTTGAGTCTACCTATCCATGAGCATGGTATGTTTTTCCATATATGTAGATCCCTTTGTGTTTCTTGCAGTAGGGTTTTGTAGTTTTATTTGTAGTTTTCTTTTACATCCCTGGTCAGATTTATTCCTAAGTATTTTATTTTGGAGGCGGGGGTATTATAAATGGTATTCTTTTCCTGATTTCTTTTTCATCGTTCTCCTTTGGTGTATAGGAATCCAACTGATTTTTGTATGTTTATCTTGTATCCTGCTACTCTGCTGAATCTTTCTATTAGTTCCAGTAGATTTCTCGTGGAGCCTTTAGGGTTTTCTGTGTATAGTATCATATCATCCGCAAACAGGGACAGTTTAACGTCTTCATTACCAATTTGGATGCCCTTTATTTCTTTTTCTTGCCTTATTTCTCTAGCTAGAACTTCCAGCACATTGTTAAATAGGAGTGGTGATAAAGGGCATCCTTGTCTTGTTCCTGTTTTCAAGGGGAATGTTTTCAGTCTCTCTCCATTAATAATGATGTTGGCTGTTGGTTTTGCATAGATGCCCTTTATTATGTTGAGAAATTTCACTTCTGTACCTATTTGATTGAGAGTTTTTATCAGGAGTGGGAGTTGGACTTTGTCAAATGCCTTTTCTGCGTCAATTGAGATGATCATGTGATTCTTTTCTTTCCTTTTATTTATGTGGTGGACTGTGTTGATTGATGTTCTAATGTTGAACTATCCTTGCATACCTGGTATGAATCCTACTTGGTCGTGGTGTATTATTTTTTGGATAGGATGCTGAATTCTATTGGCTAGAATTTTGTTAAGAATTTTTGCATCTATATTCATGAGAGATATTGGTCTGTAATGTTCTTTTTTTGTAATATCTTTCCCTGGTTTTGGTATCAGGGTTATGCTGGCTTCATAGAATGAATTTGGAAATGTTGCTTCCTCTTCTATGCGCTGAAATAGCTTGAGTAGTACTGCTACAAGCTCTTCTGTAAATGTTTTGTACAATTCTCCAGCGAAGCCATTGGGCCAGGTTTTTTTTTTTTTTTTTTTGGTTGGGAGTCTTTTAATTACCTTTTCAATCTCTTCTCTTGTTATGGGTCTGTTCAGATTTTCAACATCACTTTGCTGTCGTTTGGGTAGGCCGTGTGTTTCTAGAAATTTATCCATTTCCTCTAGGTTTTCAAATTTGTTGGAGAATAGTTTTTCATAATATTCTGTTATAATCCTTTTTATTTCAGTTGGGTCTGTTGTAATGTCCCCCATTTCATTTCTTATTTGGGTTATTTGTGTCCTCTCCTGTTTTTCTTTTGTCAGTCTGGCCAGTGGTTTGTCGATTTTGTTGGTTCTTTCAAAGAACCAGCTTTTGGTTTTGTTGAGTGTTTCTATTGTTTTTCCGTTCTCTATTTCATTTATTTCTGCTCTGATATTTATTATCTACTTTCTTCCGGTGGTTGTGGGCTTTTTTTGCTGTTCTCTTTCTATTTGTTTGAGTTGTCTAGTTAATGTTTTGATTTTGTCCCTTTCTTCTTTTTTGATATGTGCATCTATTGTTATAAATTGTCCTCTGAGGACTGCCTTTGCTGTGTCCCAAATGTTTTGGTATGATGTGTTTTCATTCTCCTTTGATTCTAGGAATTTTTTTATTCCATCTCTGATTTCTTCTGTTACCCACTGCTGTGTAAGCAGGGTATTATTCAGTTTACGTGTAATTGATTTTTTTTCCTTGCTCTTTCTATTGTTAATTTTTACCTTGATGGCATTGTGCTCAGAGAAGATACTTTGAATTATCTCAGCATTTTGGATCTTGTTGAGGATTGCTCTGTGGCCTAAGATGTGGTCTATTCTGGTGAATGTTCCACGTGCATTGGAAACAATGTTTACTTTGCAGCCGTTGGATGGAGTGTTCTATATATGTCTATGAATTCAAGTTGGCTGATTGTGCCCTTTAGATCTTCTGTATATTTGCTGAGTTTCTTCTTAGTTCTTGTGTCCTTTACTGAGAGTGGTGTGTTGAAGTCTCCTACTATTATTGTGGAACTGTCAATTTCTCTTTTCAGTGTTGTTAGAGTTTGTTTTATGTATTTTGGAGCCCTGTCATTGGGTGCATAGATGTTTGTTATTGTTATGTCTTCATGATGGATCATCCCCTTAATCATTATATAGTGTCCTTCTTTGTTTTTTATGGTGGATTTTGTTTTAAAGTCTGTTTTATCTGAGATTAGTATTGCCACTCCTGCTCTTTTTTTTTTTTTTTTTTTTTGGTAGTTGTTAGCTTGATATTTTTTTTCCAACCTTTGCGTTTCAATAAATTCACATCTTTGTTTCTAAGGTGTATCTCTTTTAGACAGCATATTGATGGGTCCTGTTTTCTTATACATTCTGTGAGTCTCCATCTCTTTACGGGTGCATTGAGTCCATTTACATTCAGTGTAATTATTGATAGATGTGAGTTCGTTGCTGTCATTTTGTGGTGCTTTTTTTGTGGTGCTGACGTTTTCTTTGTTCTTCTTACTCTCCTGTGCTGAGTTACTTTTGTTGGTGGATTTTTTTTTTTTTCATTTCTTTTGCTTTTGTAGGCTTTGTTTTTGCTAAAGTCTTTCCTCTTTATTTTATGAGTATGTTTATTAACTTTCTTTTTAGTTACCATTTAATTTACCCTTATCTTCCTAAGTTTGAAGCAGTCTATTATTACTTGGTATTGCCTTGCCTTCTTCTCCATTAGAAGGTTCTATACCTACACCATTTATTCCCTCTTTTATTGTTCTGATGTTGTTGTCATTTACTGATTAACTGCTCCAATTCCCTGTTGTATTTCTTTTGGTTTTGGATTGTTCTTGAGAGTTCATTTCCTAGATTGGTATCCTGCATCCTAGATTCAGCTTGCAAGCTGAAGTTGTTTGTTCTCAGATAGAAGAACTCCCTTTAATAATTCTTGTAAGTTTGCTTTTGTTTTTACATATTCCCTTAATTTCTCTTTATCTGGAAATGTCTTAGTTTCACCATCATATTTGAACGAGAGTTTTGCAGGATATATTATTCTTGGCTGGCATTTTTTTTTTTTTCGTTCAAGGTTTTATGTATGTCATCCCATTGCCTTCTTGCCTGCATGGTTTCTGCCAAATAATCTGAGTTTAGTCTTATGGTTTCTCCTGTATGTGACTTCTTGTTTTTCATGAGCTGCTCTCAGGATTCTTTGTTTGTCTTTGGTTTTGGTGAGTATGATTATCATATGCCTTGGTGATTTTCTTTTGGGATCTATCTTATATGGGTTCATTGAGCTTCTTGGATGCCCAGCTTTTCATCTTTCATGATATTGGGGAAGTTTTCTGTCAGCAGTTCTTCAATGATCCTCTTTGTTTTCTGTTTTCTCCCCCTGTTCTGGAACTCCCATCACTTGCAAATTTTTGCTTTTGATTGTATCCCACATAACTCTCAGGGTCTCTTCATGTTTCTTTGTTCTTTTTTCTCAGTTTTCCTGAAACAGAGTTGTAGTCAAGTTTTTGTCTTCAATTCCACTGATCCTGTCTTCCACCGTTTCATATCTGCTCCTCAGCCCTTCTATGACTCCATCCATTTCTGAAATCTTGTTGTTTATCTTTTGGATTTCTAATTGTTGTTTGTAAATAATTTCTAGTTTTGTATTTATTTTGGCATTTTGTTCCTGCATTATTTTCCTGAATTCTTCCAATATTTTTTCTGTATTTTCCATTAATTTGTTTATTTTTTCCTCATTTTTGTCTGCTTTTTGCTTCAACTTTTAGAGAATTCTGAGTATTAGAGATTTGAATTCCCTATCAGGTAGTTCTATTGTGTTTTCTTCCACTGGAAAGTCATCTGGTGTTTTATTTTGGATGCCTACCGGAACCATACTGTCCTGTTTTTGTAAATGTTTTGATATTGTCTGCTGTCTTTGGTGCATTCAGTACTTGTTTTTCTCATTTACGGATTGTAGATTTGTTTGTTTCATCCTTTTTTTTTATTTGGCTATGTCTTAGCAGGTGGGCTGTGTGTTCTTTGTTGTTTGCTCATCTGTGGGCACGATACTTTTCACCTTCTTCTCCAATTGGCAGGGTCAGTCACTCAGATATGGTACAGCAGGGCAAGTGTAGCTGAAGAGGAGTTACTGGGACGGGTTGTTTGTGGCACTTACTATAGCCACCAGGGCGGGTTGGTGATCAGTGCCGGGCAGGTTCCAACAGGCCATGCCTGTGCTACTTGGTGGTGTGATTTTAAGCGCATGGTGCAAGTAGGCAGGATGTAGTGGGGAGATTTTTATGTGTGGAGCTAAGATGGATATGGGAGAGAGGAGTGAGTAACAGGAGCCAAAAACATACAAACAAACAAAAAAGAGTGCTAGGGGAGCTTGCTGTTGGAGTGGAGAGATGAGAGACTATGAAACGGAGAAAAACAAAAAGGGGGAAAAGAAGAAAAAAAAGAAAAGAACGAATAAATAAAAATCAGAATGGAAAAAGAACAGCAAAGCTCCCAGGGATCCCACCGGTGCAGCTATGGGGTCTGGGGAAGTTGTTCTCAGGTGTTGCCGTACTGCCCAGGTAGAAGGCATAGAGGTATTCAGCACCAGGTATTCAGGGAACAGAAAGAGAAGGAAGGCATAGAGAGACAAGAAACTGAGTAATGAAGAAACAAAAAAAGGGAAAAAGAGGGAAAAGAAAGCAAAACAATTTTAAAAAAAGAACAAGAAAAGCCCCCCCAAAACCAAACAAACAACAACAACAAAAAACCCCACATAAAAAGAAATGCCCTCTGGGATCTCTCTGCATGTCTGCACAAGCCAAGGGTGTAGGTTCCAAGCCGTGCAGCACCACCCAGCCAGAACAGGCTCCCAACTGAAGAAAAGGAAAAGTAAACAAGCAAACAATTCAAAACGAAGAAACAAACAAAAGCCCCGGGATCCCACCAGCGTGGCAGCTCAGACCGGGAAGCCATTCCACACTGGAACAGAGCTCTGCAGCCCCTCAGGAAGAAGCAAGGATGGCACACAGAGCCAGGTATTTGAGCGAAAGGAAGGGGAGGTTTGACAGGTAAGTAAGAAATCAAAAGAAGCGGAAAAAAAACGACAATAAATAGCACTCAGAGAGCCAGCCTGTGTGCATGGGTTGAATCCAAGTGGCTGGTGCTTTCCGGACAAGAGACTGTGGCCGCGGGAAGCAGAGGAGGCCAAGTGGGGGTGAAGAAGGGTGGGGTCGTGAGGAAGTGTATATGGCAAATTACTGGAGCTCAGCAGCCCCTCAGGAAGAAGCAAAGATGGCACACGGAGCCAGGTATTTGAGAGAAAGGAAGGAGAGGTAGTGAAAGGTAAGAAAGAAATCAAAAGAAGCAGAAAAAAAGCAACACCAGCAGCCAACAAATGGCACTCAGAGAGCCAGCCAGTGCAGGCGGGTTGAATCCAAGCAGCTGGTGCTTCCCAGAGAAGAGACTGTAGCCGTGGGAAGCAGAGGAGGCTGAGTGGGGGTGAAAAAGGGTTGGGGGTGGGAAAGCATATATCACACATTACCAGTTGTTCTGTCTCCAGCTTTCTCATACCCCCTATTTGCTGGTCTCTGATAGGAGTCCAAGATGGCAGATCTGTGCTGCTTTAGCTGATAGGGGACCTCTTCATGAATCTCTCCTCGCTCTCCTTTCTGTCAGTTTTCTCCCTCCTTTGGTGCTTGGCTGACTTCTTTATCGCTTCATTTGATGTTTTAGGGTTTCAGTATTGCTGTTTTCTCTGTTTGGCTTAGGTTTTCGGATCTTTGCTGTGGAGGGACAGCGTGGTGTTTCTGCCTAGAGCACCATTTTGCCAGAAGTCGCCTGCATTTTTTTATGGTGATAAAATATATATAACAAAACATTTGCCATTTTAACTACTCTTAAGTGTACAATTCCTGACATTTAATTACATTCATTGTGTTGTGTAAACATCATCATTCTCCATTTTTCCATTTGCCTCTTCTAAGTATTTCATAAACAGTTTAGGCATAGTGAGCCACTCTCAGTTTGGGAATCCTACTGAAATTAAAGTGCCCAGGAGTGAATCAATGGCCAACTTTGTACGCAAGATTTTCTAAGGGTCCAAAATCAGCCCTTTCATGTTAACTCTGTTTTCTGAAAATCTCCACCAGAAATAGTTTACAATTTAATAAATGTATGTTGGGAACTGATTTTTATCCTGGTTCATCTTATTACCCTAACTTTATTTTTATTTTGCTTCCATTTCCTGCCATTTTGAGATTTCAAACACTGAGGAATAAAGTTACCTTGGATCCATCCCAGAGGGAGAAGAAACTACCTCTGCTGGGGAGAGCAAAAGAACTAGCATTTGGTCACTTTCAAACATATGTGTCTGTTATGTTTGTTTGGTTTTTAATGGAGAATAGAATATTCTCAAGTGGTGAAACCTTTCTTCAATAATAGCCCCCATCTTCACATGGTACAATGGAATAACAGATTCAAAATCTTGGAGGTTTTTGAAAGCATGATTTGTTCAGGGAATGTTGGGAATTGTAGTGAGTTATATTTAGATTTCTAACATACAAAAACAGTCAGATTTCCTTGTCCTTCCATTAGGCTGAAAAACAAAAACACCTATTGCTGTCAAATCGATTCCAGCTCATAGTGGCCCTATGGGACAGAGTAGGACTGCCCCATAGGGTTTCCAAGGAGCAGCCGGTCAATTCGAACTGCTGACCTTTTAGTTAGCAGCCAAATGCTTAGCCACTGCACCACCAGGGCTCCATGTGGCTAAATATATGCCCTTAATTATTGTTTTGGGAGCAAAAACACTATGGAAGGGCAGAAATGGAATCCCTGAGATATAACATAACATAAGCCTACTTTGTTTAAATAAACAATTCTGCTAAACAAGCACTCAGTTACAATTTCTACTGAAGAATATTTTATTTACTTCTATTTTCTCTCTCAATCTTTAATTTTGATATCATAATATGAAAAAGTGATGATATAGGCATTCGGAAAATATTGTGGTTTATTTACCTAAATTATACATTATAAAAAATCTTAGAGAATTAAAATAATCATTTTACTGATTAAAATAACTACATTCTGTTTATTCTGATACTTATTTTGTTGCTTAGCACTGATGGGCTTTTACAAAAAGGTAGCATATAAAAAGTTCTTAATAGAAGCTAATGGAATTGCTGACAGGATATGCCATTTACCTTCATGAGCTCCTCGTCAGCAAATGGCACAATGCTATACAGCGTGAGTAATAAAAGAACCATTATATATTTGATTATTTTAGTATCAGTCTAGGCTTTTGTCATTGTTGTAAAGAAGGCCTATTCAAGAAGTGTATTTTAGTTCATGTTTCACTGGTGTTTCGTTTCCACTCTGAAATTTTCAAAGTCTTATATGAAAAGCTATGTGAGCATTGGTTAAGAGCACATGGTTCAGAGTCAGGCAGAGCTGGGTTTGAATTCCTACTTCGCTTCTTAATTGCTGTGGTCATTAGGCAAGTCACTTGTCTTTCTGAGCATCAATTCCTTCTTCCATAAGATGGGTTCATAATAATACCTTCCCCATGGATTTGATAAGACGATTAAATTAGGTAGCATTTGTAAAACACTTAGTAGTGTGTTGGCATATAGAAAGCCGTCATTGGCTATTAGCCACTGTGATGATGAATAAGGAGGAAGAAAAGGAGGAGAAAGGGAAAATATATTGTGACCCTGGAAATGAATGTACTGTATAGAGCTGAAGAGATGGATAGGGGACCACATGAAGTGGAACTGGCGTTGTTTAAACTTCATATTATTTATAGCAATAGTGATAAGCAGTGATACAAAATACATACCAGACTTTAGCATAGCCTATCCATACCAAGGCTTCTTGGCTTTCTTTTTAAATTAACCAAGGCAATTTAGATACTGAGTACTGAGAAAGCAGTTCAGAGATTATAGAGCACAGCACACTAACTGGAAGACGAGAAAACTAGATCTTAAAGGAGTGGAGTGACCTACTTAGCAACACTCAGACGAACAGTGGTAGATTTAGGAATAAGCCCACCCCCTGGATTCCTTCTCTATGCCCCTGTGCCCCCACATCTTATCTATTTTCCTCTATTTCTTTCTCTTTTTGCATTATTAAATGATAATTCAGTGTTATAAAAGCCATTAGTGGGACACTTCAATGAAGATTGAGAGGGTCAAGTAAGGCTTCCTGGAGGAGGTTACATCTAGGTTAAAACCTGAAAGATAAAGGCAGGTTATACGTTCAAAGGTGAGCATATGATGGCAGTAATATGAAGCCAGAAGTGGTAGCATTTGCAGAGTACCAGAGAAGAGAGCACTGATTTTTTGAAAATTGTCCTCAAAATGGAAGTAACTAAATATGGCTGGAACATAATGCTTGAGGAGCAGAACGCAGAAAGATGAAACAAGATAACAGATTCAGGAAATAGATCAAGAAGGCTCTTGCGGTTGAATGGTGTAGGACTTCATCTTGAAAAGACTGGGAAGGAACTGCAGTTTTTTTAAGAAGTGACAAAAGTAAGTTTGAATGTGTGGAAAGTCATTCCAGTAGGCAGTATAAAGAATAAATTAGAAGGAAATGGCAACTGAAGGAGGAAAATGATTTTATTCATGCACTGGTAATTCTTCATTTATTTAACTCATTAATTTATGTATTTAACAGCTAGGTGTTACTCACATCCTTATTGTGGGCATTGTTGGCATGCTGGGGAATAACAAGGTGAACAAGAAGTATAGGACCCCTGCCTTCTCACAGACACACACAGCAGCAGTCTGTTACTATAATCCATCCTAAAGGTCAGCAGAGGGACAGTTAAGACCCTTTCACAGATTCTTGTCTGTTTTCACCTTTGATATTTTTGAAAAGTTCATCTTTACTGGCATTTATAGAATCAAGCCAAGGTGGATCCCTATGTCTGTAATTGAATTTGAGGGCCTGTGTTAGATAAGAAGCCAAACGCAGGTCTTTCCTAGAGACAGGCTAGGAAATTCAAAGAAGGAAGAATAAGCAGAGGCATCTAGGAAGCAAGACTGGACATGCTAAGCAAGCCCAATGAAAAATTAATATTCAGAGTCATCAAGGTCAAGGAGCATGAATCTTATTTAAGTCTTAAGAGATGTTATGCATATGGAATGAATCAATCTTTGTAATGTGCATAGAATACCTGACCAAGTGTTTGTTTGAAAAAAGAGAGAGAGCGAAAGGAAGGAAGGAGAAAAGGAGAAGAGGAGGGAAGGAAAAGGAATGGAAGGAAGGAGGGAGGGAGGGAGAGAGGGAAGGAAGGAAGGAGGAACAGAGGGAGGGAGAGAAGGAGAAGGGGAGGGAGGGAAGGAGGGAAGGAAGGAAGGACTGACTAATCCTAGATAACACCAATATCCAAAGGGTCTATTTTGAGAGAAGCAACCTGATGTAGTGGGAAAGGAAAGATCTGATGTGAGTCAGGCACAGATTCTAATTTTAGCTTTCTTGTTAACTAGCTCTGTGTCTTTAACAAGTCATCTGAACTACCTGAGCTTTGCTCACTTGATCTATAGAAGAGGAATTATAATATTTATTTCACATGAATGCTGTATGGATTTGAGATAACATATGTAAGGTATGTTGAGTACAATACTTACATGAGTAAATTATGGCTATGGATTTTATTATTGTTAAGCACTAGCAATGTCCAGACGCTACTCAAATCACTTATTTTTTAGTATTTTATTTTATCTTCTCAAGGACCCTATGAAGTAGATCCTAGTATTAATCCCAGTTTACAGTTGGGGAAACCAATACCCAAAGAGATTAATTAACTTTCCCAAAAGATTAGTTAATGTGTCCAAAGTTATGCAGCTAGTTAAGTGAGAGTATCAGAATTCAGGCAGTCTGATTCCAGAACTCTAATGAAGTTTGAGGTCGCACACTGGACGTGGCCACTTCGAGGATATAGGTGGTGGAAGTGCAGTCTGTTTCCCAGTCTTGCTTTGAAAGGAGATGAAGTTTCTCAGAGCCTCAGGTTGGTTTATCTGAGCCACAGAGTCCTCACAGATAAAATAGGGATAAATGATCACTGTAGGTTTTTGTGAAGTTGAAGTGATGTAAGAATGCACGTTCAAGCAAATTGCCCATCAGAGTAGAGACTCAGTACCTGTCCCCTCCCTTCTCCTTCCATTCCTTTTTGACTTCCTGCATTTTATTGTTCGGGGATCATTCAATTGATTGACCAGGCACAGTCGGAATAGACACTAGACAGAACATACTTCTATGGCACAATGGGGGCAAGAAATACAAAGTAGTTAGCTAGGTGATCTTACAATCTACAAAAAGTTTTGTCAGTTATTTGTACCTTTTCAGTCTTGTAATATTTGTATGTTATGATGACTTAGGATCTGCTGTTAGCTCAACAGTTTTAGGCCTAATGAAAGGCTGTCGTTGATGGCCCACGTTGGAGTTTGTAACCCCAATAAAACTGCGAGGAGAAATATATATGAAAATATCTATTGTGTACATGCCCATGAGCAGAGAAAACTGCACCCTGGGAAATTGCAATGCGATTTGATAGGAAAGCAACATTTTAAGTATTCAGTGGCAATTTGTGAAGTCCACCCCCCCCCCAACTCAGAGTGAGTTTTCATTTTATTTTTTCCACAGCTGTGCATATTTTATCCCAGCAGATGCAACTGGAACTTCCAAATTGGTCACAATTAGAACCAGTGTAAATTGTGGGGGAGGGTGAAGGCTGGGAAACAACAGCTATGATTCCCCGGAGCTGAGTGATCACAAAGCCCCATCTCATCCCATCCGGGACCTCCCTCACTCTAATGGTAAGCCTTTCCTACACATGTGGCTGGCTCAGCTGTGTGCACAAAACAAAGCCAGACAGGAGGGACCTGAAGACAATAAGTAGAGGAAGTGGATTGCAGGATTCTGAGCACATGTGCTCTGCATCTTTTCTTAAGGAGGGTTTTGTGGTTGCTGAGACACTGAAGAGGGGTAAGGGCTGAAGGGCAGTGAACACTGCAAGGCAAGGTGCCCTCCCCTGTGCCCTCAGCTCCCTGCAAGGAGAGATGCTGGCTCCTCCATTATTCATCATGTCTTTAGTTTCTTGCAACAAACTGAAGAGAAAGATAAAAAAGATTGCCCTTGCATAGAGGAGCTCAAGAACTAGAGGGAAGGGTAGGCCTGCGCAGTGGCTTGTGGTACAAGGTCTCAGTACAGTCTGGAACACCACATGTCAGCTTGTTAATCTTAGGCAAGTTGGCTCATCTCTTTAACCTTGTTTTCTGCTATATAAAATGGATAAAAATAATAGTAGCCACCTCAGAGGAGACAGAAATAAAGTAACGTGGGTAAAGTATTGACATATAACAAGTATTTAAGAGGTATTAACTATCAATATTAAAATGTGGATAATAACACCTACCCCATTATTAATATTATTATTAAATAATATGAAAATATGAACCAATAACTAATAAAATGTATTTAATACAATAATAGGGCTGCATACACATTCTATTCATGGTGGCTCTCTGAGGGCCGTTAGGAGAGATCTTTAGAGGAGGAGACACAGGCATTGGATCTGAAAGATGTATAGGGTTCACCAGAGGGTGAGGTCAGTGGTGACACTAGGAAGGTGGGAGGGATGCAGTGTCAGGGTGATATGGTGATTGATGGCTGCAGATAAGCTCTCTCCCTCTGCTCTATAGTTAGTCACTAAGTTATACACCTCCAACCTCACTACGTCCAATCCAGTATCTGATGTACTATTCTACTATAAGATCTTATTCTTTTATAAGATATATTTGATCATATCTCAATACTTCCTCACAATACATGGCAATTCCTCCTCACAATGCAATTCTAATTAATAAAGGCAGAAAGAAATAGGAAAACAGATTAATCAAAATTAGGCAAATACCACAATAATAAATGCTGCAGACAAAATCAACCAATGGATAATAAAAGTAGTGGATGAAAGTTTATGGAAAACTAGGACTGATATCATCCCAAAGTATCTCCCTCAAGATACTTACCTACTACAAAGAAAAAGACAGTGAATTTACAGTGGAGAAACCCAGCAGAAACCAACTTAACCAAGTCATCAAGGTTAACATCACGAGTAATAAGACATAATAAAACCAGGGACCACTTAATATGATGTCGTGAGGACACAACATTTTTACCGAGAAATGCATAACCTCACTTCAATCACTAGAAAACATCAGACAAACCTAAACTGAAGTCTGTTGTACAAAACTGCTCATCAGTGCAAAATGCTCCTTAGAAGCGAGTACGGGGAGACTTCGTCGCATTTTCTTGGAGCATGTTATCAGGAGGAACCAATCCCTGGAGAAAGAAATCGTGTTTGGTAAAGTAGAGGGTCAGCAAAAAAGAGGAAGATCCTCAAGGAAATGGACTGACACCATGGCTGCAACAGTGGTTAGTTTCCATCTGTGCTTCCTTGCTTCTGTATTTAATCTGCTCTCTTATATCTCAAAAGTGATTGGCTTAAAACACACCCTATAGTGAAATAGCTTCATTAACATAACAAAGAGCACCCTATCCCCAGATAGATAGGTTTACATCCACATGTATAGCCCTAACCAATTAACACATTGCCACGAGTCGATTCCAACTCATAGCTATCCTATAGGACAGAGTAGAACTGCTCCATATGGTTTCCAAGGAGCAGCTACTGGATTCGAACTGCCGACCTTTTGGTTAGCAGCCAAACGCTTAACCACTGCACCACCAGGGCTCCTCCACGTGTATAGGGATTAAGATTTACAACATACATTTTGGGAGGACACAATTTAATCTGTAACACCCCCTATCATCTTATTCATTTTGTTTGTGTTTCTGAGCAAACAGTCCCATGTACACATGAACAATCTTCACTCCTAAACAAAATGTTTTGCCTTTTCTTTTCCTCTCCCGGGGAATTAGACCAAATAAAATAGAATAAAACCCAGAAGTTTCACCCTTCTCTATCTTTCTTAATTGGGATAGACTATGGCACCAGTCAAACCTGAATTTGAATCCCACCTCTGCCATTGGTGCAATCTCGGGCAAGTTACTTAGCCTATTCAAACCACATGTATAAAGTAATAGAACAATATGTGCTTTGCAATTTTGTTGTGAAGATTTAGAAATTACATATATAATTATATATTCATTTTGTATGTATAATTTAATTACATTGTGAGGATTTAGAAATTTTATATATATTAATCTATTATGTAATTTAATTGTATATTAAACTTCATATAATTTAATTTTGTGAAAATTTAGAAATTATTATAGATAAGAAAACTGAGCCTGGATGTTAATGAACTTGTCCAAAGTTATATAGCTACTAAATACAATAGGTAGGATTCAAACCTGTGTCTCTAATTCCAAACTCTGTATTCTTTACATTCTACCAATTATCTATAGGCACATAATGCCCCCAATCTAGTAAAAGCAAATCCAATAACATATTTATATTTATGTCATGATGAAGCATTTTTAAGGTATAATTTTCCTCCCTCAAAAATGAGAGTCATATCCATTAAAATTCTTGCTCTGTCACTTACTAGCTGTGGGACTTTATGAACTCTTTTTTTTTTTTTTTCCTTAAGTTTAGCCTGAGTGTTGTAGTTGCAAACTTGGAGGAATGTAGTGGACATTAAATGTGGAAAGGTCTGTAGAGTTCCTTTATCATTTGCCTGTTTACTCATTCATTTTTTTATCAAGCTGTCAGTGAATGCCTGTGAGCAAGATGTTGTGCCAAGTGCATATTGAATTGTTAATAAATGTCCTTTTCCTCTGTATTTTTCTCTAATAAAATGATCATGTATGGACAAGGATTCCATCACAATATAAAGGTCATAGTACTGAGTTTGATGCTAAAATCCCAAAATTCAAGATTAAAGAAAGAGGAATTTTGATGAGCAAAAAATTTTATGAACATGACAGTAGCTATTTGAAAGTTCTTTTCTTCATCAAGCAAAGGTCTATTAATTTGGACTGTGTGTATGGAAGTTTAATAATATTGGAAAGAAAAATGAATGTGATAGAAAGGACTTGGGTATTGTTCAACCAAGCTGAAAACTAATCCATATTTTGTAGCAACAGTTTGTGGTTAAAGATCAATCACATGAAAGCATTTTGAACATTTCCACTGGTTTAATTTTGAGATAAAAATGTTCTGTGTAATGAGTATTCAGTCATCATGTCTGGTATGGTGCTGCATCTCAAGTGTTTAATGTCACATTAGTCACTAGTTTTTAAATATATGGTAGCATTTCTTGTTTGGTCACTTGAACACAGCTGAAGCTACAGATGAAAAATTCAAGCCTATGACATGCTAGGTATGGAGCAAAACGTTCTCTTATACTCGAATCCTCTAAAGTCAAAGCTTTAGAAGAAGTACATTTTGAGGAATAAAAATTCTCACTCATAGAGTCTTAAGGTTAGAAGGGATGTTTGAAACCATCTCTTCCAACACCTCTATGTCATAAATGAGAAATCTGAGGCCAGAGAGGCAAAGTGATTTCCAGTCACACAGCTAGATTGACATCTGAGGGCTTACCCCAACCAGAGTTACATTTGGCAATTTTGTTTTCAAGAGTGAACATATTAAAATACACAGTCATGTCAATGGAGTA
The DNA here is from genome assembly GCA_030035585.1 of Dugong dugon. Classification (NCBI taxonomy): domain Eukaryota; kingdom Metazoa; phylum Chordata; class Mammalia; order Sirenia; family Dugongidae; genus Dugong; species Dugong dugon. Next base: position 66,403,383 of record CM057467.1, read on the forward strand.
TGTGGGAAGCAGAAGAGGGTAAAAAGGGGAGAAGGTGTAACCTCGAACCCTCATCCATCTCCCCCATTGCCAAGTTGCTTTGTGCAGAATGTGGGGTGGGTGGATGTGTCCTCTGATGATCAGGTCCTTTCCACTATGCCACACTGTCTCTTCCCGTGGGAAAACTCCAGGTCCTAATGACTTCATTTTAGATATAAATGCGGTCTCTCAACTCCATTTGCCTGCTTCTTATTCTGTTAAATGTCCTTGGAAAGTCAGATTGGCAATGACGCACTACTTCTCAGATTTCTCCAGAACTCCGAGATTGAGAATTGATGACTATTTTCTTCTGCTGTTCTGTTTAGAGGTTTTTTAAGAGTTGATACATGGACACTAGCTTTTGCACACTCACCCTTGTAGTGTGTTCAGATTAGTATAAACGTGGTTTGGGCCACAGAAACCTTGATGATACGGAAGTAATTATTACCCAGGTGTCAGCTGGGGGGGCAGCAGCACATTAAAGATCTAGGTATATACCTGTTCCTCACTTATCAACTGTCTTGTTATGCAACATTTTGCATTTATGACAATAGTAAAAAGTCTACTACCCCGACTATTTTGCACATTAATGAAGTACATCTTGCAGAAGAGCTCAAAATCATGACATCTAACACCAAATATTTCAAAAAGCTAAAAATCACAAAGTCTGTTTAAAATTAAAAGCAACAGAATTTTTATGGAGGATAAAGAGCAGCCATGGCCACAGAGCTGCCATTTGTTGTTGTTAGGTGCCATCGAGTTGGTTCTGACTCATAGCAACCCTATAGAACAGAGTAGAACTGCCCCATAGAGTTTGCAAGTAGTGGCTGGTGGAGTCAAACTGCAGACATTTTTAGTTAGCAGCCATAGCTCTTAACCACTGTGCCACCAGGGCTCCAGAGCAGCCACAGCTGGAGAAAACACTAAGCAAGGTACTAAATGCTCCCTGCTAAGTTCTCCCAAGAAGTAGGATTTTTTGCAGTGCCTTTTATACAGGATTGGTTTACATTCTGAAGACAATTACAAGATGTGATTAATGTTGTAAATTAGTTACAGAATGATGATGAGTCCTAGTCATAAGAGCTTTACATATGATTACTCACAAGAGCACATCCCATGCGTGAACACAATTTCCTGGGAGTGGTCTCAGCACAAATAGTCTTAAGCAAAACATTGTCTTATGTATGTACTTTCTGAGAACAAAATAATTTTAAGCAAAACATGGTTTTATCATGCACTCTGAAAATAAAAACAATCTTAAGCAAAACATATCTCATCATGTATTTCCTGGAACATTTTCTCCTGGCTTAAGCATAATCATATTCTTCGTACCCCCCTTCTGTTACTTGTGAAACCAGTACAGAGGTTAATTTTAAAACAAAGAAATAAAAAAAAAGGAACAGAAATAAAGTGGAGTTTTGGCTTACTCATTTGTCAATGCCTTCAGTAGTACCAAGTGCCTTAAAATTTTGTGTGCCCTTTGTCAGTCCAGCCGTAACGAATGCTGAGGTGTGAGGCAAGAGGAATGCTGGCTGTATGGTTAAAGTCATGTGTCAGCTGGGCAGGGCATGATTCTCAGTGGTTTGGCGGTTATGTAATGATACAATTTGGCAGTTATGTGATGGCCCAGTCATTCTCTATTTTGTGATCTGATGTGTCTTCCTACATTTTTGCATAATGCCAATTTTCACCTAACAACCTGGAACCTAACCACGGGACAAGTCAGGAAAGAGTGTATTTTGCTTAGACCCACCAATCCCAAGGGCCATGAAAGCCCATATCCTAACTCCCCACACAACTTTGGTTCATCCCCAGGAGTTTACACATTTCTGCTTCTCTTTACCCCTGATATTTTTGTCCATTTACATCGACTGTATTTTGTTCAGCATTAATCCACAATCAGACCTTAGAGCATTCACTCGTTTCCACTAGGAATCCACATATACCAAGCTCTTCATAAGCTTAATAGCCTTTCCAAAGTTTGGGGAGGTCTTGGGGAGAAGTCATATCCTCCACCTAAACTTTACTACTTCTTTCTGGCTCTCTCCTTTTTCTGCCCCTATTCATTCCTACCTCTCCCTCCTGCATTTCCCCTGGGCTGCAACATCTCTTCTCCCTCTAGCTTGAGGAGGAATTCTACTCCTCTCTGTTCTTACTCCCAAACTTGTAAACTCAAATGCATCAAGGGGCTCAAGGGTCTCAACAGAAGGAAAACAAAAAAGTCATCCAATCAATAGAACTGACTCTTCTTAAACTGGGAGGTGATTTAAAGTGAAATCTCAGGCATCCATGTGAACAACAAAAAGACGGACTACTATTCCCCTGCATGCTGTCACCTTTGAGTAGGTCATTTTTGTTTTGTGAGGAGTGGCCACACTAGAGGAAAGGACTTTTCCCCAGTTAGCCTCTGGGGAGGAAGAGGCCAGTACAGAATATTCATTACTGTCCCTATATCCTGAAATTGGGTGTGAGCGTACTGAGAGCAAAGGGAGAAAATGGTAATTCATCCATCCATCGTTCTCTTTGGGCAAAAGGACACAGACAGCTAAGAGGCAGTAGACGCCAGAAAATGCCAGCCTTATAAATGGTGCTCCTGAAATTGCATTAGGCACAACCTGTAAGGCTTTATGCAATGGTTCTGCATTCTCCAAGGCACCCAAAACCAAATGACAAAAATTTGTCTCTGTGATATTTGTCCCTGAACTTCAGGCCCTAAAGTGTCTCGCTAAGGACATTTGTAAACACCCCCTTATGCCCATGGGTCAGGATGTGTTGCATCCCCTGTATTGGCTCAGTTTTTCCACCGCTTAAGGACTGCCCTTCCACTCCAGTCTCCATTGTTCACATTTCCATTAGATCCAGTTTCATTAGCAAGTTCCTCTATTTTCCTTGTCACTTTGCGTTCACTTGGTCATGCTTGCTCTTTCTCATCTTTTTTCTCTGATGGTATAAGAGGAATATGAGTAAACTCATAGGGGAGATGTTTGGCTCCATATCTGTTCTCTCTGCTGACTTGGCTCTCTATTACTGTGTGACCTTGCTGTGTATACTAAAGAGCTTGATATTTGGGATCCCTGGGAATAACACCACCCACACAGCAGCACCTGGCACCTTCCTCAAGTGAAAATAAGAAGTGGGTACACAGCCAACAGAGCTGTTATAGACTGAATTGTGTCCACCAAAAATGTGTGTCAGCTTGGCTGGGCTGTGATTCCCAGTATTGTGACTGTCCACCATTTTGTCATCTGATGTGATTTTCCTATGTGTTGTAAATCCTACCTCTATGATGTCAATGAGATGGGATTAGTAGCAGTTATGTTAATGAGGCAGGACTCAATCCACAAGATTAAGTTGTGTCTTAAATCAATCTCTTTTGAGATATGAAAGAGAGAAGCGAACAGAGAGACTTGGGGACCTCATATACCAAGAAAGTAGAGCCAGGAGCATATGTCCTTTGGACCCAGGGTCCCTGTGCTGAGAAGCTCCTAGAGCAGGGGAAGATTGATGACAAGGACCTTCCCCCAGAGCCGACAGAAAAAGAAAGACTTCCCTTGGAGCTGGCACCCTGATTTCCGACTTGTAGCCTCATAAACTGAGAGAGAAGAAACTTCTGTTTGTTAAAGCCATTCACTTGTGATATTTCTGTTACAGCAGCACTAGATAACTAAGACAAGAGCCTATCTGTAAACTATGTTGTCAGGCAATAACTGTCAGAACGGGCAGGTAATCAGCATCAAGGATGTTTTGTAAGAAGGAATGAGTAGGTAAAGTATTGCCTGTAAGCTCTTAAGCTACAAAAAGGCAAAAAAAAAAAAAAAAAAACCCATTGCCATCAAGTTGATTCTGACTCATAGCAACCCTATAGTACAGAGTAGAACTGCCTGTAGGGTTTCCAAGGCTGTAATCTTTACAGAAGTGGACTACCACATCTTTATCCTGCAGAGCAGCTGATGAGTTTGAACCGCTTACCTTTTGGTTAACAAAAAGGCAGGAGGACAATAAAGTGTCGGGAGACTGTAAGTAGCACCACCCCATTGCAATTCTTGGCTTCAGAGGCACGTCTGAAACTTTACTTCAGAGGACTCTTCCTTGGCTTGATGGATGGTACCTTTCAGGAAGCCAAGTCTTGGTTTTGGTTCTCAAGGATGTGAGTTAGGTATCTCCTGAAGTTAGAAATAGGAATGGCAATTTAATATGTAGGAGAAAAACTAAAAACACATAAACTACAAAATTTAGTTTTTATTACTATTTTCAAAGACATGAGGTGTGAAATAGCTTGGTAAGTTTCAGGGAAGAACAGCTCCATCAGTGTTACTGGAGAAGACATACAGGGAGGGGAGAGTATCAGTTGCTGAGAAAATGGTCAGATCATGAGGTCCTTGTGAATTATGATAAGAAGCTTGAATAGCAGCAAAGATCAATGGGGATTAATAAAGATTTTTAATCAAGAGATTTACATGATCAGATGTGCATTTTAGAAAGACTCATCAGGGCAAAGTGGAGCATAGTTTGCAATGGAGCAGGGAGAAGGGGAATTTGGAGACCAGGTTAGGAGGATTTTGGAGTGATCTAAGCAAGAAACAATGAAGAAAAGAACTAAGAGTGAGGCAGCAAGGCTAGTGAGAGGGGGATTAACTCTTTTTAGGATGTTAAAAAGGAGTCCTGGTGTCTCAAAGGTTAAAAGCGCAGCTGCTAACCAAAAGATGGCAGTTCAAACCCACCCAGCAGCTCCATGGGAGAAAGACCTGGTGATCTTCTCCCATAAATATTACAGATCAAAAAATCCTGTGGGGCAGTTCTACTCTGTCACTATGGGGTCATTATGAACCTTAATCCACCCAACAACATCCGTCAGCAATAGCAGCAGGGTGTTATGTGGATGGCATTTGGTGAAGTTTGGTTTAGAAGAGAAGATAGAGGAGACAGAGACTGACTCAGAGACTTCAGGCTTGGGAAATGTATTAGCCTGTAACAGATATAGAGGGCTGGACCAAGAACAGCAGGAATTTAGCAAAACAAACATCCCACTGTACACGTGCCACACATCAGCTCACTCTTGGGAAGCTGTGGAAATCAGAGTGGAGGGGCCTAAATTTTGAGTCACTTTCTCTTGATTAGCAGGATCACTAATGCACCGAAGAGGCAAACTGCCAATCAATTATTTCAAGTAAGTATCTCTTGTGATTGTGACTTGAAGAGTTTTAATTCCAGGCATGACAGTAGGAAGGTACGAGAGGCCTGAGCTTGCTGTGATCATCTTCATGTTTTATTGAAAACGACCATTCAAATCAGTGCAGTCACGAGGGCAATCTTGCTCAAATTCAATTCACTCACATTGTCTTTGGGAAGTGCTTCCCTTCTTCCTCTCCTCTGCCCCCTACTTTAAGGATTAAGTGACATGGAAGTCACCAGACATTTTCATTATACTAATGTGGCCAGCTAGGAAGAAAGACCCAGCAATCTACTTCCAAAAATCAGCCAATGACAACCCTGTGGAGTATGACCTTATGCAGCATATCATGGGGATGGCGCAGAACCCAGCAGCATTCTTCTGTTGTGTACGGGGTCATCATGAGTTAGGGCTGACTCAACAGCAGCCAACAGCAATGTGACCAGAGCAGTGATAATCTGAATTCGGAGTTTATTCAGGTGACAGTGAGAATTTAGGGTGTATTTATCGTACATTCGTAAAGAGATAATTAGACTAATTAATTAGAGTCTAATTCTTCCCTTTCACTCACATTCCACAGCTGTTCGGTCAGTGAATATTATGATCTCTTCTTTCACTATGAGCATGAAGGAGCCCTGGTGGCCAGTGGTTAAGAGCTTGGCTGCAATCCAGAAGGTTGGTGTCTTGAACTCACCAACCACTCCATAGGAGAAAGATGTGGCAATCTGCTTCTGCAAGGATTAAACCAAACCAAAAACCAAACCCACTGCCACCAACTCGATTCTGATTCATAGTGGCCCTATAGGACAGAGTAGAACTGCCCCATATGGCTTCCAAAGCTATAAATCTTTTCATGGAAGCAGAGTGCCATATCTTTCTCCTGTGGAGCGGCTGGTGGGTTTAAACTGCCTCAAGCGCTTTAACTACTGTACCACCAGGGCTCCTCAGCCTTGGAAACCCTATGGGGCAGTTCTACTGCTGTCCTATAGGATCGCTATGAGTCACAATTGACTCAACCACAAGGGTTTTAAAGTCTGAGCCTGGGCTTCAGGACCAAGTAGATCTATGTGCCTTGCATTTCATTTGGTAGAGTAGCCTCTGCAGTCAAACTGCCTGGGTTCAAATTCTGGTTCTACTCTTTAGTCATTGGGTGAGATTGGACGAGTAAAGTAAAAATGAAAAGCCTCAGTTTTCTCATCTTTTAAAAAAAGAAGGAAATACTAATCTCTTCCCCATAAGCTGTTAGGAACATTACATATTAAATGAGATTTGTAAATCACTTAAAGTAATGTCAATCATGTTATATAAATATATAATATAATGATATACTATTACTTTAGTATTATAGCCACTAGGTAGGTTTGAAATCTGTGGTAATCTCATGTATAGAATGAGAGCCAATAAAGCCCGCCTCCCAGATTTGTTTTAATATGTGAAGTAGTGAATGAATTTAAAGCCTAGTCAGCTTGTTCCACTAAAATATAATCTCCACAAAGACAGGAATTTGTGTTCGTTTTACTTATTGTTGTATCCCTTTTCTAGAAAAGAGCTGGCAGAGAATATATATTCAATAAATATATATACACATACTCAGAATATATTAAGAGCTACAAATTATTAATATAAACCAATTAACAACTACGGACTACTAAAAATAAATGCGTGTAACGGTAGAAAAATGGAAACAAACTTGAACAGACACTTCACCAAACAGAATATCCAAATGGTCAGTAAGCAAATAAAATAGTGCTAAACATCATTACTCATCAGAGAAATGCGTATAAATAACCACAAAGAGATACTGCATGCCTATCAGAATGACTAAAATTAAGAAGACAAACTATACCAGGCACTAGAGACACAATAGGAAGTAATATAATCCCCCCATAGTCCCTAAAGAAAATTCAGGAAATAAAAACAATAAAAATATGATCAGTCTTATAATAGGGAAGTAGAGACTTGCTATAAAAGGCAGAATGCTACATTATTTTTCTTTGCTAGAGAACTGTATGGTAGACAGTTATGGAAAGGGTAGCAATTGTGGAAAAGGGATCAAAACAGAAAGAAAAACTATTTTTGCACAAATGCCACTTTGGAATTCTCAAACCATTAAAATTTATATGCAGTTCTTTAGTGTTATTCCAGTAAGAGAACCCTGGTAATTTTAGCCCTTCACCAGATTTCTTTTTTTTTTTTTTTTTTAACTCAGTTACTGTTGCAAAATGCATTCAAGGAAATGAAATGGCAGGATAATTACAGCAGTCCCCATCATGGTAATTAGCTTGCATTCATGCCTCCTTGGTGCTTCCACCATGTATATGAGTTTCCTTTGAATCTCAACTTGTTTTATATTCTTCTGGGATTTTTATTGGTATGAATCCTGATGTCATTTAGGTAAAGAACACAGTATATAGAATGGACAAAATCATATCCTTTCCTTTTATGATTTCAGGACTTGTTCAACTAATTTCTTTAACTGTATCAAGTTTCAATCCATTCTCTTTTGGAGGAAAAACAAATCTCTACTTACTAAGCAAATGTCTCTTAGTGTTTTTAAGGCTAGAGGTTTTAGTGAATATTGTTCACAAACTCAGGAATGCTTGGTCTTGATATCTCAGAAAGGGATATGGAAGTCACTCCTCTGACCATGGGATTGTCCATATACCTTCCCACAGCCATCAGGTCAGTCTCTTCATGTGCCATCCAAGCTGGCCAGATGGGAACCCCAAAGTAAAATTGTCACATAGGAGTTTTTTTTTTTTTTTTTTTTAATCTATCTTCCCTATTTCTCCACGAGGTACTGGAGACCTGCACTAGCTCATTTAATTTTAACATCCATTTTACAAAGTAGACGTTGTTATTCTTATTGTACAGATTTTTGTTGTTCTGTGCCATCGAGTAGATTCCAACTCATAGCAACACTATATGACAGAGTATAAGTGCCCCATAGGGTTTCCTAGGCTGTAATCTTTATGGGAGAAGATCATCAAGTCTTTTCTCCAGCGGAGCCACTGATGGGTTTGAACTTCTGATCTTTTGGTTAGCAGCCGAGTACTTTAACCATTACGCCACCAGAACTCCTATTATATAGATTAGTAAAATGAAATTCAGAAGTTAAATTACCTTCTTGATGATCACAAAAGCTAGCTCATGGTAGACCTGTGATTTGAAACTACTACAGTCTGCTTGGCTTGTAAAGAAGCTCTCCCTTTAAGTGTATTGGTCACTTTCTCTACATTTAGAAAGTCCCCTAAATTACCTTCCTCCAGAATGGGCTTTGAGAAGTATGACACTACCTGTACCATTGTATAGGGGTTTAATTGTTATGTTACACCAATGTGAGACCTTCTCTATGAACTTTTGAATGTTCATTCTAGATGGTAGTGGTGCCCCATCCAGATTACATAGGTGTGGTATTTAGGTTTACTCAAGAAAATATGTTTTGAGATCAGGAAGTGCTTTGTTCTGCCTTTTTGAAGATTGCATTGGCTATTCAGTGTCCCTTACCATCTCATATAAACTCAAGCATTGGCTTTTCCATTTCTGTAAAGTAGGTGTTAGAATTTTGATGAGGATTGCATTAAGTTTATAGATTGTTTTGGGTATTTACATCTTAACTATAATAAATCTTCTGAATTGTTATGTATATATTTACCACAAAAAAATAAAGAAATTTAAAACAAAATAAAAAAGTATTAATGAATTATGAATTTATATCAAATTTGTATAGGAAGATTTTTGAATGTCACTTGATTAAGAAAGTTTTAGGACATTAAACATTACTTAAGTAGTGATTTCCATAGTTAAAAAAATACCAGAACTTTTCTATCAATATGTTATGCAAAAATCTCAATATTTAAAACAAAATAAAGTGGAGCTGCTCTAGGGAGCAGGGGGCCCTCTCTGTCTCCCCATCTCCCAAGCCCTTTCCAAAGTACTTCCTCTGAACCTTTAGAGCTCCACAGACAAGAGTTTGAAAACAACCCACTAAAAGCAAGTATAACCTAAGGAAGAATGGCTTAGAAGTGCCTACCATTAAGATCCACTGTCTCAGTATGATTATTTACAGCCTCTCTCTCTCTCTAAGGATTTATTTTATCTGAATTCATCAGTCATAAACAGAAACAAGCTTTGCCGATACTTCTTTCTGTATGCAGGGGCATGTGTGTGTGGGGGCGGGGGGGGGGGCTCATTTAAACTTACTATTCTGAAGTTTAAGTTATCAGAGCATAGTGGAGGCCGACTAGTTCAGTTGCCAAAATCTTTAATTTGTAACTGTCATATGTCAGGTCTTAAAACTTTATGCCTGGGAAATTCTCTTTGTCTGACCCTCTTTGTTTTTCTCTGTATCTCAGACAAAAAATGGCACCATGTAACCAATACAAAGGCAACTGACATCGCTTCTTATAACTTCCTTCCAGTATCTAGAACGTCTACCAAAATTAACATCTACATCTTATCTCCTAGCTTAAATACCAAATTTTCAGCTCAGGACAGCAAGACAAAAATATTCATAAATCATGCTACCCAACACCCAGAAAATTTCAGGCTGTTCTTCTTTAAATCCTTTCTTCTCTTCCTCCTTCTTCTTCTCCTACTTCTCTTCTTTTAAAAATTTTCTGCCATGTAATGACCTTACACAAATGTGGACAATACTATTTTGAATAATCCAATGAAACTTTTCTGACAAGCAGAGAATGTAAAGAAGTCCTCTTGTAGGAATAAGTCTCAATATATAATTGCTGAGTTACATTGGGTGAGTCTTGACTTGTCCAGGCCTCAGTTTCCCTTACTTGCTCTGACCTTCTTGATGCCTTTCCTGTGCCAGATGGTCTTCTAAAGGTTGCAAAATGAGGGAATAAGTCTAGATAAATAGGCCTTAATCTTGGCTGACAGCCACAAAAGAATACACGAATGTGCTGAATAAATTCCATGAATCCTCTGTAATTATATATGAAAGTTATATTTTACACAAATACATACATATTAATGAGGGCAGATGTAAAACATTTATCATTTTCTCAAAAATTAAAAGGAATTGTAGATCTCAAACTGACTGTGCATTAGGACTAGTTACAATAAATAAAGATTTTAGATCCCATTCTAGACTTACTGATTTAAAATCCTTGGGTGTAAATATGGAACAGAAAGTTGTAATTTTAATACAGTGTCCAGGAGATTATGTGCATTTGTCACTGGCTCATGGAAGAATGACTTGGTAACCACTGGTATCAAAGTACTGATTTCACTGCTGAAATTGTAAGTTTTGAGATCTGTCTTCAGAGGCTAGGGTTATTGTCATATATTTTTCCAAGTTACAGATGAGGTGATTTTTTATTTCTGGGCCCCAGGTAGTGGGGAAAAAAAGTGGTAAATGCTTGGCTATAAACCACCACTTAATGCTCCATTTCTTTATTCATGGTCTTTGAATCGAGTATTTTGCATGTAGTTGATGCTCAATAAATATTTACTCAATAAATGAATGAACGAGTGACATGAGAAGAAAAACAAAATCCAAATTATATTAATGCTACAATTAAAATTAAGAATGTGTCCTTTAAAAGGCCCTTCTGAAGGACAGACTTCCCATTCAGAAGAGTTAATGAGTAAACAGTGTAAATACTCATGGCTTGCTTCCTAGATAATGAATGAATACTGGATACAAAATGTTGAGCAGCCTGACGAAAATCCTTTGTTGATGCCCCTAGCAAGTAACTAATTCCTCAGCTTGGTCAAGTTGGCTGATTGGGGCCTCATAGACTGGTTGGTATTTTATCTCCCTCTGATAGCAGACAGAAGCAGTATGCTGGCATGGTGTCACAGAATCATAATTAAATCACATTGTTTCTCTGAAATAATCCCAGATGCAATAGGATTTGTTGCAATATATTTCTCTCCCCCTGTGGATTCAGTCTCTGTGCCTTTGGTTAATATAAACATGGTTGTTACAAAAGAAAGAAACTATTTTGACAAGCTGGTGACCCTGGGCAAATTTTTAAATCAATTTAAGCCTCAGTTTCCTCATCTGTAGCATGGAGAATATTTTACCGACCTTTCAATGTTGTTAAACAAAAGATCATGTATGTGAGATAATGTATGTTACTCAACCAAACTCAGTGCCACGTACAAGAATACTTAGTATTATTATTATAGTAAATAAACTTGTCCTATATGAAAGTGTTTTTGTATAGTAAACATAAATTTTCGTAAAAATTACAGCTTACACAGATAATCATTCATTACCTACTTGTATTCTCACCATAAACCTGTGATATGGGCAGAAAATGTGCTGATCTGTCTATTTTACATATTAGGAAACCAGAGTTTAGAAGAGTTCTTTGACTTTCTTAAGTGACCTCTACACACTGCCAATAAGCACAAGAACTAGATTTTTCCCCTAGGTCAAACCAGTATGTTTAATGCTGTTTGTCTTATTACAGTCTGGTCCAGTGGGATGGGATCTCGGTCTGGAAACAAAATTGAAAATAATGGATAATGCAACAGTGATTACAGAAGGGATTCAGAAAAGCAGAGAGCCATGCTGAACTGAAGAATGAACAGGCAAATGAGTGGATTATTTTAGATCAAGATAGCAGTATGGACACTTTGAAGGAGCCCTGGGTGGTGCAGTGGTTATCGGTTTGGCTGCTAACCTAAAGACGGGCAGTTTGAACCCACCCAGCAGTTCTGCAGGAGCAAAACCTAGTGATCTGCTCCCGTAAACACTGTTGCTGTTGTGTGTCATGGAATCAAAAAGCCTATGGGGCAGTTTTGCTCTGTCACATGGAGCCGCTATGAGTTGAAATTGACTCAACAATACCTAACAACAACAACAATATGGCCACTTTATGTACAGAGGGCATCATGGCATCATACATGAGTATATTGCTCAGTGCTCAGATAGGCCTGTCTTCAAATCCAGATGTACACCATCTGTCTTCTGATCTTGAGTCAATCTCCTCATTGTCTCAAGTTTAGTTTCTTTGATCAAATGCAAAATGAGGATAACAGTACCTACTTTAGTGACTTATTATGCAGTTTAAATTAGATAATATATGTAAAGTAGGGACGCACAGTATGAGATCAGTAAATGTTGACTGTTCTGAAGAGTTCACTATTTTAATGAACAGTTCATTTCACTTAGGAGAAGCAAACCTGAGTCTGAGATCATGCTCTACCTTTTCACAGCTGTATGATTTTGGGCAATTAATTTTTTATGAACCTGAACAAACAAAAATATCAACAGTAAAAATAAAAACTGACTACATTAAAAAATATATAAGTTTAATATAAAAAATAAAAAAATGATTAATATAACACAAGTTAATGGACATGAAATTGCTTTTGAACAGATCAGCCATTATACATGTGTAGGCATAGAAATCCTTGAGATGTTTTTCAGTTGTTCATGACTCTGGAATGCTAAGACTACTAAAACCAGAGTGTAGATAAACAGACTTGTGTTGAATGGTAACCTCTTGCCTTTCACATAGATCTGCACAACATATAAATGAAAGCTCCCTTTGGAGAAAAAATTCCCTTATCAAGCCTGAACACACCAGGCCACCAAAATGAGATCACAAATCACCTACACCAGGAAAACCTTTGTTAATTATTTTTTAATAACACAGTTTCCTTATGATTGAAAAAAGCAATGCATGTTCCATGTAGAAAATTGGGGGATAATATATATGCGTATAAAAATCAACTGACCCCATAACCTGGAGAATATCTGTTTTGCTCTGAATCTTCCCAGTCTTTATGAAGACACCCGGGCTTAGACAGTATAAATGATTTACCTTAGATCACAAGGACAAAAAATTAACACTAGAGCTGCCTGTTAATGGAGTATATAATTTCATAGTGTGTAAATCATGTGCCCCCCAGAATCTCAGTTATAAAACACTCAGGCCAACTGGTCAGGCCTCACAACAACTCCAAGGCTGTTGAGAGAAGTTGCACTGCTTCCATTTTACAGAAGAGTAAACTGAGTCTCAGAGAGGTTCAATGACCTATCTAAATTATACAGCTAGTAGAGAGAAGAGCTGGGACACAAAACCTAGATCATTTGACTGCAACTTCAGGTCTCTCTACCGTGTCATTTACCTAACTTATCCAGCATGATGGATCAAATATATGACAGCAATAAAAGCACTCTGCTTAGGTTCAGAATGTGATAATTCCTGCTTGATAGAATACTTATTTTTACTTATTCAGCCAGAAAATTCTACCTGATATTCAGCTCATCCATTTGTTTAGAGACTTAATTCCAGCTGTGTATATTTAGGGAAGCCCCCTTACCTCTCTGGGTCTCAGTTTACACATCTAGAAAATGGATGTAGACTAAACAAGTCCTCTATCAGTTTGGATATCTTTGGCCACATGCAAGAGAAAACAGCAGCTCCAGTAGCTAACCAATAAAACCATTTATTATCTTACATCACATATATCTGGTTGTCAGGTGGCTCTGATGCTGATTCAACTGTGTCTTCATAGACCGTTGCCTATTTCCTCTCTGCAAACCAGGATGACATCTTATATGATCTCACGGTGTCTGCCTGGGTTTAAGAATCATCTCCTGACAGGTCAGACATTAGCAAAAGTACAAATACACTTTCTTTAAGTCCCTTCTTAAAGAAAGAAAATTTTTTTCTAAGTACCCCTCAACAGACTTTCTCGTAGGTCTGGTTAGCCAGAATTGAATGCTGCTCTCAGAACAATGACTGGCAAGGCAAGTAGGCTTTTCTTTTTTTTTTTTTTTTTTTTTCGATATGTGCACACTTGATTTCCAAAACTTATGCAATTTTATTTTCAGACTGCACTTTTTTTTTTCAGAATATGAGCACCTTTTTCCTCATTCTTATCATGTAATTTTCTAATTCCTACCAATCTAGTGGTAATTTGAAGTTGTTTTATATATACAGCCATGTGCCATTTAATGTCCATGATCTGTTCTGTGGAATAGGATGTTATGTGATTTAGATGTTATGCAAACACCATATTATTTACTGGGGCAAATAACCTCCCTCTACAATTTACTCTACCATCATACACCTGGCAGTGCAATCGCTTTGTATACAAGAGACATGAGATACCTGTATTGCTTGTGGGAAGCTGTCGTGCATTCGCTATGTCTGGTTACATCCACTACGTCCCGTTCTCTGATCGGGATTTCTGAACTCTGTTATAACCTTATGGACATATGGACGTATATGCAGTCAGACATTGTCCAAACAGACATTATGTGATATATGACTATATATATATGTGTATAAACCAATCCCGTTGGCGTCCAGTCGATTCTGACTCATAGCGATCCTATAGGAGAGAATAGAACTGCCCCATAGGGTTTCCAAGGAGTGGCTGGTGGATTCGAACTGCTAACCTTTTGGTTTGCAGCGGTGCTCTTAACCACTGTGTCACCAGGGCTCTGTGTGTGTGTGTGTGTGTGTGTGTGTGTGTGTGTATTTTATCAGATTGACAAAAATTCTGAAGTTTTAAAACGCTGTGTGGTCAAAACTATAGGGGAAGCAGGATCACATATATTGCTGGTAATAGTCAAGTTAGTGCCACCTGTATGGTAGCAATTAGGCAATATCTTTAAAAATCCCAATGTTCTGTATCCTTTGACCCAGCCATTCAAATTGTAACAATTCATGATCCATATTATACTTACACATTGTGAAATGTCAGTATAAGTATATTCACTTAAAAATGTTTATTGAGAACTTACCACGGACCAGGCACTGTTTGAGTTGTTGGGGGGTATATCAGGAACAAAACAGAAAAATATCCCTGCCTTCACAGAACTTATATTTTGGTCCAGCATTGAATACAACAGTAACCCACTAAACGGTGTTGAAGAACGAGTCTACCATTCATATATAAAACATGAAGCTGCTGGCTAAGCAACAGAGAGATTTCTCATTCTTTTTAACAGATGAATAATATTTTATTACACGGATATATCATAATTTAATTAACCTATTCCTTATTGACCAGAAAAAAAAAAAAAAAAGGTTTCCATCTAGGAAAGATTATATTGTTCCTTGGCCATATCAAAAAGTAACCATTAGAAACGGTTTTTAAACCAAAATGAAGAATCTCCTCAGGTAATGCTATAGAAAGATTTCCAAGGTATATTCTTAAATTAAAAGGAGAGGAAATAATATTTGAATTACGCATAAAATATTTCTGAAATATATTAAATTAACAACTGTCATCTATTGGAGGGGAAGCGTTGACAGCTATGGGACAGGAGGAGAAGGAAGACTTCACTATCAAGGTCTTTTTTTAAACTTAATAATATTTGAAAATACATGTATTACTTAAGATAAATATATTTAAAAAATAAAAGTACATATTACTGCATTTTTGCCATTTTAAAAATATGCATTTATTTTACTATTATGGTGATTGAAAATATCAACTTATTAGACATTATTTTTCCTGATTTGTAGAAGGTACTTTATATTTGGAGTATTATTTCTGTTAAGTTTACACCACTGGAAATGTCTTCTCCAGTCTCTTACTTGTCTGTGATGTACTTTGCCTAATGAGAAACTTAAATTTAAAACAAATCCATAAAATTTTTCTTTAAACTTTTGTGTTTTCTTTTGAAATTTTGTTTAGAAATCCTTCCAAACTCCAAAGTCATGAAGATAATCAGACATTTTCATCTATGAACTTTGAATCCACTTACAATGTATTGTCATATATGGTTTAAGAAAGTGTCTTGACATTATTTTTCCTAACACATTTTACTAAGTAATTGATTGTTGGCCCACATATTTGTGATGTCTGTTCTTGGTCCTGTGGGAGCCTGAGAATTGCTTTCTCTAGTCCTTTCAGGTATTTCTTTCTCCGGCTTCCTGTGGTTTCTTCACGTCCATCTGCTTATCAAGACTCTATGTAGTACAATCAGTTTGTGTTCATCTACTAACCTAAAGGTTGGCAGTTTGAACTCACCCAGTGGGATCATGGAAACCCTGGTGGTGCAGTGGTTAAGAGTTCGGCTGCTAACCAAAAGGTCAGCATTCTGAATCCACCAGACGCTCCTTGGAAACTCTGTGGAGCATTTCTACTCTGTCCTATAGGGTCACTTTGAGTCAGAATGGACTCTACAGCAATGGGTTTGGGTTTTTTTGTTTTTTTTTTTTTTAGTGGTATCATCGAAGAAAAACCTGGTGGTCTGTTTACGTAAAGATTAAAGACAAGAAAACTCTATGGAGCAGGTCTATCCTGTAATACATGGGGTCATCATGAGTCTGAATTGACTTAATGGCAACAGGTTTGGTTTTTGGTTTTATGGGCTTATCAGAACTCAACTAAAGCTAAAGACCTCGGGGACACTATGTGCAGCTCTCTCCTCTTCGATATCTTGTACTGCACATTCTAGCCAGTTTAGCTTCTTAGACTCCCAGCTGGGACTCAACTCAGGGCCTCCACATTCCTTGCTGTGCCTGGAAACTCTCTTTAGGAATTGAGTGAAGGCAATCATAGCGGTTGCTTTGTTTCCTTCTTTCAGGGGTCACAGTCCTACACTGCCTGATGGTCAAGGACGGAAAACTCTCATTTCATATACTTTCTCTCTCTAGTCTCTCTTTTCTAAGTTATTTCAGACAGGAGAATACAGTAAATCCAATCCCTGTTACTCCGTCTTGGTTGGAAACAGCTGTGTCCTGTAATATCTCTTATTATAGGAGAAGGCAAGCCCCCAACTTCATTCTTCTTTTTTCAATATAATTTTAGTTTTTGCTACACTCTTAAGGCATTTTGCCAAGTTCCCCAAAAACACCACAATAATTTTGAATAAAATTTCATTGAATTAATATATTAACTTGAGGGAGGGGATTGAACTCTTCTCAAAGTAGTTACATCCACAAATATACTGAGTATTTTTTAGATTTTCTTAAGTTTTTTTTTTTTAATAAAGTTTTACATTTTATGTCTTCTTAAAGTAATTGTCTGTCTTTATGAGTTTAATTCTTAGATACTTTAGTGTTCTTTTGGTACTATTGCAAATGATCTCATTTTCTTTTACATTTTATAGTTTGTTATTGGTAGAGAGGGGCACTACTGACTGCATATATCAAAACTAGAAGTATTGTTTGCATTTTTTAATTAGTTTCAACAGGTTTTCTACTGATGTCTTTGATACCCTATGTATATCGTACTATCATCTGTATCTAATTATATTTCTCACTCTTCCTTTCTAATCTTTAACTTTCTTATTTCTTTTGCTTTTCCTACTGAATTGTGCACTTGAACAGTATTAGTGACAGCTGGAATCTGTTTTAAGTATCTAACCTTAAAGGAAATGTCCTGCATTTTCATAATTAAGTATAATGTCTGTATATTCTTAGTACTTAGCCACTAGCCATAAAGGAAGTTGTCTACTCAGTTTTCAGAGACATTTTACATTTAATCAGATAGAGAAATTGAATTTTATTACAAATTTTTCCTAAATCTATTAAGATGCTCATGTTACTTTTTTATGTGGTGGATTACATCAATAAATTTTCTGGCATTGAATCATTCTTACTGACCATTAACCGTGTGTGTGTCGACACTCTTTCTTTTCTTCTTTTTTAGTAATATCTATTTTGGGAGATGAAAATTATTTGACCTCATTTTCATTTCCATCAAAGGGGGAGGAGAGCTATCATGATAGATTGGGTTTAACCTTCACTAAAATTATAGGTTCAGGTCTAGCACCAGCAACCACTTGCCTGACGGAGTGGCTAAAGTTCTTTGGACATTAGTGCCCCCTTCTATAAAAACAAAGGTAAGAACGGGGGTTAGAAATAAAATTCTCGGATGTCTTGACTTGTCAGCTCTTGAGAAGCTTATATCTCATTTCTCTTCTCTTCTAGTCTATTTTTGTTTCCCAATGAC
This sequence comes from Dugong dugon, assembly GCA_030035585.1. NCBI lineage: Eukaryota > Metazoa > Chordata > Mammalia > Sirenia > Dugongidae > Dugong > Dugong dugon. Next base: position 66,421,468 of record CM057467.1, read on the forward strand.
TTCCATCCCTACATCCTCACCTCTTTCTTCAAACCTCATCTTCCAGATACATTGTTAGGTCTTTCATGACTCTAGGTATTTGCATGTGCTTCAGCGCTCAGCTGCTAACCAAAAGGTCGGCGGTTTGAAAACACCAGCCACTCAGCAGGAGAAAGATATGGCAGTCTGCTTCTGTAGAGACTGCAGCCTTGGAAACCCTATGAGGCAGTTCTACTCTGTCCAATAGGGAAGCTATGAGTCAGAATCGAGTTTTTTTTTTTTTTTGCTAACTTCTGTGTAGGGCAACCTTCTTGATTCAGTTAGATCTAATTGATTAACAAAAACAGATATTTCCTCTTGGTACATTAAGAAAATAGAAATGTTTTAGAAAGCTATCAAGTAATTCAAGGCATAGACAAGAGGAATCAGAGGAGTGTGTGACTTGGGCGGCAGGAACGTCTTGACCATCTTTTCCAAGTGTCATTGTAACAAATCCACTCCAGCTGATATTTCCATCACTTTAGTACTCTAGTTAGGATTCAAAAATCCCTAGAGAAAAATTGTGGATGGCCTAGCTTATCCAGGAAGTCCCGGATATATGATGTATTCAAGTTACAATGAACCACACTTAAGACTGTCTGTTTTTTTTTTTTTTTTCATGTATCTTATTTTAGTAATATGTACTTCATACAGTGTTGCAGTGTGTAATTTTCTGATGTTATCATTCTCAGATGTTCACTCGCAGATGTTCAATTTTATGATTTACTGTTCAAAACACCGTCGTATATCAGGCTTTGGCCTGGTCTACAATGAAGTGTGATAGTATGGGGAGTAGTAATGGATAGAAAGTTCCAAGCATTTGATCAGGATAATTTGATGGAAGAGACTGGCGGGAAAATTGTCCATATGGCAAGAATACTGAATTTAGAACTTCACATTGCCGATGTGGAACAGCTCGTAGATCATGAAGAAGGAGAGTTGGTAGATCAGGACTTAATGGATTTTGAAGAGGAAAGAAACGCTGAAGAAGAAATAATGAGGAAGAAGAGAAGTTGTCAAAACATTTTACAGTGAAAGGATTAGCTGGAGTTTTTTCTAAACTAAAACAGGGGCTTTAGTTGCTTGAAAACATGGACCCAAACGCTGATCACTTTGCTAAAGCTGATGGGCAGATTCAGGAAGCAGTGAGATGTTACCATGAAATATATGACAGACAAAAAGAAAAGGATCATACAGACAACTCTCACTAATTTTCTAACTAGAAACACTATCCTCATTCCCATGTATAATCCCAGATGTTAGAGAACCTTCCACAAGTAGCGTTATTACCGCCACTGACAAAATACCAACATTGTCCAACTCTTCTTCATTGTCCAAGTAAATTTTTATGATTCATGTATTTTTTATGTATGTATTAAAATATATCTGTTAGTTTATATGTGATGTTTCCAACCCTCAAAGACAAATAAAGATCAAATTTATAAAGGTACTGGTAATAAAAAGGCAATAATAATGAAAATAAAAAAAAAAAGAGGTATTTGACTTATGTCAGAAATGACTTAGGATGAAGTTGTTGAAACAGAACCCCGTGGTAAGTTGGGGGCTATCTGTATAATATTCACCATACCCCCTGGCAGAGTGTGTCAGGATACTATGACTTATGGTCCCACCAAGACCGATCACAAAGAGGGAGATGCCATTTTCCAAAGGAAAATGTTGCATTTAAGAAGTAGTAAGTGTTGGGAATTCCCCAAACAAAAAAAACGTTCATTGTGTTTCCCCACATCATTGTTTGATTAATAAACAGAGGTTAACCAAGCAATGAAGGAGCCCTGGCGGTGCAGTGGTTAACCATTCAACTGCAAACCTGAAGGTCAGTGGTTGAATCAACTAGCCGCTCCTCAGGAGAAAGATGTGGAAGTCTGCTTCCGTAAAGATTACAGCCTTGGAAACCCTGTGGGGCAGTTCTCCTCTACCTTATGGAAGATTTTCCTTATGTGTTCTACTTCCTTCCCTCCTCCTCACCCCACTCCTTGTAAAATGGTTTGAATGCCAAGTCTCCATATTGTCATAGCATCTTTTTCTACTCCTTGTCAACACGTACACTCAACAGTATTGCATTTTCTGTTTTTCTAGTCGGTCTCCCCAGAGGGTGGAATACTTGATAGTAGAAAACTTAACCTAATCCCAATCATAATTTTGTTTTTCCAGATTTTAGTGCATAGTCTTGGTGCATTGAGGGGGTGCTTAGCAATTATTTTTGTAAATAAGGAAGGGAGAAAGGAAAGAAATGGAGGGAAATAAAGAGAAGGGGAGGGGAAAGGAAGGACTGGAAGAAGAAAGAAATCTAGAAAAGAGCAAATGTCAGCTCAGCATAATGAAGAATGCTTTGTGTGATAATCATTCAAAGGACTAGGCTGTTTTGAAGGTGATAAATTCTTCATCCTAGAAGGATTTTAGTTACCAGCCAGAGGACCATGTGACCTGTTGACTATAGAAGGAAGTATGGCTCTTAAAAGGAAATTCAACTAGATGACTTTTAAGGTCCCACTCAACTATGAGAGTTTACCATTCTTTGATACATGATCCTATATGATGAGAACTAAGAGGATGTCACTAGGATAAAGGATAGCACTATGTCCAAGGGAATAATACAATCTATAGGCAGAGAAGAGCTTTGGTTGAAGCATGTAGATTCCATGCTTTTCTAAACCATCTGTGATTGGGTAAACATCTGTGAAAGAACTCCCATTCTTTCTTCCAAGTATTATCTTGAGAGTAGTTGGGTTCTTACTTATTTCTCTTAATCAGTGCATTAAAGGCATTAGGAAGTTTCTGGAATGAGGTGTCCTTGTATTTTTAGAAATATATCTGAATCCTTAAAAAATATAATCGCATATGTGCATCTGAGAGTCTCTCAGGCCTCCTGGGATCTTACTTTCCAACATCATCAGACCTTTGATATTTGGGTTTGTTTTGCCATTGGCAAAACACCACTTATGTTGGACAGGAAAGACCTGTAATAGCCACATCAATTAAGCCTTTGTTCAGAGGAATATTGTTCTGCTGCTGTCATTGCCTTTAGTGCAGATCATTCATTCAGTTTGTAGAGAGAAAAAAATATACCTATAAATTCATTCTTCATAGAAATGAATAAACAATGGAGAGGAAGTAAGAGTTGGCAGACAAGAAACAGTCACTGTCTTTGTGTAATTTTTCTCTGGACGTCTGACAGGGCAGGTTTGACTGATAAGTGATTGTGGGCTAGTTTCTTTGACATCAACAAAGGCACAAGGTGAAAGGTAGGGGTGTGTAAGAGCTGAATGTCTACTGCAGATTTTCGTATCTAGTTATGTTTGGTATTTCACCCTTTGCTGACGAATTCCAGCGAAAGTGGCCAAATATTATGATTTTCCCAGACTGAGAGGTCTCCTGGAATGTAGGACTTTTAGTGCTAAAAACAGGAAGTTCATGGCAGACCAGGATCATTGGTCATCCTGTTTGTTAAGACCTATAACCTGATGCCTCAGACTTCAGGTAATCTTCCCAGCCTTCCAGAAGCTCATCACAGGACTCTTCTGCAGAATATGATTAGTCTACTTCCTGAGTTATGTTCTTCTCACTCCAACCCCCACATGATTTACAGGGAGAAAAGGAGTAAATGAGTAGAGTTTTTAAATCTCATTCCCATATTTTTCCTTCAACTTTGGCACCTGCTACCACTTGTCTGCTAGAAGAAAACAAAAGGAATCAAAAAAGCAAAACAAATGTTAATGAGAAAATTCAAAAACAGCTGAGATGCTTAGTTCTCAACAGCTTTCTTTTTTCCATAAATGTGGATGCATACTTTTGATTTTCTCCTGAGCATGTAAAACATGGCTATGTATTTCTGGCAGTAAACCTGTTTTTACTTCTTACAATGGTCTGAAAAAGTAAAGGGTAAAAATAATGCTAACAAATACTAAGATTTATTGAGCACCTACTATGTGCTAGGCACTAGACTGAGCGTTTATTTTGCTTGCATTGATTTGTTTACACTTTACATCAGCTTTGTGAACTAGACATTGTTTCTGTCTTACGTTTCAAGGAAATGAGGCACAGAGAGGTTAAGTATCTTACCCAAAGTTGATCCAACAGCTAGCAAAAAGGGAGAAATATATTTTTGAGGCTATGTGGCCCAGCTCCAGAGCCACCTGTGGCGTGCTGCCTTGGTGATCACTTTAGCACTATCACCTTCAGACCTTGACTCCTCCCCTCCCTGCCACGCACAACAACTATGGCCTGGTGGCCCATGGCCTGGTAAAAACTATCTGAGTCTAACCCTTTTCTATCTTCAGTCTGTTATAACTGTGAGTATTTTTCCCTGTGTGCCTGGAAACTCTCAGAAGAGACATAATGCGAACAGGACAAGATTGTCTACCCATTTTTCTATATTTAACGAAAAGATGAAGGAGATGTGGCCCTAATGAAACCTTAAGTGTTCAATAAGAGACAATATATATAACTATGTTTATTCTGAGATGTTTCCTGTTCCCCTGCTGAAGGGCACCATAGTAAGGGCATATAGTCACTGGAATCAGACACCGTAGGGCTAAATCTTAGACGAATAACATTTTCTGACCACGTCAACCTAGGTGAGTTACTTAACCTTGCCATCTCAACTCCTTCATTTGTAAAACTGAGGGCATAATATGTACCACTATCTCTCCCCCTATGTGGAGGCTCCACTTCTCATCTGGTTTTGCACCTATTATGGATTAAATTGTGTTTCCCAAACAGATAGGCTGAATTCCTAACCCTTGTACCTGTGAAAGCCCTGGTGATACTGTGGTTAAGAGCTTGGCTGCTAACCAAAAGGCCAGCAGTTTGAACCTACCAGCTGCTTCTTGGAAACCCTATGAGGCAGTTCTACTCTGTCCTATAGGGTCACTATGAATCAGAAGTAACTCGATGGCAACGTGTTTGGGTTTTGATACCTCTGAATGTGAGCTTGTTTGGGAAAATGCTGTTTTTCTTTGAAGATATTATCAGTTAAATCAGACCATGGTAAGGTAGGTCTTAATCCTAATCCCTTCTGAGTGGGGTCTTATACATGGGAGAGAATAGACAGGGAGTCACACACAGAGGGAAGACAGACACCACGTCATGACGGAGACAGGTGCATCTAGAAGCAGCAAAAGAATGCCAAGGATTTCAGGCAGCCACCAGAAACTTGGAGAGAAACATGAAATAATTCTTCTCTCAAAGCTCCCAAGAGGAATTGATAACACCAAGATCCTGATTTGGACTTCTAGCCTCCAGAACTTGAGAAAATAAATTTCTGTTCTTTCAAGCCACCTATTTGTGGTATTTTGTTCTGGCCACACTAGGAACCTGAGACTGCACCCTAACTGGCAGCTGCTCCATTCATCATCCAGGCGGTCATACAGCACCCTTGCTCCAGCAAAGAGCTTCTGTTCTAGGTCCTGGGTGTGTTCTACATCCTGACAAGAGAAAGGAAAGGAACACTTATTGAGGGCCTGTCACTGTATGTCAAATACTACAGAGAAACTTTATTATTTAATAAAGCCCTTATATCCCTTACAATGTATATTTAGTTTTATGTAACAAGTTCAGCTCCAGTGGTTTAACCAAGTAGCAGTTTTAATTTTCTCCTGCAAAAAGAAGAATTCCAAGGGCTGCTATGTTGGCTCCATGATATATCGGAGTTGCAGTATGGCTGCTCAGTCTCCATTATTGCCCTCCATGTTCCAGATAGGAAGAGAAGATCAAAGAGCAAGAGGTGGCTGCAAGCTAAGTCTGTCCGCTGTTGAAAGTTGGTTCCAAAGCTTCAAGGAGTGACTTTCATTTAAATCTCATTAGTAAGAACTGTGTCACAAGCTGCAAAGGAGGCTGGGAAATTTTGTTGTTTTTAACGAGCATATGGCTACCCTGAGCTTAATTAGGGTTTTTTTTTTAATCAAGGATAAAGATGAAAAACGGATATTGCTGAAGCAACCAGAAATGTCTGTCATATCATGCCCCAAACTTGATGGGCATGCAGGTATTTTAATTATCTGTGTTTACATGTTTTGGAGAGATTAAGAATCTAAACCTAGGTAACATAGTCACGGCTCATCTCTTTCCACCTCTTTCCACTCTATGACATCTTTGTTGTGGGTCATCATCCCTAATGAAGTCACTCCTTCCCAAAGAAATTGGAAGAGAGAAGCATTTATTGTTTTCAACATCCTGGAGGATTTGGAAATATAATGCGTGTGTATGCCTAGTAAGTGCCAGGCAACTTTCTAAGTAACTGTTTTCCCCACTGAGAATTCTGTGCCCAGGAAAGCTAAGTAGTCCTTCCACAACCCCATAGCTGGTAAATGGAAGAGCTGTGATTCAAACACAGGTGGGTCGGTGTCCAGTGCACTTCTCTTTGCGTCACATGGTGTAAGAAACCAAGAATATTTACAGTTTAATAGAAGGAATCCCAACGGTCAAACCACCTTCAATATCTACAATAGTGGAATTTCAGACAGTTGCCTCATATGCTGGCCAGGTATGGATTATTTTAAAAACTTCCCTCCCTTTTCTAGTGTTTATTGTTACAGAAACCCAGTAATAAAAATCCCAATTATAATAAAGGTTTTTGTTTTTATGTATTTCATACATATTATCTTCTCTTGGCTCTTCCAATAGCTCTGAATAATAGACCAGGCAGGGATTTAACTTCAGTGTAGGAATGAAGATGCAGCGGGTTCACTGTGAGGACCATGGTCTCGGGGAACATCTGGCTCAATTGGCATAACATAGTTTATAAAGAAAATATTCTACATTCTACTTTGGTGAGTAGCGTCTGGGGTCTTAAAAGCTTGTGAGCAGCCATCTAAGATACTCCACTGGACTCATCCCACTGGGAGCAAGGGAGAATGAAGAAAACCAAAGACAGAAGGGAAAGATTAGTCCAAAAGACTACTGGACCACAACTACCACAGCCTCCACCAGACTGAGTCCAGCACAACTAGATGATGCCTGGCTACCACCACTGACTGCTCTGACAAGGATCACAATAGAGGGTCCTGGACAGACCTGGAGAAAAATGTAGACCAAAATTTTATCTCACAAAAAAAGACCAGACTTACTAGCCTGACAGAGACTGGAGAAACCCAGAGAGTATGGCCTCTAGACACACTTTTATCTCAGTAATAAAGTCACTCCTGAGGTTAACCCTTCAGCCGAAGATTAGACAGTCCAATAAAACAAAAAGAGACTAAAGGTGCCCGTCAGCCCAGGCACAAGGATGAGAAGGCAGGAGAGGACAGGAAAGCTGGTGATAGAGAACCCAAGGTTGAGAAGGGAGAGTGTTGACATGTCGTGAGGTTGGTAACCAATGTCAAAAAACAATATGTATACTAATTGTTTAATGAGAAGCTAGTTTGTTCTGTAAACATTCATCTCAAGTACAAAAAAAAAAAGAAAATTGCAAGAAAAAAAAACAGATGTAGCCCGTTCAGAGTGTTTAATGCAAAGGTAACAGCTGAGGTTACAGTGGCGGAGCCTTGAACTCATGCTTTCAAATGTTAACTCTTGTGTTCCTTCCATAAACTCAGTCTCCAAGGTCATTCATGAAGAAGTTTTCAGAGGGAATATGATTAAATGAAGCTGCATTTCATGAAAATAATATTTTTTTGTATTAAGCAGCATTTAAATTAATATCTAATTTTCTTGCTTATCTTACATCAGGAATTCTTTAAAATAATCAGGTTTTTTTTTTTTTTTTCCTTTTTGCTACAGAAAATTTAGTAATCAACTTATTTAGGAAAAAAACAATTGTGCACTAACAAATCACTTGACACTTTCTTAGATTAATCTGCTGAAATTAGTGCCATTATATTCAAATAGGTAATTAATAGCTAATTGATAGTCACATCAAATAATTACTTAAAAATGCAACATATTGAAAAAAAGTGTGATGAATAAGTTATCTTTCTATTACCAGCATTATCAACAGAGATTTATTGAGTACCTACTGCAAAGTACCTACAAACAAATCTATCTTGCAAGAAGTACAACCAGAATGCTCGTTAGAAGCAAGGATGGTGAGACTACGTCTCACATATTTTGGACACGTTATCAGGAGGGATCAGTCCCTGGAGAAGGACATCATGCTTGGTAAGGTAGATCAGTGAAAAAGAGGAGGACCTACTCAATGGCACCTTAACAATAACAATAACATTGTTACAGTAGCCTCTATCTTCTCCTGAGATGCAGGCCTCTATTTCCAAGTAGCTCCACATCCACTGACATCCAGATCCATAAACCAGATAGATTAAGAACAGATGCATGATCCAATCAATAAGCCTGTTTCTCTGGAATCTATCTATCCTTTGGAATCATCCACTATAACTCATGAAATCTAATCAATCCATTATACCTTAGAAATTCCTCTCAGGCCAATCCTGTTCCTCTTTGCCACCATTATCAATTCTGTAGTTTCTATTTATTGAGGACACAGTACTGAGTGAGAGTGGAGGCCAATGTGGCTGGAGCAGAGAAAGAGAAGAGTAAGAAGTGTGATCAGATGGTTTAGCGTCTTGGAGGCCATAGAGAAAGGGTTGGCTTTTCCTCTGGGTAAGCTAGGAAGCGAGGAGAAGGTTTTGAGAAGAGGCATGATGTAATTTAGCTTTTCTTTGTAACAGAATCACTCTGGCTACCATGTTAAAAAGATCCTGAAGGAGGTTAAGGATGGAAGAAAGAGATATCAGTTAGGAGACCCTTTTCATAATCTCTGCAAAAAATCACTGTCATGATGGGGTAAAGCCTTCCCATTTCTCAGACTATTGCAAACCTCCCACCTAGTCCATAACGCAACATTGTCTGCTGACTTGTTTAACTTGACTATAAATAGTAACTGTAACACAGTGTGGGCATTTACTTACTTGTTGGAAGAGTGATTGAGTTTAAAATGAAAAAAGTACTATCGAGTGGAAGAATTAATACATAAATGCAGATTTCCTAATAGAGCCCATGGCCAGTGTCTTCCTGCTCCAGGGTCTTTAAAACCATACTCTCTGCCCTGCCACCTGTGCCTTCCCTTCCCACATCCCAAAGCAATAGCTAACTCTGCTAAGGATTACGTAAAGATGATCTCAATGAAATCTCACAATCAAGTGAGCTAGATACCATGCTAGTATCCACATGTCACAGATAAAGAAACTGAGACTCAGAGAAGGTAAGAAATTTTCCCAACTTCTTATAGCATATAAGTGACAAAGTCTGAGCTCCAACCCAGGTATGACAACAGCAGTCTATCCACTTTTTCCCTTTGCTCTACTGCATCTCAGTGGGTTCCTGATAGTCCAAGTCCAGCTACAAAGCCTTTCCTGATTGTTACAGTATATGAGTGCTTGTGAAAATGAAGAAGACTTAAAGCAGTTACTGAACAAGATCAAAGACTACAGCCTTCAATATGGATTATGTCTCAATATAAAGAAAACAAAAACACTCACAACTGGACCAATAAACAACATCATGATAAACGGCAAAAGTATTGAAGTCAAGGATTTCATTTTACTTGGATCCAGTCAACGCCCATGAAGCCCCAGTCAAGAAATCAAATGATGCATTGCATTGGGCAGGTCTGCTGCAAAACACCTCTTTAAAGTGTTAAAAAGCAAAGATATCACTATGAGGACTAAGGTGTACCTGACCCAAGCCATGGTATTTTCAATCGCCTATATGCATGCAAAAGGTGGACAATGAATAAGGAAGACCAAAGAAGATTTGATGCCTTTGAATTATGGTGTTGGTGAAGAATATTGAATAGACCATGGACTGCCGGAATGAAACATCTGTCTTGGAAGAAGTACAGCCAGAATGCTCCTTAGAAGCAAGGATGGCAAGACAGCATCTTACATACTTCGGGCATGTTGTCAGGAGGGACCAGTCCCTGGAGAAGTCCTGGAGAAGGACATCATGCTTGGTAAAGTAGAGGATCAGCAAAAAAGAGTAAGACCCTCAAGGAGATGGATTGACACAGAGGGTGCAACAATGGGCTCAAACATAGCAATGATTGTGAAGATAGCATAGGACAAGGGCAATATTTTGTTTGTTGTGTATTGAGTCACTGAGAGTCAGAACCAACGGGACAGCACTTATCAACCACAACAACAGTGTGAGTAATTCCTCTTGCCTCTGTTCACTTGCAGTTCTTTCTCAGCATCTCTCTATTGGCTCTTACCACATACATTTGCATAGCATTTTATATCCACTTCTTTCATCTTTATCAAATCATAAATTCCCAGAGAGAAAAATTCCTGGCAATTTGATCTCTGTATCTTCATAGTGCCCCCTTGCACAGCCCCCTATGCCTGCACACAATAAGAGATGCTCGATAAAGTTGATGGCATAAAGAATACCCAACAAGAGGCATGGAGACTTTATCCCTTTCTCTGAGCCTAGAACAACGCATGGAACTTGGAAGGTACTCAGTGAAGTGTTGGATGAATGAATGGATGAATGCACGTTTCTGTGCCATTATACTTCCTTATTAATCTCTTTTCTGCCCAGGGCCCTTGCTTTCAGAAGAACTCTTCCATATTTTGTCACATGTGATTGGTTGAAAGATTTTGAGATTAGTCTCTCTGAATGTGACTTCCTTCCAAAACTCTCATCTTGCTTTCACATGCTCCTCTGAGTCCTGCCAACCCCCCTGGGCAAGGTAATTGGAAAGCAGATAGCATCATAAAGAAGCACTGGAGAGTTAAGGGCATGGATGTCCAGTTCTTCTGCAGGCTTGCTGATTCCTCACTCTTTCTCAGATTCTGTTCTTTAGCCCCCTCCCCCGAGAAAAAGCCCTTTTGTCCTTCGCTAATTAGGTATGGATAAGAAAGATAGATATGCCCCTTTTTGTGGTCTTTAATGAATTAATCCTTCATGAAATCTCCTACTGTGGCATAAAAACAAATGTTGCACGCTGATTACCATCCTCATTATTAGAATCCAGGCATGGAAAAATGGCTCCTTTGGGGATCCCTTTGCCTTGTTTGTCCAGAACTGAATTTCAGAGCAGAAGAGTGTTGGCATAGTAATACATTTTAGTGCTAAAGGAGATAATGAACGATATCAGGTGATTTAGAACAGAAACTGCGGGTGATAAAGAAGAATTCCTTGGAAACTTTAACTTCAGTTAACTCTCCAGGAAAATGAGCTATTAAACTGTTGTGAGACATTTCAAGTACAATCAAAGATGCCTTAGTTTAAGTTTTCAATCAGACATAAGTAAATTATTGTGACTAAATAGAGACATTTGGACTATCCTAAGACGAATCATTTAAAGCAACAGTAGAAGGGACTTTAGGAATCACAGAGTTCATCTTATCCTCCCGTGAAATGAACTACCCAAGGCCACACAGCTTGGTAGAAACAGACCTAGTTACTAAAGCCGGTATGCATTGCTGGGCACTGAATTATATGTAATATGTGGGTGTGTGTGTATGCATAGATATATACATATCTGTCAATTATCTACCTATATCATTATTCCTTATAATAATCATAGTAGAGAGGTATTGGCATATTTCATCAATTATAAGATTCATATCATTAAGTATTTTAACATTTTTGAATTTGGAATGGAACCTCCAATCAACAGTGTTTTGCAATCTCTGTAGGCTGTTACTAAAGTTCTTCCTGAGAAGCTTGCCGCTAGTCATATGCGCCAACTTTATCAACCTGGGCCAACTTTAAACTCTCTGCATAGAGGTTTTTTGTTCTTTGCTTTCTGAGGGGGAGACTGTGCATACTTGAAGTGTAAATTCTGAAGGCAAGCTTATCTGAATACTGTGGATCAAGTTTTCAAGAGACATCCCCACCACCACCACCACCACCAAGAACAAGACAGGCATATTTCCTTATTGTCTCATTTCTGTTAGATTTAGGGCATAGTCCTTTGGTGTCCCAGCTTTATGTGGGGCATTGGCTTAGACATTTTTCTCTCTTAGTGGTATATAAAATAACAGCATGTCAGAGATTCAGTGGCATTATTATCCCCCTTATATCCATGAGGAAACTGAAGCTTAGAGAAGTTAAGTAATTTACTGAGGTCACATTAAGGAGAAAGTAGTTTTGCTTTTTTTTGTTTGTTTGTTTGTTTTTACCCAGTTCTATTGATTCCAAGTTCAATATGCTTTCTGGTATACCACCCTTTACCAAAAAACAATTGTGTGACGTGACTTTGGAAAAGTCAGTCTCCTCTCTGGGCATTGGTTTTCCCCATTAAGAAATGAGAATAGGTTGAACAGAAGAATTTAAGAAACAAGATGTGTGCTTTCTTATGCCTAGCATAGGGCCTTGTGCATTTTCAATCATCTGACAATCAAATTAACCTAACAGATAGGCTTAATTTAATCTGCTTCAACAGATAATGGAATTAGGATAGCAGGTAGGGAAATATGTCCAAGGTCACACACAGAGCAATGGCAGAACTGGGAGTTAAGCTCCAATAAGCCCAATCCATGAGCCCTAAATCTCACTGCTTCTCAGAATAACCAGGAAGCACCCTTCCCTATGATATGTAACTCCTTCATGAAATATATGGTTGCCATGTAGCATTATTGAGGGGTGCCCTTTGTGGCACATCATCAGTGTGTATTTTCCTTTTTGCTGTGGCTCATTTGTTATTAGAAGCTGCCTTTATCCCCCAGCTATATTTTGCTACAGAGACAGAGCCTAGACACAGGGACAAGGAGGATCCACAGGAAGACAGATGAAAAGAGTCAGCTTCCAGCAGCTGCCAATTGTCATTAAAGACTTTGCCATCCCTGCTGCAACATAAATCCAGGCAGCTACTGCACAGGGCTAGGGTCTGAAGTTTTAAAGTTTGGGCACTGTTTGAGTTCTTGGTCACTAACTCTCACAGATGTCCACAGCTCTTAGGGCAACTCTCCACATTTTTCCTTTATTAGTAAATGTCTCTCTAAGTTAGAAGTTTCCATCTGTGCTGACATTTCACAGCCTGCTTAAGAAATAGCTTGAATCATGCTTACAAATGTGCCCTTCCCTTTTCCATGCCACATCCCAAGCAAGGTGCAATTGGAAATACAGAGTTCAAAGGAGGGTCCTGGAACAAGAAGGGGTACTTTCTAGAGGCACCTAGCTGAATTTATTGCCTATAAAGGTGACTCTTCTCTCAGAAACAGATTCACATTAACCAATTGACCAAGGTTGATGCATGAGACCAGAATACCAACTCACTAATCCACAACAAGAAATACAGTCATCAGAAACTCAAATCAGGTAAATCAACTATTTACCTCTCCTTACCCTGGTGGTGTAGTGGTTAACAGCTACGGCTGCTAACCAAAAGGTCAGCAGTTCAAATCCACCATGCGCTCCTTGGAAACCCTATGGGGCAGTTCTACTCTGTACTATAGTGTCACTATGAGTTGGAATCGACTCAACTGCAATGGGTTTGTTTTTTTTATAAGCAGTTATACAAACAAAGTTAAATAGTTGATAGAAGGATGCTTGGTGAAAAGAGTACAGAACAAGGACCATTAAATATGTTACTTTAGACCATACTCTTGCCCAAAGCTGTCTATCTCACTATAATCAGTGCCTAACAGTGGTTAAGAGCAAAGATATTAGAGTTAGAGGAACCAAGGTTAGAATCTCAAGTCTATCCCTTGTAGCCATGTCATCTGAGCAAATACTTCATCCTCTCTCAGCCTCCATTTTCCCAGCTATAAAACATGAGTAATAACAGCATCTGCCACTTAGGGCTTTGAGAATTAAAAGAGTTATCTTATGTAAAGGGTGTAGTTTTTTGTTTTTTTTTTAAACTGTACTTTTGGTGAAAGTTTACAGTTTACTAGTTTCTCATACAAAAATGTATACACACATTATTATGTGACCCTAGTTGCTCTCCCTATAATATGACAGCACACTCCTCCTTTCCACCCCAAATTTCCTGTGTCCCTTCAACTAGCTTCTGTCCCTTTTTGCCTTCTCATCTCGCCTCCAGACAGGAGCTGCCCATTTTAGTCTCCTGTATCTACCTGAGCTAAGAAGCACTCTCTTCAGGAATATCATTTTATGTCTTATGTCCAGTCCAATCTATATCTGAAGGGTGGGCTTCAGGAATGGTTTCAGTTCTGGACTAACAGAGAGTCCAGAGGCCATGTCTTCCGAGGTCCCTCCAGTCTCAGTTAGACCATTAAGTATGGTCTTTTTACTAGAATTTGAGATCTGCACCCTACTCTTCTCCCGCTCTGTCAGAGATTCTCTGTTTTATTCTTTGTCAGGGTAGTCACTGGTGGTAGCTGGGCACCATCTAGTTCTTCTGGTCTCAGGAAGGGTGTAGTTTTTGGCACACTATCATTCTGTTGATTCTAAGATTTTATCAGTTGTGAGGTGCACTGTCAATTTAGTGATATTTTAGGCACAAAAAAAGAAACATTGCTAAGTTGAATACACATATTTATCATAAGTACCTGGGTTTTTTTCCACCCAAAACAAAAACAACGTGCTTTTTGAATCATGAAAATAAGGTAATACATGTTCAATGCACGGGACTCTTGTTCTTACAGGCATTGTTATTGTTGCAAGTGGAGTGGTAATAGGCGATGCCCTTTGGTTGAGACTTCATCTTCCTGCACTGCATTAGGGTGAGCATTCTTGCCCCAGTCACTGTCTTTTACTTCTCCTCTCCTGACTGACCCATTTTCTCACTGTCACATTTGTTCTGTGGATAGATTGTTACTTTCAGTCAATCAATCGTTAGCTCTTAGAGGCATGGAAACCACTTTCACTCTTTATAGGAACTTCCCAGAGTTCTGTCATGATTTATTAAAAGTGATTGGTGTAATAGTCTAGTTATTTGAGAGGAACCTTAATTTTTATTTGCAGTTTCTTAAGGATGTTTCTTATTTTCACCCCCAAGTATTTCTAATAACAAAAAACAAACAAACCCATTGCTGTCGAGTCAATTCCAACTCCTAGCAACCCTATAGGCCAGAGTAGAACTGCTCCATAGGGTTTCCAAGGAGCAGCTGATGGATTTGAACTGTGTACCACCCAATTAATGTAAGGGACCTGAGAATTTATTTGGTCTCCTGCTCTCATCTTTTAGATAAAGAAACAAAGCTCTGAGAAGGAGAGCGTGATGAGCCCAGGTCTACACAGGTGGCTGGTACAGAGCCTGCACTAGAATATAAGCTGTTGGCACCCAGGTCAAAGCCCCTTGCCTTTGTGATTATGCTGACACACTGGGAAGAAAGAGGGCACACACTATCATCACTCTTCTTCATAATTGATCTTCCGTCTGACCATCCCATACTCATGTGCTATGCATCACTGCTGCTTCTTCTAAGAACCTACTCAAAAAGTGACATAGCATATAAAAACAACTTCTCAAGAGATGATCTGCTCCTTGAGACACTGTAGCTTTGTGATTTTTAGTGAAGCAGTCCTTTTTACAGGTAACCTTTTGTTTTCCCATAGCCAGCCTGAGTATGGAAAAAAGTCTCTCCTCTAGTGCTCGACTGTGAAGTCCCTTGCCCATGGCTGAGCAGGAGGCCTGGTTTGGAAAGGTACACCCGCCCATTTGCACAGAAATCAGATTCCATTAGGAAGGCTACAAACTACTAATCAGGAACATGGCATTTCATCTATTTAATCCAAGGTTCCCAAGGGAATTACTGATGATGAGCTATTCAGGATATTTGTTCTTAAAAATCACATTTTAAAATTCATAAAATCAACATCAGCCATTTCAGAAAGTTTGCAAAATAAAGAAAATATCCCTTCTATCCCCAAACTCATAAGACAGCCACAGCTGTCATTTTGTAGTATTTAATTACATTCTTGTTCCTAGGTACAACATAGTTATAAATATAATGTACATATCTTAAAATAACTTTTTATTGCATACTTAATATAGATTATAATTTTTTCCACATTGTTGCATAGAAACTTTCTTCTAAATACAACATGCAAAGTCCTTTGTGATCTATCCCCCGCCTTTAGTCTCACCTCTCTCCACCTCAAGCTCATACTCTCTACTCCATCCGTACTGAACAACTTGCTATTCACTGAATGTTACCTTGCTTCCTAACCCACCTCTTGCTCTTCGTTCACCTGGTGTATTAGCCAGGATGTCAGCAGGAAAGAGAATTTACCCCTTATTGTTCAAATGAAGAGGCTGTAAAGTAGGAACCACTTACGGAGGTGTGGGTGGGTTTAAGGGCACACACAAAAAGGATGATGAGATGCTAAGAAAGGGGCAACAGACGGAAGCTCGCATGCACTCCTAATCCCTCCACCCACCACCACCTGGGCCAAAAATACTGGGGCCAGATGAGACCTGGAGCTGCAGAGAAGGAGCCACCTGGCAGGAGCTATAGTCACAGGAAGTCAAGATTAAGGACAGACATAAGGTATTAGAGTAGGGAAAGAGCAGTGGAGAAAGGCCCTATCTCTTTCTCTACCAGCCCTCTCATTTCCTGCCGGCATTTCCCATTGGTCAAGCCCCAAACACAAGCCAGAGCGTAAGGAGGCTCTGGTGTTACATTTTGTAGGTACCATCTACTGGGGTTCAGAGACGACCAGAGAAGGACAGAGAATGGAATGAGAAGGGGAAGCCAAAAACAAATAACCATCACTCCTACTGAATTCTGACTTAGCCTCCAAGTGTCAGCTTGTTGTTGTTATTGTGTCCTGTCCAGTCAATTCTGACTCATAATGACTCTACATGACAGAGTAGAACTGTCCCATAGGGTTTCCTAGGCTGCTTAGACGTTACTTTATCAAGGAAGTGAGAATGGGTTAGTTTCTCCTCTTTATGTCTTCCAGGTAACACTTAGAACACCTGATTAAAATTACTTACACAAATGAAGTCTATATCCTGTTTAGTATTATTTATTCAGTACCAAACATACAGTCTTGCACTTAATAGGCACTCAATAAGTATTTCCATAATTATCATTTCTAAACCTTAATGTTATTTGCTCTAGGAGCTGGACCATAATTTACTTAACCTTTCTCCTTCTCTTGATTTTTTAAAATCTATTTTTTAACATATCATGTTCATTAATTCAGTGTTAGCCTTATTCGTCTAGTTGAAGTGTAAACTCTTTGAAGGCAAAGGTTGTGTCATACACATCTCTCTGGATGTCTCTACCTCCCATCTCACACACACACACACACACACACATACACCTCTGACCAGTTAAGCGTTAGCCTAATGTAGACACAGGATCAGAAATCACCTAAAGTGGTCAGAGTCTCCCATTTTCCAAAAATATTCTCTTGTTATCCTCAAAGCTCTGACCCCCTAACCTCTCTGTTCACACACAGGAGAGGTTCTTCCTCTTATGTCACAGAGAAAATAGAATTCGTTAGACAGCAAGTCTCTAAACAAACAAAAAACAATTACCACAGCCCCACTCAGCACTAGCTGTCCCCTTCCTGTCATTAGGTAGTCTGTCCCTACCCTTAATCACACCCCTGCCAACTCATTCTCTTTGACTAGACCACAACAATCCTAATTTAGCATGATGTTTGAGGAGGTTTGGCTAAAGAGAACAGAGAGAACTTGGCATTGAGAGTTGAAGGTCTGGATTCCTGCAGCTCTCCCTCCACTGACTCACTGAGTGACCCTGGACAAGCACTGCCCCTCTCTGGGTAGTTCCCCTTCAACGGTATGAGACAGGATTTCTGAAGTCTCCTTCTGTTCTTCTTAGATATTAAAAACTGGGTTCAAATTCAAACCTGGTCAGATGTAAACTGAGTGTTCTTCACCAACATATTTCCCCTCTTGACCTTCAGTTTTCTCACCTATAAACTAGGATCCACTAAACCTACTTGACATTTTCTTGGGGTTTAAATAAAATGAGTAGAGTAGTTGCTTAGTAAAGGTAGTGGTGAAAGTAATCCTAGACGTGGTTCAAATGGTAAGACAGTTCTGTCAGGATATTGTGAGTGTGGGCATGGGAACATTGGGATAAGGAGAGAATGAGGGAGGAAGGAATCAGGAAGGAAGGAGAGAATGAAGAAAGAGAGAAGGGGGAAGCAGGGCATGAATTAACAGAGAGGCAGGGAATTAGAGAGAGTTTACTGATATGTAAGAAAGTGTAATTTAAGTAGGTGCTTACCAATTAGTGAGGCAATACTCCAATTTGGCTTCCTATACTTTGAGGTGGTGTGACTTAGCATTTAGTAAAAATGTGCATTACAAATAGGCATGTAAATGGCCCAGCATGGGGGCTGAAAGTTGGAGGCAGCTTTTGGCAGAGGTAATAATGAAGTGTATCCCATTAGTGATAGAAAGGCAATTAAGTAAAACCTCAATGAAGCTCCAGATCTGAGCATTCAGCTGAAAGATTGGGATTTTGGAGGGAAAAAGGTTAAGTACGGGGAGGCTGTTTACAATGACTTTAATTAGATGGAAAATGAATTGTTTTACTCTTTTTTTCTCTCTTCAAGTTTGCTTTTGAACTAACAGAGCATCTGTAACGACAGTGCGGTGCAGTTGTCAATTGCAGGGATCATGTGTAGGAGGTATTTAGTGAATGCCAGTGATTTTGTAGTCTGGTTATATGACCAATGAGAACACGAGAGTCACCCCAGTGGGTAGACTATATTCTTTGTTAAGGAGGATGACATTTCTGGGGCTTCAACTTATTACTAATGCACTTAAGTCATAGCCAGACACAGGCTGAAAATTGTTTCAGCTACTAGAAAAAAAAAATGGAACATATCACGTATTTTGGCAGTCCAAATTATGTTAATGGAATTCAGTGCAACTTGAGAGACAAGGGGACCCACATTGGATTTTGATATTTAGAAGCCTGCTATAATGGAGGAAAGACATTCCATAAATTACCTTTACTCTTAAAATTCTATATTATCTTTATTGATATCAACAGAGAAAAGAAACATTTATAATAACAATATATTATCACCGATATTATGTGATAGTTAAAATTTACAGTGTTAACATACATCTTGTCTCATTCTGGAGTCCCTGGGTGGTGCAAAAGGCTAATGCCTATAGTTGCTAACTGAAAGGTTGCAGGTTCATATCCACCCAGAACTGCCTTTGAAGAAAGACCTGGGGATCTACTTCCAAAAAATCAGCCACTGAAAACCTATGGATCACAGTTCTACTCTGACACATGCGATTGACATGAGTTGGGATCAACTTGATGGCAGCTAGTTTTGTTTTTTGTTTCTTATCTCATTCCATCTTCACAAAAAAACTTGATTGAGGTATTAATACCCCCATTGTACAAGTAAGGAAACTGAATCTCAAGGTGATGAAGTAATTTGCCCGGGATCACACAGCCAATAAATGGCAGAAACAATACACTAATTCAAGCCTTATAAACCTATTGTCCACATTTTCTCCACTGTACAATGGCTGACTTATAAATAAGTGGTAGCTGGACACACCCTTAGAGGTGAACCTGTCTAGCCAATGAGAGGCAAATGTCCAAGGCTTTTCCGATGCTGTTTCGTTTATAGCTAGAACTAGAGCCCAGCAATGGGTCCACCAAGCATATCTGCAAGATCTATGAAAAAGAGTGTGTCTGTCCAATGTGATACTTTTAATTTTTGCTGTGGACCAAAAAGGATTTTATTAGCCCAATGACTGAAAAATATTAGTTATTTTTAGTTTTGAAAGTAACCTGAAAGCTGGACAACCTTCACCCAGCAGCTCATGGATAAATTTCCCTGGCAACGGAATACCAGGCAGAGATTGATTCCAGAGGCAGACGTCTGTAACATCTTGATTCTCAGCCCTGGTTGCACACTGGAGTCATCGGGAAGCTTCTAAAAAATACTATGGCCTGGGGTCCAGTCCCGGAGATTCTGATTTAATTGGTTAGGGGTAGTCATGGCATCACTTTTGTTTTGTTTTTAGGTTACTCTAGTGAATCTAATATGTAGGTAGCTTGAGAAACACTGCTGTAGAACATAACTTTCAAAGATTATATACGGCCCATGTGCTTTCACTACTGGGAGAATTTCAAGGAGTTTTAGCTATTCTAACCCCTTGCTCCTTTCTTGTTTGCTTCTTTCTTTCCTATCTCCCTTTTCCCTTTTCTCTCTCTCTTCATTCCTTTTCTTTTTTCCTTTCTCCCTCTTTACTTTCCCCAAATATTTACTAAGCACTCATTTTGATGTATTCTTCAATGCCACTCCTATAAAAGTCCCTAAATGAGGAAGTGACACAGATTTGGGGCACAGCAGGAACAAAGACCCAGATCTTTTTACATCTAGAGCAGTGCATGCACCTTTCTGCACAGCATTTAATAGAACACTGGGTGGAATTTTGAAACTGGCAGCCAGTGTTAAAAATGCTTATGATTTCCCTGAAACTCAGTCATTAGAGGCAAATAAGTAACAGCCATTAATCATTTTCTTGACAGAAGCTGATTTTCTGAAAGAGTGAAGAGATTGGTTGGAACACTTGATCTTTTCTTTCATTGTAAGGTAAGGGCAATATTGCAAGTGACAACTCTAATTTCTGGTCACTTTTTCTTCCTTTTAATGTATTTCTATACATTTTATTAGAAAATACTGTGACAGTTTATTGCAAATCACTGAAAAACTTTCAGATTCTGCTGTTTCCGGTTGTACTTTTTATTCTTTTCCCTTAAGAATAATGTCAAGGGAAGAAATGGAATTTCTTTGTTTGGACAACTGTGTGGGCCACTGAAAATTATGTTATTTGAGCTGAATTTTAGATAAGCTTTATTTGGAGACCTGTGATGTGACATTGAGGAAGGGTCTGATGCATGACTTGGTGGACAGAGGCCAAAGGACACCAGCATGAGGGACTTAGTTAACTTGTGTCTGGTTTGGACAAGGTTTTACATCCAAGGGTATCTGATCTGGGGAGCAGGACTTTGTTTAAATAGCATTTCTCAGAATGGCAGCGTTCAGACTTCTGGGGCTGCTTTAGTTTCAAGTCGTTTCAGTGACTAAGGATACAGAGAACTGGGAAGTGTGGGCCTCAGGGAAGACCAAGGCTAAATGAAGGGCTCCCATCATTGAGGAAAAAATTAGGGCAAAATTTGGAAATCAAAGAGATAGTTCAGCCATATGGTATGAACAACAAGGCAAGAACTGAGAGAATGCTTAGGGAACAGGATATTCCCTGGTTCATCCCAAATTTCTGCATCAGATTATAGGATGGAAAACTAATTGCAAATCCCATTTTTCTTGGGATTCATAAAGCTACTAACGCATCGTACTTACTGATTTTGAAGTGCTGGGCAGTTAGTTTCTTTGTGCCTTGGTGTTCTTTTCTGTAAAATGGGGTAGGTGATTACAGCAGCTACTTCCCAGTCCTGGGTAATGGTAAAATGAGGCAGACCTTGCTATTGTTTCTCTCAGTGACTAACTTGGGCATAGTGACTGACTTGGATAAAATTGTCCCCATTTGGTGATGTACATTTCAACTGTAAAATATTGCTTGGGAACATATAAATTAATCATGGAAACATCAATTTTCTTTCTTCCCACACATTCTGTTTCTGAGATGCCAACCCAAGTGTCAGTTCTCAGTGATACTGACATGATTACATGATTTTGTATTTTAAGGGTTGCTCGTTATTTAGATTGTATGAGCGTCAAATTTGGGACTTCCCTTTTATTTTCTTGAGATAGGTTTTGGGTTTTTTAACTCTCATCAGCAGCTTCCAACCAGAAAAGAAATGCAGCCAAGTGAGATTGGATCTGACACAAATGAGCTACTAAATATAGCATATGAAACTAACAGGCCAAGTGTGTTTGCAGGTATTTGTGATAACTAACCACATGGCCTTCTTCTTCTTACCCTCTTAGACACTGGTTCTCACACTTGACTGTGCATCAGATTCACATGAAGGGCTTGATAAAACATGGGTGCTTAACCCCAGGCCCAGAAATCATAATTCAGTAGGTCTGGTAGGGCCCGCAGATGTGCATTTCTAACAAGCCTGTCGGTGATGCTGATGCTGCTGGTCAGAGACCACACCTTGAGAATCATTGCTCCGGGATGAGAAGTCCCTGAGTAGTGCAAATAGTTAAGCACAGGACTACTAACGGAAAGACTGGAGGTTCAAACCCACCCACAGGCACCTTGGAAGTGAAGCCTGGTGAACTGCTTCTGAAAAGTCACAGCCTTGAAATCCCCATAGAGTACAGTTCTACTCGGCACACATGGAGTTGCCATGAGTCGGTATCAGCTTGACGGCAAGTAACAACAACAACAGTTCTGGGATGCAAGTGTTCTAATGCTCTTTCTCTATCCCAGACAGGGTGCGTGCGGAGTGGGTTAAGGAACCTTCTTGCAAGTCAGTTTAATGAAATAAGCCCCTAGCAACACCCTAAGTTCACTCTGTCACTTACACACAGACATCTGAATTCTACCTGAAACTCTGATACTATTATAAATATGACAACTGAGGCTTGTAGAGGGCAAGTGAATAATCCAACTCCATACTTGGTGGCAGAGGCAGGATTCAAAACCACATCTCTTGATACCAGATCCAGAGCTGTTGCTAAAACCCTACTCATGCTTTAGAGTTCTGGGTTGAGTGACTCCTTATGACCGAGATTATAATGAACACAGAAATTTATACTATAACTCCATTCTGTGAAATTAATTTGGGGAAAGCTCTGGCTCTTTTTGTCAGTTAGAACATTGACAAATTTATTTCAGAGGCACTAAATCCAAGCCTGAGTATTCTCATCTCCTCTGCCTGTCTTAATTTTACCTGGGCCATCTGGCTGCATTCTGCTGTACCAGGGACCTCTGGATGTCTTGAGTTGTTTTCCTTTACTAAAAAATAAAACATAAAAGCAGATTTCATTGATGAGGGAAAATAAAATTTTCAAAATTGCTGAAATAGTCATATTCAGGTTTACATCTTTATAATCGTCAGTTTACTTGCTACCATATAAAACAGTAACTTTTCTTAGCTCACACGTACAACTGCTAAAATAAGCAAACCACAAAAACCAGAAGGAGTGAATGGAAGCAAATATCTTTCTTATTAGCTTTCCTCAGACTTCACCTTGGTTCATGCTTCCCCACAGACCCTCATCTACTCCAAGATATTTTTTTAACCAAAGTATTTTTTTGTAAGATAATTTCATCCTAAGAATTCTGGTGCTTGCGGTTCTAATAATAATACGTATTTCACCTCTACCTCCTTGTACTTGGAAAGGCAGTGAGGTGTAGTGAAGGGACCGTAGGACTAAGACCTGAAGACTTTGAACGTGAGTCTGGGATCTTCTGCTAAGTAGTTTCTCCTAACATGTCATTTCTTGGATCCTCAGTCTCTTCACCTGTGAATTAGAATGATTACTCTGATCCTGACTGGAATGGGGAGAAAGAGTTGACGACTCATATGCAATGATGTGTAAACTCTAAACGTTATAAAAATGGAAGGCATTATTATTATCTCTCAATAATGAATGAATAAAATATTTTTCCTGTCATTCATTCTTCCCTGCTTCCCACATAAACAGCTATAGCTTTTTGTTCTGTCTTTCAAAGGAGTCAGAAATGCATTGCTGTTTTCCCCAACAGCAGTTAACATCTACCAGGCAGGGGGTCACCTCACATCCATGAACAAGGCAGCAGGGTGGAGTACAGCACAGACCTCCCACACTAAGGTTCAGCCGGAGGGTGATGACTCATCTTAGTCTTCTGCAGAATGCTCATGGAGAAAAACATTGTCTTTTCTGCTGACTTGAATTGAAGGAAAATGGGGTGGATTTCCAAAACTCCGTAACAGTATCAACTTGGTGCTGCATTAATTTACCAGGCCATAAATTATCAATGCATACAAACCTGGGCAATAATTTAGCTTATCCCATCAGGGAGAGGGATGGAAACTTCGTGTCCAGTATTATTTGCATTATTGCAACAAGCTTGCAATTGCATATTGTTATTTTTACATTACCTGTGTGACTGGAAATCAGTAAGGCTAAATAACTTTCCCACAGTCATATAGGTAGTGAGTAGCCATGTCAGGCTTTGTCCTAGTCTTTGCGGATCTACTAGGCAGGAAGGCTACACAATAGAAAGATTAGGACTACATACTGTGGAAGCAAATTTTGTGGCTTCAGTCCCCACTTTGGAACTTAAAAGCAGTGTGCTTGAGCAAGTTACTTAGTTTATCTATACCTTAGTTTCCTTTGCTGTAAAAAAGGATGATTCTATTTCACAGGAGTAATACCTGAAATGAGTTGAAACCTGCAAAATTCCCAGTACATACTAAACCCCAACTCTCATATGCTATTACTTAGCATATATAGGAATGTTATCTCATTAGATCTGAGTTTCTATTAATTTGGCTATTTAGCCAAGAAACCTTTACAGAATATCTTGTGTTTTGCCAGGCACTGTGCGAAGAACTGGGGCTCCTAGATCTTAGGCGACGATACGATAGTGACGTGATGGTGACTAGATGATAATGGGGTTGCACCCTCAGCGAGTTCGCAGTCCTGTGAGGTGTCAGATTAGATTGCCGTAAGTAGAATTCTCCAGTAAAGGCATGATCGTGGAGCAGTGGGGAGAAAGAGGAAGAGATGAAATAGGCTTGAGGAGAATCTGACAAATGCCCACGTGCTTTTTGTATTGGATCTTGAAGTATCTGCTCGGTGCAACCTGATGATTGCAAATTGAAGTTACAGAGAGACAAACCATATCAATGAAGCCATAAAGGCATAAAATAACGTGGCATAATTGAGGAGAGTAAAAAAGGAAGAAAAACAAAGTACAGATGTAGAAATAGAGATGAAGGTGTAAATATTAGTTGGTGCACATTGCAAGCCATGCTAAGGAATTTGAAATGAGTCCTGAGAACGATGGTTAAACACGGAATCGTTTTAAGCAGAGGAGTGCCGCCATCAGGTTTCCATTTTCCTTTTAAGTTGTTTTTTCTCTTTTAGTATCTACCACATCTCTTCCCCCTTTACATTACCAATAAGATTTAAGGCAGCTCATTCATTTCTTAGACAATGACTCTGGTAACACTTAAAAAAAAAAAAAAAGATGTTGTGAACATGTCAAGAAGCAACTGAAGGTGGGAAATACACACAGAGGACTCTTATCAGGTGAGCAATTGGTTCAACAAATATCAAGTGCTTCCTGTGTACCTGGTAGTGTTCTAGATGCTAGGAATACACTAGTTAAAATAAGACAAAGATCCTTCCTCCACACGGAGCTCATATTCTCATATAAAGAGATGAAAAGTAAATCAATAAGTTATATATATATACATATATATTATGTGTATGCATAATGCATGTGCATATATATTATATGTATGCATATGTATGTGTGCGTGTGTACACACACGTATAGTATATCAGATGATGACAAAACTAATCAGAATGAGGGTAGTAGGGCTGCAGTGTTAAATGGGGGCAATCTGGGTGTTCAGGACAGGTGTCACTGAGAAGGTATAGATGCTATTTGATCAAATAAATACCTGAAGGAGATGAGAGATTGAATGCTCATATCCTGGGGAATAACATTTGAGGCAAAGGGAGCTGCAAGTCCCTGAGGTGAGAGTGTGGAGTACAGCAAGAATAGAACACCTGCAGTGGAAGTGCCAAAGAGAGACTAGTAGGAGATAAGGTCAAAGAGGTAAATAGGGTGTGGGGTGAAGAGGGACAGATTGTCTAGAGTCCAGTAAATCACTGTGAGGACTTTAGCTTTCACTTTAAATGGAGAAGTAGGAAGATACTGAAGAATGGCTCATGAGA
The DNA here is from genome assembly GCA_030035585.1 of Dugong dugon. NCBI lineage: Eukaryota > Metazoa > Chordata > Mammalia > Sirenia > Dugongidae > Dugong > Dugong dugon. Next base: position 66,447,199 of record CM057467.1, read on the forward strand.
ATTAAAAAAAAAAAAAAACCTCCCCACATAGGAAAAAACTAATTATGTTGTTACTACTGTACTAGGTAACCACCAGAACCTGCTTTAAGCCTACTTAGTCAATAAATGGCCATTCTGTAGCCATGGAATCCCTCAAACCAGTTTTAAATCTGTTTAACCGACCAAAGACACCTCACCTCAGTGAAGATCCTTTTCAACCAATTGGAGAAGGACTCAGTCCAATGAACTCACTCATGAGTGCCAACAAATCAATAGCCTCAGCCAAGTAACAACTTCTTAAGTGTATATCCATCCGTTCAGATCTCTGAAGAGTTTACCAATCCCTGAAATCCACACTTCTCCCATTTTGCTTAGAGAAACTGTGCCTGACCAGTAAGTTCTTTTTTAAGTAAGCAATAGATTCAACTTTGTGGCATTTAACTTATTTAATTAGTTTGCTTCAGATATTGAATTTTGATCTTGTTCTTTAACATTTTTGAGGGCAGGCATGCTATGTATATGGCTGATTGGCTGTCTCCACTACTTATCTCTAGCCATACAAGGGTGAGTCTACTCAGTGCTTGAGACGATCATGCCATTCAATGTGGGGGACGTGTCTGGACTATAAAGGTACAACTAGAGAAGTAGTATTAGAATTAGTTTAGGAAAATTTAGATGATGGGGTCAGCAGATTTTAAAAAAAATAATTGTATAAAGAGTGAGAAAGAAAGGGAAAATGAAAAATTAACTCTTTAAGATTTTCACATTTTTACAAAAGGGTAGGTAAATGAGAGCATCAATAACTGAAATAGAGAACACAGGAAAAGAACACAGGTTTGAAATGTAAAGATACTTTTTTTGGATATGTTGCATTTAATAGACATGCAAAACAAAACATTGAGGATATTTAGTAGGCTCTTGGTTTGTTTCAGGTATTGAAATATGTTTTAAAGCAGTTTACTTCAGAAAACTTTGAACATCTAGGTCAGTACTTTGCACATTTACAAGTCATTGAACAAACATTTGCATTAATGAATGGATGAGTGAGTTAATACTTGACTGAATAAATATCTGAATGATTGAGTGTTTGAAAGAATATGTAGGTGAACAAATATTTAAACAAATGAATGGACGTGCAACTGCTATTCCCACCAAAAATCCTCCAGCAGATTTTAGAGTTTGTATATTTTCAAAAGCCCATGTATTAACAGAGCAGCATCAGTCTAACTGGGAATGACAAAACTGTGAACACGGTGGGATAGGATCCAGTTGTTTTCTAGACTCCACTGACCTTCGTTAAGCATGCCATCATATAATAATCAGCAACTGATCTGCAGTGTGTCAGTCAGAATAGACCTGGACAGAGTTGTTCAGAGAAATACAGAACAGTTCTCATCTTGATCAACCAAGACTAGCAAGAGAAGTAACAAAACTGAACTAGGCATATTTAGGGCTGGCCTTAGCAGCTTTCTGATGGCTTCTCTTGTGAAGCAACTCTTTCCACTATTTTTCCCTTCTATACCTCAAGAGGACTTGAACCACTTCCTGATGAAGATCAAAGACCACAGCCATCAGTATGAATTACACCTCAAGATAAAGAAAATAAAAATTCTCACAACTGGATCAGTAAGGAACATCATGATAAATGGGGAAAAGGTTGAAGTTGTCAAGGATTTCATTTTATTTGGATCCACAGTCAACACCTATGGAAGCAGCAGTCAAGGAATCAAACCACACAATGCATTGGGCAAATCTACTGCAAAAGACCACTTTAAAGTGTTAAAAAGCAAAGATATCACTCTAAGGACTAAGGCGCACCTGACCCAAGCCATGGTGTTTTCAATTGCTTCATATGCATGCAAAAGGTGGACAATGAATAAGGATGATGGAAGAAGAATTGATGCCTTTGATTTATGGTGCTGGCAAAGAATATCGAATACACCGTGGACTGCCAAAAGAAAGAACAAATCTGTCTTGGAAGAAGTACAGCCAGAATGCCCCTTGGAAGCAAGGATGGCAAGACTGCATCTCACATACTTTGGACATATTATCAAGAGAAATCAGTCTGGAGAAAGACAGCATGCTTAATAAAGCAAAGTCAGTGAAAAAGAGGAAGACCATTAATAAGATGGATTGACACAGTGGCTGCAACAATGGGCTCAAGCATAGCAATGATTGTGATGATGGTGCAGGACCAGGCAGTGTTTCATTCTGTTGTACACAGAGTTGCTATGAATTGGAAGCAACTCAATGGCACCTAACAACAACAACAACAACAACAACATACCCCAACAGATGTGTACATGGATCTAAATATTCTCAACTAGGAGTCAGAGTACTTCAGTTTTTGCTACACTCTGCCATTTACATGAGCAAATCAAATAATCTTCATAATCCTCAGTGGTCCCTATGTGGTGTAAACAGTTTGTATCTAAAGATTAGAGGTTAAAATCCACTCAACAGTGTTGCAGAAGAAAGGCTTAATGATCTTCTTCTGTAAAGATTACAGCCAAGAAAAGTCTGTGGAGCACAGTTCTACTCTGTAACACGTGGGAGTCACCATATGTTGGAATTGGCTCACTGGCAATGGTTTTGGTTTTTGGTTTATAGTCCTCAGATGTCTCATCTTTAATAGGCTAAGCAGCCTAAGTAGCTGTGTTGTAATCAACACAGGGTTTTTCAGATATCATAAAGGAATATTTGTTTATTTTATTTATTCATGCGTTCACTCAGCAAGTTTTTACTGAGGACTACTAGAACTAGGCTCTCTGCTAGGCATAGGGAATGCAGAGATGAGCAAAATTAACCATGGTTCCTGTCTTCATATGGCTTATAGTTTACCGTTGGTTTCAAGATATTTGCAATATTTAAAATAGCTAGATGAATAGCATACATTTATCAAGTCTCAGTGAAAATGAGTGAGTAAAACCCTCAGTGAGATGGATTGACATAACACTCACCAACAACAGGCTAGAACGTATCAAGGATCATGAAGATGCCACAGGACGGGGCAATGTTTTGTTCTGTTATACATAGGGTTGCTATGAGACAGAGCCAGCTTGCTGACTAACAACAACAAAACAAGTCTAGATAGTCTAAAACTCATTAGCTTTATTGCTTTTGGCTAGCATTTTACTCAGTACATTTTACTCACTCAGTTAATTTCTTGATATCTGTAGTGTGGATGAGGCGATAGTAACAATGTCCATGGTGTACAATGTATTTGGAGTCTCTGGATTCCATGTATGACCGCTAATGCTGATGCCTAGTGGCTAAGAGCTTGGGCTTCAGAATCAGGCAGACAGGGCTTAGAAATCTTGCTCCTCTATTTATTAGTTATATGACTGAGAAATTCACTTTTTTTCCAATGAGTAAAACAATTTTTATCTGCTAGTTGGTGGAACATCGTACACAAAGCTTTCTTGCTTGGTTGCCCCAATAATTCCAGTGGTAAGGCATTATTTTTCTTTTGGATGGGTAGGAATCTGAGATTCAGGGAGATAAATAACTACCCCCCAAAAACTTCCCTTATAACTGGTGAAGGCAGGATGCAAACACAAGATTTTACTTCATGTCCAACTTTCTACTTATTATTACACCATTTTCTTTGCAACATTTGGAATCCTATCTTCTTTGTTACCCTTCAAGGCCTAGCACAGTGCCAATCACTAGGTGGTGCCAATCCTCTCAAAGCTGATGGGGAAGCTGTGTCTCCCCAGGGAGTACAACTCTGGCCTTCTCTCTAGCTTTGCACACTTCAGTTTACCTATCACAAGTACACTTCTGCAATACCAATTAATCTTGTCCTTCTCTGCATTCCGAAATTGCCAAAGCCTCTACTCATTGTCAGCAGATATCTTGGAAACCTCATTTTCAACGTGTTCTCCAGTAACAGCAGCAATTATTCTTAATCATTATTTATACTAATTTAATGCCTCAGTGAGATTATGTATTACGCTTGTCCTTCCTAATTTTTTTTTTTTTGGAACGGTAAGTGAGAATCAATGTGAAGGATTGATGTCAAGCTTTAGGTAGCTATTAACATGACTAGGGTTATCTAACCTTATTACGTTGATTGTAGTTTCTTTTCTGTATCTTCTAGCACACCCTCAAATTGATTTTAAAATGCTGCTATTGACCTAAAGATTGTTAACAACAGGAGGTTTAAATGCTTTTCATTCTTATGCTGTCTGCCTATAATACCAATTACTCTTCAAAGTTTGTGGCAGTGGACTGGATTCCATTGCATTTTTCAGTACAGATTTGACTGCTTTAGTATCTTGAAGAGATGTAGATTGGGAAAAGAGGTCACCTGTCACCCAGTTCCAGCTCTCACCCCAAGAAACAAATCCCCTCTTCCTACCCCTCTACCAGCGTGCCATCAGTTTATGCTTAAATAATAATGTTGTCAGCGAGCTGCTGACTCGGAAAGATGCAGAGGAAAACTTGGGCTGAGTGATTAGAGCAACTGTGTTTAAACCCTTGATCTACCACCAACTAATTTTGTGTCTTTGTATAGAATGCCTGATTTTTTGAAGCCTGAGTTTCCCCATCAGCAAAATCAGGATATTAGACTTCATTTCAGGAAAAGTAGTACCTATCTCAAATATGATCAAATGCTTGAAAAGAATCAAAATTAAATACTTAATTTACACTTACATATATAAATGCGTTTATGTGTGTGCATTGTATATGGAGGAACATCTCGAGAACCTCAGTTTTACACTTTATCCTTATAGAATATTTTTTGAGATCCTCTAACACGCATTGTATCTTGGGTGTTCAGGTCTTCAAACTTCTTGGCATTATAGTAGGTACCAAGTATAGGTACTGTGGCCCGAAAAATGGTTACTTCCTTCCTCCTTCTTCTTCTTTTCCTCTTTCTCCACCTCTTCTTTCTCTTTTTCTTCTTCCTCATCCTTCCTGATCCTTTCATTTCCTAATAGGAGTGTCCATTTATAGTAACTACAAGTCTTTTGGTTGAAAGTAGGAGAAACCCAACTCAGTCTAGCCTGAAGAAAAGGAATTATTAGAACAACGCAGACTCTCCTAAAGCAACCACACCTAGGAACTGGAATCTGGGTCTCAACCAAACTCAGAATTCTTTCTCATTTTTCTTTCTTATTTTCCCCTGAAAATTGGTTCAATTATTTTCTCATGCTACAGGCTTGCTTTCTTTACATGTTGGGAAATATGTGCTCCTAATTTGTGTCTTTCAGGCTCAATCACCGAAGACATTCTGTCTCTATTTATAACCTCAGTAAAAGGCACTAGTTGTCCCGAAGGTAATTAGATAACCATCTAGCCACTGCATTAAATAGCTGCTCCTCTGGTCACTATTCTTATCGGAGATAGGGACAGTTTTCAGAAGAAAGGTAACAGGGAGAGGAGCGCGTGAGAAGCAGAAGATGCTACAGAGAAACCCAAGGATCTCTATGTAAAGCTTATAAAAGCTTTCAGACGGGCTTTTACTTTATCTTCCTATTGAAAAACCCTCCCTTTCCCCTGCTCCAGTTTGTTTCTTTTTCCAGTTAAGTTATACACAATATAAGCCTAATCCCTCTCCAACATGATGAGCCTCTTAACATCTGTTTCTTGCAGGCTCTGATCTTTTCCAAGCAAAAGTACTACATGCGGTGTAATCATCTTACAGATTAAAGTTGTTAGATGATGAAGTTCCATGTTGGCTTTGAAAACAAAAAATGAGCCTGGCATTGAGCCCTCCTGCCTGCACTCTTAGCCCTCCGCTTGCTATAGCGCCCTCACCAGAGAGCATGCGAGCCCTGTGCTGCTCAGAGCTGCTCAGGATTTCTGGTCTTAGCCTGTCCATCTGTCTGCATGCCTACTTTCAAAAACCTGCTAAATCACCCTGGGAGGTTATATCCCACATCTCGCCATACTTGGAATGAGGCTGTTGACAGTATCAGAAGAAATGCCCCATGAAATAGCTGTGTGACTCCGTGACAGTTAAGTAACCTCTCTGTGGCTAGTTCCCTCATCTTTAAACTCCAAGGGAAGAAGAGGAGCAGACTTATATTTGTGTCACTTTTTTGCCAGGCATATTAAGTGCTCTAATTCTTCAAAGTAGATACTATATGTTGTCAAAATCACTGACCTCTAGAAATGAGGGAGTCACCTGCTTTAGAGTAGAACGAGTTCCAGTCTTCAATCAGAAGATCTGAATTCAAATTCCAGTTCTGCTTCTTATCAGCTGCCTGAACTGGGGCAATTACTTTAGCTCTCTGATCTCAGCTTCTTTTCTGAAAAGCGAATGTAAGCATACCTTTCTTGCAAGGTTTACGAGATTAAAATGATAACACATGTTCAGTACTTGACACAGTGTCTGTTATGTAATGGGTGCCTAACAAATAACTGTAGCATTAGTGTTAGTGAGTATGTGTGTGTGTAAGCCCAAATTTATTCATTAATTCAAAAGACTAATGCATGTGTGCCTATTCATTGATTCAAAAGGCTAATTGTCATTAAAGAGAGAAATCTGGCTCCTGCTGACTCTGGAACAACCCTGCAGAGTTGCCTAAGGAAGAAGGATTCAACTACAGACATCTGTAGCAATTCATAACTTGTCTTTATAACTTCTCTTACGTCGCTCATATTTGAAATGACCGTTGTTTTTCTCTAACCATAAATGGATAACATGTAGAGCATGTCTGTCCAGACTGACAGTAACACAGCCACTCACTGTATCTCAATTTCAGTTGCTGTGGAATATGAGTGCCTTTTATGGGAAGTCCCTCTTAAGGAACCAAAAGTGAACTTTAGGTTTATCTTGTAGCTTTTCTATACATCATACCAATCCAAAGTATGCACCCAATTTGATGACAGTTTACCTAGCTGTGTTCTCCTGATGAAATAACAAACTCATGGCTGTTTTTTTTAAATATGTATAGACTTATAAAAACATGATTGATTTGCAAATGCGGAAGTAAAAATCCTACCTTGGAAAAATGATACAATATTTCAAATCATTCAGTTGAATGATATTAATTGAGCAGTTAATAATTATAACATGCCACGTATACTGAGTCTTTCCATGGGCTAAATATTTTGCATACATTTTGTCATTAATTACCAAAATAGAATTGATGCTACAGATTTCAGTTCTACTGATGAAGGTTAGCAAGGTTAAGCTTATGAAGTTTAATGAGTTGCCATTTAGTCGATTTCAATTTATGGAGACCTCATGTGTGTCAGAGTAGAACTGTGCTCCATAGGGTTTTCAATGGCTGATTTTTCAGAAATAAATCACCAGGCCTTTTCTTCCAAAGCACCTCTGGGTGGACTCAGATGGTTAGCATCTGAGCACATTAACTGTTTGCACCACTCAGGTACTCCTTAGAAAGTTTATAAAGGTTAAAGAGTTTGCCCAAGGGTGAAAAGATAGTAAGAGACAAGAGTCCTTTTCTCTGGTCTAGTTGGATTCAGAGCTCTTAACCACTATGCAATACGGTGTTTTCTTTTATTGCAATAACTATGTACTAAATTGTATTAGGTTCTGGAGCTATAAAACCTAAAAAGACCCAGTTCTTGTGCCCGAGGAGCTTAGGATCTAGAACTGTGCTTTCCAATAATGTAGCATACTGAACAATTAGAATGTGTCTAGTGCAAATTGACATATGCTGTAAGTATAAAATATATGCTGGATTTCAAAGACAGTACTAAAAAAAGAATATAAAATATCTCAATATTTTTCAGTGATTACATGTTAAAATGGTAATCTTTTGAACATATTGATTAAATAAAGTGTATTCATAAAATTGATTCTGTTTCTTTTATGTTTATAATGTGGCTAGTATACAATTTTTAATTATATATATGGCTTTTAATGTCTTCTATTTGACGATGCTGGTCTAAGAGGCAAAGAACACGGGCAATTTAAATGCGGTTTGATTATTGTTTCAAAAGAGTACTGGATGACGTGGTAGCACATACAAAGACCTAAAGAATCATAAAAGCTTCCTGAGAGAGGCGAGGGCTACAGGAGTAGTTATTAGACAGGTAAGAAGGAAAGGTATTTTAGAAAGAGAAAATAAAATGTTTCACTCCAAAAGTGAGAAATGGTTCACACATTTAGAAGAACATCAAGACATTCAATAAAGTGCAAGGAGTGGGAAGATAGCAGTAGCAAATGCCTCAAGGATTTTAAAAGGAGAATGTTCATTATGGAAGACTGGGAGCTACTTAGCACTAGGGATCTTAAATATAACGAATTCCAAATGTAACTGTATAAAGGAATGTTATTCTCTGAGCAAATACAGGCCTTTTTGTCGCAGCCAGTCCTGACCTCAGTAAAGAACATCAAGCAAAGCTGTATTAAGCAAATCAATCTTATTGATTGGGATTTTTTTACTTGTGTAAGGCACTTGTGCTTTACATATTTATGTTCTATTCATCACTGACTACTTGAGACCTAGGGTGTCCCTGTAGTCTCTATGTCCTCAAAATTATCAGAACACATAGGACATCCCAAGTGGTCCACAGAAGTTTACTTCACTGTAAGAGGTCCACAGAAGTTTACTTCACTGTAAGAAAGCATAAATGAATGAATGAATCAATAAATAAATCAATAAATTAAAATCCTAGCTCTCTATCTAACTTGATTAGTGTCCTTGGACAAGTAACTTAATTTGTCAGTAACTTTTTATTTTCTCACAAGCTACATGAATTTCCTTCTTTGCTTAATATTCTGTGGTCCCATTCAGGGACAGATTACCCAATAAGTAAAGTAAACGTATGCTTAGGGCATCAACAAAACAGGGGCACCAGTTGTCCAAAGCAAAGACCCATAGATGCCAAGCAGACAGGACACAAGGAAAACTGAGCACCACAGTGGAAGGGAACTGGCAGGGCACTAAATGAAATTGATACCAGCTCCAGTGCCTGAGAATGTGTTGGCTGGAAATACAGTTCATACAGTGTCACGAGGGCACCCAAGAGCAAGGCTGTTTAAGCCATAACGTCCCTACCATTTCTTTGTTGATATCTGTCTCCTATGGTCCCCATCCATATAATTGATATTCCTTATCTCAGCAGGTCTCTTGGGAGTATACGATTTCTTTCTAATAAACAAGAGGAGGGGTTGGATGTAGAGTCTAACTCTTTCTACATTCGCCTAATATGCAACTGGGATCCAAGATGAGTGGTTACTGGTCAAGGACAGATTATATTAATAGATAACATGTCTCTGATCTATTTTGAGAGAACTGTCTTGTACATCCATATCTACCGATCCAGCAACTCCAGCCTGGAAGGCTAGTGATGCTCTTTGCCATGATATAAACACAAGGGTATGCTCTTGTGCACATCCTGGTAAACAACCAGTGGAAACTCCAGTCCCAAATAAAGCACAACAGTGAAGGACTCAAATAAGTTGACCACTTGCAATGAATTCAATCAAGGCATGCAACAGAAAATTTTAGAACCTAATGAATATGTCATTTTCATACCTTGTGCTGCACATTCAGTTAATCTTGTAGAACACATCACAGTAGATTGTTGTTCGGAAGCAGTTGATTTTTCTTCCCTACTGTTCAGTTACTCTGCACATTTTTTGCAGCCTCTACTCACCAATGGACAGTTTTTAAAACACATTTAGGCAATGATCGAGTGTTAAAATGTCTTTCTAATACATGTTGGGAAGCATATGCTGTAGTAACAAGTAAAATCCTGGAATCATACACTCAGATTCTAGGTGCCTTAGAAAATATTACTGAAGACCAGACACAAAAGGGAGCTACCAAAGAGAAGCTGAAAACATTGCCAACAAAATGCGAACACTAGAGTATGTATTTATGTTGGTTATGTGGAATAATATATTGCAGCATTTCCATCAGATGAGTCAAGATCTCCAAAGTTCAGAAGTATATTTAAAAACATGCACAGGTCTCTACCAGTCATCAACAGGGTATTTACATACTTTAAGAGAACACTTTGAAATTTTTGAAAACACAACAAAACAAATAATGCCAAATACTGATTATCAAGCAGTTCACTGAGGCAGAGGCATTAGAAAGAAACAAGTAAATGAGGGAAGTGCTCCAAAAACATTGAGGGCCAAAGACCAATTAGCATAATCACATAATACACCATCATTGACACACTTGAATCTTGCATGAAAAGAAGGAAGAGAGTGTATGAAGTTCTTTCAAATAAATTTTCCTTCTTAAACAGTGTGGATATACCTGATGAAGAATGCATGAAGTCATCCAAGAAATTAGTGCAGGCTTATCCCAATGACTTAAATGCAAACTTTATGGAGAAGTGCAACAATTTCATTCTTACATTAGAACTAAGTTTACAGATTCAGGAAAGACAAATTTTACACATGTAGGCATGTATAATTCCATAATAGAAGATAAACCATAACATATATTTCTCAATTTTGAAATTGCTTTACACATACCCTAACTTTAATGATCACAAACTGCCCAACAGAACATTCATTTTTGTTCCTAAAGAGACAGAAAAACCCTCAAAGTATAACAATGCTTCAAGAAAGACTCGATTTATTATCCTTATTATACATGGAAGTAGATATTGTTTGGTGGCTTAATTTTGACAAAATCATTGAAGAATTTCTAAGAGCAAAGAATAGAAAGAAATGTTCTTAATTATAACATATTAGAGATGAAAGATCTATCTAAAAATAAAACAGTAATTTGTTGTAATATCTGTTTTCTGATCATAAAATTTTCTTTTATGACATCTATTTATTTATTACAAAATAAGCATTAAAAATTTTCTTCACTGTAGAACATGTGGAATACTATTTTTGCAGAAAACATGGTTGTTATAGATTAAATTGTACCCCCCAAAAAATTAACATGGCTAGGCCATGATTCCCAGTATTGTATGATTGCCCACCATTTTGTCATCTGATGTGATTTTCCTATGTGTTGTAAATCTTACCTCTATGATATTAATGAGGCAGAGAGATTAGAGGCAGTTATGTTAATGAGACAGGACTCAATCTACAAGATTAGTTTGTGTCTTAAGTCAATCTCTTTTGAGAGATAAAAGAGAGCAGAGAGACAGGGGGACCTCATTACCACAAAGAAAGAAGAGCCAGGATTTCGGACATTGTTTGAGCCCAAGGTTACTGCACTGAGAAGCTCCTAGACCAGGGGAAGACTGATGACAAGGACTTTACCCCAGAGCCAACAGAGAGAGAGAAAGGTTTCCCCTGGAGCTAACATTGTCCTTTTAGCTTCCGAGACTGTGAGAATAAATTTCTCTTTGCTAAAGCCATCCACTTGTGGAATTTCTGTTGTATCAGCACCTATAACTAAGACAGAATTTGATTGAAAGAGTGGGGTGCTGCTCTAACAGACACCTAAAATGTGGAAGCAGATTTGAAACTGTGAATGGGTACAGGCTGGAAGAGTTTTAAAGTGCTTAATAGTTAAAGCCTAGATTGCCTCGAAGTGATTGTTGGTGGAATTATGGACATCAATCATAGTTCTGGAGAGGACTCGGAAGGAAGTGAGGAGAGCTGTTACACTAGAGACAGTGCAGATGGTGAGAAGAAGCTGCAGAGAACTGGCAGCAGCAGAAACAGGAGACCTGCACTGTCTCGTGCTGGTGCTGACCCCTGGAGCGAGAGAGCTGAGTGCCTTTGTGTAGGAGGCTTCCTGATGGATAGGGTGCCTCTGGACACTTATCAGTGGAGCTAAAGAGCTTTGGAACACTAGCCCCAGCAGGACAGACTAGGGAGGTGAGGCCCAAGGGGCCAAGAGGCCAAGGAACCATGAAGTAGAAGCTGAAGAGACAAGGAACACAGGAAGCAGAGCTTCCTCATTTTCAAAGGGTAGGGCTACGACCTCTGGGGTCTCAAAATGTGGCACGATGGCCTCTGGGGTTTGGAGTTTCAAAGGGTGGGGCCGCAGCCTCCTAGGTTTCAAAGAGTCAGATCTTCATCAACTCAGTTCCAGAGTGTGGGGCTGCCTTTTATGAGTACCAGCAGGATGGGGCTAGATCCACTTCCCAAAGCTGCAATGGTGGGGCTGCCATGCCTAGGGGCAGAAGAACACAGCCTACTGGGGCTGAGGGGGTGCGGTCGCCACTCAGATATACTAGGAGAATGGCGCCGCCCAAATCCAAGGGAGCAAAGTTGCCATTCCAGGGGGCCTGGAAGGTGGAGCCGAAGCCCAGGGCCAAGAGACCTCCACCAAGAATCCAGAGAATGTGGCCACACCCGGAGTCTGGAGGGCAGGGCCATTGATCAAATGGTCTCAGATAATAGAGGATTATTTTCAAGCCTTGAGAGGTAATGTAATGTGTTCTGCTGAGTTGCTTGGTGCCTATTATTCCTTCTTTCTTTCCAAATTTCCCGTTTGTAATGCAAGTGTCTAGCTTGTGCCTTTTCCACCATTGTACTTTGGAAGCAGATAACTTATATTCTAGAATTCACAGATGTAGAAGAATTTTTGGATTTTGGACTTGGAGTTGATTTAAGACTTTTGGGATGATATGATGGGATGAAAGTGTTTTACATGTGGCAAGGACATGAATTTTGGAGGGCCAAAGGGGCTAATGTTATAGATTGAATTGTTTCCCCAAAAAAATGTGTATCAACTTGGCTAGGCCACGATTCCCAGTATTGTGTGATTGTCTACCATTTTGTCATCTGATGTGATTTTCCTATGTGTTGTAAATCCTACCTCTATGATGTTAATGAGGCAGGATTAGCAGCTGTTAATGAGGCAGGACTCAATTTACAAGATTAGGTTGTGTCTTGAGTCCATCTCTTTTGAGATATAAAAGAGAAGGAAGCAAAGTCAGGGGGACCTCATTACCACCAAGCAAGAAGAGCCAGGAGTGTGTGTATCATTTGGACCTGGAGTCCCTGTGCTAAGAAGCTCCTAGACCAGGGGAAGACTGATGACAAGGCGCTTCCCCCAGAGCTGACAGAGAAAGAAAACCTTCCCCTGGAGCTGGCACCCAGAATTTGAACTTCTAGCCTCCTAGACTGTGAGAGAGAAATTTTCTCTTTGTTAAAGCCTTCCACTTGTGATATTTCTGTTATAGCAGCAGTAGATAACCAAGACAGTGGTATGTAGCAAAAATCTTAGCACCTGCATCCACTAAAAATTTTATAATCCAGTTCATCTCATTCTGCTAAAATGGCATACAACACTTTTGCATTCAATCACTAATATTATAATCACATTTAAAATGAAGTTCCATCAGGGATAGCTAAGACACACATATACACAGACACACACACACATGTATCCTGTTTGAACGCGTGAGTAAGCAGAGGAAGGGGAACCACAGATTATCAATGCTTAGGATCCTCACACGCCTTAATCCAGCTGTGGTCCCATGCATTCAGGAATGCATGTTTTCAAGGATTTATCTTCTTTCTTCCTCAGCTCAATTATTAGGAAAAAAGCCAAAACAATAGCAGTAAGAGCAATACACCTATATATCAAATTTAAAATTCACTTAATAGTAGAAATGTGCTAAGGAATCTTCTCCTTTTTATTTAGAAGTCTATCCTTTCATGAGCAAAGGAACAGTTTATCCACCTGGTTTTCAGTTTTAAGAATCTGTTATAAGTACATGTCCTGATTGTATTTAGATATTTAAAAATATAGAGAGAGAGAATGGAACCATGAAGTCACCAAAAAAAAAAAAAAAAAAAGAAAAAAATCATGTTTTTCCGTCAGTTTTTATTTCAAAGACTCTCAAGGATTTTCACAAACTATACAGGCATACGTGTCGCCTTTCTTCATGTTTAAATAATGCCTGGAACACAAGCACTCAATGAATACTGTCTGGTAATACATGAAATGAAACAGGTATACTTGAGATTATGGAAAGAGATTTCCCTAGGTTGTATGCTGCTTTCTAAATTAGTGTGTATTTGTGGAGTCCCTGAGTGAGAGTATTTTCTGTTTTCATTTATCTTTCCCCCAAGTTCCTAGGGATAATTCTAACTAGCATTTATTCAAGATCAATTTTAGAAGAAATAAGTTACTTACTCAAAGACACAGTCTGGTGAAAAGTGATTCCTTTTTAGATTGGCTGCTTTCAAATTCAGAGCTAAAGTTATTTTATACACTGTAATTAAGTTGAAATTGTGATATAGTGGTTTAATACCTTTTATGAAACTGCCATACTTCTGACATATCACATATTTTCATGCTCTGAAAAACTCCAGTAAATTACTTTGAGGATTATACTGCATCTATTTTTTTTACAGATAGAAATTTTCATCAAATTTATTCATCCAGTGCACCTTTACTGAGCAACTAGGATGTGTTTAGGTGTTAGGATACAAAGATGAATACCAGAGTCTCTGCCTTCAAGATTTTCAAGATTTCACAGTCTCATAGGGAATACACACACATTACATAAATGCGCACACACACACTGAGGTATGCATATACATGTACACACATATGTGAAAATAATATTATTAAGTATATATATAAGAATATTATAATAAATATATATTTTATTTTGTAGAAAAATTGATAGAAGGGTAGGACACCGTGTTAGAATTCTCAGTAAAGCATTCACTAAGTGAGCATTAGTCATGCAAGAGATTTATTTGTGGAGGAACAAGGAGATGGTCAGTATAAGTACTCTGATCATGATGCAGGTCTGACACCTTTGGAAGGAGAAAGGAAAGAAAGAAGATTTTAGGTAGGAAGCATCTCAGGCTGCATTGTAATTCCAAGAAAAGTTTAGCCAAGACAATGCGGAAACCCTCAAACCAATGTCATCTATGGAAAGAGTTCTACTTCTTGTCAGAATGTACCCTCAATGTGCTTCTCTCTCTTGGGCTATGAACTGCCTGAAGGAAGCATGACCTCAAAAGGAACACAGTGGTGAATCCAGAGAGGCAAAAGCTGAGGCCATCAGTCTTTGATGCTCCTCACAGCAGGAGATATGAGTGGCTCATTTTCATGGTTGCCAAAGACACTTAGTCCATCTTAGGGGACTAAGAAAGGTGCCTTAAAAAGACATAGCACCTGATCTAAGACTTCTGAATTGAGTAAAGATGGTCAGATGAAGGCTGCTGGGGGCAGGGTATTTGAATAATAAGGTATTGCTTAAGTTATGCAGAGCCCTGATGGTGCAATATTTAAGCACTTGGCTGCTAACCAAAAAGCCTGCAGTTTGAAACCACCAGCAGCTCCTTGGAAACCCTATGGGGCAATTCTACTCTGTCCTATAGGGTCGCCACGATTCGTAATCAACCCTACAGCAACAGGTTTGCTTTTGTTGTTGTTGTTTGGGTTAAGTAAGACAATTACTAGCAGTTTGATTTGTAAATGTAAAGCAGTAACTGGTGAAAGATGAGGCTGATGAGGTTAGGCAGAGGCCAAATTAAGAATGGATTTATGTTGCAATATAATTTTCCAGTGGGTGATGGGAAGCATTGAAAGTGTTTAATCAAGGCATGCCATAATTAGATATAAAGTTTACTAGATTACTATGGTAGCTGGTCAGGAGGATAGACAAGAATAGAGGAAGTTATATCTATTGGGAAGCTAGTTTAGTAAGATAAGGACCTGCATTGTAACGTGGTAATAGGAATGAAGAAGAGGAGAGGACATATGATATTTAGGTTGCAAAATAAATAAGATTCGTTTATGGAGTATGAAGGAGTTGGAAAGACTCAAGGATAACTTGCAATGGTCTGTCTTCATTCTCTGGTGGATGATAGTCCTATTAACCAAAATAGACATATAGGAGGGCTTCACCAAGGAATGTGTCGATAGTGAGAAGATCATTTGACTGGGTGCAGAGATTTTGGAAACATTGATTTTCTTAGGTGGAGAAGGGAAGACCTCACAGATGACACAGAAGACAATATTAGAGAGATATAAGGAGACTTCAGACAAAGTAGAATTACAGAATGTGGGAGTCCTGGTGGCCTAGTGGTTAAGAGCTCTGCTGCTAACCTAAAGGTCGGCAGTTCAAATCCACCAGTTTCAGTTCACTCCTTGGAAACCCTATGGGGCAGTTCTACTCTGTCCTCTGGGGTTTCTGTGAGTCAGAATTGACTGGACAGTAACAAGTTTGGTTCTTTTTTTTTTTTTATTTAGGTGAAAGTTTACATAACAAATTAGTTTCTCATTAAGCAGTTAATACACAAATTGTTTTGTAACATTGGTTGCCAGCCACGCAATGTGTCAATGTTTTCCTCTTCTCCACCCCGGGTTTCCTGTTTCCATTCATACAGTACAGTCTTCCTGTCCCTTCCTGCCTTCTTTCCTTTGCTTTTGGGCTGGTGTGAACATTGGTTCTTTTTTTTTTTTTTTCATAGAAGCATCAAGTTTCAAGAAGAGTCCATTAACAGTTATGGCATTACAGTGTGCTACAGCTAGCTGGTACTGGCTTTGTAAGAGTTGATTGCTAATTTTTTAGAATTTTACAAGCTAGTTGTTAAGTGCAACCAGTATTAAGAATTAAATGATACAAACTTACAATAAAATAAATCATATTAAAAACAGTTACTCAAAACTCATCGCTCTTTTATTATTTTACTACATTTTACTAGTATCTATGATCTTGAGTTATTTCTATCTCTTGTATCTGAACAGTAGACGGAATACTATCTAATAGTTTACATCTGCTTATCTCCTCCCAATTCCGTGCTCATTAACATCATATCAGTAGCTTGAAATTAGCAATGGTGGATTATTTTTACTATGGAAATCAGTAAATGCTATACATATATATTTTTTCCTGGGGAACCTTCTGTTAATGGGATGCTAATCGTGGGTAACCTAGGGAGTACAGTTTCAATCTAGATGCACAGGAGACGGTTAGTTCATTAGGAACAATCAATGCTTTAGGGTATCAGGGCTGTATTATTTGAAGAATTGATTGAGACAGGCTTCAAGAGACTTGAGTTTGTTAACAGGCCCAGCAAAATGAGTTAGTAGGATGGGAAACACTAAAACTGCCCTATAACTGGAATAACTGAGATATTACAGTCCTCCCATGGGAAAGGGGTCAAGAGGTGGCCCAGGTGGGTAGAAGAATTGTTACTTTCTCTTCTGTGCTGAATGAGCTATCACAAAGTATGAATATAGAAGGCTTGGTGGGAGTGAGGGGTTGGTAGGTGTCATGGATTGAATTGTGTCCCCAGAAAAATATCTGTCAACTTGGCTGGGTCATAATTCCCAGTATTGCATGATTGTGTAGCATTTTGTAATCTGATGTGATTTCCTTACTTGTTGTAAACTGTATCACTATGATGTATAATAAGATGGTTTAGTGGAAGTTATACTGATGAGTTCTGCAAGATTAGATAGTGTCTTAAGCCAATCTCTATTGAGATATAAAAGACAGAAGCCAGAAGAGACACATGGGGACCTCATACCACCAAGAAAGCAGTGCCAGGAGCAGATCCTGTCCTTTGGACATGAGGTTCCTGGGCTGAGATGCTCCCAGACCAAGGGAAGACTGATGCATCACAAGGACCTTTCCCCAGAGACGACAGAAAGAGAAAACCTTCCCCTGGAGCTGATGCCTTGAATTTGGCCTTGTAGCCTACTAGACTGTGAGAGAATAAACTTCTCTTTGTTAAAGCCATCCACCTGTGGTATTTCTGTTAGAGCAATACTAGATGACTAAGACAGTAGAGAATTGAAGAAAATGGCAATGTGAGGTCCTTGAGTGTCCCTGATGAAGTAGGAGGCACAGTCATCTTCTTGGGACTGCACTAAAGTGGATTATAATGAGCACAGGTGTTGATAGGCACAAGTAAAGAACTCATGGGAAGTGCCAAGGGCCCAGCTGAGATGGCATTCTTAAGTGTGCAATGGTACCAGTCTGAGCCGCTGGACTCAGCCGCTGAGATGTAGGTGTGCAGAAGATGGATGGTGGCACTGTTCTAGAGTACAGGTTTTATGGGTGAGGAGTGGCAGAATTTCAGAGATGAAAGAGCATTGAAAGTGCTGGAGTAAAAATATCTAGTGGTAGATAATCAGCCACAGGACTCAGACTGGGTAGAGAAGAAAAAAGGCCAGGAGGAGGTTAAAGGCTCACAGAGTGGAGATGGTGTTTGACAAAAGATTTGTCAAGAGGCCATGAAGGTCCCCGTCTGAGCTGTTGCAGCGGCGACGGTTGTCGGGACGGCGAAGACAGCAACCAACTGCACAACTCTTACAGAGAAGTGGGGCCAGGAGGGTCACTCTGAGGAGTTGACCCCCGGCTTCAGTCCCAGGAGTTTATTTATAGTCAATACAGCAAGCAGTGAAGCAAATAACAGAACAATGGGCTTTGGGTGAGTAACAATAAGTTTCGGGCAAGGGAGAAGGAATTCAGGTAAACAAGCCAATCAGTAACAGGGCAATAGGTTTGGGAAAACAAGTCGTGCCTAATCTCATTCTTATTGCTGACAAGTCTCCAACATGTTGTATACAGCATAGAGACCTGTGGGGGCTGCAGTTGTCAATAGTGCAGCCATGTTTAAATGGCATATATCCCACACTGAGCAAGGACCATTGCCTGGTTTGCCAACTCTCAGGGTGGATTTGGTTATTTAGAGCGATGGGCTGCCACTATTTCTATGGAGGACACTTCAGGGCCCTGTTTGGGACCTGTGTCACAGAGAAAATTAAAATATAGGTAAAAGAAGTCTTGGTGAGAGGAGGAGAAGAGAGGACTCTCCTGGGGCAGATGATCATGGAGCTGGGTTCTGAATAGGTCAGACACTGGCCAGAGAAATAAAGGGAGTACTTATGGATAAACAAATGGTCTAAACCTTATGCAGTGACCTCTGACCAAAAGCAATAATCTTTAATCTGTAGAAAAAATATTTAAATACCAAATTTCAAAAACAAGTAAGTGAAAATACAGACACATACACGCACTCACACTCCCTGCCCCCCACCCCATAACTTTATGGCTCAGCATCAGTTTAAAATCTTGGGCTATAGCAGTTTTCCATAGCTATTTTGACTCAAATGTGCACTCCTGGAGCTGGGATGAGGAGTCAGGAGAAATGACATCAGCAGTCTCTTTTGAAGCTGATTGCTCCTTTACTCAGAAATCCAACTGGTAGCACAGGAAACTCAGGCCTGACTCTTTCATCTATTAAAGTTTGAGTAAAATACCTTTATTCTCTAGGACTTGGTTTCCCCTTCTGAAAATAAGGGATTTGGAATGACATGACTGTCTTAATCAGTGACCCTATGAGATATAAAAAATAAAAGCTTAGTTAAATCATCTGACATAAAAAGAGGTTTATTTGAAGGGCTCAGAGGAATCTTGTAGAGCCCAGTATCCTGCAGTATAGCTGGACTTTACATCTTTAACATCCATCCGTCTGTTCTTTGTGTGTGTGTTCACATTGTTTCTCATCTCTGCTTCCTTCTTTGTTGCTGCTTCATTTACACCTTATCTCTACCCTTAGTTATCAGTGACAGATAGTGGCTATCACCTCTGAATCTGCCCTGGTCTATGGCCTTAGTTTCCAGAATCTTTTGGTCATATTTTTTATCTTTTGATTCCAATACCAAACAGGGAGAGAATCTAATTGACTTAGCCTGAATCAGGTGTCCACAACATTGTGACATGGAGGCTAAAAATCACATGACACAAACATGCCACGAATGGACCCATGGAGGCTTTTCCCAAGAAGGAGGCATGAGCCTGGCATGCTTCTTAAAGATATCTCATACAATGACTTTTAAGGCTTCTTCATTTTCTAAAAGAATATAATTCATGAGTGTATATGTTTCATACAGTTTCATATGCAATTTCTTCTATATTTATTGTTGTTATTGCTATCTGCCATCAAGTTGGCCCCTATTCATGGTGACCTCATGCAAATTGGAACAAAATTTTGCCTGGTCCTGTGCCTTCCCTGACTGTGGATCATACCATTGTGATCAATAGGGTTTTCATTGGCTGAGTTTCAGAAGTAGATTGCCAGGCCTTTTTTCCTAGTCTGCCTTGGTCTGGAAGCTCCACTGAAACCTGTTTAGCATCATAGCAACATGCAAGCCTCCAGTGACAGTTGGTTAGTGGCTGTGCATGAGGTACATTGGCCAGAATAGATCTTGGGTCTCCTGCATGGAAGGCAAGAATTCTACCACTGAACTACCACTACCCCTACTGCTATGTTTGTAGGTACCTCTCCATGTATTGTTCCCTCAAGCCCTTCATTATATAGTCTTTCCCTGTCACAAGCTCTGTCTCAGTAGCTAATCTTTATTTATATAGTGTCTAGCTCAAGGGTTCCCTGGCATATAGCGTATGTAATAGAAAAGTTATTGCTAGTTTAGTGAGTCTCTTCTCCACACAGGTCTCTAAAGAGCCTTGGGACCCAATGAAGACTTTCACTTTCATGAACTCCTTGATTTCAAAATACTCAGCTGATGATTGCATTCACTAGAAGCACAACTACAAATACATACAAATTGTCTATGAAGACTTGGACTTGTGTCAAGAAATAGCCCAAAGCAACAGAACACAGGTACAGAAAAAAATTGTTGAGGAATCCACAGAAAATAAGCACATGAGAGATTCAGAAGCTTTGAATTCTATCCTACACTCTACCTAAGCTCTACCTCTGACCTTAAAGAATATTATTTCTCTTTCTTTTCTCTCTTTTATGCCATCAGACTAGCCATACACTAAGAGCCTAAGCAATGCTATTATAAAAGGAATCAAAGGATGGTCTGGAAGTACAGGAGAATGGCTCCTGCACAAGCCTGAGGCAGTTAGGGGTATCAGGGAAAGTAACCCAGAAGAAGTATCCAGAAATCCCATTACTCATTTGTAACATATAAAGTTAGCCGTCTCCAGTGAAGATGCAGACAGAGCAATCACAGAAGCTGGGTGCATTATCTTAGACATGTTTTTCTATGCCAGATTTTATAGCACATGAAGCACACTCTACCATCCTCCCAGCCCCCCTGCCCACACAAAGACTTCCCTTACCCCCTGCAGGCTACTTACATCAAATCCTAGTGTAGATTAAGAGGAGCAATCTCCCAATTATTTAGACTCCCCATAGGCAACTCTGGTACAAGTTCAAGCTTGCTTCCTGTTCTTTACTTGATAAATTCTGACAGCATGTCAGCTCTGTCCTCCCTTCAATGACCATTGAATATTGATGGGTGGAGCAGGTGTGCTTCCTAGGGTGAAAATAAAATGATAGTCTGAACACCAAGCCATTTTCAAGAGCAAAATCCCACTGTTATCTGGATGGAAACAAGGAACTGTCTCTCTCACATCATATCACAGTTCTGGGGTGACGGAGTGAGGTACATGATGCTGGTTCTTGACAGACCCCCTGAAAAATCAAGCTAGAGTGAAAAATGGTGGCAAAATCCTCCTTTGAGGCCTCTGCAGTGCATCTGCTGAAACAGGATTGGCAATACTTCCTCTGGTGGTTCTCAGCCAGGGTAGGAATGGCCGCCCAAGGTGCTGCTTAGAAATGTGTGGGACACTTTGGGGTGTCTTGAGGAGAAAAAGAAGTTGCTACTGGCATTTCCACCACCTGTCTGTCAGTTTTTCATACTGTGGTGGCTTGCATGTTGCTATGATCCTGGAAGCTATGTCACCAGTATTTCAAATACCAGCAGGGTCTCCCGTGGTGGACAGATTTCAGCAGAGATTCCAGACTAAGACAGACGAAGTAGAAAGGCCTGGGGATTTTCTTCCAAAAAGTAGTTAATGAAAACCCTATGGGTCACAACAGAATATTATCCAATATAGTGCTGGAAGATGAACCCCCTACATTGGAATGCACTCAGAATACACAGTGACTGCACTAATGAACTCAAGTATACCAACAACTGTGAAGATGGCCCAGGACCAGGCAATGTTTTATTCTGTTGTACATGGGGTCACTATGAGTCAGAACCAACTTGAAGGCAAACAACAATAACAACAACTCTTGCGTTTAGTGCCTGGAGGCCAAGGATGCATAGCTCAGTTCTTCAAGGTGAAGAATTGCTCTGGAAAAAATACCAATAGGGCTCTGTAGCTAAACCATGACTGATTTTCCAGGGCAATAATGCGCAAGACTCTTTCTTTTCCACACAAGATCCCTTTTTCACAACAACCAGGCTGTCGTCCTGTGTCCATGTGTCACCAAGCCCACTGTGAATCTATCATCTAAATTAGTGTCTTCACACCATCTGGTTCACACATCCTGTGAAAGAATTACAAGAAAAAAAAGAAAAAACTTCATACCCCCTCACACAGTTTTTAGTTGACATCTACAATTCTTCATTGTAAATGTAAATAGTTGCAGAGGATGTAATTTACAGCGTATTGTAAAAACTAACATTTAAATGTAAAACTGTTTCATTACTCTTTTAAATGTATTCAATGGAATCTAAATACTAGGGTGATTTTAATACCCACTATCATCCATTTTAAAAATACATGAACAAGCTCTTCTTTAACAATAAGAAATCTCACTTCCTTACTTTTTCTCCTTGAACTTGTTTTTTTAATTCACTTTCCCCACACAATTTTATCCTAATGTAATTCATTTGTTATGCTTGGAGGTCTTTTACTGATCAACTGATCAAATTTCTCTGAAACAAAAATGTGTATATAAATTTGATATTTCTCATTTCCTGGGACATAGAATTCTGGTAATTTTTTTCTACTAGATTGAGTTATTATTACAATTATTATTCATACATTAATCAAAACCACATACATATATTTTTTAAATTTAATAAATAATTATTAAAAATAAAAACAAAATTCTATTAGAAATGCATCTCGGAGAAAATTTTTTTATTAGTTCGTATGTCCATAGATGAATACTACTTATAACTAGGATGAAACAGGAGTCAATATCAGTTTTGTTCTTATTATTCTATTTATTTTTCAAATGTAAGAACTGAGAAAACATTTTCACATAAGTAAGTGGATAGATATGGACAGATTTTGTTATAGAAACTTTACTCATTTTTTTACATCTCCTTCTAAATAATATCCTAAAAATCATAGTGTAGTCTTTTGTCAAAAATTATTTTTTAATTATTCATCAGCTGACAGTTTTATTAGGTCCTCCTTCAATGTTGCTGAAAGCAAAGTAAAGGCAACCCCATTGCCAAAAGATTTGTGACCCAAGCTCTGGCCCATTCACTTTCCTAACTCTTCACTGATTTTTTGAGTTGTTCTTTGTTGCCTATGAGGTTTCTTCTGCTGGAGCAATGTACCCTAGAGAGGTTAGGATGGGTGAGAGGTCCCCATTTCTTTTGCAGAAAAAGGTGATTCCTAAAGGAAAGGAAGAAAAAGAGAACCTTCCTCAGGCAGTTGAGGTTTAGAAAAGATGTTATGTGGAAGTTGTAGCAAAAAAAACATTTGCATGCCCTAGTGCCTCTTGTAGATTGTTTTTGGTCACCCAACTATATACATACCTGAGTCTGAAGTTCTATATTCTAAATAAATGGAGAGGTCCTTAGTGATGCAAATGGCTAAGCATGTGAGTTCTAATCAAAAAGTTGGCAATTTAAACCCACCCAGAGACACCTTGGAAGAAAGGCCTGGTGATCTGCTCCCAAAAGTCCATAGCCTTTGAAACTCTATGAAGTACAGTTCTACCTTACAACACATGGTGTCACTCTGAGTCAGAATGGACTCTATGGCAACTTTTTTTTTTTTTTATAGTTCTTCCTCCCCATGTCTTTTGCTCTATCTAGGCTCCTATCATCTCTCATCTAGACCAGAAATTTGTGAAATCTGTTGTCAGAAATATAATGTCGGCCTTTATAATTTTACATATGTAATTTAAAATTTCCTAGTGACTATATTAAAAAAAGTAAAAAGAAACAGATATTAATATTAAAAACATATATTTAACCCAATATATCCAAAATATTTAAATATGTATAAAAATTATTAGTGTTGTATTTTATATTCTTTTGTTTGTATTTGAGCCTTTGAAATTTTACCTTTACAGTAGATCTCAATTTGGGCTAGCCACATTTTAAGTGCTCAGTAGGCTCATGTGGCTAGTGACTACCATATTCGACATTGCAGCTCTATCTTGCTGTTAGACTAGGCATTGTTTAGCTTTCACTTGAACTTTGGATGACTCTCCACTGCCCTCAGTATAAAGTCCAAATTCCTTAACATGGCCAACATCCTTGATGATCAGCTCCTAACTTACATCTCGAGTCTCATAGCTCACCACTCTTTCTCCTTCAAGCACCAAAACACCTGAATAATTCTGAGCTCCCCTTGACCATTTCTCTTTCTTATTTGGTGGTCTCTTTACCGCATCTGTCCCGCTATGCTATGATCCTCCTAACCCACCTCCCTGTCTGTGCTGTTTTATAATTAGTATAAGGCTGGCACGAGAGCTGGCCTGAATAAATAATTAGTGAATAAGTCACTTAATAAATGTATTAATGAATAAATCTACCTGATGAAGGGGAAAAAAAGAGCCAGCAATTACATTTGCAGAAAGAGGTGGGAGAGCTTATGGGAAGACATTTATGATGTCTCTTTTTGCTAATTTGCTTAAATACAAAGATAAAATACTTCTCCAGGAGACGGGGGGGTGGGGGGGAACCTGGTTGAGCAATTGTGTCCACTGCCTCTACCATATCAGAAAGGGGCCTAACTGCAAATGAGAGTAAGCAGGGGGGATGTGCCTCTATCTATAAGAAGCAACATCTTGCCAAGCCCAGATCTCACAAGGAGCTACTCAGAGCAGTTTGCAGACTATATTTAAAGCAGGTAGTTATCCCAAAGGCATAAGTCTAAGGATGCAAGTTCCTCCATCGCTATCTGCAGAGGTGAAACATCCTCTCCCTTATGGCTTTTAAAATTAAGACATAATCAATAGCCCCAATAATGGAAGTTGAGAATTGAAGCTGTGTAGAAATCTCCCCCCGGCCTGCTAATAATATCACAGAAGTCTTTGCCCAAAATTAAAAGATGTTATCATATTGCAGAACTGGCCATGTTAAGGACTTCAGCTCCTTGGATAATGAAAAAGCCCATTCCATGGCTTTGAACCACTACAGGGGCCCTAAGCTTTCAGAAAGCTGCTTTTTGCAGCCTGGTCTTTCTTCCCAGATTCTTTTGTTCGCAGAAGTGCAATTGCAGGTCAAGGAAATTGATAAATTCACCTTGTTTCCAACCTCATCGCACACAGAAGAGGGTGGTGGACAATATGTAATTTTTCGGTTAAATTACATTTAAGATAAATACACATATACCAGTAACATGTAAGTATTCACTTATTTAAACAAGTATTGAGTCCTTAATATGTACATAGAGCTGTGCTGGGGTACAGTGATAAATTAGACCACTTCCTTATGCTAAGGATTTTAAAGTCTAGTGTTGGAGACAGAAATATATATAACTACCTGAGTCCAGTACCTAAAAACAGAGAATCTCACGTCATGGTTGTTAAGTAGTAATGTAATCTGGGGATTTAGGAGCTGTAGTCCAGGATTATTACAGTCCCAACAGCCAATGAGTGATCAGCACACAGCAGGTGCCCAACAGATATTGGATGATTGAATGAATGAATGGAGCTTTGATTTTTCTCCTTCTTTCCATATTAGCAATCCTAGCTCTCCTTTCTTCTCAAAACGTTCAAGTAAAGGGGAAAGAGGGAAGTGGGAGAGGAAGAGATTAGAAAATTGGAAAAAAATCTCTGCTTACTTGTCAAGCCAACAATTTAGGCACCCTTCCTGGATTTTCCATTGAAATTTTTATGAAAAATTACCATAACAATATGCCAAATACATCCTACCAGAATTACCATTGGGGATCCTATTTTGTTGTAAAATATTTCTTGGTGAAACTGAAAAATGTCCTTTTTGGGAGAACACTTCAGTGGAGACTCTACTCCCCAAGGCGCCTGAAGCTTACTATCTAGGATGTGCTCAGGCAATGGGGAGACTTTGACCTTGGTATTTTAGAAACACCATAAATATAGTGATTTGCATGCAACTTATGTTTGCCTGGAAGATTCATGTGCACATATGGCAAACAGTGAAAATGTAATATTTTGCTAAATTCCCTATTAAACACCAGGATATTTGTTTCACATCATTGTTAATTGCTCTGATATTTGTGAGCAAACAGAAGTTTTGTCTCTCTTGCTTAACTGAAATTGTATCATAAGAAAACAGAAGTGTTGAAAATGACTGTATATGTATGCACATACACGGCTATAGGCTTTCAAACATTCATTCATTTAAGAAAGTATTATTTAATTATTTCTAAGCGGAACACACTCTGGTTGGGACTGAGGAAAGGGAACCTGAACAGACTCTAACTGAGGCCCTACTGTGTGTCAAGCTCTTTGCATATGTTATCGTATTATACCTTCACAGTCATCAGTGAATTTTGTATTGTTATCCCCCTTTTAAAAGTGAGGAATCAAAGATTCAGAGAAGTTAAATAATTTACCCAGGGTTACATAGTAAGTGGCAGAGCTAGGATTTAAATTTGTCAAATTTAAAAACATGATTATTAACTAAGGAGTTTGATACCACCAAAACAGTACACAAAGATAAATAATATTTCTTGTCCACTTGTAGCTTGCTTTTAGTCTAAATCAGTGGTTCTCATGCAGGGGTAATTTGTCTTCCAGGGGATGTATGGCAATGTCTGGAGACTTTTTTTTTTTTTTTTTTGGTGGTGAAACTATACACACCAAAACATTCACCAGTTCAAAAATTTCTACATGTAAAATTCAGTGACATAGATTACATTCTTCATATTGTACAACCGTTATTACTATCCTTTTCCAAGATATTCCACCTCTGTTAACATAAACTCAATGTCCCCTAAGCAAAAACTCCTGCTTTTCCCCTCTTTCCCACCCCTGGTAACCACTAGTAATGTTTGTTTTCTACATATTTGCTTATCTCATTTAAGTGAGATCATACAGTAGTTTTCCTTTTGTGGCTCAACCTTATTTCACTCAACATAAAGTTTTCAAGGTTCATCTGTGTTGTAGCATGTATCAGGATTTCATTTCTCATTATGACTCAGTAATATTCCATTAGAAGCCATGGTGGTACAGTGGTTAAACACTCAACAGCAGTTTAACTGAAAGGTCTGAAGTATGAACCCATCAGCAGATCTGCGGAGAAAGATGTGGCGGTCTGCTTCCTTAAGGATTACAGCCTTAGAAACCCTATGGGGCAGTTCTACTCTGTACTATAGGGTCGCTATGAGTCGGAATCAACTTGATGGGAATGGGTTTTAATATTCCATTGTATAAATATACCACATTTTGTTTATCCATTGATCTGTTGATGGACAGTTTTGTTGTTTCCACCTTTTGGCTATTGTGAATAGCACTGCAATGAACATTGCTGTACAGGTTTCTGTTTGCTGTCCTGCTTTCATTTCTTTTGGATATTTTCCTAGGATTGGGATTGCTGGGTGGAGACATTTTTTTATTGTCACCACTGTGGGGGTACTACTGGTATGTAATGGATAGAGTCCTGAGGTATTTCCAAATCTCCTACAATACACAAAACAGCTTTCGCAAAATGTTATCTGGTCCAAAATGTCAATAATGCTGAGGGAGAAACCCTGGTCTAAATGAGGATAGAAAATATCACATTAGCTGAAGTTTTTTTTTCAGTTGTTAATAACTTAAATAAGTGATGACAACTAATTTAAGCTTTTTTATGAATTATTAGAAGGATATTGAAGTATCTTGTATTATTAAGAGTTAACCCAAATCTCAGGAATGGAGGAGGGTTGTTCAAGCATCTCAGTCAGTAACGAGAATCCATGGGCTTTCCTCTCTAGGACACTGCTTTAAACGCATCTCACTCAGCTTTTAGAGCATTCAATGATCTCCCTCTAGGAAAAAAAGCAGTTGTATGGGCTCAGTTTAGTTCAGGTGACTGCTTGGGATACTGTGGTACAGCGTGACTCGCCCTTCTGTAGTAGAGACTGTTTCCAGAAAAGGTAGTCTCCCTAAGATAAGTCCACTACCAACCTGCGTTTGTAGATAACAGGAATTTGCGTACATAGATAATATGTATTGCATGAGTTCAAGGTGAGAGGTGTTGTGGATCATCTTTATCTTCTCAGCAACAGAGATATAAAAATATAAATAATTGTTATAATTTTTAAAAACCCTACGTATTGTTTTAGATTTTGACTAGATTTCTAGAGTTTTCAGAGTTCGTTTGGGCTTGATGAGATCTTTAGTTCTGAAGCTATAATTTATCTGCTAACGATCATAAAATCTATTTAGCTTACCTCTTTAGGAAACTAGGCCTTTGCTCATAGCCCTCACCTTGCCTGCAAAGCCATCAACCCATTTCTCTGCTTCCAGTGCTATAAGGCACTGCAATTTGAATTCAGGTTTATAATTCAGCATATGTTTACAGAACATCCATTATGTTCTAATCACTATGTTAAAACCTTATCTACTATTTTTTAAATAACCCAGTGAGGCGACAAGGCTCACAGAGGTGAAGTACCTTGCCCAATTTTGCATAGTTTGTGAATGGAGGAAGGAGCCTTGGTGGCTTGACAGCTAAGCATTTGGATGCTAACGGAAAGGTTGGCAGTTCGAAACCATCCAGAAGCTCCGTTGGAGAAAGACCTGGAGATCTGCTCCCATAAAGATTACAGCCAAGAAAACCAAACCGTATGGAGCAGTTCTACTCTGTCACATGGGGTCACTATGAGTCGAAAATTGACTCACCTGCACCCAGTAACAACAACAGTGAATACAGGAGCCAAGACTCAACTCATCTGTGCTGGTTATTCTCTATCACCACCCCTCCCCCACCAATTTTCAGTTCTTCTCTGCCCCATTCTATGCTCTGACATTCTCAGAGGCCCCTTGCCTCTGGCCTCTTACAGGGTTTGGCTGGTGGGTGAGAAACAACAGAAGACCGGAAGGGAGAGAGAGAGGTTGAAGTGTTTCTCTCCCCTTCTTCCTGGCCTCTGACCCTGGTTTTCAGTAGCAGCTTCAACCTCCATGGCTACAGATGCTGGTAGGTGACTCCTCTCCCTTCACTCTGACCTCAGAGGTTCCAGGACACTTCTTTCTTCTCTTTGACCTTTCAAGCCTATTTGTTGCTTGTCTTACCATGGATATCTCAACATTCCTCATTGTTTTCCTTCACCTGCACTATTTCTATGAAAATTGTCTACTCATTGAATTCTCTTCACTTAAAACCTCAGGGGAATTCTGGCTGCTCTATTCTAGTGCTTTGTTTATGTTCTCGTGCCTCCAAAGCAGTGGGTGAGCTATTCCTCTGTATTGACTCCCTCTTACTGGGACTCTGAATAGAACATCACCCCCGGGCCCCACTCAGGTGTATCCTTTAAAATTGTCCGTGCCGTAGTCTGAGAACACAGACTGGGGCATGTAACTTAGTTTCAGCTTTTTTTAATGAGTGTTAATAGGTTCTTGAAATATCATTGCTCGAATTTTATCTAATTTTTTTTTTAGAAATATCAGTGGTCCCTAAACAACTTAAGAATAAATTTCCATCAAATTCTAATTGTGTTTATCTTGGCTGCTAGGAAACTCAAGAGGAAAATTTAATACTCAATACAGTAATTCTCTTCGTCTGTTTTTAGAGCATTTTTATTACCTTCTTCCATTATTTTATATTTCCATTTTAGCTTGTATTCATATACAGTATATGTAGTACATTTCATGTACTATTTTGGGAAAGATGGTTTATATGTTATTTATAATAGAAAGACAGCTTGGTGCAAGGGAAAATACTGGAATCCAATTAGGAGTTTGTTTCAACATGAAATTGCAGAGCCTCTTTTAAGTTTTCTCACCTGTAAAATGGGATTTATGGCTGCCCTACACTAATTTGTGTAAAATCACTTACATTAGAAACGGATTCACAAATGTAATTTTTATTATGATTTTTATTACATTTTGAATGATGCCAATGAAGGTGAATATTCTTACTTTTAAGTAGATTGTGGGCAAGGTATGCTTTGGGGGATAGAGGTTATAACCCTCCAACTCTCCTTGTACGAATGAAGGCTGCCTGACGGAAGCAAGGTGTGGGGTTGGGGGGCCGCATCCAGGCACATCCAGTGGATAGCAAGAGGACAGAAGTAAAATAGTATGGTTTTGTGACCATATATATTCTGGTACAGCGTAGCATACTGTAGGAGCTCCATAAATGTCTGTTGAATTAATGAATGACTGAATGAATCATAGATATTGGAAACTATTCTAGAAATAGTGGAGAGTGCACCGTACTGACACCTGTTAGAAATTTCTGCTAGTTATCATCAACATGTCCCATGACTTTCGTGTAACCAGAACTCAGAATTCAAGAGCATTTAGGTTGGCTTTGGGACTGAAGAGATCTGTTTGTGTCTCCTGGATGGCTGAGTTTGGGGAGAAAAGCTTAGCTGTAAACTTGGGTTTAAAGCACAGGTTTCCATACTTATAGGGCTTGGCAAAAGCAATCAGTAACAGGCCAGACCAGTCCCTGGAGAGGACATCATGCTTGGTAAAGCAGACAGTGAAAAAGAGGAAGCTCCTCAAGGAGTTGGATTAATACAGTGGCTACACCAATGAGCTCAAACATAGTAACAACTGCGAGGATGGCGCAGGACCAGGCGGCGTTTTGTTCCATTGTACGTAGGGTTGCTGTGAGTCGGAACCACCTTGATGGCACGTAACAAAAACAACCAGAAGACACAGAGAAAGTGTATGTGCGTCTGAGTGTTCATAGGAAGCCACTTCTTACTGGCTTTTCTACTTGCTAGCGTATGACCTTGGGAAGTTATAAACCTTACTAAATCTCAGCTTTTGTTTCTGTTTTGATTTCTAATCTGAAAATGGAAATAATGATGACCTTCAACTCATAGAGTTGTGAGGATTACACATGAAAATGCCTGTACTGTGCTTAGCAATCAAAAAGCTGCTGTAGTTATGATTGTTCTTAATAGTAATAATATAATTTTCCAGGCCACAATTTTACAAAACATAAGTTTGACCTAATGTTATGTGTCCAGGAATTGCCTCTGACTTAAAGACTACTATTAAAAGGAATAGGAGGCAGTGGTGGTTTAGTGGCAGAATCCTCACCTTCCAGGTGGAGAACCAGGATTGATTTCTAGTCAATGCACCTCATGCACAGCCACCACTCGTCCGTCCGTGGGGTTTGCATGTTGCTATGAAGTGAAAAATGTTTCCGCAAGCATCCAGACTGAGATGCTCTAGGAAGAAAGGCCTGGCCTTCTACTTCTGAAATTCAGCCAATAAAAACCCTGTAGATCACAACAGTTCGATCTGCAATAGACCGTGGGATGGTGCAGGACTGGGCAGCATTTTGTTCTGTTGTGCATGGGGTCACTAGGAGTTGAAGGCTGACTTGATGGCAGCTAACTAAAATGACATTAAAGGAATAAGAGACAGTGTGGTTGTGACAGAAATGAGATATCCATGCAGCAACTCGAGCTGAAACATGAAAGAACGGGGTAACAAATTAAAGTGGAGGCTGATGCTGAGGCCTTCACAGATACCATCCTAAATGGTGACAAGAGAAATCCCTCAAAGGCATCGTGAGGGTACTGCTGATCTTGGAGGGAGTTTTCCACAGATGTACCTGCCTCACATTAAAGAGTGAGGCAAGTGCAGCGAGGTTGCTTGTTGGAAGGAAGGTTGAAGAATCCATAAGAAAGCAAGGTGACTATTTCTGTGGAGTCTATTGAGAGAACATTATTTACATTTTGTTTACATTAAAATAAGCACAACTATATTGTGGAATACAACCCAACACATTGGCTAAATGTCTAAACAGTACCCAAGACTTCAAAGATACTTTGAATTTGGAATTCTTCTCTTCCAGCTGTGGCCCCAGACCCTCAGGTGTAGACCTCTGTGATTCTCCAATATTAGGAATACTCTCAAGAAAATACAAAAGAAGCTCTACTTCAAGGCCGTAGGCTCTCCTGAGTTTGAAATCAAACATACTTACCCTACTGGATTATCCTGAACCTGTCACTTAACCACTGTTGAACCTATATGTTAAATGGGAATAAAAATGCCCAACACAAGTATTGTGAAGATTAAATGATATAATTTTGGAAAGCTCCGTATACTTGGCCCATAGTAGGTGCTCAGTTAATGTTAATTTCTTCTCCTTCCTCCCTTCTTTGCACATTGTTATAAAACCAACTGAAAACCAGCAATACCTCCCCTGTGTGTTTCTTTTTCAGCAGTAAATCCCTGGTTCCAGTTTACTGTGCTTCGTAGCTCGGTAGGCAAGCAGTGAGTGCAATAAAAAATTATTAAATGCAATCTGTCTCTTTAATAAAAGGAAATTACAAACATAAAATTCATTCATAAAATGCAGGAATAATTAGTTCACTGCACTGTTCACAATATCCTGTTTCTAAAGTGCCCTAAACTAGGATGTTTGACTAAAACTCATAACATTTATTGATCTAATTTATACCTTGTAGTTGTTTTCCAGAACCATAGATTTTCAAAACTAGACAATAGTAGCCCAGGAAACCAGGATTCGTCTAAGAGAAATGTAAATTGCATTTATTCTCCATGCATTATGGTTAAGCTTCCTGCTTTCTTTTAAGTTCAAATCAAAATGCTGCAGATATTTATAGATTGACATTTATAAAATCATAAAATACATAGATGGAGTGAATACTACCTTGTTACTTCAACACAAGAATTCTAAATGAAGCTTGAAAGATGCGAACTGATAGTAGTTAAATAAACGTGCTACTTCACCTAGTAGGTAGTAAGTTAAGGAACTCATTAATCCCAGTAGTGTTATCAGCTAAAAATAAAGAACAGACAGCACCACGGGCTAAAAAGAATCAGACACACCTGGATTTCATTCCCAGTTCTACCATGTAAATATAGGTTAAGTACTCAATTCTGTTCCCTAGTTTAAGCAGACAGGTATAATAAGACGAGTACCTTACAGAGTTATTGTTAAGAAAGAATGGCAAACATCTGCAAAGCAGCAAGCACAATACACATGAAATCATGGAATGTGTTCGATAAATGTTACTTTCTTTTGAAGAGGTTTTGGTAAAATAAGGAATATAGGTCATCTGTATCAGTGGTTTCCAAGTTTCTCTTAAGATATGAGATACACCGCCCTTTTTTCTTTTTCCCCCGAAAACAAAACCCTATACAGTAGCTTATTACATAAAGACTTCTGCTAGATCAAATTGTGTGTGTGTGAGATACACATGCACATATATTTGTAGTTTTGAATAATAAAGCATGAGGATGAGAAAGCTGAAAAATATTAGTAATATCAATGAGAAATAACTTTTCAAGATGGGGAAGTGTGAGTTAGCATACCATAGGCACAGGGTTTGCTCAGGCTGCTCAGAACAGAGTGATGGGGTGCAGTCAGGTGGGAGAGGTACTAGACCTGGATAGGACCAGTACAAATCCTGTTCTCCAAGTGTGCAGGCACCTAACTGCTCTGAGTCTCAGTTTAATCACCTAGAAATAAGTACAATGAGATTTCCAGTTGCCTATGCTATATGGCTGCTAACCAAAAGGTCAGCAGTTTGAATACACCAGGTGCTCCTTGGAAACTCTATGGGGCAGTTCTAGTCTATCCTGTAGGGTCACTGTGAGTCAGAATTGACTTGATGGCAACAGGTTTGGTATTTTATTTTTGGATGCTATTATGAGAAGCAGGTATACTTTCATTAACTATCAATCTCTCACATTTTTATGAGTTATAAAAGTCTTTTTTAAAGTGCTTCTCTCTCACTTTTTATTCCTAGACTAGTGAAATTTTTTAACTGTAATATTTCATGAAAGATCTGATATCACATACAGGTACCCAGTTCTCAATACAATCGTAGTGAAAGAAATGTTATTTGCTTGATTCTATTAGTATTTTATATAATAGTCTTTGTTTGGAATGTCAGAGTTCAGCCTTTTAATATCTTACTAGCCTGTGAAATGTACTATTTTCAGCTCAAGAAATATTCAACATTTACATTTGGGGACTATCTGCTTTCCGGTCACATGTTACCAAGGATCAGGTAGACAAGAGTGATGAACTGATAAGGTTCAGGAGAAAGGTCAGAGTACATTGATATGTCTCTCTTTTCCTTTAATAATAAGAGTGGTATAGGAGGGAAAAAAGTGTTTAAGAATATTTAAAAGTCTTAGTTAAACTGGGGCTTTCAGAAAACAATTCTATAGAGAAAAAGAAACAGTATAAACCTACTTAACTTTCTAATGAAGATGATCTAGCCTGGATTTTGGCCCACCTGAAGCTGAAGACTAAAGGAACCAAGGCAGGGATTTAGCTGCACTCTGTATTTATTAGTATCTCACATATGTAGTACCAGAAGTACCATTTGAATTGCAAATTAAATGTTCTCTATAGTTCTGCTAATTCTCTAAATTCTGTCAGTGTCTTGAATACCTCTGCCTTTTATTTTCCAAATGGTTTTAGCAGAGTCTTTTAACAACTAAAGAAGAAAGTCTTTCTAAGACAAAAGGGAAAGAGCAAAGGTTGGTGGTATAATAATAACCACTACTGTAACAACAGCACCACTAATTTGTAAAGTGGCAGAGCTCTTCTGGAAACAGCATGATAGACTGTGGACTTTGGAGTTGTATAGACCTGAGTCTGAATCTTATTTCTCACACTTTCTAGCTGTGTGACCTTGAAAAAAATTATTTAACCTTAGCTTCCTTTTAGACGAAATAGGAATATCAATCTATATATAATATCTATATATATGTGCATACATGTATGCGAAGCCCTGGTGGTACAGTGGTTAAACATTCAGCTGCTAACCAAAAGGTTGGCAGTGTGAATCCAGCAGCTGCTCCTCAGAAACACTATGAGGCAGTTCTACTCTGTCCTATAGGGTTGCTATGAGTCAGAATCGACTTGACAGTAATGGGTTTGGTTTTTTTTTTTGTTTCATATCTATACACACACACACACATGCAGTACTTGGTACTAGACTAGATAATAACTAATAGCACTCTTTGTCTTATTGTTACATTTTATGAAAACATAAATTACAGAGGAGGAAACTGAGGCAATGAGATCTTCGTAGTCATATAGCTAATAAGAGGTAACAATAATAAAGTAAATTAGGGTTTTTTACTTCATCTCATTCTAATTCTTTACATATCGCCTCAAATTGATTCACTATCATGCAATTTCTCCAGCCAGCTAAGGTTCATCAATAATCAATTTTAATGATCCTTCTATTAGACCTGTATATCTGACTACACTTTCTGGAAAGTCTTAGTATATTCAAAAGGTAACTGAAACACAGTAAAGCATAGCCATAGTGGTGTAACTTGTGTCCTAGAAATGACGTTAGGTACTGTCAAGTCAGTTGCAACTCAGAGACCCAGTATATAATACAACAAAACATTGCCCATTCCTGTGGAGCTCTGGTGGCACAGTAGTTAAGAGCTTAGGCTGCTAACCAAAAGGTCAGCAACTCGAATCTACCAGCCTGCTCCATGGAAACTCTATGGGGCAGTTATACCCTGTCCTATAGGGTCACTGTGAGTTGAATCATCTTGACAGCAATGCATTTTTTTTTATTTTGTGCCATTCTCACGATAGTAGGTATGTTTGAGCCCATTGTTGCAACCACTGTGTCATTCCGTCTCACTGAGGGTCTCTCTCTTTTTTGCTGACCCGCTACCAAGCATGATATCCTTCTCCAGGGATTGGTCCCTCCTGATAATGTGCTCAGAGTAAGCAAGAGACAGTCTTGCCATCCTCACTTCTAAGGAGCGTTCTAGCTCTACTTCATCCAAGGGAGATTTGTTCATTCTTCTGGCAGTCCGTTGTATATTCAGTATTCTTCGCCTACACCATAATTTAAATATGTCAATTCTTTGGACATCCTTTCTTTTTTTTTTTTTATATTTTATTGTACTTCAGGTGAAGGCTTACAGACCAAATAGTTTCTCATGAAACAGTAGTACACATGTTGTTTTATGACATTGGTTAACAACCCCACAACATATTAACCCTCTAAATTCTCAACCTTTTATTTTTTTTTTGGTGAAAATACACATAGCCAAAGATACACCATTTCAAAAATTTCTACGTACACAGTTCAGTGACGTTGACTACGCTCTTCCAATTGTGCTGTTATTCTCACTTAAGATGAAGGCTTACAGAACAAAATAGTTTCTCATTTAACAGTTACTACAAATGTTGCCCTATGACAATGGTTAACAATCTCACGACACATCAACAATATCCTTAATCAACCTTGGGTTCCCTATCACCAGCTTCCTTGTCCCCTTCTGCCTTCTGGCCCTTGTCACTGGACTCCTGTACCTTGTTAGTCTCATTTAGCTTTATGGGGCTGTCCACTCCCAGGCTGAACGGTGAACCTCGGAGGTAACCTCACCACTGAGCTAAAAGGGTGTCTGGGGGCTGTACTCTCGGGGTTTCTCCAGTCTCCTTTAGACCAGTAAAACTGATCTTTTTGGGGGGAGTTAGAATTATGCTCTACATCCTTCTCCAGCTCTGTCCAGAACCCTCTGTTGTGATCCTGGTCAGAGCAGTCAGTGGTGGTAGCCGGGCACCATCTAGCTGTACTGGACTCAGTCTGGTGGGGGCCTTGGGAGCTGTGGACCATTCGTCCTTTGGACTAATCTTTTCCTTGTATCCTGTTCTCTTCATTCTCCCTTGCTCCCGAAGGGATGAGACCAGTGTAATATCTTAGATGGTTGCTCACAGGCTTTTAAGACCCCAGACACTACTCACCAAGGTAGAATGTAGAGCATTGTCTTTATAAGCTGTGTCATGCCAATTGAGCTAGATGTTCCCCGAGACCATGGTCCCCACAGCCCTCCGCCCAGCAATTCAGTCCCTCAGGGAGTTTGGATGTGTCTCTGGGGCTTCCATGACCTTTCCTTGTACAGGTTGTGCTTGTTTCCCCTGTATTGTGTACTGTCTCACCCTTCACCCAAGATACCACTTACCTATTGCCTATTTAGTATTTCCCCCCACCCCCACTCCTCCCATCCCTGGTAACCAACAAAGATTGTTACATTTTGTGTGTGAACTTTTTCATGGGTTTTTACAATAGAGGTTTCATACAATATTTTTCCTTTTGTGATTGACTTATTTCACACAGCATAATGTCCTCCAGTTTCATCCATGTTGTGAGATGCTTCAAAGATTCATTGTTGTTCTTTCTCATTGCATAGTACTCCATTGTGTGTATGTACCGTAGTTTGTTTCCCATTCATCTGTTGATGAGCATTTAGGTTGTTTCCATCGTTTTGCTATTGTGAACACTGCTGCCATGAACAAAGGTGTGCATATGTCTATTCGAGTGATGACTCTTATTTTTCTAGGATATATTCCTAGGAGTGGGATTGCTGGATCGAGTGGTATGTCTATTTCTAGCTTTCTAAGGAAGCGCCGTATCATTTTCAAAAATGGTTGTATCATTTTGCATTCCCACCAGCAGTGCATAAGAGTTCCGAACTCCCCGAAGCCCCTCCAGCATTTGTTATTTCCAGTGTTTTTGATTTGTGCCAGTAATGCCGGGGTGAGATGGTATCTCATTGTGGTTTTAATTTGCATTTCTCTAATGGCTAGTGATCGAGAGCATTTCCTCATGTGTCTGTTGGCCATTTAAATGTCTTCTTTGGTGAAGTGTCTGTTTCTTTCCTTTGCCCATTTTTTAATAGGATTATTTGTCTTTTTGTCATAGAGGTGTTGGATTTTCTTGTATATTATGGAGATTAGACCTTTGTCTGACTTGTACTGTCCCAAAATTTTTTCCCAATCTGTAGGTTCTCTTTTTACTCTTTTGGTAAAGTCTTTTGAAGAGCATAGGTGTTTGATTTTTAGAAGATCCCAGTTATCTAGCTTATCTGTTGGATTTTGTGCGTTGATGGTTATGGTTTATATCCTGTTAATGCCATGTATTAAGGCCTGAAGTGTTGGTCCTATTTTTTCTTCTACGAACTTTATAGTTTTAGACTTTATATTCAGGTCTTTGATCCATTTTGAAGTAGTTTTTGTATATGGTGTGAGGTATGGGTCCTGTTTCATTTTTTTGCAAATGCATATCCAGTTTTGCCAGCACCATTTGTAAAAAGACTGTCTTTTCCCCATTTGATGGACTTTGGGCCCTTGTCGAAAATCAGGTGACCGTAGGTTGATGGATTGACATCTGGGTTCTCAATTCTGTTCCCATTGGTCAATGTCTCTGTCGTTGTACCAGTACCAGGCTGTTTTGACTACTGTAGCTATATAGTAGGATCTGAAGTCAGGTAGTGTGAGTCCTCCAACTTTATTCTTCTTCTTCAATAGTGCTTTACTTATTCGGGGCTTCTTCCCTTTCCATATAAAGTTAATGATTAGTTTTTCCATCTCTTTGAAGACTGTTGTTGGTATTTGGATGGGGATTGCATTGTATTTGTAAATTGCTTTGGGTAGAGTTAACATTTTCACAATGTTGAGTCTGCCTATCCATGGGCATGGTATGTGTTTCCATTTATGTAGATCCCTTTGGGTTTCATGCAGTAGTGTCTTGTAGTTTCTTTGTATAGGTCTTTTACATCCCTGGTCAGATTTACTCCTAAGTATTTTATCTTCTTAGGGACTATTGAAAATGATATTGTTTTCCTGATTTCCTTTTCATCGTTCTCCTTACTGGTGTGTAGGAATCCAACTGATTTTGGAATGTTTATCTTGTATCCTGCTACTCTGCTGAATCTTTCTATTAGTTCCAGTAGATTTCTCGTTGAGTCTTTAGTGTTTTCTATGTGTAGTATCATATCATCTGCAAACAGGGACAGTTTAACTTCTTCATTACCAATTTGGATACCCTTTATTTCTTTTTCTTGCCTTATTGCTGTAGCTAGAACTTCCAGCACAATGTTAAATAGGAGTGGTGATAAAGGGCATCCTTGTCTTGTTCCTGTTTTCAAGGGGAATGTTTTCAGCCTCTCTCCATTAAGAATGATGTTGGCCGTTGGTTTTGCATAAATGTCCTTTATTATGTTGAGAAATTTCTCTTTGATACCTATCTTATTGAGAGTTTTTATCAGGAATGGGTGTTGGACTTTGTCAAATGCCTTTTCTGTGTCAATTGAGATGATCATGTGATTCTTTTCTTTCCTTTTATTTATGTGGTGGACTGTGTTGATTGATGTTCTAATGTTGAACTATCCTTGCATACCTGGTATGAATCCTACTTGGTCGTGGTGTATTATTTTTTGGATAGGATGCTGAATTCTATTGGCTAGAATTTTGTTCAGAATATTTGCATCTATATTCATGAGAGATATTGGTCTGTAATTTTCTTTTTTTGTGACATCTTTTCCTGGTTTTGGTATCAGCGTTATGCTGGCTTCATAGAATGAATTTGGAAGTGTTGCTTCCTCTTCTATGCTCTGAAATAGCTTGAGTAGTACTGGTACAAGCTCTTCTGTAAATGTTTTGTAGAATTCTGCAGTGAAGCCATTTGGGCCAGGGCTTTTTTTGGTTGGGAGGTTTTTTTATTACCTTTTCACTCTCTTCTCTTGTTATGGGTCTGTTCAGATTTTCAACATCACTTTATTGTAGTTTGGGTAGGCTGTGTGTTTCTAGAAATTTATCCATTTCCTCTAGGTTTTCAAATTTGTTGGAGTATAGTTTTTCATAATATTCTGTTATAATCCTTTTTATTTCAGATGGGTCTGTTTTAATGTGCCCCATTTCATTTCTTATTTGGGTTATTTGTGTCCTCTCCTGTTTTTCTTTTATCAGTTTGGCCAGTGGTTTGTCGATTTTGTTGATTCTTTCGAAGAACCAACTTTTGGTTTTGTTGATTCTTTCTATTGTTTTTCTCTTCTCTATTTCATTTATTTCTGCTCTGATCTTTACTATTTCCTTTCTTCCAGTGGTTGTGGGCTTTTTTTTTTTTTTTTTTTTTTTTTTTGTTTTTTTTGCTGTTCTCCTTCTATTTGTTTGAGTTGTGTAGTTAATGTTTTGATTTTGTCCCTTTCTTCTCTTTTGGTATGTGCATCTATTGCTATAAATTGTCCTCTGAGGACTGCCTTTTCTGTGTCCCAAAGGTTTGGGTATGATGTGTTTTCATTCTCATTTGATTCTAGGAATTTTTTGATTCCATCTCTGATTTCTTCTACTACCCAGTGATGTGTAAGCAGGGTATTATTCAGTTTCCATGTAGTTGATTTTTTTCCTTGCTCTTTATGTTGTTAATTCTACCTTGATGGAATTGTGGTCAGAGAAGATACTTTGAATTATCTCAGTGTTTTGGATCTTGTTGAGGATTGCTCTGTGGCCTAAGATGTGGTCTGTTCTGGAGAACGTTCCCTGTGCTTTGGAAAAGAATGTGTACTTTGCAGCAGTTGGATGGAGTGTTCTCTATATTGTCTATGAGGTCAAGTTGGCTGATTGTGCCCTTTAGGTCTTCTGTATCTTTGCTGAGTTTCTTCCTAGTTGTTCTGTCCTTACTGAGAGTGGTATGTTGAAGTCTCCTACTATTATTGTGGAACTGTCAATTTCTCTTTTCAGTGTGGTTAGAGGTTTTTTTAATGTATTTTGGAGCCCTGTCATTGGGTGCGTAGATGTTTATTATGGTTATGTCTTCATGATGGATCGTCCCCTTAATCATTATATAGTGTCCTTCTTTGTCTTTTATGGTAGATTTCGTTTTAAAGTCTATTTTATCTGAGATTAGAATTGCCACTTCTGCTCTTTTTTGGTAGTTGTTAGCTTGATATATTTTTTTCCAACCTTTGACTTTTAATAAATTCACATCTTTGTTTCTAAGGTGTGTCTCTTGTAGACAGCATATTGATGGAACCTGTTTTCTTATCCATTCTGTCAGTCTCCGTCTCTTTATGGGTGCATTGAGTCCATTTACATTCAGTGTAATTATTGATAGATGTGAGTTTGTTGCTGTCATTTTGTAGTGCTTTTTTTTGTGGTGTTGAAGTTTTCTTTATTCTTCTTATTCTCTTGTGCTGAGTTACTTTTTCTTGTGGATTTTTTTTTCTTTTGTTTTTGCTGAGATTTTATGTTTCTCGTCTTTATTTTTATGAGTTGGTTTGTTAACTTTCTTTGTGGTTACCATGAATTTTACCCTTATGTTTCTAAGTTTGAAGCAGTCTACCATTACTTGGTATCACCTTGCCTTCCTCTGCATTAGAAGGTTCTATACCTGTGCCGTTTATTCCCTCTTTTGTTGTTTTGATGTTGTTGTCATTTATTGATTAACTGCTCTGATTCCCTGTTGTATTTCTTTTGGTTTTGGATAGTCCTCGAGAGTTCATTTCCTAGATTGGTATCTGGCTCGTACGATCCTGTGTCCTAGGTTCTGTCTCTGAGCTGAAGCTGTTTGTCCTCAGATCGAAGAACTCCCTTTAATAATTCTTTTAAGTTTGGTTTGACTTTTACATATTCCCTTGATTTCTGTTTATCTGGAAATGAGCTAATTTCATCATCAAATTTGAATGAGAGTTTTGCAGGATATATTATTCTTGGCTGACAATTTTTTTTCCTTCAAGATTTTATATATGTCATCCCATTGCCTTCTTGCCTGCGTGGTTTCTGCTGAATAATCTGAGCTTAGTCTTATTATTTCTCCTCTGTATGTGACTTCTTGTTTTTCTTGGGCTGCTCTCAGGTTTCTTTGTTTGTCTTTGTGTTTGGTGAGTGTGATTATGATATGCCTTGGTGATTTTCTTTTGGCGTCTGTCCTATATGGGGTTCGTTGAGCTTCTTGGATGGCCAGCATTTCATCTTTCATGATATTGGGGAAGTTTTCTGTCAGTAGTTCCTCAATGATCGTCTCTGTGTTTTCTGTTTTTTCCCGCTGTTCTGGAATTCCAATCACTCGTAAATTTTTGCCTTTAATTGTGTCCCACATAACTCTCAGGGTCTCTCCATTTTTCTTTGTTCTTTTTTCTGAGTTTTCCTGAAACAGAGTTGTATCCAAGTGTTTGTCTTCAATTCCACTGATCCTGTCTCCCACCGTTTCAAATCTGCTTCTCAGTCCTTCTGTGACACCATCCATTTCTGAAACCTTGTTGTTTGTCTTTTGGATTTCTAATTGTTATCTTTGTATAATTTCTAGTTGTGAATTTATTTTGGCATTTTTTTCCTGCATTATTTCCCTGAATTCTTCCAGTTTTTTGTCTGTATTTTCCATGAATTTGTCTATTTTTTCATCATGTTTGTCAGCTGTTTGCCTCAGTTCTTAGAGAATTCTGCGTATTAGAGATTTGAATTCCCTATCAGGTAGTTCTAGTGCATTTTCTTCCACAGGAGAGTCATCTGGTGTTTTATTTTGGATGCCTACTGAAACCATCCTGTCCTGTGTTTGTAAATTTTTTGATATTGTCTGCTGTTTCGGGGGCATTCAGTAGTTATTTTTCTCATTTATTGATTGTAGATTTCTTTGTTTCATGCCTTTTTAAAAAAAAATTTGACTATGTCTGAGCAGGCGGACTGTGTGTTTTTTGTTGTTTGCTCGTCTGTGCTCTCAGTACTTTTCGCCTCCTTCAATTGTCAGGGTCAGTCACTCAGGTATGGTATGGCAGGGCAGGTCTAGCTGAAGAGGAGTTACTGGGACGGGTTGTTTGTGGCGCTTCCTACAGCCACCAGGGCGGGTTGGTAATCAGTGCAGGGCAGGTTCCAGTAGGCCGTGCCCATACTACTATGTGGTATGATGTCAAGCGCACGGTGCAGGTAGGCAGGATCCAGCGGGGAGATTGTTATGTGTGGAGCTAAAATGGATATGGGAGAGAAGAGAGAGGAACAGGGGCCAAAAACATACAAACAAACATAAAAGAATGCTAGGAGAGGTTGCCATTGGAATGGAGAGATGAGAGACTATAAAATGGAGAAAAACGGAAAGGGGAAGAGGAAGAAAAGAAA
Organism: Dugong dugon; assembly: GCA_030035585.1. Taxonomy (NCBI): domain Eukaryota; kingdom Metazoa; phylum Chordata; class Mammalia; order Sirenia; family Dugongidae; genus Dugong; species Dugong dugon. The sequence goes on from CM057467.1 coordinate 66,490,023, forward strand.
AGAATGAATAAATAAAAATTAGAAAGGTTAAAGAACCGCAAAGTTCCCAGGGATCCCACCGATCCAGCTATGAGTTCTGGGGAAGTTGCTCTCAGGTGTTACAGTACAGCATGGCTAGAAGTTGTAGAGGTATACTACGCCTGGTATTCAGGGATCAGAAAGAGAAGGAAGATATAGAGAGATGAGAAACTGAGCAATGAAGAAAGACAAAAAGGGAAAAAGAGGAAAAATAAAACAAAACAAATTAAAAAAACAAAACAAAACAAGAAAGTCCCCCCCAAAAAAACAGAAAATAAATAAATAAATAAATAAAACAATGAAAAAAGAAATGACCTCAGGGATCCCTCTGCACGTCTGTGGAAGCTGAAGCGGAGTTCCTTGCCACACAGCTCCGCCTGGCCAGAAAGGGCTCCCAACTCAAGAAAAGGAAAAGAAAACAAACAAACAATTTAAAACGAACAAATGAACAAAAGCCTTGGCATCCCACCAGCACGGTAGCCCAGACTGGGAAGCAGCTCCACACTCGAATGGAGCTTCGCAGCGCCTCAGGAAGAAGCAAAGATGGCGCACAGAGCCAGGTACTCACGTGAAAGGATGGGGATGCAGCAAGAGGCAAGCAAGAAATCCAAAGAAGTAGGAAAAAAAAAAAGCAACACCAGCAGCCAACAAATGGCACTCAGAGAGCCAGCTAGTGTGGGCTGGTGTTTCTGGGCAAGAGACTGTGTCCGCAGGAAGCAGAGGAGTCCAAGTGTGGGTGATGAAGGGTAGTTAGTGGGAAAGTGTATATCACAGATTGCCGGCGCTCTGGAGCCCCTCAGGAAGAAGCAAAGATGGCGCACGGAGTGAGGCACTTGAGTGAAAGGAGGGGGAGGTGGCGAGAGTCAAGTGAGAAATCAAAAGAAGCAGAAAAAAAAAGCATCACTAGCAGCCAACAACTGGCACCCAGAGAGCCGCCCGCTTGGGTGTGTGGAATCCAAGCAGCCGGTGCTTCCTGGTCAAGAGATTGTGGCCGCGGGAAGCAGAGGAGGTTGATCCGGGGCGAAGAGGGGTGGGGGGTGGGAAAGCGCACACCGCAAATTACTGGTTGTTTTGTCTCCCGCTGGACTCTCTGTGAGGCTGCTTTCTTGTACCCCCGTTTGCTGGTCTCCGATAGGAGTCCAAGATGGTGGATCCACGCTGCGTTAGCTGGTAGGGGACCTCTGCATGAATATCTCCTCGCTCTCCGTTCTCTGTCAGTTTTCTCATTCCATTTGGTGCTTGGCTGAGTTCTTTATCTCTTCATTTGATGTTCTAGAGTTTCAGGATTGTTGTAGTCTCTGTTTGGCTTAGTTTTTCGGATCTTTGCTGTGGAGGGATGCCGTGGTGCTTCTGCCTAGAGCGCCATTTTGCCAGAACTTCTCTGGTCTTTCTTTTTTATTGTCCAGATTTCACATGTATATGAGGCAATTGAAAACATTGTGGCTTGGGTCAGGTGGACTTTGTCCTCAAATTAACATCTTTGCTTTTTAAGATTTTTAAAAGGTTGGTAGTTCAAACCCACTAGCTAATATGTGGGGAAAAGGTGTGGAAATCTGCTTCTGTAAAGATTATAGCCTTGGAAACTATGAGGCAGTTCTACTCCGCTGTGTAGGGTTGCTATGAGTTAGAATTGATGCAACGGCAATGGTTTTGGTTTGTGTTTTTATATATACACACACACAAATACATAGTATATGTGTATAATACACACACACACACACACACACACACACACATATACATATAGTATATGTGTATACACACACACCTACGTGCATATCCATATACACACACACATACATATACATATATAAATGTGTGTGTAGTAACTGACATAACCTTGAAAATGCAGTATCTCTGATGTGAGAAAATAAAAAGCTTTCAGGGACAGATGTTTCTTACAGCCTAAAACTGTGGCTGCATAGCATAGTGCACCAATGAAATCTCTAAGAAGCATCTATGGTATCAGATGCTATTTGAGCAAATAATTTCACTAATTTCACAATAAATAGTTCTTTAAGCATTTACTAATCACTAACAGCTTGATATATGATTAGAACAAGGTTTAGAAAATATTAGCACTCAAATACATAGGTTATCTTTTAACAGTAAACTTCAATTCCCATTTAATTTTGTTAAAAACAAACATATGTTGAATGTCTTCCATGTACCAAATAGAGACTTCAGAAATAAATTATATAGCATTCCTGCCCAAAAGAAATTTTTAAACTAGTGGGAATACTAAATACAGATAGCACTGGGGCTTAATCTGCTTCTGTTTTTCCTAATAGGGTTTTATGGAGAAAGATTAGTTTCCTACTACGGTGCCTTGTGTGGTACCTTGAACCATGCATCCCAGCAATTCACTATACTGACCTCTCCATATCAGCCTTCTAAAGAATTGGGACACAATTGTACCTGGCTTGTAACACCTCAAAAAGAAGGTGCTAATTCATTTCCTTAAGACTGCTAATTAGATGTAGAATGTTCTATTTCATCTTTTTATTGTAACGGAGTGCTAGTTCACTGCCTATTTCAAAAAAAATTTAAGCAGTTTTTCTATGTAGTCATAGTTGTTGCAACTTTTATCTTCCAGCTCTGAAACATAATATTTGGAGAAGGCATTAGTGTGTGTAACTTCCTTGTGTTTCAGGCTTAGGCTTTGCATCGTGCAGAGTTGGGTGGATTTTCATTCATAGCTTCCTAGCTCTGGACAGAGTGCAAATGACTTCTGCCTGCTCTCATCTGGGTTTAAATTACAACTATACCGCAGGATTAAATTGGGCAACATATAAAAAGCAATAAACAATAACTATTAAAATTCTTAATACCATTTATTATTTATATATCACAGAAACTAATTCCTTCTGCTACCAGAAATACTTAAATCTTGTCCCAATGTTTCCTGAACTATATAAAATTACCTACTCAAATATGAATTCCAAAGTGATGAATTCAAAGTATAATTTGCTTTAAAGGCAAAAAGGGAAACAATTTACTCAAATCATAGATACACTATATTATAAGATATTCTAACTAACATCTCTCTCACTTCAAATCTTTGAAGTAATTTTTCTTATAAAATGCACTTTAAATCTTTAAAAATTACACAGGTAACACATTAATTATCTTGTTATTCATACTTACGGCATTTAATGGCAGAACTTTTAAATCATTTGTTGGTTTCTTTCCCTGTAATGTTTTAAAACACTATTGAATGGAAGCTGTGGTTTGCTTTAAAGTTGAGCTTCTTAGAGTGTGGTCCATAGACCTCTAGGGGATCCTGTGACCTTTCCAGGGAGTTCATGAGAGCAAGAATATTTTCACAATAGTACTGACAAATTATTTGCCTTATTACCTGTGTTGACATTTCCACTGTTGGTGCAAAAGCAATGGTGGGCAAAAAATGCTGGATACTTACTACGAATCAAGGCAGTGGCGCCAAACTGTATTGGTGTCATTGTATTCTTTAGAGCCCCTTTCATTAAAAAAGAAAAAAAAAAGTAATTTTACTTAAGACTATCTTTAATTGGAGCCCTGGAAGCACAGTGGTTAGGCATTTGGCTGCTAAACAGAAGGTCAAAAGAAAAAAAAAAAAAGAAAAATGTTGCTGTAGAGTCAATGCCAACTTATAATGACCCTACAGGACAAAGTAGAACTGCTCCATAGGGTTTCCAAAGAGCAGCTGGTGGATTCGAACTGCTGACCTTTAGATTAGCAGCCAAGTTCTTAACCACCGTGCCTCCAGGGCTCCAATCTTTAATTAAGTAGTAAAAATTATTAATTTTATTAAATTTCTGTCTAAAGGACACATCTGTCTATTATTTTGTATAATGAAATGGGAGTTTGCGTAAAGCAGTTCTGCTGTGTATTGAAGTACAATGGTTGACTCTGTAAAAAAAGCACTGGTATAATTGAGTTACAAGCTGAACTAGCAATTTTTCAAGGGATATCATTTTTACTTGGAAGAACTACTGATAAACAAAACTATGGTTTTTCAGACTTGGCTATTTGGTAGACATTTTCATGAAATGGAGGAAGTGAACCTGTCACTTCAGTGAAAACAACTGACAATATTTGTTGCTAGTTCCAAATTTGAGCCTCCACATGAAAATTAGAATTTTGGAAAACCTGTATCCATTACCATAAGCTGAAAGGCTTCCCAGTACTTACATATATTTCTGTTGAGATCAATGGTGATAGTAGTAAATGTAACTTTTTGATATTGCTTAAAGAAATGTCTCAACATTTGGAAAATCTGGATAACTCAATGCATCAATATTTTTCTAAATGACCAGTGCGTGACATAAAATGATATAAATGTGTAAGATCATACATGGATAAAAGATCCATCAAACTACAAGATATAAACCATACTCTTAATATAGCCATCAAAGTTTTAGTCTAAATTTTCTTTGTATTGAGCCTAAAAAGTCTTATGAATCATTTAGGCTACCAACTAGTATGCATAGTATTCCAGTGATATCATTCTGCTTCCCATAACCTCTGCTTGTTATCCAGAATATTTTGTCATCCTTTGGGCTGATTGGATAATTCTGAGCCCCAATTTAAAAAAAAAAAAACTGGGCTTTTCCACATTTGGATGAACTGGGCATTTTGAAATTTTTATACATAGATTACATACCAGGAAGTGAAACAGCTCCGTTTGCAAGTCAGCCAAAGGATTTTGACAGATAGATGTTATGTTCCTGAGTGGTAGTCCTTCATGATGCATAAATTGGTCACACTAACCTCTCCTAGGGTTGGAAATACCATTATCTATTCCCAGAAATTTGACAGTTTCTACTGACTCTAATTGCAATGCCTGCTGTATGATAGACAATCTTTGGCATACACGATAACTTTTCATTTCAATGGAATATAGTAGCACTGTATAATCTTTTTGAAGACATTTTAAATGACAATTGTAGATCCTAATTTAAGTCCAAATTTAACTCTGTGTAATACTAACAATGCAAGTAACCCAACTTAGGTAAAAGTAGTATGAGCTTAGCTAACTCACATGTGCACGGGCATAATTATGCCACTGTATACTCATTTGCCTAATGGCTATATTTTTCTTTTGCACAAAAATTATTGTTATGGATTGAATTGTGTCTCCCAAAAATACGTGTTGTAAATCCTAACCCTTGTGTTTGTGGTTATAATCCCATCTGGAAATGGGTTTTCTTTGTTATGTTAATGAGACAGTATTAGTGTAGGGTATGTCTTAAATCAGTCTCTTTTGAGATATAAAAGAGATTAAACAAGCAAAGGAGAAGGCAGAGATGGGGGAAGATAGACGTCATGCCAGAGGAAGATCACCAAGGAGCCAAGGAATAGAAACTGAAGAGACAAGAGCCTTTCCCCTAGAGCTGGCGTCCTGAATTCGGACTTCTAATAGGGTCGCTATGGGTTGGAATTGACTTGACCGCAATGGATTTTGGGAGCCTCCTAAACTGTGAGAAAATAAATTTCTGTTCATTAAAGCCACCCACTTGTGGTATTTCTGTTATAGCAGCACTCGATAACTAAGAAATGTATAAAACATATTTCAATTTTAGATACCTTAGATGTGAAAAACAAGTTTATTTAAATCAAGGAAATGTATGTTTGTCTATGTGGTATGTATATATGTTATATATGTGTGTGTGTCGTATATTTTCATGATGGTAAATATTTATGACATGAAATAAAAGTGAATCTTAGAAGGTTAACTTAAATAAGCTTGGCAATACTTAACTGTGATCAGATCAATTTGTTTGGGGTTGTATATCATTAATCTTCTATTATTACATCCAAAAAATAAGTATGAAATGATTCCCTAAAAAGTAGCACAGTTGTAATAAATTTGCTCTAGATGAGTGAGTGAAATTGCTTTTTTTCATTTTTTTTTTTTCCTAAATAGTATATCTGTTGTTTCTTCTAACAAAACAAAACAGATAATCCTTAGCTATGGTTAGGAGGGAAACAGAGAGGGTTAAATTAGTTTGAAGAGTGGAGTAAGACAAGTTTTAAGTTCTGTAGTCTGACTGTACAGAGGTGAGGGGTCTAGGGAACAGGGGGGAAAAAAAAAAGAGATTTTCCTGAAGAGAATGAAGCAAGGATTTATAAGATTGGAAACCAGAGAAAAGCTGGTAACCCAGAGGCCACAAGGAATTTTTACAAATAGAAGCACCTCGTATTTGATTTTAAGTTATGTGCTGGGATGCATTATAATCATTTTAATTCCCTGTTGTTAGCCACTTACCATTTGTAAGCACTGCTTTGGAAAAATCAAGGAAACATTATTGTGCTCCTTTTGAGTCAATAAAATTTTATGTGGGGAGATATGAATACTACCTAGAAAGGAGAGTTGAGAGGGTTGGAGGTTTTGACAGAAGTATAAGTATGAAGAGATGACTAAAGAAACATAAGCTTCCTGAGAATCAGGGGTCAATGAGGTAGGAAAGTTTGCATTTCCCGCTGAACAAGAAGGGAGCTTCAAGGATTTGAATTATCTTTTACTTGATTATAACCTATATACAACCAAGTGTATACTTCTGAGGTATACAGCTTGACGACTTTTTACATATATTTCTATTCAAGTAACCATCACTCAGTTCAAGATATAGAACATTTTCAGCACCTAGAAGGCTCTTGTTTTCATTTTCCAAACAGTAATCTCCAAAAGCTAACCACTATTATGACTTCTAACACCAAAGGTATTTTTTCAATGCATTTTATTTCTTTTTAAGGAGTTTTATTTTAATTACAATGGAACAGTTTGACCCCTGAAAGATGGATTATTTCTGTATTATGGTATACTGTCTATCTATGGAGCACCTACTGTTGACACATCATTTTCCTCAAGCACTTTTTCTAACAAGAACAATGATGAAGATCATGAAGATAATGATGATAAAAATGATGATGATGATAGAGGAGATAGCAGTTACCGTTTATTGAGCATTTTCTACGCAGGTACTACTCTAAGTGCTATACACATTTTGTCTCATGTAGTCCTCACAGCAACCCTATAGTTATAGTTGAGAAGATTGAGGCATAGAGATGCTGCATAAAAGGCCCGAAGTCATACAGCTTATAAACGATGGAGCAAGGATTCAGACTCAGGCAATTTGATTGAAGTAGAGAGCTTCAACAATTTTGTTTTCCATAAATCGACCTAATCCTTACAGTTTCCAGATACTAATTACCAGTAACATGGTCTACTAATAAGAACACTGAAATTGGAGTCTACAGGCTGGGATTTCAGCCGTGACTCTAGTTTTCACTGAGCACACCACATGCCAGCTATAAGCCTTATACATCTTTTCCTAGGCTGCTGGAGTCAGGATTTGCATATAGGTCCCTCTGACATAGAAGCTCATGAGCTTTCTACAGAGGTTATGAAGCTATATTAGGTGAGAGGTTCTAGCACAGAATAGGGTTTTCTTTCATTATAATGGTCACATTCCACTAACTGATTCAATCATTTGGTGTTTTGCTACACAAGACCCACAGACAAATCAAATCAAGAAAAGAATTCACGTACCTCAAAAGCATTCTTGGAATTTTCTTTGTTTCAGAGGTAGTTGACCAGAAGGATGCAGAATAACAAACTTTGCTTACCCTCAAGCCATGTCTATACTCTTAAGACCAAATGGTATAGCAGAATGGAGTGGATGTCTATGTCTGAAAGTAACATTATTATGCAAGGTTATATCCAGGTAACTGTATAGTTGCCAATCCATGACTTTGTTGCCTTCCACCCTGTGGGCTATCCCAGTTTAATAATCTAATTAAATGCTGCCACCATCCATTCTATTCTTCAGCTTCTGCTACCGCAAGCCAAGCTCTTTCAGGGTCAAGAATCTCCTTGCTGCTTCCAAAGACAAGCCCGTAAATTCTTCCCAGTTCATCCCATCATTTTATAAATTACTGTGTGGAAAAATGTGGTTTTAGGATATAACATGGGGAAGTGCCAAAGGTACAAATATCTTACAAGGTTTTCCACATTATTGTTACTTTATCACTTTTAGCTTAGCCCCTACTTTCCCCTTTTATCATCGAAGCCTGTGACAGTGAACCCTATTTATTATACTTTGTGCCTTATCTAGTTCAAGGTGGCTTTATTCACCCAGGAAAGTCCTTCTGCCAGGCTTCAGGCTTTAAAAAGGGATAGCACAGAAATGGGTAGGAATTCAAACCCAGTCAGGAATCTGTTTCTTCCAGTGGTATGCTCACATCTGGAAACCTTCAGGCTCGCCGAACAAGGGACTGTCTCCTTTTCTTTGAAGTCATTTAACAAAATTTGATGTTTATAATCATCAGAGTGTTGGGTAGATGGGTAGAGTACTGAACCAGGAGTCAGGAGGCCAGTGATACAGCTTAAGCTCTGCTCTCTGAAAGCTGGCGTTAACCTACAACCCACTATGTGCCAGGCCCTTCATGTATTTTTTCTCTTTTAATCTTCCAAACGCTAAAAGATAAATATGTGTCCCACATTATAGATGGACAAATTGAGGTACAGAACAGTGAGTTACTCACCCAGGGTCACATGTTTCAAACTCTTATCTCCCTAACACCAAAAGCCTGTGCTGTTTGTCTATACCATTCCATGATGCTTTTGATGTACCACAGAGTTTCACTTCATTTAGGTCCTCAATTTAACAAGATATGTATTGAGTAGCTACCATATACCAGGCATTATGCTAAGTTCTGGGTATAACATAGTGATGAAAATAGAATTGACCATTACCTTCAAGCCAAGAGGAAAGATACACATTCGCCAAATAATAAAAATCACTCAACAGTGGCAAGGAGAGGTCCATACAGCTATGAAAGTATATAATTAAGGGATTAGCCAGACTGGTAGAATCAGGGAAGACTTCCCTGACGAAGTAACAACTGGACTAATAGTTGAAGGATAAATAGATATGAGGGGAGAGGGGTAAGAGAACATTCCAGGGAGAGGAAATAGCATGTACAAAGGCATTGTCGCAGGAGGGGCACTGGTGTTAGAAGATACCAAAAGCCAAGTGTCTGGCAACAGAGATCAAGAATGAGCATGGGAAAAGATAAGGTTTGAGATGCCAATGGTGTCAGTCCAAGCAGGGCCTCATGGGCCCTTGTAAGAATTTTGGTCTCTACCCAAAACTCAATGAGAAATTATTTAAATGTTTAACCACATTTAATGTGATCAACACCATGTTTAAAGAAGATTAGAGAATAGCCAAGAAAACCGTGAAGGGGCACAAAGATAAAGGACTTATGCTACAAGATTTGAGGACCTAGTAGAAAACTAGAGTATTTAAAAGAACGTGATACTAGTGCTAGACAACAGATCAATAAAAGAGAATAGAGAGCTCAGAATCAGATCCACACATTTAGTATCACTGGATTTATGACAAAAATAATGTTGCAGATTGGTAGAATAAGAATGGTGTTTTCTATAAAAGGTGTTGGGAATTTGATATCATTTAAAAAAAATCTTGACCCTCTACATTTTGCCACATAAAAATCAACTCTAGACATACTGTAAATCTATATGAATGGTAAGAACAGCTAGAAAAAAACATAGAAAATCTTCATGACCTTGGAGTAGGCAAAACATTTTTGAATAGTACATAAAAAGTGATAACCATAAAGGAAAACAAACACTGACAAATTGGAAAGCATAAAGATTAAGAACTTCAGTTCTTAAGAAGTGAAAACACAAACAACAGAGTGTGAAGAGTTATTTGTAATATCTAAATCTAACAAAGGACTTGTATCAAAAATATATAAAGTATTCTTATAAATCACCAACAAAAATATGGACAGCCCAATAGAAAAAAGACTAGAATAGTTTCTTTATAAAAGGTGCTTAACTTTATTAGTCACTAGAGTAATGCAAATTAAAACCTCAAAGCAATATCATTTATAATCACCAGAATGACTAAAATGAATAACAGAGAAAATACCAAGTGTTGAAAAGGATATGGAACAAATGTAACTGTTATTCAGTGCTGGTCTAAGTGTAATTATCTACGACCACTTTGTCAAATGCTTTGTCAGTGTCTACTAAAGCTGGACATATCCTATAACTCAGCAATTCCACCCCTAGGTATATACCAACCAGAAATGTATACAAAAGACATGTACAAGAATGTTCCTAGCAGCATATTTTAATAGTCTCTTACTAGAGACCTCAAGTGGTAAATTGCATTATTGGCCCCAAATCTTCACCCCTTTCTGTATTCACATTGTGACTTTGCCATGTGACTTAGCAGTTCTGACCAACTCCATGGGTAAAGTATATTTCCCTGGCCCGTGACTGTGGACTTCTTCAAGTAGTGTTCTTTGGATAATGAAGTGTTAGCAGATATGGCTTGATCAGAGACTTGAAAAGCACTTGTGTGGTTGGGCTTACCCTCTTCCACCTCTGCCATTGGTGTGACAAGAAAATGTTCCAGCTAGCTCCTTGGGTCAGAGAGGATGAGAGACACATGGACCAAATCACCCAGCAACTCATTGACCTGGGGCTTAAGCCTTTCTGAACTAATGATGGGGTTGATGTGCTTCTCCCAGCTGCACTAAGGTACCATTTTCCTTGGTTCCATTGAGCAAGACAAGTATCTCATTCTGTCCATAGCTTCAGTTCGGTTCCCTCACTCTAGGCTGGAAGTACTTCTTGCCAAGAGGCAAGAAGCATTACATGACTGGAAAACACGCATCAAATCCTCTCCAGCCTGGTTAAACCACCAGTTGCCATCAAGTTGATTCTTGCCATCATGGTGATCCTGTGTATGTCAGAGTACAACTGTGCTTCATAGAGTTTTCAATGGCTAATTTTTTAGAAGTAGATCATCAGGACTTTCTTCTGAGGCACCTTTGGGTAGACTCAAACCTCTAATCTTTCTGCTAGCAGCCGAGCACATTAACTGTTTGCACTACCCAGGGACTAGGCAGCTAGGTCATCCCCAAAACCTAGCCCTCCTTCCCATAGTTTCCACAAGATCAAGTCCACGGCTTTATAAGGAAAATATCTCAGGTTTGGAGTCACTTATGTGGAAAAATCTCCAGAGCATCACGTACCAACTGCATTACCTTTGGAGGCTCTCATCACTGTCCTGAACCTCAGTTTCTCTGAATTAAAAATGAACACAATATTATATAAGTTGTAAGATGCTAGTGGTCCAGGTGGGCAAGGGGTTCCTCACCTTTCCTCAAGTAATGATTATGCTGCTTTCCACTTTTACATCCATAATATCATCATTTACTTACAACAATCCTAAGAGATAGATACTATTATCTCCACTTTATGAATGAGGAAATTCAGATCCAAATAGTTTCTATTTTATGTTGAAGACATTTAGAAAATGTAGTATAGTTGGAAGTAGAGAATTCTGTTGAGATGATTAATCCAAGTAAGAGAAAATTGTGATCTAGACTAGAGAAGTAGAGAGAAGTGAACAGATTATAAGAACATTTGGAATATAAAACTGGCTGAATTTGTTGATTGATTGGGTATGACTGTGGTGGAGAGTGTAAGGGAGGAGAATGTGGCTTGGATTCCTTGGCATTTGGAGGTACCACTGAAATTGGGCACTCAGGAGGAGGAACATGTTTAGGGAGGTAATAAGTTCGTTTTTGGACATGAGGACTGAGAACTGATTGTAGCATGTCCAGACGGAGATGTTTGAAAGACGGATAGATAAGATCTCAATCTCAGGAGAAACATCTGGGCTGGAGTTATAGGGTTGGAAGTTGTCCTCATTTAGTTGATCATTAAAGCTACTTCAGAAAATACACCATGAACTCCACTTTAGCTGTATATTCTTTAGTAAAGCACTTAACCTTTCTGAACATCAACTTCCTCATCTTTTCAGTGACAAAATTAACATTGCCAAATGAATTCTGATAAGACTACAATGACATAGTAGGTGTCAAAGTAATTTGTAAACTTTAAAGTGCAACTTAAGTGGAAGAATTATTGGTATCTCTAGTATTAACACTCGGTTAAAGACAATCCTTTGGTGCCTGCTAAAGTCTCAGCATCCTACATGACTGGAAATTTTTTAAAAATAATATTACTTTGGGCTATTGTAGCATTTTTACAGCCAAATCAGTACAAAGTACAGAAAGTTTAAAAAAATTAAGTTGAATGAATAAACTGTACTGTTATCTAAGTAAAAACAAATGTTGTAGGCACGTGTGAGCAATTTATGTTTTTAAGATGACTACACTTTTATGTCGAATTGGCCTTTGCTTTCTCTTCATCAATAACCAGGCTGGTGATTGAATAGAAAATATTTTCATTCCTGGACATCTTCATTGTAAAATATACCCAGAGGTAAATAAAAGACTTGATTTGCTTTTAGGATTATTAGCTAGAAGTCTATTAAGTTTTGGAAGACATCTGCTAAAATAAAAAGTTTTCACTGTAAAGCCCTTCTTTTTGACATTATTAATGGAGCAAGAGTAGTCTACTAACGTCATTTCTATTTTGTGACAATAAATACATATCTTCAGGTGGGTTCTCTATAACTGTAAACATGTGTTCCACTCATTTGAAAGTGTGGTATGAAGTCGTTATGATACAATTTCAAAAGTAATTATCATCTCTCTCAGTATATCACTCCTATAGGTTGTAGACCTCACTGGGAGCTTAAGATGCAGACTCTGTACCCATACTGGCTCTGTTTGTGCAGCTTAGACCACAATCCATTCATATATGCAGAGAATCAAAAGGCTTGGAAAGTCAATATCTTCCCTGAATTTAATTCAGTTCTACCTGTGTGTCTGAATAACATTTTTGTGCCATGCCTTGCACTACTAAAAAAACTACTATGATAAAAATCTCAACTAACAGGATGCTTAATAGGCACAAGTAGGAAAGCACAAAGGATGCTTGGAGACCAGTGAGTGGAGCTCTGTGATGGGACAGAGATTCTAACTGGGGAGTCCTGCGAAATGACTGGACAGGTAGGTTGGGCGGGAGGAGGGGGTACTGGAGAGCAATGGGAATGAAAAATAGGCCTGGGTCTAAATGCCTAATAAGAACCTACTAGCTGCATGATCTTGACTAAAGTTATTTATTCTTTGTAAACTCTAATTTCATAATTTAAAAAATGTCCATTTTCACCAACCCTATCATATTATCATCATCATCGTCATTATCCTCATTGTCCTTGTCGTCATCATCATCACAGATTCAGAGAGAGAATGTAAGTATGATATAAAGCCTTGTGCCTGAAACACAGAAGGATGGCAGGTTTTCCTTCCTTCATCTTGAAGGCCAAAACTGAAAGATGTAACCTGTAATGTGCCCGCACTTATTCAGCCATGCTTTGAAATGAAGCTTCCTAGTTGTTTGGCAACAGTGAAAGGGAAGTGTGCAGAAGTAGAAGACCATAAAACCCATCCATCTCCAAATTTATTTTTAGCCCAACCTGATGATCAAAGCACCACAGAGTCAGGTAGTCAGACTAGCCCGAGTAAGACCGTACCAAAGAGCAGCAAAACATGGCAGCAATTTGGAAAGAAGCATCTTGGACAAATCTTGGGGGAATTTGGAGTGTTTTTCAGGATGGGGAGATGGTTTTGAGGGTTTTCGTGTTGTTTCGTTGTTGTTAGCATAATTGTTGTTTGTTTTCTTTTTTTGAAAGGAAGTGAAACAAATAGGTTAGAAAAACACACAAACAAAATATATTTGAGTCGTCTTGTGTAAGACCTGGTGATCGGATTGAAAGCTGCTTCTGGCTTTGGGCACCTTTGATAGTGAGCTGTCTTTCTGGATCTGTCAGTAAGTGTCATTGCTGTTGGTCTCATCTAAAGTAGGGACAGAGCCCAGTTCCGCCTGCCATGGATTGAAATCACCTGTATGATCTGAGCTGTCCATCTTGTGAGTGTGCCGTGTATTTGTGTGTATGTTTTCTTTTCCATCTCCCCCAGTCCATTTCTAATACTGAAGGTGAAGTAGGAAGTGATAATGGAATGGCCTTGAGGCCAAAAAAAATGCGGAGTGAGTAACGTTCAGTAAAATGGACTATGACAGGTATTTCATAAAAGAGGTTTGTGAACAGATGACTTTTTACAAAGAAAATAAACTAACATTGCTTTGTTGTTCAGGTGCCAAAGTGATTTGCTTTTCTCCGTTCTAGCAGCTTCTGAATGACTTTTTTTCTCCTGCCTACAGTGAAAAATGAGGAAAAGCAGAGGAAAAGATTGCTCTATATGATCCATTCAATAAGCGGGCAGACCACTAATTGCTGCTTTCTTATTTTGCTACTTCTATTAATGCTAATGGAAAATAAGTTCTGTTTACTTAAATTCCTGAAATAATAGTCATAATAACAGCTAATATTTATCGAGCTCTTACTTACATGTCAGTCACATTACTGACTACTTTGTACTTATTGTCTAATTCACACACTAACTCTGGAAGGAAACTGGGGCAAAGGGAGGTTAAACAAGCTGCCCAACATTTAGTAGAATAAAGCTGGAACTCAAACTAAGGTCTCTCTGGAATTAAAAAAAAAAATAAAAATGTTCTTTTAAATGTTACTTCATTTCGAATCCCTTACTTTTCCTTTCTGGAGGCACTGTTCTAGGTGTTGATGAAGAATTGTTGTTAGGTGCCGTCGAATCAGTTCCGACTCATACCAACCCCGTGTACAACAGAAAGAAACACTGCCTGGTCCTGGGCCAACCTTTCAGTTGTTGCTGTGTTTGAGCCCACTGTTGCAGTCACTGTGTCAATCCATCTTGTTGAGGGTCTTCCGCTTTTTTGCTGACCTTCTACTTTACCAAACATGCTGTACTTCTCCAGGGACTGGTCCTTCCTAATAACATGTCCAAAGTAAGCGAGATGAAGTTTCACCATCCTTGCTTCCAAGGAGCGTTCTGGCTGTACTTCTTCCAAGACAGACTTGTTTGTTCTTCTGGCGGTACGTGGCATATTCAATATTCTTCACCAGCGCTATAATTTGAATGCATCCGTTCTTCTCCAGTCTTCCTTATTCATTGTCCAACTTTTGCGTGCATATGAGGTGACTGAAAATACCATGGCTTGGGTCAGGCACACCTTAGTCCCCAAAGTGACATTTTTGCTTTTTAATACTCTAAAGAGGTCTTTTGCAGCAGAATTGCCCAATGCAATATGTCGTTTGATTTCTTAACTGCTGTTTCCTTGGGCATTGATTGTGGATTTGAGTAAAATGAAATCCTTGACAACTTCAATACTTTCTCCATTTATCATGATATTGCTTATTGGTCTAGTTGTGAGAATTTTTGTTTTCTTTATGTTGAGGTGTAATTCATCAGACAATGTTCTGCTGCTATTCATAAGGTTTTCACTGGCCAATTTTTTTAGAACTGGATTGCCAGGTCCTTCTTCCTAGTCTGTTTTAGTCTGGAAACTCTGCTGAAACCTGTCCACTATGGGTGACCCTGTTGGTATTTAAAATACCAGGGGCATAGCTTCCAGCATGACAACAACACGTAAGCCACCACAGTATGACAAACTGACAGACAAGTGGTGAAGAATACAAAAGGGAAAAAGAGAGATTCTGACCTCAAGAAAGTAATCTCTTATAGGGAAATTGCAACATGAAATGGGTGGTATAGGTATTATTGCAAATTAGAGGACATGTGCCTGTATAAAGAGGGTAACCAACAGTAGATTAAACACTGGTGCCATTGGGAAATGCAGACCCAAAGTACATATATTTTATGATTTGTTTCAAGAGAAGTTAAAATTCCAGATAATTATGTCATATTTCCTATATTAAGAAATTATTATATACATATAAAAAAGGACTGTACAGTTCAAACTAAATATATCTGTGAATCAGAATTAAACTATGAGTCATCTGGTAACCACATGTGGAAGAGAAAAAGAATATCTCGTGCTTGAAATTAGATTGGCCTGGATTTTATTCCCACACCACTGCTTATTAGCATTGAGAAATTGGGCAAACTACTTTACATCTTTGAGTGCCAGGTTCTTCATCTGCTAAAATGCAGAGATAATATTATTAAACCTGTTAAGTTTATGGGTAGATTAAGTAAGATAAAATATGTAAAACCGTTAATACAAGTTTAGCACGTAGTTGATGTCAATTATTTTTCTTTCTTACCATCCAGCACAGAGGAATACATGATCTGTAAAAGCAAAGCATTATTTTGTTGTGCATATCTAGAATGGCTTACAGAGGAAGGAGCATTTGAAATGGACCTCAAAGGAGTAGTATTATTTGAATAGGTGACAATAGGGATAGAACACCTCTTATGGAGATAACAGCTTAAAGAAAATCCAAGTAGTAGGGTTATTTAGGGAGCTTAACCCTCTTACGTGAATGATATATAGTAGGGTGTAAACTCTTGGCTGGAAATGAGACTTAGAGCATATACTGCAGCCACATTATAGAAGACCTTAAATGCTAGTGGATGGAGTATGATCATAAATGAGAATGCAATAAATAACAGCTAATTTTTTTTTTTTTTTTTAAATCATGGAGTGGTAAGTTAATCAAGTTGACTTTAGGAAGATGAATCTTGCAGTACCATATATGATGGATGTTAAGGAAACACCAGCAGTGGGAGGAACAGTCATGAGATGACCCAGCTGGTTTAGGATATGGTCAGTGGGCTGCATGCAGTTAGTGGGAATGAAGAAGGAAATCTACATAGGAACAATCATAAGATGTTAGTGAGAAAGAATGGAATTCTGTTGTAATTAGCTATTGACTAGGGGGTTAGGGATTGGGGGGCAGAGGAAAGAATCAGAAAAGGATCAAAGGATCAAATGTGACTTCAGTTCTGGGAAGGCATAATAACCAAGGAACTCTGGAATCCAGGTAGGTTCAAATCCTCATTCATCCCCTTACTGCATGTGTGGTCTAAGGTAATTTATTCCACAATTTGAGTGCCTGTTTCTTCCTATGTCAAATGAGAATAAACATATCTACCTACAGTATTTTTTTGAGAATTAAATGAAAGGTTGTGTTTAAAAACAGGACATCTGTGGAATACAGTAGTCTCAATAAATGTTATTCCACAATATCCCCCTTCACATCCAACTAGGTGTTTCGTGGGGCAGGGTATAATTTTCTTTTCCTAGACCCGTTGCCTCCATAGAGAGTGCTGGTCTCTTAAATATCATCCAGCTGTGTTCCACTTGCCCCTTTGCAAACCAACAGAGGGCAGCAGGGAGCTGAGGCTGGACTTAACTAACCCTGTCCCCTCAACTGATTTCTCAGAGTAGCCTTGCTTTTTGAAGAGTCTAAGTTTATTGTTCTTTTTAAAGCACTCAGGAGTGTGTATGCATTTAATAAATAAAATTGATAAGTGAATGGTTTCTTTTTTTTTTTTTTCCTGGGCATTAGACAATGTCACAGAAACATATTCAGAAAGCCAAGAAACCAGGAACCCCACGGGAAAATTAGACATGAGAAGATTTCCATAACCTGTGTACTACCCAAATAGGAAATAAGCCTGATTTAAAACCTTGTCCTACAAAGACTTATACTCTGGGCATAAGAACCCTGATTCTAAATTGTCCTTTAGGTAGAGCTGGTTCAAATTCTCCCTTAGGAAATCTGAAAGGAATTATTTTGTTTCAGGATTATATAAAGAGTCTCCAAAGACCTGATAATAATGTCTGCATACTGTCACCAGGTGAGTAGATGCAGTTTACAGTAAATATCGCACATGTCCACACACACAAGCACACACACACAAAGAAAACACAACCAACTACCACATACTGAGTGATCTTGTCTTCACTGTCCTCCTGTCTAACAAAGGAATTGGTGAACTCTGTAGCCCAAAGTGTCTAAGAGAAATGTTACTAACTTGTTCCCGCTCAGAATTCCTTCTTTTATTGCCCTGATTCTAGAAAGTCTCTGAATATTTTATTTATCCTACACATTGTCTCTCAGTGGGCTTTATTTCTCAAAGTTGGCAAACTAATTACAGAAAATTCTCCATTTCTCTGTCTACAATTCCTCAAACACTGGACTTGAAATACAAAATCCTCAGTGATTGCATTTCTCTAGTACTAGCTGCTGCTGTGGCTTCCTGGTTCCTACTTTCTGTGCAATGCTGAGAATCAAGGAGACCCTACCTTTAGTATATGCTCCACAAACATGTTTCCTGCCGCTTCCTGAAGTAGACCTGTCTCTGTGCAGTTGTTTGGCTGGTGGGAGAGATACTGGCATGAAAAAAAAAAATTCTACGTTGAGTGCTACCTACAAAAGACTTTTCTATTGTAGGTATGTTAATACTTCTCGGATTAGTCTTAGTTTAGTCAATCAAACATTCTCCCCAAATCCCGCACTCAGGGATTGCATGTCTACTTATGCATAAATTTTACTATAATTCTTTATAGACTTTGGAACCCCTCCTGGCTTAAATGAGGCAAACAAACAAAATGTCACCTTGCTGTGCATTTGTAATTGCTGAGAATCTGCCATAGGCTTTGGCATATGGCAACTGTCTCTCATCCATTCTCCTGCTTGCCAGCGAGGTGAGACATGAAGGGAACAGTCCCAGGAAAAAGTTTCTCATCTGATCAGACTTCTCTGGAGGGCTGCTCTTCATCTGTTCCTCTGGCTCGATTCATTGGCAATGACCAAAGGACGGAAAACCTACTTGTCTGCCTCAGGAGCCAAGAGGACAGGGAGAAAGCAACATTTCAAACAGAGCATGAGACCAACTGGCAGAAGGCTTTGCTTCTCCTCTTTGGGATGCAAGAAATGCCTCGCCAGTGAACTATACTCAAAAACAAAACAAAACAAATAAAACCCGTTGCTGTTGAGTCAATGTGTGAAGTATACTCAGGGCACTACTAAAGCTAAGAGCATTTTTTAAAAAATATTTTTGAACTTTTGAACAATGTTGTAGAGGAGAATGCTTGGATGGAATGTCTCATTGGGCTTATGATTGTGTTGTTCGTAATAAAAATAATAAAATTTAAAAGTATTGTACGTTTACAAAGTAGCGGCACTCTGCTAAGCATTTCAATTATGGTATCCCATTTTGTCCTCACAAAAACTTAGTGAACCACAATATCATTCCCAATTTTTAGATGAACAAACTGATAGAGGTTAAATGACTTGCCCAAGCATTTACTCTTAGACATTATGTATATTTGAACACCTTTCCACCACTCTAGTAGGTGATGAAATGTAGCTGTGAATTGACACAGGAATTCTGTGCAATAGTCAGGGCACATGCTGCTGTACCCATTTTGCTGATGTGGAAACTGAGACTAAAAATACATGAGTAAGTTGCATAAGATTCCACTGCTAGATAGTCTTGGAGCCGTGTTAACATCAAGTCTTCTGATTTTAAAGGCTTTTTTTTTTTTTTTCATTCAGTGGTAGAATTCTTGTCTTCTATGTGGGAAGCTCAAGTACGATTCCCTGCCAGTATACCTAAGGCACAGCCACCACCCTTCCATCAGTGGGGGCTTGTGTGTTGCTGTGATGCTAAACAGGTTTCAGTGGAGCTTCCAGACTAAGATGGACTAGGAAGAAAGGTCTGGCAATCTACTTCTGAAAATCAGCCAGTGAAAACCCTGTGGATCACAATGTCCAATCCACAACTGATCATGGAGATGGTGCAGGACTGGGCAATGTTTTGTTCTGTTGTCATGGGGTGACCATGAGTTAGGGGCTGACTCGATCGCAGCTGACAGCAACACAGTTCATTGAACTTTAACACTTCTCTTATGTGAGAGGTGAAAGGGAAATTCCATGAGCGTATTTAGTTTGGAGTCAGAACTTGAGTTCTCTCAGAACTTGAGTTTCTTCATCTGAATAAAAGTACAAATAAGACAGGGATTAAAACATACTTACCCGAAAAGCCCTTGCAATAATTAGCGATAGTTTATCAAATTCCTATTACCACTTCTGGTATATAGTAGGTGCTCAAAAAGTAAGAGCTTCTTTTATGATTAACTAAGGTGAAAGAAAAGCTGAAGAAGCCAGGAAAAATACAGAAGCACTGGTGCTGATGGATCTTGTATGTGTTCCTTTGCGCACTCATTAATATATGCAATGGCAGTGGGATTCCTAGAACAGATCTATATCCATCCTTCCCAGATCTCACATCTTCGTTGTGGAAGAATGAGGTAAGGTTTCGGTAACACCTCCCTCTCTCATTGCAAAAGAATTGTAAGATGGATTCTCATGCTGACTTGTTTTAACAAGTAGGAACCATTACTCAATATATCACTCTGGCTTACATACAGAAAACAGATGCTGTTCTAGATATTTTAAGCAAGAATAAATTTAATATAGGGAGTCAGGGACTTAAAAATTCATAATACAGATTGAAGAAATGGAGTCTGAGCTGGGCCTCCAGGAAAGACTCAAGAATAATAGAGAACTAGCCCACTAAAGGAGCTACCACCTCTGGGCTACCTGTGGAGCAGTGCCACACTCAAGAACCAGACACCACTTTGGCCCCTACTGCAGACATCCAAAATATGGAGAAAGTAAGCCCATGACTACAGACCAGGGGATGAGGTCAAGAAACCTCTGCTACCACGGCTGCCATTGCTTTTTCAACCACCAGGAACACATGTTCCCGCAATGCCCCTGCACAGCACAGCCAAGAGAAGGCAGGAAGATTCCTTCTGTCCCAGTTCTGCCTTCAGACCACAGGCACATAACATCCGGTGGGTAAAACCTATTTTACACACGGAATCATAGCTGCAAAGAAGTCTAAGGAATGTAGGCTTTAGTTTAGTTTTTCAAACTCTCCCGTGAAAAGAAATATGGGATGGAGATTGAGTGAATAACCAGCACACTCAGTGACTAACTGTAGGTGAATGGCCTGTTTCCTGACCAAAGCCTGGTTTATAACGTTTACGTGGGGGAGTAAATACATGACCTTGGGAATGTGATTTCATATAACCAAACTTCAGGTTCCTTATTCTAATGAGGGAATTAGAATCTATTAGAGTTGTTACTGTGAGGGTGACATAAGAGAATGTATAAATCGTCTAACATAGAGCTAAATATACCACATCTCCTCAATAAATGATAATTATATTTGTACAAATCATAAAATCATCTAGAACTTAGCACAGTATGTTGCATATAGTAAGTACTCAGTAAAAAAATATGTTGAAAGGGTGAATATGTTCCAGGATTTGTTCCAAATAGTTTATTTCATTCAATCTTCTAATATTCTATGAGATAGGTCCTGTTATAATTTGCTTTAAGGAAGAGAACAAATTTTAAGATACAGGAGTCTCAGCCATTTCCTTGTATACTACTCATAGCGATTTCGAATGACTCACATTGTTAACGAATATAGGATTACAAATACAAAATACTCAGATTGAATCCTTGCTGTTGCTGTTACTGATGCGGCTGCTACTGCATCCACAAACTTCTCTCAGGAAAGAAAATACCCTGTCTTACTAGAAGTAGTTAAGGGGAGGGGCTCAATCATGTCTAACTGAAGGTTCACCTTGAGCCTATCAGACTTAGAGAAAATTGTCAATTCTCAAATGATTGGTAGATCTGAACAACACCACCAGCAAAAGCAGCCAGTATGTCTATTGGGGGAAACTTCCAGCAGCTGACCCATCTCCTTACCCTTTGCTGAATTTGTATATTGGGACAATAATGAAGCCACTTCTATATTCATCTGCCAGTTCTTAAAACTGATGAGCTGGGGTCACTAGCAAAGACTACATCTTTATGTTCTCTGTGGGGATTGCAGTAGCTGGTCTCTAATATATCCTTTTAATACGAGAATATGTGTCCACATTTATAAATCCTATCCAAGGTCCCACTACTCCATACCCAGTTAATGCATAACCCAACCAGGGCTTTTTCCAATATAAGAGAATAATCTGTTCTATCAACTCATCTAGGACTAGGGAACAGGGTAGGAAAAACAATAACTTTGGTGTTATATGGACTTGAATTCAGTTCCCACCTTGGCCTTTTCTATCTCTGTGATCTAACATCTTGAATCTTTGACATCCTTGTATGTAAAATAGGGACACCTGTTTCCTTGGTTGTTGTGAGGATTATATTTTTTAATGTTTAGAATATGAGTAGAATGGCAATGAGCATTGTTGTGGTATTTTTATCAATAAACTACTGCAGTGAGTTTATTGAAGTTCCCTTTGAATATTTTAGCTAGAATTTTACTCATTCAATATTTAGTTGGATTTCCAGGTAAATGTCAGAAAATTCTGTTCCAGGAGAGTCTGGGTGCATTTTTGTTTGGGAACGTTTAGCCTGGCAATGATGAAGAAAGAATGCTCAAATAAATTGGCTTGTGCTATCCAGAATATAGTAGCTTAAATAAAAAATTGATTTACATTCTCCAGATGAAGTGTTTAACTGGAAACATCTTGCCATTTCATAATGGCAAAATATCCTACTTCAGTGACATTTTAAATTAAAGTGAGTGGTCCTACTTAGGATGTGTGACCTCCTTTATTAAGCTGCTTATCTCCACCCATTAGACCAGACAAATCAGAATTAATGTGTTCTCTCAACTCTCTGAAAGATGCAAAAAATGTATCTAGAGGGAGCGTGTTCTAGTGGAAATAAGGTAGAACTTAGACTCAAAAGACTTAAAGTTTCCCTTGGGCTCAACAACTACATTGGGGAAGTTTTGCACTCATTTGAGACAGTTTTTTTTTTTTTTTTGGCCTATGAAATGATAAGAAAAAGCCTGGTTTATTGGTTTTCTATGAAAATTAAAAATTAGCCAGTGTCTTCCAGAATGACATGAGTGGTTACAAATACAGCTCCTAGAGTTAAAATGCCAATGTTTGACTTTCAGCTTCACCACTGACCAAAGAGTGACCCTGAGAAATCTTCCTAACCTCTCTGTAAACAGTTTTCTCATACAGAAAAAAAAAAAAAGTGACCTCATATGGTGCAATTAATCACTTTGGTGTGTGGCCTTTCTAGCCATGGTCTTGTAACTCCCACTCAGGTGATTATGTGATAGGGTGTGGCCTACCAAGGGGATTGGTCAGTTTTGCCTTAAAAGAGAGCCAATTCCAGAGCAGAGAGGAGGAGCCCACCACCACCAAGGAAGGAGAGACCCAGCAGCAGAGGCCTGGCAGCAGTAGATAGCATGTTGGGCCTCCCAGCCCACAGAGAGAGAAAGCTGAGTGCCTTTGGGAAGAGACTGAGGGCCAGGAAGAGGCATGCCTGTGAGCACAGCTGGGGAGAGTCTATCCTGATGGAAGGACTGTATCCTAAATATTCTTGAACCTGAAGTGTAGCTGTTACTTCCCTAATAAACTCTGTAATCTTGAGTATGGTCTGTGAGTTCTGTGTGGCCATTGCAATGAATTATTGAACCCAGTACAGAGTGCTGTGGGAGGGATGGTTGATGTCAGCCTTAGTAAAGATGGCGGAGAGAGGAGGCTTGTCTGGCCTACACCTCATAAGAATCAGCGTTGGGCTGTTGATCCTGGCTCTCCTAACCCTTTGTGGGATTGGAGGAGGTCAGACACCAACCCCAAGCCATTTTTACAGCATGTTTTATGACCCAGAGGATAAGAAGATTATTAAAAGTGTTAAATAAGATATAATGTACACTAAACACTAACAGCACTTACACAGTATGTGGACAGTAAAAATTATTATTATGATTGTTTTAAGAAACTAAAATGTGTTGGTTTCATATGGCACTTGTTGCATTTTTTTTTTAATTAAATTTTATTTTTTTTTAAAATACGCACAGCAAAGATAATCGTTTCAACAGATTCTACTTGTACAATTCAGTGACGTTGTTTACATTCTCAAGCTGTGTTCTCACTATTCTTTTCCAGATTATTCCACTAGCTTTAATGTAAAGTCACTGTCCCCTAAACTTCTCATCTAATCTTTCAAGATGCTGTTGTCAATTTGTTCCTACATAGATGTATCTTTGAGAGAGCACAATGTTCAAGGCAGACATACTTTACTAATTAGGCTAAACTGTTGCTTGGTTCAAAGCTGACTTCTGGGAAAAGTTTTGGTTTGAGGTTTAAAATTTAAAGATTATCTCAGGGCAATAGTTTTGGTTGTTCAGCCACCTTCAGTGGATCCAGAAGGTCTGGATTACATTGAGAATTTGAAATTCTATTCCTTTTTTCCTCCTTTTTATCAGGATTGTTCTGCAGAATCTTAGATCAAAAAGTTTAATTATAGTAGCTAGGCACCATCCAGTTCTTCTGGTCTCAAGGCACAGAAGGCAGATGTTCATGGTGGCAGCATTTCCTCCTCCAATTCCTGATTCTCCTTCTTCCTCTGCTACTCCAGGTAAATGGAGACCTATTGTTGTAGCCTGGGTGGCTGCTCTCACATTATGTTTAATGGTGGCTTGTATCTGCCTGTCACCTGCACTAAGATGTAAGCTTCTTTAGTACAGATGCGGTGTCTTATTCATCTTTGTCATGCCAGTATCCAACATGGTGCCTGGCACAATATCAGGGTTCAGGAATACTTGATAGATGAATAAATGATTTTTGGAAGAAAAAATTCTTTAGGAAGAATTCAGAGGAAGTAAACCATATATTCAATGCACTTTTACAGTGATTGCTGATGCCCTGTGATATGTAACCTCTGTACTGTAAGAAATAGAAAGAATGAGTACTACTGTATACTTTCCTTGAAAATGCTAATAGTCTAGTAGGATATAGGCAAAGACATATCTCCAAAGTGTAGGAAGACTCTCTGGTATCTCAAGGTATTTTTCATACCGGTGATGGACATTTATAAGTTAGTTTGTGTGTTCCCAAGTAACACATGCTATGATTTTTTGGTAAAATAATCAGCCTGCCTGGAATTAAATTCTCAATATGTAAAATGGTCTGTGACTTTATGTCTTCAGTCTTTATGAACTTCATTTATTCCAAATGCATTCCCTTAGAAAGCCCAGAATAGTTTTCCAATGTGCCTTTTTATGATGCAAATTCAGGAAATAAGTGTTCAGTCCTATTTTGGCATTCTTTAGTTAAAACCTTCTAATTTCTTTGCATGCACTTAGTTAGAATGCACTTAGTTAGAATGAAATCCAAAATAAAATATCTTGACTTACAAATTGCTATGTGATCTAACCCTAATTTATACCACTCTCCTCTGTGTTTACTGATCTTAGATATGCTGGCCTCCTTGTTGTTCTTCAAAACATTGAATGCTTTAATTCTCTCTTCTTAGAATACTATCCCCAAATATCCACATGGCTTACTTTTCTCTTCTTTCATGTCTTTGCTCAAATGACACTTCCTTAAAGTTCTTCCCTGACCACGTTATTTAAATTGCTTCCTATCTTCCCCCAGTTTCCTTTCATCAGTTTGCATTGCTTTATTTTTATTCATGAATCCTTGTCTTTTCTGAATTTCTCCTCTCACACATTCATGTACTTCAGAAATCTGTGTCGATCTTCTCTTCTGTGCCTTGTTTTGAGAGGAGCCCTGAGGATGTGATGGGAAGCAAATCAGGCACAGAACCTGTCCTCAAAGAACTGAGTCTATTGGGGAACACAGAAAAGGGAAGAAGGGATTATGGTTCATTGAGTTGAGTGCTGTGATGAAGGTGGGTATAGGGTGCTATGGAGGCAATAGGGAGCCACATAATCCAGCTGAGATTTCAAAGAAGATATCCTAGAGAGTGATAACTACCTGACACCTGAAGGTTAGGTAAAAATCACCTAAGTGATAGAAGTGTGGGCAAAAATTGTCCCAGCAGAGGGAAGAATATGTTCAAAGATTCAGAGGAGGAAAGAGAGCATTAGCACTTTTGAAGAACTGAAGGACACTCAGTGTGGCCAGAATGTTGTGCTTTCAGAGGGAAGGAAGGAAAGAATGAAAGAAGTTTCAGATGGTTTGAGAAGCAAGCATGAGGAAGACCATTAGGCCATATTAAAGAATTTGACCTTATTGCAATAGCAGTGGAAATCATTGAAGGGTTTTAAGCAAGGATGTGACTTGTTAAGATTTGTGTTTTTTAAAAATATCTATTGACTGAAAAGGGTAAGATTGAATGTCGAACAACCAGTTAAGATCCTGTGCAATAATGCGGGTGAGAAACAATGAAACAGTGAAGGCCGATAACAGTACATGGTGCTAAGAATGGAGGGAAGGGAAGGTGTCTGAGAGATGTTGATAAGGGAGCATGTGGTGATTAATTGGAAATGTATGGTGAGTGATTGGCAGGAATTAAACATGGCACTGGCATTTCTGGTTGGAACCATGGGAGTCATTTACTGAGGTCCGGAACATGAGATGGTAGGTGAGTTTGGGCAGAAAGATGATCAGTTCTGTTTTAAGATTCATGCAAGACCTGCAAATGGAGATGGAGTAAGTATCTCCAATTTCCCCCTGCAGTTATAAATCATTGCATTGCTGTTTTATGTTATGATGTAATCTCTTTGTGTCTTTAATAAACCTTCCCCTGTGCTTAAACTTGTAGCAGTGCATTGAATATTTGCTGATTCCTTATTTGCAGGGATCTCTAGTGAATATTTAGGCTGTCTTGGAATTTAGAACCTTATAATTTAAACAGATTCGCATGTATTATACTAACAGAGCACTTAACCTCTCTGGGCTTCAGGGATCTAGTAGAAAATAAAATAAAATTAACTGAACTTAAAGCTAGAAGAGATGAATGTGGGATGCACTTTAGTCATTAAATCACACTGTAGTTAAGGGTAGTAAGATGTGTACACATAAACTGCAGTGCATTAAAACAGCCTCAGTATCATGCAAGTACTTTGAGCTATCATCATATTCAATATTCCACTTCACTTTCTCAGTGAATGCATTCATCCTCATTATAATCTCTATCATCATTATAACTGACAATTATTGAACAAATACAGCAGGCTTTGTGCATTATCTCAATAAATCATCAAAATTGTCTTATGAGTTAGTTGCTATGTTAAGCCTGTTTTGCAGATGAGAAGTCTGAACTCTGGGAAGTTTAAGTATATTTTGTAAGGTCAAAAGAATAATAAGTGGTGGCACCTGACCTTAAAACCAGGTTGGTCTATATGATTTTGTATAAAACTTGTCATAGCCCATGTAAATCTCAATGCAAAGAACATATTGTAGCTAATATTGTACAATGCCTTACTGACTGCATGGTCTTTTTTATATAAACTAACTCACTTAATTCCACCTGTTTGGTAGACATGTGTAAATCAGGGAGAAAACTGTCTACCTCAGAGGGTTGTTGTGATTAAATGTGTTTCTACATAAATATTGTGCTTAAATGTGTTTTCTACATTGCCTGGCATAGTAAGTACTATGGATGTGCTATTTGATATTTTTCTTCTTCATCATCATCATCCAAAATTTTCATATAAATGAAGGAAGACAAGCAGAGTCACTTGCTCAAGACCACATAGTTAATGATAATGATGGAGCCAGGACGTGAATTTGAGCCTGGGTGATGATAGGGTTGAATGATCTTTATAAAGTGTTTCATCTTATAGAATCAGCTTCCTGGTAAATAAATGGTGTATGTTTCACAGCTATCACTAAATGGTAAAATTCCAGTTTTGTTATTGTTGTTTTGCTTTATTGGTGATCAACACATTAGAATGTTATAAGCTTATGTTCAAATACATTTGAATATGTATCTTTTGTTATGGACTCTAACTCAAAAGTCTAGGTAATATGTAACTCACCAAGTGACTTACACACACACACACTTATTAAAAATGTTCATTTATGAGTCCAAAATGTGGTTTACAGTGAAAGTTCATACAGCCATGAGCTTTGTGGAAAAGGGCAGACATCTGTCTTATACATAATTGGAATTCACAACACAGTATAGTACAGTTGTCAAGCATCTGTTAAAGGCCAAGAATGTATTAGAGCAAATTAGAAATTATAGACTGTCCCTTTGGATAAAGGAAACCCTCAGTATTATGAATAAAATGAAGCATCTCTAGGAAACAACTGTTAGGGAAAGAACAATGGTGGCAGATCACAGATACTGACAGGTCTCTGTGCTTTGGCAATGCTGAATATTTTTTGAGAATATTTTTATTATTCTGTTATTTGATATGTATTTCTTAGTCAGTGTTCTAGACGATGGAGACAGCATAAAAAAAAAAAAAAAAAAAAACAAACCTCAAAGACCCTGTCTTCATGGGCTTTACAGCCAAGTGGTAACTAGTGTTTATCAACATCCCTAAAATGGGAATAATACAGTGGACCACATGGAGCTTTTGGATAGAAACTAAGAAAGGGCTCCATATACACTTGTAATGTGTAAAACAAGTGGAACCTATGTCTTTTTTATCCAAAAGCATAATTCATAACAGAAACATTTAATAAATTGGACTTGAACAAAAGTAAAAACTTTTACTCTGTGAAAAACCCTGTTAAGAGGATGAAAAGGTTTGCAAACCATATATCCAACATAAGCATAGTATCTAGAATATATTAAAAACTCTCAAAACTCAGCAGTAAAAAAAACCTTCCAAATAATTCAACTAGAAAATGGGCAAAATACATGAAGAAATACTGTACCAAAGAGGATATAAGCACACAAAAAATATTCATTATCAATAGCCTTAAGGAAATGAAAAGAAAATCACAATGAGATATTACTACACATCTCAGAGTGGTTAAAATAAAAAAATAGCAACACCACCAAATGCTGATGAAGCTGCAGAAAAACTATATCTGATGGAAATACACATTGCTGATGAGAAAGTAAAATGGTACAGTAACTCTGGAAAAAATTAATCAGTTTCTTTAAAAAATATTGCAACTGTCATACTACTCAGCAGTTGTGAGAAATGAAAACTGATGTTCACACAAAAACTTGTCCAGGAATGTTTATAGCACCTATCTTATTTATCCAGTGCTGCTATAACAGAAATACCACAACTGGATGGTTTTAACAAAGAGAAATGTATTCTCTCACAGTCTAGGAGGTTAGAAGTCCAAATTCAGGGTGCCAGCTCCAGAGGAAGGCTTCCTTTTTCCGTTGGATCTGGCAGAAGGTCCTTGTCATCAATCTTCCCCTGCTCTAGAAGCTTCTCAGCACAGAGACCCCATGTCCAAAGGACGCACTCCTGGCTATACTTTCTTGGTGGTAGGAGGTCTCCCTGTCTCTCCACTCACTTCTCTTTTTTATATCTCAAAAGAGATTGACTTAAGACACAACTTAATCTTGTAGATTAAGTTCTGCATCATTAAAATAACTGCCTCTATTCCCACCTCATTAACATCATAGAGGTAGGATTTGCAGCACATAGGAAAATCACATCAGATGACAAAATGATGGACAATCACACAGTACTGGGAATCATGGACTAGCCAAGTTGACACACATTTTGGGGGAACACAATTCAATCCATAACAGCAGCTGTATTCAAAATGGCAGAAAACTAAAAACAACTCAGATGTCCTTCAATCAGCGAATGGTTAAACACACTGTGGTATATCTATAATTTGAAATACTACTCAGCAATTAAAAGGAGCAAACTATTGACAGGCATCACCTGCATAAACACACAGAAAGATATGTATTAGTGAAAATAGCCTATCCCAAAATGTTATGTACTATATGATCCCATTTATATAACATACTTGAAATGATAAATTATAGAAATGAAGAACACATTAATGAATTCTAGTGGTTAAGAAGGGAGTAGAGGCAGGCGTGGTCAACATGGCAGAGTAGTTAGATGCTTCCTATATCCCTCTTACAACAAAAACCTGGAAAAAAACAAGTGATATGATTCTATGTGAATATCTGGCAGCCCTGAACAAGGCAAGCTTAAGAAATCCATCTGAGTGATATGGGAGAGGGAGACTGTTGGGAAGAGGTGAGGAGGGCTAGAGCCGTGGTGGCGAAATTACAACGCCACAGCCACGTGGGTCCGCGATGTAGCAGGCAAACAGCTGTACTGTGTGCGCTCTTGGGAAGCAGTTGCCACATTGAGAGAGACCTGGCAGCAGAGATTCTGCTTGGACACTTCGAACCAGTGAAGAGCAACTCCCAGGAGGCTAGGATAAGTATATGTGAGCACCCTTTCGTGGGGATTTAAAAAAAAAAAAAGGCCCATTTGGGAAAAACCTCTCTCCCTTTTACCTCCTCCCTCCACGCTCTGCACTGGGAGTCTGCTGGGCCGGAAGTAGATCCCAAAAGGCACCCTGACCCATTCTCCTTGCCTTGGAGAGGGAACAAATAAGCGGCTGGCTCCCCTAGACCAGGAAGACAGGGTTGGCACAGCTCCTTTGCTGGGCACAGGTATCAGGGGTCCGCAGACTCTGAGTGCCTTATGCCTCTGTATAGACTTGTGGGGACCCATCTCAACAGCGTTAGTCCTCACTGCCACAGTACAACAGGGCAAGCATCTGAAGTTTAACTTCAACCTCTTCAGCTGTGAACTGGCAGATTTGTGACCCTCGAAACAGCCCTGCCCCTTAAGTAGTCACTTTTATCAATCTGTAGCAGGGTCTTGAGGACTGGTGGTAGCTCCTGAAGTGCCTAGTCACCTGCTACAGGAGTTCAAGGAAAAGTGGTGCCCTCGAGGCTTTTCAGCAACATAGTGGGGTGCTCTTAGCCTGGCTGCAAAACTCACCTACCTACTTGCCCCAGCTTATCTTTCACACTCTCAGGGGCAGTCATCAGCCCCCTGCCTGGCTCAGCATGTGATCTCCTACCACAGCCAGAGTCCAGTGCCTGCACCAATCACCCATGCCTCTCTAGGACTGGGGGTTGAGAGCCTGCATCACACACTTGGTGACCGACTGCCTGAACACCCGAGCTGAACCCATATAGGAAAATTTAACGGACTTTTGTGTGCACATACTTAGTTACAGAACTAACTACCTGGTGACAGGAAGTTAGAGATACAAAGGTGTCAAAAATCAAACTAGTGCGCATGAGCAGCCTATTGGGGCATATCAAAACAAAATAAAATAAGAAGCTAGGTCTCACTAAGCAAACACAAAACAAAATTATAATAAATTATTGACGGCTCGGAGACAACAGTCAATATCAAGTCACATAAATAAGCAGTCCATGATGGCTTCAGCAAGCTCCCAAAATAATAAATAATAAATTCTCTGGAGGAAGAGAACTTCTTGGAATTACCAGAGGCAGAATACAAAAGATTAATATACCGAGCTCTTCTAGAAATAAGAAAGGAAATTTGACAGAATGCAGGAACAGCCAGGCAACATACAGACACAGTAGTAGCGGAACTTAAAAAAGTTATTCAAGAACATAATGCCAAATTTAATAGGCTGCAAGAATCCATAGAGAGACAGCAATCAGAAATCCAGAAGATTAACAATAAAATTTCAAAATTAGACAACTCAATAGAAAGTCATAGGAGCAGAAATGAGGCAGTAGAAGTTAGAATTAGTGACATTGAAGGTAAAGCTCTTGACGCCAACTTATTTGAGGAAAAATCAGATAAAAGAGTTTAAAAAAATGAAGAAACTCTTAAGAGTCATGTGGGACTTTATCAAGAGAAATAATCTATCAGTGATTGGAGTACCAGAACAGGGGGGATAACAGAAAATACAGAGAAAATTGCTGAAGATTTGTTGACAGAAAACTTCCCTGATATCATGAAAGATGAAAAGATATCTATCCAAGATGCTCATCGAACCCCACATAAGCTAGATCCCAAAAGAAAATCACCAAGACATACTATAATCAAGCCAAAACCAAAGATAAAGAGAGAATTTTAAGAGCAGCTAGGGATAAAAGAAAAGTCATCTACAAAGCAGAATCAATTAGAATAAGCTCGGACTACTCAGCAGAAACCATGCAGGCTAGAAGGCAATGGGATAACATATTTAAAGCCTTGAAGGAAAATAACTGTCAACCAAGAGTTATATATCCAGCAAAACTGTCTCTAAAATATGATGGTGAAATTAGGGCATTTCCGATAAACAGAAGTTCAGGGAATTTGCAAAAACCAAACCAAAATTACAAGAAATACTAAAGGGAGTCCTACAGTTAGATAATCAGTAACACCAGCTAACAACGCAAGACTAGAACACAGCACAGAGCAAACAGATATTGACTCAAATACAGAATTGAAATTACATCAAAGCTAAAACATTGAAAATAGGGAAACAGATATCAATATGGTAAAAAAAAAAAAAAAGATAATATTAAAACAAAAAAAGAGGGACTTAAAAAATAGAGACATTTATTTTCTATATGGATGGGAAGTTAAGAACGTATAAAGTAATAAAAGACTGGTATAAACTTAGAAAAATAGGGGTAAATACTAAGGTAACCACAAAGTAATCTAACAACCCTACAAATCAAAATTAAAAAGTAGAAAAACATAAATACCCAGCAAACACAAAATCTACAACATAGAAAAAGATGAAAAACTAATACATAAAGAAAAATGACTCAGGACAGAAAATTAAGGAGACAAAGAAACTGTGAACAAGACACAAAAAGAGATATCAGGATGACAGCGCTAAACTCATACCTATCAGTAATTACGCTGAATGTAAATGGACTTAATGCACCAATAAAGAGAGGGAGAGTGGCAGATTGGATAAAAAAGCACGATCCATCTATATGCTGCCTACAAGAGACGCACCTTAGACTTAAAGACACAAACAGGCTAAAACTCAAAGGATGGGAAAAAATATATCAGGCAAACAACACTCAGAAAAGAGCAGGAATGGCAATATTAATCTCAGACAAAATAGACTTTAAAGTAAAATCCACCACAAAGGGTAAGGAAGGACACTATATAATGATTAAAGGGTCAGTACACCAGGAGGACATGACTATAAAAAAATATTTATGCACCCAACAACAGGGCTCCAAAATACATAAAACAAACTCTAACAGCTGTGAAGAAAGAGATAGACAGCTTCACAATAGTAGTAGGAGACTTCAGTACGCCACTTTCAGTGAAGGACAAAACATCCAGAAAGAAGCTCAACAAAGACACAGAAGAGCTAAATGCTACAATCAACCAACCTGATCTCATAGACATATACCGAGCTCTACACCCAACAGCAGCCAAGTATACTTTCTTTTCCAACGCACATGGAACATACTCCAGAATAGACCACATATTAGGCCATAAAGCAAGCCTTAACAAAATCCAAAACATCAAAATACTACAAAGCATCTTTTCTGACCATAAAGCCATAAAAGTGGAAATCAACAACACAAAAAGCAAGGAAAAAAAAAAAAAAATGAAACACGTGGAAACTGAACAACACCTTGCTCAAAAACTACTGGGTTACAGAAGAAATTAAGGATGGAATAAAGAAATTCATAGAATCAAATGAGAATAAAAACACATCTTACCAGAACCTTTGGGACACAGCAAAAGCTGTGCTCAGAAGTCAGTTTAGAGCAATAAATGCACACATCCAAAACCAAGAAAGGCTCATAATCAAAGCATTAACCCTACAACTGGAACAAGTACAAAGAAAGCAGCAAAAGAAGCCTACAGGTGCCAGAAGGAAGGAAATAATAAGAATTAGAGCAGAATTAAATGAAGTAGAGAATAGAAAAACAATTGAAAGAGTTAACAAGTCCAAAAGCTGGTTCTTTGAAAAGATCAACAAAATTGATAAACCATTGGCCAAACTGACACAAGAAAAACTGGAGAGGAAGCAGATAACCCACATAAGAAATGAGATGGGTGACATCACAACAGACCCAACTGAAATTAAAAGAATCATAACAGAATACTCTGAAAAATTATACTCTGACAAATTTGAAAACCTAGAGGAAATGGACAAATTTCTAGAAAGTCACTATCTACCTAAATTAACACAAGCAGAGGTAGATCAACTAAATAAACGCATAACAAAAGAAGAGACTGAAAAGGTTATTAAAAAACTGCCAACAAAAAAAAGCCCTGGCCCGGATGGCTTCACTGCAGAATTCTACCAATCTTTCAGAGAAGAGATAACACCACTACTACTAAAGGTATTTCAGAGCATAGAAATGGATGGAATACTCCCAATCTCATTCTATGAAGCCAGCATAACCCTGATACCAAAACCAGGTAAAGACACCACAAAAAAAAAAAAAAATTACAGACCGATATCCCTCGTGAACGTTGATGCAAAAATCCTCAACAAAATTTTAGCCAATAAAATTCAGCAGATTATTAAAAAAATAATTCACCATGACCAAGAGGGATTTTTACCTGGTATGCAGGGATGGTTCGACATTAGAAAAACAATCAACGTAATCCATCACGTAAATAAAACAAAAGACAAGAACCACATGATCTTATCAATCGATGCAGAAAACGCATTCAACAAAGTCCAACACCCATTCATGACAAAAACTCTCAAAAAAACTAGGAATAGAAGGGAAATTCCTCAGTAAAATTGAGGGCATTTATACAAAACCAATAGCCAACATCATCCTGAATGGAGAGACTTTGAAAGCATTCCCCTTGAGAACAGGAACCAGACAAGGATGCCCTTTATCACCACTGTTATTCAACATTGTGCTGGAGGTCCTAGCCAGAGCAGTTAGGCTAGAAAAAGAAATAAAGGGCATCCAAATAGGTAGGGAAGAAGTCAAAGTATCTCTATTCGCAGATGATATGATCTTATACACAGAAAACCCCAAGGAATCCACCAGAAAACTACTGGAACTAATAGAAGATTTCAGCAAAGTTTCAGGATACAAGATAAACATATAACAATCAACTGGATTCCTTTACACCAACCAAGAGAACCTTGAAGAGGAAATCATCAAATCAGTACCATTTACAATAGCCCCCAAGAAGATCAAATACTTAGGAATAAATCTAACCAGAGATGTAAAAGATCTTTACAGAGAAAACTACAAGACACTATTGCAAGAAACTAAAAGAGACCTGCATAAGTGGAAAAATATACCTTGCTCATGAATAAATAGGTAGACTCAACATAGTGAAAATGTCAATTCTACCCAAAGCAATCTACAGCTGCAATGCAATCCCGTTCCAAATTCCAGCAGCAATTTTAATGAGATGGAGAAACAAATCACCAACTTCATATGGAAAGGGAAGAGGCCCCGAATAAATAAAGCACTACTCAAGAAGAAGAACCAAGTGGGAGGCCTTATACTACCTGACTTTAGGACCTATTACATTGCCACGGTAGGCAAGACAACCTAGTACTGGAACAACAGATACATAGACCAATGGAACAGAGTTGAGAATCCAGATATAAGCTCATCCACCTATGAGCAGCTAATATTTGACAAAGGCCCAAAGTCCATTAATTGGGGAAAAGACAGTCTCTTTAACAAATGGTGCTGGCATAATTGGATATCTATATGCAAAAAACTGAAACAAGACCCATATCTCACACCACGTACAAAAACTAACTCAAATTAGATCAAAGACTTAAATATAAAATCAAAAACAAGATCATGAAAGAAAAAATAGGGACAACACTAGGAGCCCTAATACATGGCATAAACACAATATGAACCATAAGTAACAATGCACCAGCACCAGAAGAGAGACTAGATAAACGGGAGCTCCTAAAAATCAAACACTTATGCTCATCCAGAGACTTCACCAAAACAGTAAAAAGGCAATCTACAGAGTGGAAAAAAATTTTTGGCTATGACAAATCCGATCAGCGTTTAATGTCTAAAATCTACAAGATACTACAAAACCTCAACAGCAAAAAGACAACCCAATTAAAAAATGGGCAAAGGATATGCACAGGCACTTCACCAAAGAAGATATTCAGGCAGCTAACAGACACATGAAGAAATGCTCACGATCATTAGCCATTAGAGAAATGCAGATCAAAACTACAATGAGATATCATCTCACCCCAACAAGGCTAGCATTAATCTAAAAAACACAAAATAACAAATGCTGGAGAGGTTGTGGAGAGACTGGAACAGTTGTGCACTGTTGGTGGGAATGTAAAATGGTACAACCACTTTGGAAATTGATTTGGCGCTTCCTTAAAAAACTAGAAATAGAAGTACCATACGATCCAGCTATCCTGCTCCTCAGTATATATTCTGGAGAAACAAGAGCCGTCACACGAATAGATATATGCACGCCCATGTTCATCGCAGCACTGTTCACAATAGCCAAAAGATGGAAGCAACCTAAGTGCCCATCGATGGACGAATGGATAAACAAAGCATGGTATATCCCGATAAAGAACAATGATGAAGCTGTGAAACATCGTATAACTTGGTGGAAGCTAGAACTTATTATGCTGAGTGAATTTAGTCAGTCATAGAAGGACAAATACTGTATAAGACCACTATTTTAAGAACTCAAGAAAAGTTTTAAACACAGAAGAAAACATTCTTTCATGGTTACAGTGGTGGGGAGGGAGGGTGAGGGTTATTCACTAACTAGATAGTTGATAAGAATGATCTTAGGTGAAGGGAAGGATAGCACACTCTACAGGGGAAGCCAGCACAACTGGACTAAACCAAAGCTAAGAAGTTTCCTCAATACAATCAAATACTTTGAGAGACAGAGAAGCAGGGATGTGGAGTCTGGGGACCATGATTTCAGGGGACATCTATGTCAACTGGTATAACAAACCTTATTAAGAAAATGTTCTGCATTCTACTTTAGTGAGTGGCATCTGGGGTCTTAAAAGCTTGTAAGCGGCCATCTGAGATGCATCAATTGGTCCCAACCACTTGGAGTGAACAAGAACGAAGAACACCGAAGACACAAGGGAAGTATTTGCCCAAGAGACAGAATAGGCCACATAAACCAGAGAAGTCATCAGCCTGAGACCAGAAGAGCTAGATGGTGCCCAGTTACCACCAACGAACATCCTGACAGGGAACACAACAGAGGGTCCCTGATGGAGCAGTAGAATGATAGGATGCAGAACTCAAATTCTAGTAAGAAGACCAGACTTAATGGTCTGACTAAGACTTGAGGTGCCCCAGAAATCATGGCCCCTGGTCTTTCTGTCACCCCAGAAGTGAGACAGTTTCCGTGGCCAACCCTTCAGACAGGGATTGGACTGGACTGTGGGACATAAAGTGATACTTGTGAAGACTGTGCCTCTTAGCCAAGTATATATAAGAGACCAAAGGGGCAGCTTCTGTCCAGAGGTGAGATGGGAAGGCAGAGAGAGTTAGGAGCTGGTTGAATGTTCATGGGGAATCAGGGGCGGAGGGGAGGAGTGTGGTGTCGCAGAATGGGGTGAGTGGTTGTGGTCTCATAACAATGTATGTAAAAAAAAAAATATATGGGAGACTAACTTGAAATGTAAACTTCATTTAATTACAACAATTTTAAAAAAAGAAGGGAGTAGAGGCAGGAGAAAGGTAAGTGTGGCTATAAAAGTGCAACATGAGGATTCCTTGTGGATCTTGATTACATCAATGTCCATATCCTGGTGTAATACTGTAGTTCGCAAGATTTTACCATTGGAGGAAACTGGCCAAAGGATATAGAGATAGCTCATAATTGTTTCTTACAACTGAATTGAATCTATAGTTATCTGAAAATAAAAGTCACTTTAAAAAAAAAAATAATAATACCTACCTTCAAATTATAGTGGTCACAAAGGTTAAAATAATTATGTAAAGTCTTAAAAACTCAATGCTGTCTACATAGTTCTCAAAAAGCATCAGCTATTTTTGTTTTCATTTTGTATAATGAGTGAATGGGCAAAGGAAAGAAACTTCCACAGATATTGCCTAGAAACAATGATTAATTAAATAGGGTTTTAAGGTATAAGGCGAAGAGTTGGTAAATGCTCTCCAAAGAACTGAGTTTATTCCTTTTTGTTCCCTTGTATTCTATACCTTACATCAATAAAATAATCATTTATTGAGCAGTTATTTTATGTCAGATCACAGGTTGTGATGTTACATAAAACATAGTATTACTATGGGGAAACATTTATTTATCAAGGTGTGTGTGTTGGAGTGATATCTGTTCTCTTTACTTGGGCAACATCGGTGAACACAACAGACCAAAAAAACCTGCCCTAATGGAATTTTCCTTCTAGTATCTACATTGACAGTTCAATACGAGTAACATGCAGGTAAAATATAAATTACATTTTACCTTAGCAACAGATGCATGTACAAGAAAATACCAAGGAGCAATAAATTAAATCTGATGTTGGAAGCTGTCCTGGACACTGTAGGTTCATGAAGAGGGTGCTTTTGGAGCTAGGATTTGAAGAATCTGTAGAACTTTACTAGGCATCTAGAGAGGGGACAAGCTTTTGGGGTAGAGCAAATAGCATGTATGAAGTCACTGTTATGTGAGAGTCTGCACAAAGTTCAGAGAAAGTGATCAAAGACATAGAGCCAGGAGGGGTAGCCAAGAAGGAAAGGGAACTGACAGGGGAGAAATAGGGAGTGAGGAGGGTAAAGGAAAGTAATAAACTTGAATATTGGAGAGCCTTGAAGGTCAACTCAGAAGAAGGTATTTTAAATTGATTTAGAAGGCAATGTAGAGCAAATGGAGCAAGTGTGGAAGAAACTGTGCAGTCACTATCAAAAAAGCTATCAAAATGTTAGCGCATAATTTTTTCTTAATAAACCCGTGTTACCCTAAGCCTGCCATTCTATTGTCCTGGGATTTTGTTGGTTGGTAATTTTAGTGGCTGGATTATTTTGTTGGTTGGTAATTTGCCATTAGCTTCCTAATTACTGATGGATTCTAAGACATGTCCTCTTAGATATCTGCCTGACTATGGGAGACTAGAGCTGATTTACGGTGTTTGGGGATGTTTTCTGCCTCCATTTCCACCCCAGTGCATTGGTGGCATTGTTTTTTTCCAAATCATAAAAAAAAATTTGAAAAGTTGGCATTTGTAATAGATTTTGTTTAGAGCATCTCTTCCCTTTCGGGTTAGGTTTTGCATTCATTTCAGGCTGCAGTGTTCTGTGCTTTTGTAGAAGCCTCTCAGCAGAGTCTCCTGAATGTTTGAAATCCTTACCTGTGTTTGTTTAAAACAAGTAGCCAATTCCAAATTCTCATGTTTTTCTGTAAACTGCCGTCTTCAATATTTCATTCATTATTCCATGGGCAGCTTTTGAGTGCCCACTACGTGCTGGATTTTGTATTATATGCTGGCGATACCCTGTAGAAGTTAGGGTCTTTATTTTCAAAAAGCCCACAGCCTTATGGAAAGAGCGAAATCGGATGTGGTATTGGCTATAATAGATTGGGTGCAATCTATATATTAGAATGAGGGCTTTGGAGTAGGTAAAATCTTCAGTCTGCCAGGTGATGAGGCAGGGGATGAGCATTCTGAGCAGAGGACAATGCCTGTGCAAAAGCAGAAAGACCTAAGAGACCTTGGTTATCCAGAAACTCACAAGAAGTAGGATCTGGCTGAATCTGGGTGTAATGGAGGAAATAATGAAAATAGGCTCAAGAGGGAGGCAAGGAAGAGATCCTCAGGAAGATTATATTCCACACTAAAGAGTTTGAACTTTATCCAAAAGGAAATGAGGAGCCATGGGAGGATTCTGGCCCGGAGAGTAGAGAGTGGGACGCTAGGGCAATCGATCTAGTATCTTCACATTTCCTCTGATCAACCTGCATTCTCCTTGCACTCCGTTCATCAGCTACCAAAGATTCTCTCTCAAAAGACAAGGCTCAGTCCCTTTGTATTCCAGTACTAGCTACTTTTCCACCAAACCTCAGTGTCCTTGCCAGGGAGAGGGTTCTAGCCCCTGCTGATTATGGAACTAGGGAGATTCCTAGCTGCTGATTGATTTGATTTGATTCCACTGGAGTACATGTAATGTCATGCTTCCAAGTGAAAGATATTTTCTGAAAATCTTTCAATCTCCCCAAATTACTTAGCTTTAGACATTTACTCCTGGCTTCGCTGGACTCTAAATAACCCAGTTTGGGAGAATATTCTTGGCATGTGAAGCTCTGGTCGTCAAGATTTAA
Organism: Dugong dugon; assembly: GCA_030035585.1. Taxonomy (NCBI): domain Eukaryota; kingdom Metazoa; phylum Chordata; class Mammalia; order Sirenia; family Dugongidae; genus Dugong; species Dugong dugon. Next base: position 66,529,878 of record CM057467.1, read on the forward strand.
CAGTTACTTTGATTAGATCTCTCAGAGTGTTAGAAGCTGTCCCAGTGAAAAGGAAAAAATTAAAGCTAGAGCATGTTGTTAGAAAAAAACACTGCTTTCTTGAGATCCTGATACAGTTTTCTGCAAGGAAAGTTTATTCTTTTTAATAATAGAGAAAAATACATATAGGAATAAAATGGCAAGATCACTGGAGGTTGTGACCCTTCTTTCAATAGATAGGAAAGTAGGTAGGTAGGTAAATAGACGATAGATAGAATAACTTTTGAATAAAACAATGATGATTATAATAACATTTTAAAAGAATCAACAATTTAAGGAAACACTTTTCCAAATCATACCATTGTTAATTTTTTCAACTAAATTCTTTAATCTATTTATGTATATATACAGTTTTCATATAATTTTACATAAAAAAGATCATATTTGCAGGTTATTTTAAAATAAACTTTTTTTAGTCTATAATAGTTTTAGATTTACAGAAAAATTGTGAAGATAGTAGAGTTCTCATATACCCCATGTGCAGTTTCCCATTATTAAAATTATATATCTAATATAGTACATTTGTCACAATTGATGAACCAATAGTAATACATCGTTGATAACTAAAGTCCACATTTTATTCATATTGCCTTAGTTTTTTTTTAATCTACTGTCCTTTTCTATTCCAGAAGCTCATCCAGGCTACATTGCATGTAATTATCATACCTCCTTAGTCTCCTCTTGGCTGCGACAGTTTCTTAGCCTTGGGAAACCTTGACAGGTTTGAGGAGCAGTGGTCAGGTCTTTTCTAGAATATCCCTCAATTGTGATTTGTCTGATATTTTTCTCATGATTAAACTGGGGTTATAGGTTTGGGGAAGGAAGACCACACTAGCAAAAGTGTCATCCTAACAACCTAATTTATCACTGTTGATGTTAAACCTTGATCACCTCACTAAGATAGGGTTTGTTGGGTTTCGCTACTGTAAAGTTACTCCTTTTCCCTCTTTTCTCATGCTATACTCTTTGGAAGGAAGTAATATTCACAGCCCACATTATTAAAAAGCAGGGAGTTATGCTCCACCTCGTTGAGGGCAGAGCATCTACATAAATTATTTGCAATTCTTCTGCCTAGGATATTTGTTTCTTCTTCACCATTCATTTATTTATATCAATATGTGCTTGTGTATATTTATTAGCAACAATTGTGAGGATAGTGGAGGACCAGACAGTGTTTCATTCTGTTGTACATAAGATTACTATGAATTGGAACTGACCCGACGGCACCTAACGACAATGTTTATTTTATATGTTATTATCCAAAACTATCTTTGTTTTATTGCTCAGGTTGCTCCAACTTTGACGACTGAGAGATCTTTCAGTTAGTTGCTGCATTTCTTTGACATGCAATCATCAATGCGCTGTTGTTTAGAATATCCTTAGTTTACGGCATGGCAAGATGCTGCAGGTTCATCTTGTATATTTCCTACCCAAGTCCTAGAATCAGCTATGCACCAGGGAGCCCTGATTGCTTTTATTGGAGAATAGTATTAGAAACCAAGATATGGGTGCTTGGTGTGTTTATTGTTACTGGGATTTCATAGCTTTTAGGCTCTTGCAGCTGACAGAATAAGGAAATAACTGGTGGTATATATGTGTATCTATAAATATTACTATGTGAATCATCTGTATTATCTATATTACGCTAAACATAAGTTCGTACTTACGTCTCCAACTCTAATCCATAACCACAGAGATAGCTCTAGCCTCCACCCTTGCTTATCTGTACCCTCCCACTCTAACTGTAAGAAACTTGACTCACACCATCTGCTATCCATTTCCTTAATAGTTAAATTCCAGTGTACGTATATAGTGGTTGTAGAATTGTTAACCCCTACTCCCATAGGAAACAACGTTATCAACTAGTGTGTAATGCTTATGTATAACTCCTTGCTGTTTTCTTAATATGTTCTTAAAACGAAGTATGTTGAAGATATCCTTTCAAGTCAATAATACAGACCTATATCATATATCTATAGATATAGACATAAATACACACACATGTGTATGTGTGTGTGTTTATGTGAGTGTGTATAGACTCTCATGTCTTATAGACCATTGTAAGGATTGTGGCATTTTTTATGAATGAGGTGAAAAGCTGTTATGGGTGGTAAATAGAATGATCCACTAAACTATTTAAATATCACATTGGCTGCTGTATTGAGAATAAACTGGAGGGAGGCAAGGACAGGAGGACAGTAAGTAGTCATTACCCCTAGCCAATAGATGTTGGTAGCTTGGGCCTGGGTACTATTAGAGGAGTGTTGAGAAGTGGTCATATTTTAAAAATTAAGCCAGTGGAATTTTCTGATGGGTTGACTCTGATTGAGAGAAATTAAAATGTCAAGGAGAACTTTGGCCTTAGTTACTAGAAATATAAGCTATTAAGTGCTGACATGGGGAAGACTGCAGGGAGAGCAGAATGTTTTGTTTTGTGGGGGGATGATCATAATTAAGAAATCTGTTTTTTGCATGCTAAGTTTGAGATTTAGCATGCAAAAACAGATTCAAAAGGAGGTAGCCATCAACCAGTGGATGGTCACCAGGTAGAAGAGAGGAGGCCACGAGGATTCAGATGGTCTACTTTATTTACAATGACTAAGAACCTATCAGTGAGTCACTCAACAGATCTTCAGAGCCAGAATGTTCTCCAGATCCCAGATCCACAACTCAAATACTCAGATTTACCCCTCTTCATCATATCACCATTTTTCCTCTGCTTTAAACCTATCCCAGTTTCTTTACAGACTTTCCTTCAAGGTGCACGTATTTGAATCCATGCTGCTCAGCTGTTTTGTCTTGTGATAATATTATAATGAAGTAGACTCCCATAACTGAGGCACCTAGGAGTAGTACTGATACAGCTTAGGTTTATTTGGGGATTTGCTCCTTTTGGTTGAAGTCCTTTTCTGTTTTTGGCTCATTCTGTAGGGTCCTTTCCCATTTTATTTTGTCTGTTTAGCCCAAGGCTTTAAACCAGTTCATTCCAGTTGTAACCCCTGCTGATAATTTGCATTTCTAAAAAAGAGTTCCCAAGAAGTCATACATAAGAATGACCTGGGGACCCTGTTAAATTCTGATTAACTATATCTGGAGTGGAAATGCAAATTCTCCCAGAGAAAACACATTCTGCTTTTCCTAAGGAATGTACATCTTTTCCCTCTAATAAAATAGAATCTCACTTCGAATCTATTTTATCTGAAACAAACTTGATGTATTTAAGTATGGAGGATAGAGTTTTGTTTTGTTTTTAATGATCCATTTAATAATTAACATTTGTTAACCTTGGGAATATCATTTGACCTTTCTGGCCTCAGGGTTCTCATAAGTAAAAATGGGGTTGATGGTATCTAAATACAAACCGTGCTGATAGCAACTGATATTTCCTAATCATTTTCACATCAGTCTCATTTGATTTTCACTCCAGTCCTGTGTGACTGGTGTAAATCCCCACAAAAATAAAGAAACAGAGACTCAGAGCTATTTAGAAAATTACACAAAACCATTTTGTTATTCCTTCAACAAACATGTACTTCATGCATAGTAATATACCAGGAGCTGTTCAAGGTGCCAGTAATAAAAAATAAATAATGGCAAATGCTCTCCCATCACAGGGTCTACCTATGATAAAGGGCACGGTGCCCACAGAAGCAATTCTAATGCAATTTGAAAAGCATTTAGCAATCCAATTTACAGGGATTTTATAAAGATATGAGATACTATACAAAAAACTCTTGTACCATTCGTGTAGGAGGTATACAATAGATGTTAACCTGTATAAGTGTTATTATGATTAGTAGCATTTGAGGTAAGCACAGTTATATCTATTGCCATTTATAGAGTGCCTACTATGTTCTGTAAGTATATTACTTTTTTGGTTAGAATGATTTGATTGCAAGTAATAGACACCAATAGAAGCTGGCTTATGCAGGAAAGAGAAGACCTTATTTTAAAAGATACAGAGGTATCTTGTGGAACCAGCCCAAGGGCAGACAGGCAGCCAAGTCTCACAAAAGAAGCAGAACCAGGAGAGGGGAAAGTCACGAGGAGCCCAGGGACTTTTCTCTCCAATTCTGTCTTAGCTTCTCTCTGCACATCGGTACCATTGTTTTATTTTTCTGCATATCAGCTTTCTCTGCTACTTGGTCCATATTCTGGAAAATCTCTGCTCTCTGCCTCTTTGATTTTAGTTTACGTTTTTGTTTCTCTGTTTCTGTTGTTGTTTATGTGTTACTGTTTTTTAGCTTAATTCCGCAGTTTTTTTTAATCCCGCGTTAAAAAATCAGCCCAGAATGAGATTGATGACTCTCAGGCTCAGTTCCAAATTCCTGGTGAATGACTTCTGACTGACCCAGTTTAGAGTCCACTCAGCTGTGCTTTGGGGACTAGTGGAGTGGCACACAGACACCTACTGAAAACATACTTCTGAAAACCTATTCCGTCAAGAGACAATGAGGGCTATTTTCAGAGCATAAGGAAGAGTTATGAACTGAGCATACACCTCAAAAAGGATATATTATCTCCAGGCCCTACAAGAACTTCTACAAGGTAGAATCAATTCTCATTGCACAGATATGGAAAATTAGAGTCTTGAATTTATTCATTCAATAAATACTTATTTTAAGGAGCCCTGATGGCATAACACTTAAGTGCGCAGCTGCTAACTGAAAGGTCGGTGGTTCGAACCCTCCCACTGGCTCTGTGGAAGAAAGCCACGGCAATCTGCTTCTATAAAGATTACAACCAAAAAGGAAAAAAACCCTGTGAAGCAGTTCTACTCTGCCACATGGGGTCATTATGAGGCAGAACTGACTTGATGGCACCCAACAAAAAATACCTATTGGGTGCCCGCTATATGCAAAGCATAGAGCTAAGTGATGAGAAAAAGCAGTTTTTACCTTATAAATATTGCTTTCTATTAAGAGTTACAGTTGTTAGATAAATTATTATATAACAAATATTTAATTTCAGTTGTAATAAGAGCAGTGAAGAAGTACAGCGTCTGTGAGGGCGTATAATGAGGGAATGGACCTGCTTTTAGAGGTGGTTGTGGAGACATGAGACAATGTTACCTTATGGAAGTAGATTAGAGTGGAGTTCTTAAGGATAAGTAGCAGTTAATTAATGGATGAAGGATGGGGCAGGGAATTTTTCAGGCAGAAAGTATAACATGGGAGGTCAGAAAGAGGAGGCTGACCACTGTGGGCAGAGTCCTAAAGAGGAAATGGTGAGAATGGTGTACAATTAGGGATTTGAGATAGGCAGGGGCTAGATCAGTCAGACATGTGAGCATATGAATTTATTCTTTACCTTAAGTACAATGGAAAGCCACCTTTAAAGTTGTTAAAACAGAAGAGTGATATGGTGAAGTTTTGTGTTTTATGAAGTTACTCTGTCTACAGTGTGGAAAATTGATTGAAGGAGGACAAGAGTGGATTGGGGAAGATAATTCCGAGCCTATTCCAGTAGCCCAGGAAAGAGAGAACAGGAGATGGAATGTTGGAAATGAGTAATAAGGGGACAGAAAAACATATATTTCTATATGAATTTGTTAAATTTTCTTGTTATAATAGGTCAGATGCAGTATAATAGGTCTAAAAGCCCTGGTGGCGCAGTGGTTAAGAACTTGGCTGCTAACCAAAAGGTCAGCAGTTCAGATCTGCCAGTCACTCCTTGGAAAACCTGTGGAGCAGTTCTACTCTGTCCTATAGGGTTGCTATGAGTCAGAAGCAACTTGATGACACCTAACTACAACAATAGCCACTCAGATACAAGAGCAGTTGTTGAGCTGAAACTTAAATCCAGGCTGCCTAACGCCAAGTCTTTCTGCATCTTATGTGGCCTGGATATGCCTGAGATAATGTGTATATTATTATTTATCATCATATGGTGCTATGGAGATACGCGGAAAGGCAAATAAGACAACAGTGCACTGTTTAATAATAGCTAACTGAGAAGGAAAGAAAAAAGTATCTCCTGAGACAGAAAATGTTGAATCTAGATTCAAAAGACAAAATGGTTTGCATTCCTTCAACATTTTTTTTTTTTTGCTTCTTTGTTTACTTTACTATGAAACATTATGCATACACACAGTTTCTTTAAAAAAGAGACACCAGGTTTTTTTTTTTCCTATTTAAAGAAAGCATTGTTGGCCAGGTTTTTTAAAAAGAAAAGTATAGATGGAAGACCTAGGGGGAAAGAAAAAATTATTTGCCAACCTACAGAAAAGGAGCAGAGTGATGCAGAAACATGTGTTATATCTTTTATTTTGCAGCAATAGCCAACGTTTTCATCTCTTCAGGGGTCTGCTCAGAAAATCTCCTTATCTCGAATGAAAGCTCCCCCACTGCTAAACCCATTATCAGAGGAAAGCTGGTGAAGGCAAAACTGCAGCCACAAGGGGCCAAGAAATAGAAATTTGAAATTTCCCCAAATATTCTCCCTTTCCTTAAATGTTATGTTAACTTATTGGTTATGTGACGTTGGGCAAATTACGTAATCTCTCAGTGTCTCAGTTCCCCATCCAGAAAATGAGAAAAATAATTATACTTTTCTTACAAATCAAAAACCAAGCCTGTTATTGTCAAGTGGACTTCAAGCCATGGAGACCCCATATGTTACAGGGTAGTACTGAGTTCCGTGGGTTTTCTTGGCTGTAATATTTAATCTCTATTGAAGCAGATCACCAGGCCTTCCTTCCGTGATGCCACTGGATGGGTTTGAACCACCAATCTTTTGGTTGGTAGTCAAGTGGAAATTGTTTGTGCTACCCAGGGACTTTAATTTCATTATAGGGTTGTGTTAAATATATAATGAGGGCCAAATGATTGATTGTTCAGATGGAGAGAAAAATAGTGTTTTTTAAGCTCCTACTTATTTTATAGCTCAGAAAATAGTGAAGGGAAGTGTGAAATCTTGGAGAAGAGCCCCAGTGAATTAATGGCACACACACAACTCATAATCCATGAAATTCATTATATACAATGTACTACAGCTCAAGGAAGAAAAAAGATGATTAATATGTGGTCCCCAACCTCCCTCTTCCCATTTTCTCTTGACCTATTTGAATTAGATATTCAGCCCCACCTCTCCATCAAAATAGGTCCTATCAATATTGCCTATGACCGCAATTTCATAAACCCCAAAGTAAATCCTTAGTCCTCCTCTTACTTGATCAATCATCAGCATTTTAAGTGGATCATCAGTCTCTCCTCCTTGAAATATTTCCTTCTCTTGTCTTCTAGGACGTTGTTCCATCTGCCCTCCTCTTCACAGACCATCGTCTTCTTTGTTGGCACTTCATAATCCCCTCAACCTCTAAAAGTTGGAATGCTCTAGGGTTCATTTTTTTTCCCAGATTTCCTCTAGTTTCTCCATTGTTACTCACTAGGTAGGTGATCTTCTCCAGTTGCATGGCTTTAAATATCGTCTATAGCATTTTGGGGTTTTATATCTCTAGGTCAGATCTCTCCCCCTAACTCCAGACTTTCGCATCCGGCTGCTTATTTGACATGACCGTTGGGTTGTCTTAATAGGTATCTCAAAATTAATTACGATTTCAGAAATTGAATTTTTATTCCCACCACCTCATAACCTAACTCATTCCAATCTACTTCCTCTTAGATAATTTCAACTTCATCTTTCCAGTAACCCAAGCAAACACTTTGAGGTCATCCTTTGTACCTCCCTTCTCTCAAACACCACATTGAATTCATTCTGGTGTTTCTGTCTTTACAATATATCCACTCCTCACCAACTTTACCTCTACTTCTCTAGACCAAGCCTATATAACATTTTGCCTTGATTAACAGAAGAATCTGTTAACCTGTCTCCCTGCTTCCCATTTTCTCTCCTGTCTATTCTCAGCACAACATAATAATCCCTTAAAATGTAGATCTGATCATGACACTCCTCTGCCTAAATTTTTCCAATGCCTGCCCATTTCACTGAGAGTAGTATCTGAATGTCTTACAAGGGCCCATGCGAACAAGGCATCCTGTGCTCTGAATGCCTGTGATTTCACAGGCCCCATTTCCTCCTCATACTTATCTGTTTACTCTGCTCCAGCTACACTGGTCTCCTTGGTCTTCCTCCTTCTCAGGGCTCAAGTTTCCTCTGAATTCTACCCCCACAAGCTTTCTATATGACTTACTTGCACTTTAGCTTCAAGTATCAAATGAAATGTCTCAGTATGGCCTTCATTAACCACTCTGTACCTTTTGGGATAGTTCTCTTAAGGAGAGAGTTTCAGTATGTGGAGACAGGGAAGAATATTTCCAGAAGAGAAACAGCAGAGGGCAAAGGACAATGGTGGATAGTGTTTTCAGGAATATGGAATAGTCAGTGATATGGCTCAGGGCGGCTGCAGGACAAGAATCATAGCAGGCATGCGGGGGAAGAGGTTGACAATGTCAGTTAAAGTTAAACTACAAAGGCTTAACTGCAGGCTAAGGATCTTGACCTTCGTGATATTGGCCAGAGATTCTCAGTTATCACAAGATGCTCCCCTAGGAAAGGTTCTAAAGACTAATAAGTTTGAAAAATTCTTTAAGTATTTTTTTAGCGATCTACATTGCACGTCATCTTAGTCAAGCTGATGAAAGATAAGGAAGGTGTTTAACTTAGTTGAAATCTAGAATTTTCCAAAAGTTTGCAAAACATACAAACACTTCTTTCTTTCCTTCTTTTTTCCCCCCTCTCAACATCTGTTTGAATCCCATAGAACATCACTGCAGGGAATACTTTGGAATTTGGAGAGCTTAAGCAAGCAACAGGCATGATCAATTTTGCCTTTTAAAAGGTCACTCTGGTTAAAATGTTAGGTCTAAAGTGGAAGCAGTCAATCTGGAATCAAGGAGATGAAATAAGAAGCTGTTGCAGCACACTCATTGGAGAGAATGAAGTAGAAGTTGGGTGCTAATGATGGAAGTGAATAAACAAGGGAGGTGTGAACAAGTATAAAAGAGATGATTTGTTGAGATTTGACGATTTATGGGATTACAGGACAAGAAGATGAATCTTGTGTGTTACCTGTGCTTCTGGATTTCTGAAACTTGGTGGATGGTGGGGCCATTTCATAGAAAGAGAGACAGATTGGAAAAGGAAGATGATACAGATGACAAATTCACTTTATGGTCCTTTGAGATTAAGTTGTCTATAGAAAAGACAAACTAAAATGTAGAGAACCAGCCAACTTTCTACGAAAATTCCCTCTGTTGTCTCCTCCTTATAAAGCCAGCGCCAGATGGTTCACTCTGCCTTGCCTCACTCAGTGTTGCTCTGCACATCTCACTCTCCAGCTGTCCTGAGCCCGTGGCCATTCTCCAAACATGCTGTGCACATTCACAGCTACGTATATTTGCTTTCACTGTTCTCTCAGCCCAGCATGACCTTCCTGACTGTATGAGTTAGAAATTGGCTTTAACTGGTAGGGACAGAGGCCCAACTACATTGACTTAAATATGTAAGGGTTTATTCTCTCCTATTTAAGAAAAAAAAAAAAAAAGAAGAAGAAGAAGAAGAAGTCAAAATGGGCAGCACTGGGATGATGTTTTGACCTCAGAAGTTTACCAGGAAAACCAAATTTTCTACCTTTCTGTTCCACAGTTCTTAGCAAGCAGCTTCTATCCTCAAAAACTCAAGACGGCTTGTGGAGCTCGAGCCATTAAATCCACATTCCAAGCAGGAAGAAGCGAAAGAGGAGGGGGAAATCATATATCATCTGGCCATTTTAAGAAGCTTTCCCCAATATTCCACCCAACCGCTCTTCTTTATATCTCATTGGCTATCCCTAGGTGTGTGTTGTTGGGTGACGTCAGGTTGATTCCGACTCATAGTGAGCTTGTGTGACAGAGTAGAACTGCTGCATAGGGTTTTGTTGGCTGTAATCCTTACAGAAACAGATTGCCGTGTCTTTCTCTTGCTCAGCCGCTGGGTAGGTTCAAACCACCAACCTCTCGGTCAGCAACCAAATACTTAAACTTTGCGTCACCAGAGCTCCTTTCCCTACGTGTAGGGGGCTGAAAAATTTAATGTAGTATTTTCCTGTGATGCGTTGCTGCCTAGAAAATAAAGGAGGGGTGTTGGAGGATGGGTTTTCTGTTTAAAAGGAAGAAGAAATTGCATAAAAAAGAACAATCTTTGCCACATTAACCTTCACCTTTTGCAACTCTCTTGGAAATCCTGGTGTGTAGTGGTTAAGAGCTACAGCTGTTAACCAAAAGGTCGGCAGTTCAAATCCACCAGGCACTCGTTGGAAACTCTGTGGGGTGGTTCTACTCTGTCGTATAGGGTCGCTATGAGTCAAAATCGACTCAACAGCAACGAGTTTGGTTTGGTTTTTGGTTTTTGCAGCTGTCTTCAGGATTGATCCAACTTCCAATCAACCACCACTTCCTTGAAGAGAACTTCAACTTGCACTTTTTACACAGCAGCTCATTTCTTCAGGAGTATACACACTGCCTTTCTGTTTAATGTTTATTTACTTCATTCTTGCCTTATCCTAACTTGTTCTTCTGCTCATTCCTGTCAGCAACTTGAGAACAAGACCCATTTTTTAATTAGTCCCTATGTCCTCTTTTGCCATCTCTGAACCTGAGAGCCTGAGATCACCTCTAATCCCTTGCAGAAACTGAGAAGGAAAAGTTGTGTCTCACGTTGGTTCTAAAACTTTTAGGGGGACATCAAAATCACAGGAGGGTTTATTAAAATATAGGTGGCTAGGCCCCAGTCTCCAAGTTTCTGATTCAGTAGGACTTGGGATGGGACCTAAAAAATGTATTTCTAAAATTTCCCAGGTAATGCTGGTCCAGGGACTCTACTTTTAGAACCTCTGTTTTAAGAGATCTCCTACAAAGTCTACTCCCCCACTAGATCTCAGATCACTTTCTTAGTACCAGGATGGCTGGCTGTACTCTTATCTGCCTCCTCACAGACCCCGTGTTTTCCTCTTCTTTGGACTCTCACCCTTTTTTTCTGTCAGGGAAAACATCCCTAATAAGTTGACAGCTTGTCAGGTGAGTAAGCCTTGCAGTGTAAATGGGAGATGGGCTGATGAAAGCCAAAAGCATATTCTGGGATAACCACAATACACATAGTTTTATCCAGCCTTGCCTATTTCAGACTTTACCACCATGACCTTCACACAACATTCCTTCTTCTCTCCCTTGCAACCACATTTAGGCAGTCCCACGCTACCGATTCCCCAGTCAGCCCAAATGAGTGTTAATTCTCTTCTGGGAAGTCATGCTAGTCCTGATAAGGGCCCCTCATTGCTAGGAGAAATGCTAACCTCACACAAATCCTCTCAATGATGTTTGTGAAATATTTCACTTGAACTAAAAGATTTTCTCCAGGCCAGTTATTATTGTCATTAACATTTAGATAAGTTGGCTGTTCCCTGCTCTGTATTACTCTGTGTTCTATTCCCTCATAATGGAGTAAGATAGGGAGGAGTGAGGAGTCTCACACCAAATGTTCTATGTTAATGAAGTCACCTGCTTTATTTAGGATGGTTTCTATATTCCATGCAGCTAGAATCAACTGTACTCTCCACCAGCACCTGTACTTCCTTCTGCCTTCCTATACTAGGGCCCATGGTGACTCTGAACACTTTTGTTCCTCATCCTATTGCTAGCCAAGAGATGGTTCATCTTGCTCTATCATGTGAGCAGGGGCTAATGCCATCTTCTGGGGCTCCAAATTTACATTTTTTTTTTTTTTTTTTTCCTGTGTGGCTCCCTGATTACTAGCCCAGTTTCCATCTCTGGCAACCAGGCCTGCAATCATGGACCCAAGAGTCAAGATTTGAGCATTTGCCTTGCTCTCAAATCACAGCAAACGTAAATCCTCTCTCATATTTCTCAAACTTTAGTGGAAATGCCTAGATCTCTATTCTATGTCTATCACATACTTTTTTTTTTTTTTTCCCAACTAGTTACCCAGGCTTAGCTATAATTATGGCCAGTGTGTCTTTATCAGAAAGCCTAATCTAGTGGTGTGCAATGGGCTTTGGAGTCAGACAAAATGAGTTCCAATGTTATAAACATCAGGGGCAGCAGGTTGAGGAAGAGGAGAGCTGGATTCAACCTGTGGAGCGTAGATGGCTGTGCATGACTTTCGTGGCCAGCTGGTGTAGGGAGAAGTTATTCAGCCCTCAAGGGAGTGGGCAAACTCTTGAAAGGAATAGCGTTACTTATGTGACCGTTATAGGTAAGGCACTTTACAAATGTGGTTGATGCTCTGCTTCACCACGCTGTGAATATAAAGTGCAGTCTTTACTTCTAATAGCCTGCAGTACAATGGCTTGAGTCTCACTGATTTCATTGGCCAACCCCCAACTAATTTTATCACCAATTACATTTTTAGTTGTTTATTTGTTGCTGTTTTTCATTTCTTACTAACTTTGAAAATATTCAAATCTACAGGAAAGTTGAAAAAAAAAAAAAACAGTATAATTCTTTACTCGTACTCACCAGTTGACATTTTCTCATATTTGTTTTAAGCATCTCTTTTTTCTCTCTCTCATCCTCTCTCTCTCTAGATACACAAACACACACCCACTTTTTTTTCTTCTGAGCTATTTGAAATAAGTTGCAGAGTATGGATAAAGTTAATCTCCCCCTTAGAAACTTTCACTGAAGTAAACCATTGCCTCCTAAGGTAAAAACATTTTCACAGTCTAATGTGAAAACTCTTTTTTTTTTGGCTTGAGCCCGTGGACTCGGTGGAGAGTGACTGGAAACCCCTTCCTGGAACCTGAAGCCTGTGTTTCCAGGCCAGTCAGATCTCCTCACGACCCTTCCTAAAAGCTAGGAGGAACACACACAAGTCAAGTCTGTAGGAATAGTTGAGTGAGCACATGTTTGTCACCATATCAAGACCCTTTTAAAAATGAAAGTAAATGCTCTTAACTTAGGGTGCATGGTAGGCATAGAGCGGGATGGCCCTGGGAACTGGGGAAGTACGGTCACCCGCAGGCCACAGCACTTTGTGTGGCCACAGGCTATAAGAGATACGTAGGTACAAGGTTTAGCTCTGCCATTTTTTAGTTTGTGGCTCTGGCCACATCACCTATCCCTGGCCTAATTACTTTCCATTGTTGCCATGTTGCAAACAAAAACAAAAGTACAACAAACAAAACATATTTGTTAAAGTGTTTGGAAAACTGCAAAATGTCAAACAAATGTTAAAGAGGCTTTTCCAAGGAAATTCATGCATTAATTAATGAGGCAGCTGGATTCTGTCTTTCAAAGTTTATAATGTTAAGTACAATTATCAGGCCTTTACCATTTCCCTGGAAATTCCCTGCCTTTCCCACCTCTATACATTTTCTCATTTTTATTTTTATTTTGGGAATGTCTTCAGTCATTCCATTGCCTAAATATCTATCTATCTCAAGAGCCTACTGAAAAATCACCTCCTCTAGAACTCTTCCAGGATTTTCTCTCACAGAGAAGAGACTTTCCTTACTCTAAACTCTCATGACACCAGTGAACCCTCTCTTCCAGTACCATCTAGCTACAGGTATTTTTTTGCATGAGGTATATTTTGTATGAAACAAAATAGTACTTGAGAACAATAACTGTACCCTTTTGCCTTGCATTATCTTTAGCCCTGAACCTATACCACTGAATTGCAAATATTTGAATTGCAGGTATCTATCAATTATCTTCTAACTTAAATAACAGAAACCAGGCTCACAGTGGTTTAAATCATAAAGAAATCTATTACCTCACATAACCAGGAGCAGAAGGTGAGGAGGACCTAACGTACAGGCCAGTCAGGGCCCTCTGTGGGGTTGGATTTCCACTGAAGGCCACAGATGGCTGCCAAGAGCAACTGGGGACATACGTTTTCTTATCTAATTTAGAACACACAGAAAGAGAAAGGAAAACCCTTTCCTAACTGTGGATTATAGTCCTACCTTTCAACCAGGTCGAGCCAATTTGGCTGAACTATACATACCTCAGTCAACAGCATTTGCAGGGGAATATCATTCCCTTAAAAACAGGGATCTGAAATAGTGAAAGTGGAATTACCATGATTGGTTGAGACTTTCAGTGCTGTCCATTAGAACTCTCTGCAGTGATAAAAAAATTCTATGTCTGCACTGTCCAAAAGGGTAGGCACTGGCCACTTGTAGCTATTATGCAGTGGAAACGTGTTGGTGCAACTGAGGAAATGCACGTGTGGCTAGTGGGTACCATATTGCACAATGCAGAAAAATGATCCAGATACTCCAGCCTAAAGCTGGAGATGGGGTCAGATTACTCTGAGTCACAGGGGCTGTAGGAGCTGGAGAGGAGATGTGAGTAAAATTAAGGGTCTGTTTAGGAAGGAGAAAAAGAAAATAGATTCTATGCAGACAGCCACGTCTTTGAAATCCTGCTGCTCAAAGCATAGTCTGTGGACAAGAAGCATAGGTATGAACTAGCAACTTGGCAGAAAAGCAGAAACTTAGGCCCCACCTTAAATGAATTGAATCAGAATCTGCACTTTAACAGGATCTTCTGATGCTTTGCATGTAACACTGCTTTGGCTAAAGACTCACAGTATGAGTCTGAAGGACCTGGATTCCCAGCCTGGCTCTATCATTAAGTAATTGAGGGATCTTGGACAACTCAAGCTCTCTGAGCCTCAGTTTCCCCATCTCTAAAAACAGTACACTATAACTTCAGTACACCTTAAAGACTAAGGTATGCCTGAACCAAGCTACGGGTGTTTTCAATGCCTCCTATGCATGTGAAAGCTGGACAATGAATAAAGAAGACCAAAGAAGAATTGACGCCTATGAATTGTGGTGTTGGTGAAGAACATTGAATATATCATGGACTGTCAAAAGAATAAACAAATCTGTTTTGGAAGAATACAACCAGAATGCTCCTTAGAAGTAAGGACGGCGAGACTACGTCTCACATACTTTGGACATGTTGTCAGGAGGGATCAGTCCCTGGAGAAGGACATCATGCTTGGTACAGTAGAGGGTTAGCAAAAAAAAGGAAGACCCTCAATGAGATGAACTGACACAGTGGCTGCAACAATGGGCATAGCAATGATTGTGAGGATGGCACAGCACCCGGCAGTGTTTCGTTCTGTTGTACATACGGTTGCTGTGAGTTGGAACTGACTCAATGGCACCTAACAACAACAACAACATAACTTGCCTTACAGGGTTGTTGAGACTTTTAAGAGACTTTTAAATGAGATACTGTACATGAAATGCTTAGCACAGTACAGAGCATGTAACATATACTCATTAAATCGTGGTTTTGCCAGCATCTACTCAAAGCTGTCCCAGCACCTTCTTTCTCCTTGTGCGGGACAGAGCACATTCCACTCTGCAGTTATGCACCACATATATTCTTGTTAAGCCCAACAAACAGAGAACTACTGTGGCTGGCCTGGTCTTGTGGTGGAGAAAGAGAAGCTCTAGCCCCAGATGGATGGGTTTGCCAACAGACAGTACCAGTGATCTGGGATCGGATCTTGGGTGGCTCACAATGTCCCTTAGTCTCCATTTCTTTATTTGTAAAAGATATTCTCCCAAACAAATCCCCAAAGTAAAAACAAAGCCAACTATTTCACCATATGTAAAGTGTTAAGCATTATAAAAATATAAGTCATTATCTGTATTTGTCATTGTTTTGTAAAAAACCATTGCCATTGAGTCAGTTCCAACACATAGCAACCCTATAGGACAGAGTAGAACTGCCCCATAGAGTTTCCAAGGATCAGTTGGTGGATTCGAACTGCCGACCTTTTGGTTGGCATCCATAGCTCTTAACCACTTCACCACCAGGACTCCTAGCACTCATTTATTCTTTCATTCATTAATTCACTCATTGATAAATTCATCTTTTAGCTCAACAAATGTTTATTATCCGTCTATTATGTGGGAGGTTCTGTGCAATATACTAGGGTTAGAGAAATAACAAAAGACAGAGTTCATGACCCCAGTTGACAGTGTAGAGTGAGACTGTGACCACAAAGATGGGACCGACTAGGGCAATCTGAGACAGTCAGTGAATGCTGTCTACAAGAGGGTAGTATCTGAGGTGAGTCTTGAGAGATGAGTAGAAATTAGCTAGACAAACAGGAGCGAAATGATATTCCAGACCGGAGAAAGAGCAGTGCATTCACAACAAATATAACTTATATTTTGCTTTGTTTAAAGAGACGCATAAAATTTTTTGTTTTCTTTAAAAGAAAACCAAAAAACACAGACTTAATTCCAGCAGGGATTTTTGTCTATAGCACGGTCTACTTAGTTCACTTGACAACTGACAGAACTGAAATTCAGAAAAGTGCGCTAATATCCCCAAGGTCACATAGGTTGTTAGTAGCAAAACAGAAGTCTACTAGCATGCAGCCTGATCCTTTCTCCCTTACTACGCTGCCTCCCCAAAGTCAGGCGCCAGGCGACGATGTAGCATTCCGAGTAGCATAGACCCTCCCTTCAACACCAAACACAAATATACAACCAGTACTCCTCAGCTGGATACAGGTCATTTGTTAATGGTAGCTGTGTAATAGATGTTTGCTCTGAAGAAGAATTTTAAAAATTAGATCTGGAGTTCTTGGCATATTCCCACCTGGCACCCATACTCATTTAGCTTCCCAGAGCACTTAGGCTTAAGGAAAGCTTAATTAAAGTCAACCCAATGGCAAAGTCTCTGAGAAACTAACAAGACAACACAGAAATAAATTAACCTTTTTTCTTGTTTCTCTTTCCTTCCCGTTTTTCAGTTCTGT
Source organism: Dugong dugon (assembly GCA_030035585.1). Classification (NCBI taxonomy): domain Eukaryota; kingdom Metazoa; phylum Chordata; class Mammalia; order Sirenia; family Dugongidae; genus Dugong; species Dugong dugon. The sequence continues at coordinate 66,546,669 of CM057467.1, forward strand.
CACTCTTAATCTCAACTCAACCTTGGATTCATCTACTGTGTGTGTATATATATATAAACCCATTTGTTTATATTTTTTTTAACCACCAAGCTTTCTTCATGTACCGGCTGTTCATAGGCCAACTAAGATAATTTATATTTTGAAAAATTTAAAAATTTGTATAATTATACTATGATTATTGGAGCAAGGTGGAGAGGAATGATTACTGGACTTGAAATTCAAAGACCTAGGTCTGAGTCTTATGCTGGAGATAACAAATTATGTGTAATAAGGAGGTGGAAGTGCCCAGCATGGTGACTGGCCCATAGCAGTGGAGCTATACCCATTAATTTTATTTACATTTATTTTGAAGACCTCCCTCTTAGCCTCTCTTTCCTCATCAATACAGTGGAGATAATGCCTGTTCCTCCTAATTACCAGATGGTTATATGAAATTCATGATCTAGTGTATGGTTTGAAATGCAGGTTCAAAATTCAGGATTTGATGGCAGTATCTGCCATTTGGATTGGAAGAGGGGTGTGGCAGAGCGTCAGGAACTATTTTAGACCAAATGGCCAGAAAGGATTCTCTGAGGAACTGATGTTTGAGCAGAATTCTGAGTAGAAGAAGGAGCCAGTCTTGTAAAGGACTGAGGGCAGGTGTTCCAGGCAAGAGAACCAATAAGTACAAAGATCTCAAGGCCATTCTAAGCAAGGCATGTCTGAAAAATCAAATGCTGCTGATCTGTGTAATCAGAAGACAGTGAGCAAGCTGGGGAGCAGTCAGAGAGGAGATCAGAGAGGTCTGCAGGGCCCATTCATGAAGAACAATGGTTGGGAGTTAGGAACTTACTCTAGGGTAATGGAAGCCATTGGGAGATTGAACTGCGCTACTTACTGTTTGTCCTTGAACACATTAATTTATTTCTCCAATTTTACTTCTTCCTCTATAGAATGGACATAATAAAATTACTCTGAGAATGAAATTCCCTATTCTACATAATGTGTTTAGTGCTTGACTTCTCACAGTTATAGTACCTGTTATTGACTGGTGGTGTTGACACAGTCATCATCGTCATTAGTATTATCCAACCTAAGTTAACTCCAGAAGTAGTCACTGAGGAGGAGAAGGGGTGGCAGAAGCAGCAAGGCAGATATGGCATAAAAGCAGCTCCAAAACTATAAAATGATATTTTATTTCTATAAATCCAGTAAATAAGCCTTATCTTTCTTTGTCTATCTGTTTCGTTTTCCTTCTAGTCACAGACCTGCCATAGCCTCTGACTTTAGAAACTCCTGCTTAAGTCTGAGGTCAGATGGCACCTGGATTCTGAATTATTCAGTGCCCACATCTCCTGGCCCATGAGTCCAAGGGTCAGGCAGGAGCCTTCTCTATCGGAGTATGTGCCAAGCACCCAAATCGCAATCCAGGAGGTCAGACAACCCTTCCGGAAGCTGCTGGGGCTAATAACTGGTCTTTGATGTGGATAGCAGTTATTTTAACTCATCTTTCTTGAAAATAACAGTAATAATAAAAACAATTAAAAAAAAAATTTACTTCAGCTGCATCCTCACTGTGTTTTGTGCAGTGGGTGCTTAGCAAGCCTTTACTTAAATGGCAAAACCAGAGAGGGGAGCTAAGAGTGTTCCAGGTCTGATACTTTTCCAAGCGTGATTTGTAGGGCCCATGTTTGCCTTCCACTTGTTCTCTGAACAAATACATAGGGATCTGATAATAAGGACATAAAAATTTTTTTTTTTTATTGGTGTAATTAAATGAAGTCTCCCATACAGACTTTTTTTGTTTTTTACATACATTGTTATGAGACCCCAACCGCTCACCCCATTCTGCGACAGCACACTCCTGCCCTCTGCCCCTGATTCCCAATGAACATTCAACCAGCTCCTAACTCTCTCTGCCTTCCCATCTCACATCTGGACAGAAGCCACCCCTTTGGGCTCCGCATCTACTCATCTAAGAGGCACATTCTTCACAAGTATCACGTTATGTCCCATAGTCCAGTCCAATCCCTGTCTGAAGAGTTGGCCTTGGAAATTATTTTAGTTCTGAGTGATGGAGAGACCAGGGGTCATGCTTTCCAGGGTGCCTCCAGTCTTAGAACATTAAGTCTGGTCTTCTTAACTAGATTTTGAGTTCTGCATACCATTGTTCTACTGCTCCATCAGGGTCCCTCTGTTGTGTTCCCTCTCAGGAAGTTCATTGGTGGTAGCCAGGCACCATCTAGTTCTTCTGGTCTCAGGCTGATGAAGTCTCTGGTTTATGTGGCCCATTCTGTCTCTTGGGCCAATACTTTCCCTGTGTCTTTGGTGTTCTTCATTCTCCTTTACTCCAAGTGGTTGGGACCAATTGATGCATCTCAGATGGCCGCTTACAAGCTTTTAAGACCCCAGATGCCACTCATCAAAGTAGTTTGCAGAACATTTTCTTAATAAGGTTTGTTATGCCAATTGACATAGATGTCCCCTGAAAGCATGATCCCCAGACTCTGCATCCCTGCTACTCTGTCGCTCAAAGTATTTGATTGTATTGAGGAAACTTCTTAGCTTTGGTTTAGTCCAGTTGTGCTGACTTCCCCTGTAGTGTGTGCTGTCCTTCCCTTCACCAAAGATCATTCTTATCTACTATCTAGTTAGTGAATAACCCTCACCCTCCCTCCACACCCCCATAACCATCAAAAATGTTTTCTTCTGTGTTTAAACCTTTTCTTGAGTTCTTATAATAGTGGTCTTATACAGTATTTATCTTTCTGTGACTAACTAAATTCACTCAGCATTATAAGTTCTAGCTTCCACCAAGTTTTATGATGTTTCACAGCTTCATCACTGTTCTTTATCACTGTGTAATATTCCATTGTGTGGATATACCATTGTTTGTTTATCCATTCGTCCATCGATGGGCACTTAGGTTGCTTCCATCTTTTGGCTATTGTGAACAGTGCTGTGATGAACATGGGTGTGCATATATCTGTTTGTGTGACAGCTCTTGTTCCTCTACGATATATTCCAAGGAGCGGGATAGCTGGATCATATGGTACTTCTATTTCTAGCTTTTTAAGGAAGCACCAAATCGATTTCCAAAGTGGTCGTACCATTTTACATTCCCACCAACAGTGCACAACTGTTCCAGTCTCTCCACAACCTCTCCAGCATTTGTTATTTTGTGTTTTTTGGATTCATGCTAACCTTGTCGGGGTGAGATGATATCTCATTGTAGTTTTGATTTGCATTTCCTCTAATGGCTAATAATCGTGAGCATTTCTTCATGTGTCTGTTAGCTGCCTGAATATCTTCTTTGGTGAAGTGCCTATTCATATCCTTTGCCCGTTTTTTAATTGGGTTATTTGTCTTTTTGCTGTTGAGGTTTTGCAGTATCTTGTAGATTTTAGAGATTAGACGCTGATCGGATTTATCATAGCCAAAAATTTTTTACCAGTCTGTAGGTTGTCTTTTTACTCTTTTGGTGAAGTCCTTGGATGAGCATAAAAGTGTTTGATTTTTTTTTTTTTTTTTCCCCCAAAGATTTTTTTTTTTTTATATTTTATTGTACTTCAGGTGAAGGCTTACAGAACAAATAGTTTCTCATGAAACAGTAGTACACATGTTGTTTTATGACATTGGTTAACAACCCCACAACATATTAAGCCTCTAAATTCTCAACCTTTTTTTTTTTTTGATGAAAATACAGATAGCCAAAGATACACCGTTTCAAAAATTTCTACATACACAGTTCAGTGACATTGACTACGCTCTTCCAACTGTGCTGTTATTCTCACTTAAGATGAAGGCTTACAGAACAAAATAGTTTCTCATTTAACAGCTACTACACATGTTGCCCTATGACAATGGTTAACAATCTCACAACACATCAAGAATATCCTTACTCCACCTTGTGTTCCCTATCACCAGGGAACTTCCTTGTCCCCTTCTGTCTTCTGGCCCTTGTCACTGGACTACTGTACCTCATTAGTCTCATTTGGTTTTTTTTTTTTTTTTTTTTTTTAACACCATTTCAAAACTTTTTACTTACACTTTTAAGTGATATTGACTATGCTCTTCCAATTGTGCTGCCATTCTCGCCCAAGATGAAGGCTTACAGGACAAAACAGCCTCCCATTTAATAGTTACTACAAATGTTGCCCTATAACAGTGGTCAACAATCTCATAACACATCAACAGTGTCCTTACTCAACCTGTGTTCCTTATCATCAGTTTCCTACTCCCCCTCTGCCTTCTGGCCTTTGTCACCGGACTCCTGTACCTCGTTAGTCCCATTTAGTTTTACTGGGCTGTCCGCTCCCAGGCTTAACATCGAACCTCGAAGGTAACTTCACCTCTGAGCTGAAAGGGAGTCTGGGGGCCACACTCTTGAGGTTTCTCCAGTATTCTTTAGGCCAGTAAATCTGGTCTTTTTTTTTTTTTTGGGAGTTAAATTTATGCTCTACATCCTTCTCCAGCTCTGTCCAGAACCCTCTGTTGTGATCCTGGTCAGAGCAGTCAGTGGTGGTAGCCGGGCACCATCTAGCTGTACTGGACTCAGTCCGGTGGAGGCCTTGGTAGCTGTGGACAATTAGTCCTTTGGACTAATCTTTTCGTTGTATCCTGTTCTCTTCATTCTCCCTTGCTCCAGAAGGGATGAGACCAGTGGAGTATCTTAGATGGCCGCTCATAGGCTTTTAAGACCCCAGACACTACTCACCAAGGTAGAACGTAGAGCATTATCTTTATAAGTAGTGTCATGCCAATTGAGCTAGATGTTCCCCGAGACCATGGTCCCCAGAGCCCTCCGTCCAACAACTCAGTCCCTCGGGGGGTTTGGATGTGTCTATAGGGCCTCCATGACCTTTCCTTGTGCAGGTTGTGTTAGTTTAAAGTGTTTGATTTTTAAGAGCTCCCATTTATCTAGTTTCTCTTCTGGTGCTTGTGCATTGTTACTTATGGTTCGTATTGTGTTTATGCCATGTATTAGGGCTCCTAGCATTGTCCCTAATTTTTCTTCCATGATCTTAATTGTTTTTGATTTTATATTTAAGTCTTTGATCCATTTTGAGTTAGTTTTTGTACATGATGTGAGATATGGGTCTTGTTTCAGGTTTTTGCATATAGATATCCAATTATGCCAGCACCATTTGTTAAAGAGACTGTCTTCCCCAGTTAATGGACTTTGAGTCTTTGTCAAATATTAGCTGCTCATAGGTGGATGAGCTTACATCTGGATTCTCAACTCTGTTCCACTGGTCTATGTATCTGTTGTTGTACAAGTACCAGGCTGTCTTGACTACGGTGGCAGTATAATAGGTCCTAAAATCAGGTAGTGTAAGGCCTCCCACTTTGTTCTTCGTCTTGAGTAGTGCTTTATTTATTCGGGGCCTCTTCCCTTTCCATATGAAATTGTTGATTTGTTTCTCCATCTCATTAAAAAATGCTGCTGGAATTTGGATCGGGATTGCATTGCATCTGTAGATTGCTTTGGGTGGAATTGACATTTTCACAATGTTGAGTCTACCTATCCATGAGCAAGGTATATTTTTCCACTTACCCAGGTCTCTTTTAGTTTCTTGCAATAGTGTCTTGTAGTTTTCTCTGTAAAGATCTTTTACATCTCTGGTTAGATTTATTCCTAAGTATTTGATCTTCTTGGGGGCTACTGTAAATGGTATTGATTTGGTGATTTCCTCTTCAAGGTTCTCTTGGTTGGTGTAAAGGAATCCAGTTGATTTTTATATGTTTATCTTGTATCCTGAAACTTTGCTGAAATCTTCTATTAGTTCCAGTAGTTTTCTGGTGGATTCCTTGGGGTTTTCTGTGTATAAGATCATATCATCTGCGAATAGAGATACTTTGACTTCTTCCCTACCTATTTGGATGCCCTTTAATTCTTTTTCTAGCCTAACTGCTCTGGCTAGGACCTCCAGCACAATGTTGAATAATAATGGTAATAAAGGGCATCCTTGTCTGGTTCCTGTTCTCAAGGGGAATACTTTCAAAGTCTCTCCATTCAGGATGATGTTGGCTATTGGTTTTGTATAAATGCCCTTAATTTTACTGAGGAATTTCCCTTCTATTCCTAGTTTTTTTGGGAGTTTTTGTCACAAATGGGTGTTGAACTTTGTTGAATGCCTTTTCTGCATCGATTGATAGGATCATGTGGTTCTTGTCTTTCGTTTTATTTATGTGATGGATTACGTTGATTGTTTTTCTGATGTTGAACCATCCCTGAATACCTGGTATAAATCCCACTGGGTCATGGTGAATTATTTTTTTGATAATCTGCTGAATTCTATCGGCTAAAATTTTGTTGAGGATTTTTGCGTCAATGTTCATGAGGGATATCGGTCTGTAATTTTTTTTCTTGTGGTATCTTTACCTGATTTTGGTATCAGGGTTATGCTGGCTTCATAGAATGAGTTTCGGAGTATTCCATCCTTTTCTATGCTCTGAAATACCTTTAGTAGAAGTGGTGTTATCTCTTCTCTGAATGATTGGTAGAATTCTCCAGTGATGCCATCCAGGCCAGGGCTTTTTTTGTTGGCACTTTTTTAATAACCTGCTCAGTCTCTTCTTTTGTTATGAGTTTATTTAGTTTTTCTACCTCTGTTTGTGTTAATTTAGGTAGGTAGTGAGTTTCTAGAAACTTGTCCATTTCCTCTAGGTTTTCAAATTTCTCAGAGTACAATTTTTCATAGTATTCTGTTATGATTCTTTTAATTTCAGTTGGGTCTGTTGTGATGTCTTATATGGGTTATCTGCTTCCTCTCCAGTTTTTCTTTTGTCAGTTTGGCCAATGGTTTATCAGTTTGGTTGATCTTTTCAAAGAACCAACTTTTGAACTTGTTAACTCTTTCCATTGTTTTTCTATTCTCTATTTAATTTAATTTAATTTAATTTAATTCTGCTCTAATTCTTATTATTTTCTTCCTTCTGGCACCTGTGCGCTTCTTTTGCTGCTTTCTTTGTACTTGTTCCAGTTGTAGGGTTAATGCTTTGATTATGAGCCTTTCTTGGTTTTGGATGTGTGCATTTATTGCTCTAACTGACCTCTGAGCACAGCTTTTGCTGTGTCCCAAAGGTTCTGGTAGGATGTGTTTTCATTCTCGTTTGATTCTATGAATTTCTTTATTCCCTCCTTAATTTCTCCTATAACCCAGTAGTTTTTGAGCAAGGTGTTGTTCAGTTTCTGTATGTTTGATTTTTTTCCCTTGCTTTTTGTGTTGTTGATTTCTACTTTTTTGGCTTTATGGTCAGAAAAGATGCTTTGTAGTATTTCGATGTTTTGGATTTTGTTAAGGCTTGCTTTATGGCTTAATATGTGGTCTATTCTGGAGAATGTTCCATCTGCTTTGGAAAAGAAAGTATACTTGGCTGCTGTCGGGTGCAGAGTTTGGTATATGTCTATGAGATCAAGTTGTTTGATTGTAACGTTTAGCTCTTCTGTGTCTCTGCTGAACTTCTTTCCGGACGTTCTGTCCTTCACCGAAAATGGCATGTTGAAGTCTCCTACTACTGTTGTGGAGCTGTCTATCTCTTTCTTCAGAGCCGTTAGTGTTTGTTTTATATTTTTTGGAGCCCTGTTGTTGGGTGCATATATATTTATTATAGTTGTGTCCTCCTGGTGTATTGACCATTTAATCATTATATAGTGTCCTTTCTTATCCTTTGTGGTGGATTTTACTTTGTCAGCGATTTATATTGCCATTCCTGCCCTTTTCTGAGTGTTGTTTGCTTGATATATTTTTTTCCATCCTTTGAGTTTTAGCCTGTTTGTGTCTTTAAGTCTAAGGTGCGTCTCTTGTAGGCAGCATATAGATGGATCGTGCTTTTTTATCCAGTCTGCCACTCTCCATCTCTTTATTGGTGCATTAAGTCAGTTTAAATTCAGTGTAATTGTTGATAGGTATGAGTTTAGCGCTGTCATCCTGATATCTCTTTTTGTGTCTTGTTCACAGTTTCTTTGTTCTCAATTTTCTGTGCTGAGTCGTTTTTCTTTATGTATTTGTTTTTCATCTTTTTCTATGTTGTAGATTTTGTGTTTGCTGGGTCTTTATGTTTTTCTACTTTTTTATTTTGATTTGTGTAATTGTTAGATTCCTTTGTGGTTACCTTAATGTTTACCCCTATTTTTCTAAGTTTATGCCAGTCTTTTATTACTTTGTATGTTCTTAACTTCCCGTCCATATAGAAAATAAATGTCTCTATTTTTTAATTCCCTCTTTTTATGTTTTAATATTATCCTTTTTTTTACATATTGATATCTGTTTCCCTATTTTCAGTGTCTTAGCTTTGATGTAATTTCGATTTCCCTATCTGAGTCAATTTCTGGTTGCTCTGTCCTGTGTTCTAATCTTGCATTGTTAGCTGGTGTTATTGATTATCTAACCATAGGACTCCCGTTAGTATTTCTTGTAGTTTTGGTTTGGTTTTGCAAATTCCCTGAACTTCTGTTTATCTGGAAATGCCCTAATTTCACCATCATATTTGAGGAATAGTTTTGCTGGATATATAACTCTTGGTTGACAGTTATTTTCCTTCAAGGCTTTAAATATGTCATCCCATTACTTTCTAGCCTACATGGTTTCTGCTGAGTAGTCCGAGCCTATTCTAATTGGCTCTCCTTTGTAGATGACTTTTCTTTTATCCCCAGCTGCTCTTAAAATTCTCTCTTTCTCTTCGGTTTTGGTAAGTTTGATTATAATATGTCTTGGTGACTTTCTTTTGGGATCTAGCTTATGTGGGGTTCGATGAGCATCTTGGATAGATATCTTTTCATCTTTCATAATATCAGGGAAGTTCTGTCAACAAATCTTCAGCAATTTTCTCTGTATTTTCTGTTACCCCCCCCCCCCCCATTCTTGTACTCCAGTCATTCATAGGTTATTTGTCTTGATAGAGTCCTACATGACTCTTAGAGTTTCTTCATTCTTTTTAATTCTTTTATCTGATTTTTCCTCAGATAAGTTGGCACCAAGAGCTGTATCTTTAATGTCACTAATTCTAACTTCTTCCTCAATTCTGCTCCTATGACTTTCTATCGAGTTGTCTAATTCTGAAATTTTATTGTTAATCTTCTGGATTTCTGATTGCTGACTCTCTATGGATTCTTGCAGCCTATTAAATTTGGCAGTATATTCTTGAATAACTTTTTTAAGTTCCGCTACTACTGTGTCTGTATGTTGCCTGACTGTTTCTGTATTCTGTTGAATTTTGTTTCTTATTTCTAGAAGAGTTCTGTATATTAATCTTTTGTATTCTGCCTCTGGTAATTCCAAGGAGTTCTCTTCCTCCAGAGAGTTTATTGATTCTTTATTTTGGGAGCTTGCTGACGCCATATCATGGACTGCCTCTTTATGTGACTTGATATTGACTGTTGTCTCTGAGCCATCAATAATTTATTATAATTTTATTTTGTGTTTGCTTAGTGAGACCTAGCTTCTTATTTTGTTTTGTTCTTACACTCCCAAATAGGCTGCTCGTGTGCACTAGTTTGATTTCTGACACCTTTGGATCTCTAACGTCATGTCACCAGGTAGTTAGTTCAGTTCTGTAACTAAGTATGTGCACACAGGAGTCCGTTAAATTTTCCTATATGGGTTCAGCTCGGGTGTTCAGGCAGCTGGTCACCAAGTGTATGATGCAGGCTCTCAACCCCAGTCCTAGAGAGGGATGTGTGATTGGTGCAGGCACTGGACTCTGGCTGTGGTAGGGGATCATGCAGTGAGCCAGGCAGGGGGCTGATGGCTGCCCCTGAGAGTCTGAAAGAAAAGCGTGTCCCTATTGTCTAGGGTGTGTAGGTAGGTGAGTTTTGCAGCTGGACTAAGAGCACCCCACTCTGTTGGCTGTAAAGACTTGAGGGCACCACTTTTTCTTGAACTCCTGTAGCAGGTGGTTACGTACTTTTGGTGCTACCACCAGTCCTCAAGACCCTGCTGAAGACTGATAAAAGTGACTGCTTAAGGGGCAGGGCTGTTTCAAGGGTTACAAATCTGCCTGTTCACAGCTGAAGAGGTTGAAGTTAAACTTCAGATGTTTGCCCTGTTTTACTGTGGCAGCGAGGGCTAATGCTGTTGAGATGTGTCCCCACAAGTTTATACAGGGGTGTAAGGCACTCAGAGTCTGTGGACCCCTGATACTTGTGGCCAGCAAAGGAGCTGTGCTGACCCTGTGTTCCTGGTCTAGGGGAGCCAGCAACTTATTTGTTCCCTCTCCAAGGCCAGGAGAATGGGTCAGGGGGCCTTTTCAGATCTACTTCTGGCCTAGTGGACTCCCAGTGCAGAGCGAGGGAGGAGGTTACAGGGAGAGAGATTTTTTTCAAATCCAGTGCACAGTGCGGAGGGAGGGAGGAGGTAGAAGGGAAAGAGCTTTTTCCCAAATCTGGTGCAGAGAGTGGAGGGAGGAGATAAAAGGAAGAGAGTTTTTTCCCCAAATGGGCTTTTTTTTTTTTTTAAATCCCCACAAAAGGGTGCACACAGGTACTTATCCTAGACTCCTGGGAGCTGCTCTTCACTGGTTCGGAGTGTCCAAGCAGAATCTCTGCTGTCGGGTCTTTCTCGATGTGGAAACTGCTTCCTGAGCGTGTGCACAGCACAGCTGTTTGCCTGCTTCACCACGGACTGGCCAGGCTGTGACTCTGCAGTTTTGCCTCCACGGCTCTAGCCCTCCTCACCTCTTCCAAACAGTCTTCCTCTCCCATATCACTCAGATGGATTTCTTAACCTTGCCTTGTTCAGGGCTGCCCAGATGTTCGCATAGAATCAAATCACTTGTTTTCCAGGTCTTTGTTGTAAGAGGGATATAGGAAGCGTCTAACTACTTCCCCATGCTTACCACACCCCCAGAACATAAGAAATCTTGACATTAACATCTTTACTAATAATCTTGCTATCTGCCTGCTTTTCTCCTTCCTCTACTTTCTTCTTTCTCTTTTGCCATTTTTGACTAATTCTCTCTTTCCCTCTTTTGTTACTTTCTGTATTTTACTTTTATTTCTTCTTTCTTTTTCTCTCTCTCTTTTTATCTCTCAATCCACATGAGCTTTGAGTATTTATTAGTTTATTAAGAACCAGGGTCTTTTCTAGGCACAGGCAATACAAACACACATATACCTGGATAACTCCAGGCGCATAAGGAAGAATGCATCCTATGATAATTGGTTTAGTTGAGATACGTAGGTAGATGGTTGACCTTAACTGTGCCATCAGAAAAGCTTTGTTATTGGACTAGTTGTGTCAATAAGTAGATCAACAGATGCAGACAAAAAAGAAAAAGGCATTTTAGGCCAAAGGAACAGCAAGCCAAAGGCAAGGCACAGAACTACCATGATGCATAGAGGTAAGGCTGAAATTAGGCACATCAGATGGCTTGATGACAATGGGTTTGGCTTAGTTTTGAAAGAGCATGGACTTTATTAAGAAGGAAATGGAGAGTCAACTAAAAATTTCAAGAATGAATGTGACATGATCAAATTACGTAATATATCAGTCCAATTGGAACAGGCCAATTAAGATGCCATTGCAATGTTGAGTTAAGAGGTGGTAAGTGTCTGAACCATGCCAGTGACATGGTAGATAAACAGGACAAAAAGGAAAAATATATTAAGGTGGAAGAATCTTTAAACCTTAATGTCTGCTTACGTGGAATAATTAATGAAAGGAAACTATACATTGAATTATAAAATACTGACCTTAGAATTTTGTTGGCTATTGGTGGCTTTTACCAAAATGTTGCTGTTTTAGCTGCCGTCTAGTTGCCCCCAACTCCTCCTTACAGAGAATATCAGACATTTTGGGTTTGAAGTACCTATGGGACATCAGTAAGTAGATAACTATATTGATCTGGGATTTTGGCAGTCTCCATTTCCAGATTTGTAATGGAGGGATTGCATTTAGTTGTTGTGAGTATTAATTTGAAAAACATATATAAATCTCCTAGCAGTATCTAGCATATACATCTTCTAAAATATTAACTGTCCCTTTCATCTCCTTTTACATGCTCATAGTGTACTGTTGACACTTTTTATCGTCACTTAGGGGGTGCTTGTGTCCCCTAAAAACTTTGACAAAGGGGAAATAGATTATTTCCTGGAAGTGAAACCCTAAGACCAACCACACAATATCAGAGCAGAGATCAGCAATAGGCATTATTTTGGCTCCTTGGCTGGCCTGGTTAAAAGTGATAGTATCTAAGAATACCTCCCCATGCATTTTTTCTTTTCAGTAAGCTGGCTTTGTTCACGAATCTTTTCTGCCATTAACACCAAAGGAAAGCTGAGGGTCAAGGCCACAGAGGAGAGGAAACAGAGACCAGATGGCAGGAGAAAGGAGCCCTGGTGGCACAGTGGTTAAAAGCTAGACTGCTAACCAAAAGGTCAGCAGTTTGAATCCACCAGTCTCTCCTTGGAAACCCTATGGGTGGTTCTACTGTGTCCTATAGGGTCACTGTAGTGTCATTATGAGTTGAAATCGACTTGATGGCAAAGGGTTTGGTTTTTTTTTTTTTGGAAGAAGTAATAGAGATATATTTTAGTTGTAGGTGTAGTGCCATAAAAAGAAAGATTTAGAGAAAACTCAACCAAGTTAGGACATCAGCTGACTCCTCTAAAAGGTGCTAGCGAAAGGGGAGGCTTGAGTGAGAAGATAACAAAAGAGGGTCAAGAGAGGCTGTGAGAGAATACAAGAAGATGTGGTCTGCTGCTCCTCTTCCCTGCTTCATCTGGAAGGCTTAGGAGGTGTGAGCAGCAAGGAGGGAAAGAGAGAGAGGTACTTATAGAGATGCATAGAAAGCAGGTGTTCCAAGTGACCTGGGGGAAGGACACTGGAGATTTTGAGGAGATAAAGAACTCCCAGAAGTAGTGGCCATAATGAGGAAGCTACTGAGTATGAAGTGCCTCAAGAGAAGAGACAAATATCCAGCATCACAGATTTCAGCTTTAGATGTCAATGCCATGCTCAAAATTCATCCATGCGTACTTATATACATACATAAAACCAAAAACCAAACCTGTTGCTGTCAAGTCAATTCAGTAGAACTGCCCATAGGGTTTCCAAGAAGTGGCTGGTGGATTTGAATAACCAACCTTTTGGTGGCAGCCATAGCTCTTAACCACTATGCCAGCAGGGCTCCATATATATACATACATTTTTTTTTTTAAAAGAAAATGTAGATTTGGCTATCTTTATTAGTTTTTTTTATTAATTTTTTTTTTAGTGAAAGTATACACAACAAAATGTACACCAGTTCAACAATTTCTACATGTACAATTCAGTGACATTGGTTACATTCTTCAAGTTGTGCTACCTTTTTTGACAATCTTTTCCAAATTATTTGACCATGATTAACACAAACTCACTGCCCCACTAAGCTTCTCATCTGTCCTTTCTAGTAGCTGTTGTCAGTTTGATCACTTACAGATGTTTCTTTAAAAGAGTATACTTCTTAATGCAGACATTCTTTTCCAACTAGGCTAAATTATTATTTAGTTCAAAGATAACTTCAAGAGGTGATTTTTTGTTCAGAGTTTAATAGTTTCCTCAATGTAATAGTTTTGGGGATCATCTGGCCTCATTGGCTCCAGAAATCTGTATTCCGTGAGAGTTTTAAATTCTATTCCACGTATTCCCCCTTTTGATCAGGATTTTTCTACATACATAATTTTTTTAAATTTAAATTAAAAAAAGAAAAAGAAAACAGGTACACAGGGACCAAATCAAACCAACCACAACTGGTTAAATGACTGAGGACAAGACACCAGCTTCTACCCCTTTAAGCTGCCATAAGGTTATAGGAGCTTCCTGCTACATTCAGATGCCATTTTGGGGAGGAGGAAGAGAGGTGATACACTGGAGGAAAAAAACAGCCCCATTAGTGTTTGAGGCTTGAATTTGTTTATACAGTCTCTCCAAAGAGAATAAATTTACCAGAAATAAACCGAAATATCTTAAGCAGGAAAGTGGTGATTATTAGTCTCACCCTCTGACCTTCCATTTCTGGGAATAATGGCTTGTGAGAATATTTTGATCAGTTGCAGTAAAAAATATATAGTTACTTTTTTTTCCACACTTAGGTAATAATGTATAAATTTTAGACATCACTACATAATCATATAATAATTAAATCCAAATAAAAACAGAAGTTGTTAGCCTTAGGAGTGTAGCAAAAGAAACATTTCAGGAACAAACATTTGGCGCTGTCTGAGCTCTGAAGAAGAGGAAGAATCTGAGCACCCAGGCAGCAGGCTCACTGATCTCAGAGGAAAAACGGTTCCTAGTGTAGAGATGGATGCACAGGATCATGAATTTGAAGTATTTCTGATCCAATTGGCAAGACCACCCTTACTGTGAGAATGTTGAATCAGGGTACATTCTCCAGTACTTGTCGGTGTCCAATTTGTCTACCCCCACTTATCCAAACTCTATGCTCACAAAGTAACCTTCTTGATTATCTCTTGGCCCATCAAGTTTGCCTTCAGGAAACAGTGTTCCCAGTCACAGGAGTTTCAGATCTTATCAGAGTAATTGCTTATAGTAAACTCAGAAGTGATCTCTTATCATGATTTTGTTTCCAAGGTAGCTTGAATCTAAGGAGAAAATCTGTTCATTATCCCAGTACAAACTTTGTAATTCACAAGAAATTTCCATTTCTCAAACTTCCCTTCATCATGCTTCTGTCACCTTTGTCCAAGCCACCATCAGCTCTGGCCCAAACCGCAGCCTCCTGACTAGTGTCCCTGTCTCCATTCTTACTTCCCTGCAGGAAAATCTTCACACAGTAGCCAACGCAGATAATTCAGATCATGTTACTTTTCTGCTCAAAATGGCTCACACTCAAATTTAAAATTCCTCACTCACAGCCACAAGTTCCTTCAGGTCCAGGCCCTGCCTTCCTCTGCTACATCCTTCCCCCTACACTTCTCCCCATCAAGCATCTGCTTTATCCCATCATCTGTGTTCTGTTGTCCACACACTAGGCTGTTTGCAACCCCAAAGACTTTGCGTTTCCCAGAATGCCCTTTCTCTGGATTTCTAAAGACCGGTACCCTCACTTCATTCAGATGTCTTCTCAGGTGTCACCTCTTCTTAAAGTCTTTCCTACAATAGCTCTCATTTCCCATTACTTTTTTTCCTTATTTTTTTGTATATATACATATATGTATGTATATGTATATGTATATATATACATATATGTACATATGTATGTTTATACATATATAAAACATAAAATTTGTCATTTTAACCATATTTAAGTGTACAATTTAGTGGCAATAATTGCATTCACAATGTTGTGCAACCATCAGTGCTATCTATTTCCAAAACTTTTTTATCACCCTAAACAGAAACTCTATAGCCATTAAGGAATAAGTTTCTATTTCATGCTCTTTTAGCCACCGGTAACCACTAATCTACTTTCTGGGTTTATGCATTTGCCTATTCTAGATATTTCATGTAAGTAGGATCATACAGTATCCTTTTCTGTCCAGGTTATTTCACTCAGCATAATGTTTTCAACGTTCATCTACATTGTAGCATGTATCAGAACTTCTTTCCTTTCTGTAGATGAATAATATTCCATTGTATGTAGTGCCACATTATGTTTATCCATTCATCTGTTAATGGACATTCCTATTACTTTTGAGCATCATATTCTACCTTATTTTTCTTCAAAGCATTTATCACTACCTCTTATTTATTTATCTACTTTTATTTTTCAATTACAGTTTAAGTCTGACAAGGCTTAAAGTTCACCACTGTATCCCTAACTCATAGAACAGTATTAGGCACATAAAAGGAATTCAATACATGTTTGCAGAATAAATGAATGAATTAATAAATCAATGAATGAAGAGATGAAATCAGCTTTCTAATTTCAGCTGTGATCTTGTGTGCATATTAGTTAGACTTCTCCTAACCCAAGGTACTGGAAAGAGCCTGCCCGTAGGTCTTGAAAGCCTGAAGTGAGATCCTGGAATATACCTAATCTAGAATAAAACCCATTGCCAATGAGTCGATTTCAACTCATACCAACCCAATAGAGGTAGTGGATTCTATCTCTAGCTCTGGAGTCAAGATGGGTTTCAATCTCAGACCCAGAATTTACTAGCTACGTGATTCGACACAGATATTTAATCTTTTTGAGCTTCTGTTTCCTCATCTGTAAAGTGAAAACAGTAAAAGTCCCTGTTTTGTAGGACTCTTGTGAACAGTGGTAGAATGATTCATGTGAAGGCCTCGCACAGCATCTGGCACAGAGTAATGAGAGCAATACACGTTTTTAATTAGATGGCCTCTAGCTTTTTTTTTTTTTTATGGTTGTAGTTTAAATGAAGTTTAGGTTTCAAGCTACTCTCCCATACAAAAACTGATACATACATTGTTATGTGACCCTAATTGCTCTCCTCAGACTGTGACACCATACTCCTCCTTTCCACCCGATTCCCCATGTCCATTCAACCAGCTCCTAACTCTCTCTGCCTTCCCATCTCATCTCTGGACAGAAGCTTCCCACTTAGTCTCTTGTATTTACTTGAGCCAAAAGGCACACTCCTCCAAGTATCAATTTATGTCCCACAGTCCAGTCCAGTCCAATCCCTGTCTGAAGAGTTGGCCTCAGAAATTGTCGTAGAATGATAGAGAATCCAGGGGCCATGCCTTCTGGTGTTCCTCCAGTCTCATTCAGACCACTAACTCTGGTCTTCTTACTAGAATTTGAGTTCTGCACCCCACCTTTCTCCTGCTCCATCAGGGACTCTCTGTCGTGTTCCCTGTCAGGGCGGTCATTGGTGTAGCTGGGCACCTTCTAGTTCTGGTCTCAGGCTGATGAAGTCTCTGGTTTATGTGGCCCTTTCTGTCTCCTGGGCTAATACTTCCTTGTGTCTTTGGAGTTCTTCATTCTCCTTTGCTCCAGGTGGTTGGAACCAATTGATGCATCTTAGATGGCTGTTTGTAAGCTTTTAAGACCCCAGATGCCACTCACCAAAGTAGGGTGCAGAACATTTTCTTAATAAGGTTTGTTATGCCAATTGACATAGATGTCCCCTGAAAGCATGGTCCCCAGACTCCGTATCCCTGCTACTCTGTCTCTCAAACTATTTGATTGTATTGAGGAAGCTTCTTAGCTTTGGTTTAGTCCAGTTGTGCTGGCTTCCCCTGTAGTGTGTGTTGTCCTTCCCTTCACCAAAGATCATTCTTATCTACTATCTAGTTAGTGAATAACCCTCACCCTCCCTCCCCACCCTCGTAACCATCAAAGAATGTTTTCTTCTGTGTTTAAATCTTTTCTTGAGTTCTTATAATAGTGGTCTTGTACAATATTTGTCCTTCTGTGACTGACTAAATTCACTCAGCATAATGCCCTCCAGATTCTTCCATGTTATGTTTCACGGCTTCAACATTGTTCTTTATTGTTGCGTAGTATTCCATTGTGTGGATATACCATAATTTGTTTATCCATTCATCTGTTGATGGGCACCTAAATTGTTTCCATCTTTTTGCTATTGTGAACAGTGCTGCAATGAACATGG
Organism: Dugong dugon; assembly: GCA_030035585.1. Lineage (NCBI taxonomy): Eukaryota > Metazoa > Chordata > Mammalia > Sirenia > Dugongidae > Dugong > Dugong dugon. Next base: position 66,564,175 of record CM057467.1, read on the forward strand.
ATATGCATGTATCTATTCTTGTGATGGCTCTTATTGCTCTAGGATATGTTCCAAGGAGCAGGATAGCTGGATCGTATGGTACTTCTATTTCTAGCTTTTTAAGGAAGCGCCAAATCGATTTCCAAAGAGGCTGTACCATTTTACACTCCCTCCAACAGTGTATAAGTGTTCCAGTCTCTCCACAACCTTTCCAGCATTTATTATTTTGTGTTTTTTGGATTAATGCTAGCCTTGTTGGGGTAAGATGATATCTCATTATAGTTTTCATCTGCATTTCTCTAATGGCTAGATATTATAAGCATTTCTTCATGTGTCTGTTAGCCGCATGAATATCTTCTTTGGCAAAGTGCTTGTTCATATCCTTTGCCCATTCTTTAATTGGGTTATTTGTCTTTTTGCTGTTGAGGTTTTATAGTATCTTGTAGATTTTAGAGATTAGACGCTGATCGGATTTGTCATAGGCAAATTTTTTTTTTTCCCAGTCTGTAGGTTGTCTTTTTACTCTTTTGGTGAAGTCTTTTGATGAGCATAAGTGTTTGATTTTTAGGAGCTCCCATTTATCTAGTTTCTCTTCTGGTGCTTGTGCATTGTTACTTATGGTTCGTATCGTGTTTATGCCACGTATTAGGGCTCCTAGCATTGTCCCTAATTTTTCTTCCATGATATTTATCATTTTTTATTTTATATTTAAATCTTGGTCCAATTCTCAGTTAGTTTTTGCACATACTGTGAGGTATGGGTCTTGTTTCAGTTTTTTGCAGATGGATATCCAGTTATGCCAGCACCATTTGTTAAAGAGACAGTCTTTTCTCCAATTAATGGACTTTGAGCCTTTGTCAAATATCAGCTGCTCATAGGTGGTTGAATTTATGTCTGGATTATCAATTCTGTTCCATCAGTCTATGTGTCTGTTGTTGTATGAGTACCAGGCTGACTTGATTACCGTGGCAGTATAAAAGGTTCTAAAATCAGGTAGTGTGAGGCCTCCCACTTTGTTCTTCTTCTTGAGTAATGCTTTGCTTATCCAGGGCCTCTTCCCTTTCCATATGAAGTTGGTGATTTCTTTTTCCATCTCATTAAAAAATGACATTGGGGAGTTCCGGCAAATGGCGCTCTAGGCAGAAGCACCACGGCGTCCCTCCACAGCAAAGATCTGAAAAACTAAGCCAGAGAATACAACAATCCTGAAACCCTAAAACATCAAATGAAGAGATAAAGAACTCAGCCAAACACCAAATGGAGTGAGAAAACTGACAGAGAGTGGAGAGCGAGGAGAGATTCACGCAGAGGTCCCCTACCAGCTAACGCAGTGTGGATCCGCCATCTTGGACTCCTATCGGAGACCAGAAAACGGGGTATGAGAAAGCAGCCTCACGGAGCATCCAGCGGAAGACAAAACAACCACTCCATACATAACAATCTCCCTGCTGCATCTTCCCTACCTGCACCGTGTGCTTGACATCACACCACCAAACAGCACAGGCACGGCCTACTGGAACCTGACCTGCACTGATTACCAACCCGCCCTGGTGGCTGTAGTAAGTGCCACAAACAACGTGTCCCAGTAACTCCTCTTCACCTAGAACTGCCCTGCTGTATACCATAACTAAGTGACTGACTGAGATAATTGGAGAAGGAGGCGAAAAGTACTGTGTCCACAGATGAGAAAACAACAAAGAACACACAATCCGTCTGCTCAGACATAGTCAAATTTAAAAAAAAAAAGGGATGAAACAAACAAATCTACAATCAATATACGAGAAAAGTAACTACTGAGTGCCCCGAAGACAGCAGACAATATCAAAACATTTACAAAAACAGTACAGGATGGTTCCAGTAGGCATCCAAAATAAAACACCAGATGACTCTCCTGTGGAAGAAAATGCACTACAACTACCTGATAGGGAATTCAAATCTCTAATACTCAGAATTCTCCAAGAGCTGGGGCAAAAAGCTGACAAACATGAGAGAAAAATAGACAAATTCATGGAAAATACAGACAAAAAATTGGAAGAATTCAGGAAAATAATGCAGGAACAAAATGCCAAAATAAATTCACAACTAGAAATTATATAAAGACAACAATTAGAAATGCAAAAGATAAACAAGATTTTAGAAATGGATGATGTCATAGAAGGGCTGAGGAGCAGATTTGAAACGGTGGAAGACAGGATCAGTGGAATTGAAGACAAACACTTGGATACAACTCTGTTTGAGGAAAACTCAGAAAAAAGAACAAAGAAAAATGAAGAGACCCTGAGAGTTATGTGGGATACGATCAAAAGCAAAAATTTACGAGTCATTGGAATTCCAGAACAGGGGGAGAAAACAGAAAACACAGAGAGGATCATTGAAGAACTGCTGACAGAAAACTTCCCCAATATCATGAAAGATGAAAAGCTGGCCATCCAAGAAGCTCAACGAATCCTATATAGGAGAGACCTCAAAAGAAAATCACCAAGGCATATCATAATCACACTAGCCAAAACCAAAGACAAGCAAAGAATCCTGAGAGCAGCTTGTGAAAAATAAGAAGTCACATACAGAGGAGAAACAATAAGACTAAGTTCAGATTATTCAGCAGAAACCATGCAGGCAAGAAGGCAATGGGATGACATACATAAAATCTTGAAAGAAAAAAAATTGCCAGCCAAGAAGAATATATCCTGCAAAACTCCCGTTCAAATTTGATAGTGAAATTAGGTCATTTCCAGATAAACAGAAATTAAGGGAACATGTAAAAGTCAAACCAAACTTACAAGAATTATTAAAGCGAGTTCTTCGATCTGAGGACAAACAACTTCAGCTCACATGCAGAATCTAGGACGCAGAATCGTACGAGCCAGATACCAATCTAGGAAATGAACTCTCGAGGACTATCCAAAACCAAAAGAAATACAACAGGGAATCAGAGCAGTTTATCAGTAAATGACAACAACATCAAAACAATAAAAGATGGAATAAACGGCATAGGTATAGAACCTTCTAATGGAGAGGAAGGCAAGGAGATACCAAGTAATGGTAGACTGCTTCAAACTTAGAAAGATAAGGGTAAAATTCATGGTAACCACAGAGAAAGCTAACAAACGTACTCTTAAAAAAAAGGAAAACCATAAAGTCTCAGCAAAAACAAAACCTACAAGAACATAGAAATGAAAAATAATGCACAAACAAATGTAACTCAGTACAAGAGAGTAAGAAGAATAAAGAAAACTTCAGCACCACAAAAAAAAGCACTGCAAAATAAGAGCAACAAACATCTATCAACAATTACACTGAATGTAAATGGACTCAAAACACCCATAAAGAGATGGAGCGTGGCAGAATGGATAAGAAAACAGGATCCATCAATATGCTGTCTACAAGAGACACACCTTAGAAACAAAGATGTGAAGTTATTAAAAGTCAAAGTTTGGAAAAAAAATATATCAAACTAACAAATACCAAAAAAGAGCAGGAGTGGCAATACTAATCTCAGATATAATAGATGTTAAAACGAAATCTACCATAAAAGACGAAGAAGGATACTATATAATGATTAAGGGGATGATCCATCATGAAGACATAACCATAATAAACATCTACGCACCCCATGACAGGGCTCCAACATACATAAAACAAACTCTAACAACACTGAAAAGAGAAATTGACAGTTCCACAGTAATAGTAGGAGACTTCAACACACCACTGTCAGTAAAGGACAAAACAACTAAGAAGAAACTCAGCAAAGATACAGAAGACCTAAAGGGCACAATCAGCCAACTTGACCTCATAGACATATATAGAACACTCCATCCAACAGCTGCAAAGTACACATTCTTTTCCAATGCACACGGAATGTTCTCCAGAATAGACCACATCTTAGGCCACAGAGCAATCCTCAACAAGATCCAACATGTTGAGATAATTCAAAGTATCTTCTCTGACCACAATACCATCAAGGCAGAAATTAACAATAGAAAGAGCAAGGAAAAAATATCAATTACATGAAAACTGAATAATACCCTCATTACACATCAGTGGGTAATAGAAGAAATTAGAGATGGAATCAAAAAATTCCTAGAATCGAATGAGAATGAAAACACATCATACCAAAACCTTTGGGACACAGCAAAGGCAGTCCTTAGAGGACAATTTATAGCAATAGATGCACACATCAAAAAAGAAGAAAGGGACAAAATCAAAACGTTAACTACACAACTCAAATAAATAGAAAGAGAACAGCAAAAAAAGCCCACAGCCACCAGAAGAAAGGAAATAGTAAAGATCAGAGCAGAAATAAATGAAATAGAGAACAGAGAAACAATAGAAGAATCAACAAAACCAAACGTTGGTTCTTTGAAAGAATCAACAGAATTGACAAACCACTGGCCAGACTGACGAAAGGAAACAGGAGAGGACACAAATAACCCAAATAAGAAAATAAATGGGCGACATTACAACAGACCCAACTGAAATAAAAAGGATTATAACAGGATATTATGAAAAACTATACTCCAACAAATTTGAAAACCTAGAGGAAATGGATAAATTTCTAGAAACACACTACTTACCCAAACTACAACAAAGTGATGTTGAAAATCTGAACAGAGCTATAACAAGAAAAGGAATTGAAAAGGTAATAAAAAAAACTCCCAACCAAAAACTCCCTGGCCCAGATGTCTTCACTGGTGAATTCCACAAAAATTTACAGAAAAGCTTGTACCAGTACTACTCAAGCTATTTCAGAGCGTAGAAGATTTCCCGATTCATTCTATGAAGCCAGGATAATGCTGTTACCAAAACCAGGCAGAGATGTCAAAAAAAAAAAAAAAAAAAAAAGAAAGAAAATTACAGACCAATATCTCTCATGAATATAGATGCAAAAACTCTGAACAAAATTCTAGCCAATAAAATTCAGCATCATATCAAAAAAATTATACACCATGACCAAGTAGGATTCATACCAGGTATGCAAGGATGGATCAACATTAGAAAATCAATCAACGTAATCCACCACATAAATAAGAGGAAAGAAAAGAATCACATGATCATCTCAACTGATGCAGAAAAGGCATTTGACAAAGTCCAACACCCACTCCTGATAAAAACTCTCAAAAAAATAGGTATAGAAGGGAAATTTCTCAACATAATAAAGGACATCTATGCAAAACCAACAGCCAACATCATTCTTAATGGAGAGAGGCTGAAAACATTCCCCTTGAAAACAGGAACAAGACAAGGATGCCCTTTATCACCACTCCTATTTAACATTGTGCTGGAAGTTCTAGCTAGAGCAATAAGGCAAGAAAAAGAAATAAAGGGCTTCCAAATTGGTAATGAAGAAGTTAAACTGTCCCTGTTTTCAGATGATATGATACTATACACAGAAATCCCTAAAGACTCCATGAGAAATCTACTGGAACTAATAGAAAGACTCAGCAGAGTAGCAGGTTACAAGATAAACATTCCAAAATCAGTTGGATTCCTATACACCAGTAAGGAGAACAATGAAAAGGAAATCAGGAAATCAATACCATTTCCAATAGCCCATAAAAAGATAAAATACTTAGGAATAAATCTGACCAGGGATGTAAAAGACCTATACAAAGAAAACTACAAAACACTACTGCATGAAACCCAAATGGATCTACAAAAAAGGAAAAACATACCATGCTCATGGATAGGCAGAAACAACATGGTGAAAATGACAATTCTATCCAAAGCAATTTACAAATACAACGCAATCCCCATCCAAATACCAAAAACATTCTTCAAAGAGGTGGAAAAACTAATCAGTAACTTTATATGGAAAGGGAAGAAGCCCAGAATAAGTAAAGCACTACTGAAGAAGAATAAAGTTGGAGGACTCACACTACCTGACTTCAGAACTTACTGTACAGCTACAGCAGTCAAAACAGCCTGGTACTGGTACAAAAACGGATACATTGACCAATGGAACAGAATTGAGAACCCAGATGTAAATCCATCCACCTACAGTCACCTGATCTTCAACAAGGGCCCAAAGTCCATCAAATGGGGAAAAGACAGTCTTTTTAACAAATGGTGCAGGCAAAATTGGATATCAATTTGCAGAAAAATGAAACAGGATCCATACCTCATACTGTATACAAAAACTACTTCAAAATGGATCAAAGACCTGAATATAAAACCTAAAACTATAAAGTTCATAGAAGAAAAAATAGGACCAGCACTACAGCCTTAATACACAGCATTAACAGGATACAAACCATAACCACCAATGCACAAACCCCAATAGATAAGCTAGATAGATAACTGGGATCTTCTAAAAATCAAACACCTATGCTCTTCAAAAGACTTCACCAAAAGAGTAAAAAGAGAACGTACAGACTGGGAAAAAAACTTTTGGGCAGTACAAGTCAGACAAAGGTCTAATCTCCATAATGTACAAGAAAATCCAACACCTCTACAACAAAAAGACAAATAATCCTATTAAAAAATGGGCAAAGGAAATGAACAGACACTTCACCAAAGAAGACATTCAAATGGCCAACAGACACATGAGGAAATGCTCGTGATAACTAGCCATTAGAGAAATGCAAATGAAAACCACAATGAGATACCATCTCACCCCGACATTACTGGCATGAATCAAAAACACTGGAAATAACAAATGTTGGAGGGGCTGCGGGGAGATTGGAAATCTTATGCACTGCTGGTGGGAATGCGAAATGATACAACCATTTTGGAAAATGATATGGCTCTTCGTCAGAAACCTAGAAATAGACATACCATTCAATCCAGTAATTCCACTTCTAGGAATGTATCCTAGAGAAGTAAGAGTTGTCACTCGAATAGACATATACACACCTATGTTCATGGCAGCATTGTTCACAATAGCAAAACGATGGAAACAACGTAGATGCCCATCAACAGATGAATGGATAAACAAACTGTGGTACATATACACAGTGGAGTACTATGCAATGAGAAAGAACAACAATGAATCTGTGAACCAGCTCATAACATGGTTGAAACTGGAGGACTTTATGCTGAGTGAAATAAGTCAATCAGAAAAGGACAAATATTGTATGAGACCTCTATTGTAAAAACCCATGAAAAAGTTCACACATAAAGTGTAACAATCTTTATTGGTTACCAGGGATGGAAGGGGTGGGGGGATACTAAATAGGCAATAGATAAGTGGTATCTTGGATGAAGGGTGAGACAGTACACAATACAGGGGAAACTAACATAACTTGTACAAGGAAAGGTCATGGAAGCCCCATAGACACATCTAAACTCCCTGAGGGACTGAATTGCTGGGCGCAGGACTGTGGGGACCACGGTCTCAGGGAACATCTAGCTCAATTGGCATGACACAGCTTATAAAGACAATGCTCTACATTCTACCTTGGTGAGTAGTGTCTGGGGTCTTCAAAACCTGTGAGTGGCCATCTAAGATACTCCACTGGTCTCTTCCTTTCGGGAGCAAGGGAGAATGAAGAGAACAGGATACAAGGAAAAGATTAGTCCAAAGGACGAATGGTCCACAGCTACCAAGGCCTCCACCAGACTGAGTCCAGTACAGCTAGATGGTGCCCAGCTACACCACTGACTGCTCTGACCAGGATCACAACAGAGGGTTCTGGACAGAGCTGGAGAAGGATGTAGAGAATAATTCTAACTCACAAAAGAAAAGACCAGATTTACTGGCCTAAAGGAGACTGGAGAAACCCCAAGAGTATGGCCCCCAGACACCCTCAGTGGTGAAGTTATCTCCTAGGTTTACCGTTCAGCCTGGGAGTGTACTGCCCTGTAAAAGCAAATGAGACTAACGAGGTACAGTAGTCCAGTGACAAGGGCCAGAAGGCAGAAGGGGACAAGGAAGCTGGTGATAGAGAACCCAAGGTTGAGTAAGGATATTGTTGATGTGTTGTGAGATTGTTAACCATTGCCATAGGGCAACATTTGTAGTAACTGTTAAATGAGAAACTATTTTGTTCTGTAAGCCTTCATTTCAAGTGAGAATAACAGCACAATTGGAAGAGAGTAGTCAATGTCAACTGAACTGTGCATGTAGTAATTTTTGAAATGGTGTATCTTTGGGTATGTGTATTTTCACCAAAAAAAAAGGTTGAGAAGTTAGAGGGTTGACATGTTGTGGGGTTGTTAACCAATGCATAAAACAATATGTGTACTACTATTTCATGAGAAACTATTTGTTTTGTAAGCGTTCACCTGAAATACAATTAAAAAAATGTAAAAAATTAAAGACAAAAAAAAAAAAAAACCAGATTTACTGGACCAGTTTAGATGGAGGACTCCCCAGGTTGAGATACTCTTTAATGCTTGAACCAAAACTAGCCCCTGAGGTTATCTTTTAGCTAAATAAGGGACTAGTTCACAAAATGAAGAATATCACCCATGAGTACTGTTCTCCTTTTAAAAATCATCTATATGAGACCAAACGGTCAACAATTACTGTAAAACAAAGATGAGAATGTAAGGGACAGGGAAACTAGATTAATGGAAATGGAACAACCCAATGGAAATATTGAGAATGTTCATGCATTGTGAAGAACGTAACCCATGTCACTGAAAATTTGTGTACAAATTGTTGGATGGGAACCTAAACTACTGTGTAAACCTTCACCAAAAACACAATAAAATATTATTTTTAAAAACGTCATTGGAAATTGGATTGGGATCTCATTGTATCTGTAGATTGCTCTGGGTAGAATTGACATTTTCACAATTTTGAGGCTACCTATCCATGAGCAAGGTATGTTTTTCCACTTATGCAGGTCTCTTGTAGTGTCTTGTAGTTTTCATTGTATAGGTCTTTTACATCTCTGGTTAGATTTATTCCTAAGTACTTTATCTTCTTGGGGACTATTGTAAATGGTATTGATTTGGCGATTTCCTCTTTGAGGTTCTCTTCGGTGGTGTAAAGGAATCCAACTGATTTTTGTGTGTTTATCTTGTATCCTGAAACTTTGCTGAAATCTTCTATTAGTTCCAGTATTTTTCTTGTTGTTTTCCTTGGGGATTTCTGTGTGTAAGATCATATCATCTGCAAATAGAGATACTTTGACTCCTTCCCTACCAATGTGGATGCCCTTTATTTCTTTTTTCTAGCTTAATTGCTCTGGCTAGTACCTCCAGCACAATTTTGAATAAGAGTGATGATAAAAGGCATCAGTGTCTGGTTCCCGTTCTCAAGGGGAATGCTTTCAATGTCTCTCCATTTAGGATTATGTTGGCTGTTGGCTTTGTATAAATGCCCTTAATTATTTTGAGGAATTCCCCTTCTATTCCTATTTTTTTGAGAGTTTTTATCATGAATGGGTGTTGGACTTTGTCAAATGCCTTTTCTGCATCGATTGATAAGATCATGTGGTTCTTGTCTTTTGTTTTATTAGTGTGATGGATTACAATGTTTGTTTTTCTAATGTTGAACCATCCTTGCATACCTGGTATAAATCCCACTTGGTCATGGTGAATTATTTTTTTGATAAATGTTGCTGAATTCTATTGGCTAGAATTTTGTTGAGGATTTTTGTGTCAATGTTCATGAGGGATATTGGTCTGTAATTTTCTTTTCTTGTGGTGTCTTTACCTGGTTTTGGTATCAGGGTTATGCTGGCTTCATAGAATGAGGTTGGGAGTATTCCATCCTTTTCTATGCTTTGAAATACCTTTAGTAGTAGTGGTGTTAAGCTTTTCTGAAAATTTGGTAGAATTCTCCAGTGATGCCATCAGGGCCAGGGTTGTTTTTTGTTGTTGTTGTTGTTGGGAGTTTTTAAATTACCTTTTCAATCTCTTCTTTTGTTATGGGTTTATTTAGTTTTTCTACCTCTGTGTTAGTTTAGGAGGTAGTGAGTTTCTAGAAATTTGTCCATTTCCTCTAGGTTTCAAATTTGTTAGAGTACAATTTTCATAGTATTCTGTTATGATTCTTTTAATTTCTTTTGGGTCTGTTGTGATATCACCCATCTCATTATTTATTCAGGTTGTTTGCTCCGTCTCCTGTGTTTCTTTTGTCAGTTCGGCCAGTGGTTTATCATCTTCTTTGCTCTTTTCAAAGAACTAGCTTTTGCTCTTGTTAACTCTTTCCATATTTTTTCTATTCTCTATTTCATTTAATTGTGCTCTAATTCTTATTGTTTCCTTTCTTCTGGTGCCCGACGGTTTCTTCTGCTGCTCTCTTTCTCCTTGTTCCAGTTGTAGGGTTAACATTTAGATTGTGGCCCTTTCTTCTTTTTGGATGTGTGCCTTTATTGCTTTAAACTGACCTCTGAGCACTGCTTTTGCTGTGTCCCAAAGTTTCTGGTAGGATGTGTTTTCATTCTCGTTTGGTTCTATGAATTTCTTTATTCCCGCCTTAATTTTTTCTATAACCCAGTAGTTTTTGAGCAAGGTGTTGTTCAGTTTCCATGTGTTTGATTTTTTACCTTTTGCTGTTATTGATTTCTACTTTTATGGATTTATGGTCAGAAAAGATGCTTTGTAGTATTTCAATGCTTTGGATTTTGGTTAGACTTGCTTCATGGCATAATATGTGGTATATTCTGGAGAATGTTCCATGTATGTTGGAAAAGAAAGTATACTTGACTGTTGGTGGGTGGAATGTTCGGTATATGTCTATGAGATCAAGTTGGTTGAGTGTAGCGTTTAGCTCTTCCATGTCTTTGTCCTTCACCAAAAGTGGTGTGTTGAAGTCGGCTACTTCTATTGTGGAGCTGTCTTTCTCTCTTTTCAGTGCTGTTAGAGTTTGCTTTATGTAGTTTGGAGCCCTGTTGTTGGGTGAGTAAATGTTTATTACAATTATGTCCTCCTGGTGTATTGACCCTTTAATTGTTATATAGTATCCTTTCTTATCCTTTGTGGTGGATTTTACTTTAGAGTCATTTTGTCAGAGATTAATATTGCCACTCCTGCTCTTTTTTGAGTGTTATTTGCTTGATATATTTTTTCCATCCTTTGAGTTTTAGTTTGTTTGTGTCTTTAAGTCTAAGGTGTGTTTCTTGTAGGCAGCATATAGACGGATCATGTTTTTTTATCCAATCTGCCACTCTCTGTTTCTTTATTGGCATATTTAGTCCATTTACATTCAGTGTAATTATTGATAGGTATGAATTTAGTGCAGTCATTTTGATATCTTTTTTTCTGTGTTGTTCACTGTTTCTTTGTTCTTCTTAATTTTCTGTGCTGAGTCGTTTTTCTTTATGTATTTTCTTTTCATCTTTTTCATTGTTGTTGATTTTGTATTTGCTGGGTCCTTATATTTTTCTAGTTTTTTATTTTGACTGGTAGGATTGTTAGTTTCCTTTGTGGTTACCTTAATATTTACCCCTATTTTTCTAAGTTTATACCAGTCTTTTATTTCTTTATGTCACCTTGACTTCCTCTCTATATGAAAAATCTACATTATTTAAGTCCTTTTTTTTTTGTTTTACTGTTGTCATCTTTTACATATTGACATCTGTTTCCCCATTTTCAGGTTTTTAGCTTTGGTTTATTATTGAGACTTCCCTATCTGGGTTGATATTTGGTTGCTCTGCCCTGTGTTCTTGTCTTGGGTTGTTATCTGATGTTATTGATTTTCTAACTGGAGGACTCCATTTAGTATTTCCTGTAATTTTGGTTTGGTTTTTACAGATTCCCAAACTTCTGTTTATCTGGAAATGCCCTAATTTCGCCATCATATTTGTGAGACAGTTTTGCTGGATATATAGTTCTTGACTGGCAGGTTTTTTCCTCCAGGGATTTATGTATGTCACCCCATTGCATTCTTGCCAGCATGGTTTCTGCTGAGTAGTCTGAGCTTATTCTTACTGACTCTCCTCTGTAGATGACTTTTCGTTTATCCTTAGCCACTCTTAAAATTCTTTATTTATCTTTGGTTTTGGCAAGTTTGATGATAATATGTCTTGGTGACTTTCTTTTGGGATCTACCTTATGTGGGGTTCCATGAGCATCTTGGACAGATAGCTTGTCATCTTTCACAATATCAGGGAAGTTTTCTGCCAACAAATCTTCAACAATTCTCCCTGTATTTTCTGTTATCCTGCCTTGTTCTGGTACTCCAATCACTCGTAGGTTATTATTCTTGATAGAACCTGACATAATTCTTAGGGTTTCTTCATTTTTTTTGATCCTTTTATCTGAGTTTTCCTCAAATAAGTTGGTGTCAAGTGCTTTATCTTCAGTCTCACTAATTCTGACTTCCATTGCCTCAATTCTACTCCTGTGACTTTCTATTGATTTGTCTAATTTTGACATTTTATTTTTAATCTGCTGGATTTCTGATTGCTATCTCTCCATGGATTCTTGCAGCCTGTTACATTTGTCACTATGCTCTTCTCTAATCTTTTTAATTTTCTCTATTGCGTGTTCTGCGTTTTGCTTAATTTTCTCCCTAATCTCTTGAATAGTTCTATGTATTAATCTTTTGTATTCTGCCTCCGGTAATTCCAAGAAATTTTCCTTCTCTGGAAAATTTCTAGATTCTTTATTTTGGGAGCTTGCTGAAACCATCATGGACTGCCTCTTTATATGATTTGATATTGACTGTTGTCTCCAAGCCATCAATAAGTTATTATATTTATTTATTTTATGTTTGCTTACTGTGTCCTAGCTTCTTATTTTGTTTTTATACGCCCAAACAGGCTGCTTGTGTGAGCTAGTTTGATTATTGGCACCTTTGAAGCTCTAATGTCCTGTCACCAGGTGGTTAGGTCTGTTACTAGGTATGCGAGCTCAGGAGTCCACCCACTCCTACTGTTTGGATTCAGCTCAGGTGCCCAGGTAGATAGCCACCAAGTGTGTGGTTCAGACTCTCACCTACAGTCCTAGACAGTCATGGGTGATTGGTGTAGTCACAGACATCTGGCTGCAGCAGGGGGAAACACTCTGAGCAAGGCAGGGGGCTGACAGCCACCCCTGAGTGTCCAGGAGGAAGGCGTGTCCCTGTTCCCTAGAGTGCGTAGGTGGGTGGGTTTTGCAGCTGGACTATGAGCAGCCAATGCTGTTGGCTGTAAGCACTGGGGGGCACTTCTTATTCTTGGGCTTCTGTAGCAGGTCGCTAGGTGGTGTGGGTGGAGCCAGCAGTCCTCAGTTCCCTGATGGGGTAGGTGAGACCCTGCTTAATGGGCAGAGCAGTGTCAAATGTCAAGAACCTGCCACTTCACTGCTGAAACAGTTGAAGTTAGATTTCCAGTATATACCCTGTTGTACTGTGGTAATGAGGGTCTACACTGTTGAAATGGGCCCACACAAGTCTATGCAGGGGGAAAGGCACTCAAAGTCCATGGATCCCTTTTGCCTGTGCCTAGGTAAAGGAGCAGTGCCTACCCTGAGTTCCTGGCTTAGGGGAGCCAGTAGTTTATTTTTTCACTGTTTGTTAATTTGTTCATTCTCCAAGGCCGGGAGAATAGCTCAGGGTGTGTGAGGGATCCTACTTCTGGCCCAGGGGACTCAGCAATTGCTGAAACCAGTCCCGGACCCAGTGCAGAGCAGGGAGCGAGTAGGTAAATGGGAGAGAGGTTTTTCCCTAAGGGTGGTGTTTTTGATCTGCGTGGTAGGCCGGACACAAGTACTTATCTTTCACCAATCGAGGGCTGCTTCTCACCGGTTCTGGGTGGCTGAGTATACTCTCTGCCTGTGGGTCTCTCCTGGTGGTGAATACGCCTCTTGAGCACCACTACCTGCCTACCTCACCGCTTACCCATGAGCTGTTCAGGCCTGAAGGGCTCAGGCTCTCGCTGGGTAAGGTCTCCCAACTCTTCTCTCTTCCAAACCGTCTCTCCCTCCTCCTGCCGCTCAGTCCGATTCCTCAACTCTGCCTTTGATGTTCAGGGCTCCTAGATTGTCATATATAATCAATTCACTTGATTTCTCGTGTCTTTGTTGTCCAGGGGTCCACCGGAAATGTCTGACTACTCTGCCGTCTTTGCCCTGGCTCTCTTCTAGATGGCCTTTCTTTTGAGGACATTGCTACCACATCCATCTGTACACCACTTCTACTCCTGTCTGCGTTTACACAGTCTGCAATGCCTGACAGACTGAGAGTTCCACTATGAGATTTATTTACTGAAGCACTGACCACAGTGCCTGGCCCATAGTATGTTCTCACAAGTTAGCTGTTCAACTGAGTTGATCCTCCTCTTACCTTCTTGACTGTACCTGTACTACTCCTGTTTCTTGTCTTCTACTGCTTCTGTCATAAAGGTGATGGACCATCAGAGAGTCAAGGAAACGCAACATATTTTCATGAAAAGGGCTTGATGTTGTGGTTGTTGTGTGCCATCAAGTCTATTTGGACTCATAGCGACCCTATAGGATAAAGTAGAGCAGCCCCATAGTGTTTCCAAGGCTATAATCTTTATGGAAGCTGACAGCCACATCTTTCTCCTGTGGAGTGGCTGGTTGGATGGAACTGCTGACCTTTTGGTTAGCAGCCGAGTGCTTAACCACTGCACCTCCAGGGCTACTTTGGAAAACTTTTAACCTTTAGAAATAGATCTGAGTTTGCATCCTAGGTCTGTGATTTGCTATTTGTGTGACCTTGCACAAAATAGTCTACCTCTTTAGGTCTCTGCTTCTTTGCCTGCCTAACATAGATGATACTAGCTACTTCTCAGAGCTGTGATAAGAATTAAAGATAATGCATATATATATGAAGCATATAGCAGATGTCCATAAACCATTTGAACTTCCTACCACATTTGGGAATTCCAGGTACAGTTCCATGAGCAGTGGGCAAGTATGGATAGGAGCACAGACTCTGAAGCCAGATTGCCTTGTGTCAAACCTACCACCATTATTTATCAGCTCTGTAACTCTCATGCAAGTCACTTACCCTCTCTGTGCCTTTCAGTTTCCCCATGAGCAAAATGGGATAATAATGTTTACATCACAGTTTTGACCCCAACAATTAGTAAATTCCAAAAAGAAGAAAAAAATCCATATATACATATTCTTGTGGATATTAGTGGACAGAATGCCCGTTTTTTTGTTTAAAAAAAGTATTTAAAAAAAAATCCTTGTAACAGTGATATTCTTGTCTTTTGATGTGTTCTCATACAGCTGAAAAGTAACTTCCTTTTCCTTTCTCCTCTAAAACATTCTCCCTCCCTGATCTTTCAGCCTATTTCATCAATTTAGTATCTCACTGGAAAATATGTCTTTCTCCTCATAATCAATACTTCTTTCTGCCATTATGAGTTGTAACTAGAGGCTCTAGTCTGTGTGAATAATTTTTTTTTTTTTTTTATCAGATAAAGCTGGGTTACATTGTACTCTTGGGAGCAAAAGCTGAACTTTGACATCATCTCATCAAATCGTATTTATTAAGCTCCTGTGTTCCCAACAATATGCTCTTCTTACAAAATACTTCAGATATAAAGATTCTACATCCTGTTATTGAGGAAGGCTTGAAGGAAATGCTAGGGGAAAAAGATGAAAACAATCGTTGTATTATAGCAGTGACCATGTAAATCATATCATTTTAAATTCTCTCTATATGGTTGATGTGTTATTTGATTAATAAACTGGGGGAAAAATTATACTATGTATTTCTGGAGCTCCTCTCCAGTTCTGTCCTTTCTGAAAGAATGAAAACTAGGTAAGTCTTTTAATGTCTTCACTAAGCCTACATTATTATCAAGAAATTCTTATTTGCCAATTGTTATTAAGAAGGTCACTAAGGTTAATAATTCCTTTTAAAAAATGTGGTTGCAAAATAAACACTGTCCATAATTCTTCTATTAAGTTTATGTAAAAAAATTTTTTTTAACTGTAACACTGTGTTAATTTAGTCCCATGCAAGACTTGATTCTCATAAGTACAGTTATCTCTACCTTATCTTAGTGAGGAAATACAGTTATTTACATTCTCAGAAATTGTCCTCTGCCTATCTATCCGGCAATATGATATAGAGGAAACAATACAACTGTGGGCGTCATGGCATTCTGATTTTGAATCCTGCCTCCGCCATTCATTTAACTGAGCTACCTTGAGCACATTACTTATTTGCACCAAGCCTTATTTTTTTCCATCTGTAAAATGTAAAAATAATTTCTTTCTTTGTAAGAATGCTCTGAAGATTAAAAATAATGATATATCTAAAGCATTTATCTCATAGAAGATAATCAATAAATGATTTTTTTTGCATTGTGTACATTAAATTTTACATAAGAAATGTAATCACCTATCTGCTTCTCAGAAGACCTTGTGAAAGATTGCCATAAAATGCAGTTATATAGTACAGCTAATATGAAAGAAATGGGACAGCAGACTATCTGTGAAGGAAAAGGAAAATATTCTAACAAAAAGAACTAAGTATTAAACCTAACTCTTAGCTACCTGGCAGCCAAGGCAAAAAAAGGAACACAGTCAGTAACACAGTCCTCATGAACAAACAGAAAGAGAGTGTTAAAAAAAAAAAAAAGAGAGAAAAAAAGTTCTAGTAAAATATTAACATGGTGGTCCTTAAACACAGAGAGCACAAAAAAAAAATTAAGAATAAATTTCTCAATTAAAGATTGATAAGAATTTGAGAAACATTATAGTATTTTATTTTGCCCATTTTATAGATAAAAAATACGAAGTCCCCAAGGGCTTAAGCAATATGCCCAAAATTAACACTAGTAAGTGCAAAGTGGGATACAAATCCAAGATTGTTTGTGTATGTATGTATGTATGTGTGTGTGTCTGTGTGTCTTGTTATGTTTTAATTCTGAGGCTATACACAGAATAATTCACAGCAATAATTCATGAGCTTTGTTCCTGAGGAACTAGGTTTTAAAGAATAAACTCAGTTTAGGTTTACCTGTTATTAGGATACCCGATGTAATGAAATGTGACATTTTGTAGCAGTATTAGAGTTCCTTTTTAAGGGTCTAAATGCTAATTTTCATTTTGAGACTGACTTCACTGTTCAAAAAATTAGATATGGCACGTGATCCTATTCAGTTTGCTTAGTGCATTTTCTGAAAAAATATGATTTAGAAAATATACCATATACAAAACTTAGGTCCCTCATGAATAGTTCACTGTACTATCATTTAGCCATGACTATCATGCATTAAAACTGGTATAAGTTTCATTTGTTCATTTAACACAGTTATTGGATTCCTATTATGTCCCATTCACTGTTAGAAGCCTGGAAGGAGATACAGTGATGAATAAGGTACAGTCAGCTCTTTTTAGGACATCCCAGTCTAGTCAGAAAAACAGATGGATAAATAATAGGTATAAAATAATGAGATCAGTGTCAAATAATAATGGTTAAAACCACAAGATGTGTTTATTTATAGCTTATCAGAATATCTAGATCCACGATTAGTTTGGCAGCTCAAAACAGCCTTCAGGGACTGTTATAGGTTAGGTTCCCCAAGAAGCAGACCCTGAGGTTGGTTTTAGCTTGCAAGAGATTTATTAGACAGTATTCTTCATATAACACTGTGGAATGAAAGGGAAAGAGGCAGCAATGGGCAGAGGAAGAAGTCAAGCTGTCATGATGGCCCAAGGATCACCTCAGCTGACTGCATCAGGAGTTCTTGAGACTGGATTACAACTGATCTCCATTGGGATGAGAGGGCTGGGAGTTTGTAGCCCTTGGGCCCATCAATTACTGGACATGGATCACCCTAGGAAATGGATATGACCTTAGGCAAGGCAACTCTGCAGCTGAGACAATCCCCAAAGGGTCTGAGAGTTCAGGGCTGTCTGTCAGATACACTCCCAGCAGCTAAGGCAATAGTCTTTCATTATTGAAAAGGAACTGGACAGTATATCACAGTATCCACCATGGAGACCTGGACTTTTTGCATCCTTCTCTTCTACCACCATCTGCACAATGGCTTTTGTCCTTAAAATACCTCTTGGTGCTCACAAAATAGCTACCAGAGCTCCAAACATGACATTTCTGCAAAAGAGCAAGCAAAACATGAAGAAAGCAAAGGGGAACAAAAAGGACCACCATCTCACACTTTTACCAGAGGGAAAAATCTTTCCCAAAGGGTCACCAGAAGGCTTCTCCCTACACACCACTGGCCAGAACTGCTTCCCCAACACAATTAAGGCTTGTTTTCAAGGAAGAAAGGAGAATGGCTGTTGGGTAGGATGGGTAGAACTGACTATGGCACCATAGAAGGAGGTCCAAGCTGCTGTCAGGATTCATGGAGAGGGTCCCATGCGCTAAGACCACAGGGCAGAAGAAGATGATTATTAGTAATTCATGTTTCTTCCCGGGGTTGTGATTCTGAAGCAAGTCTGGAAAGGCTAGCATTGCTGAGTCTCAGTTTCCTTATCTGCAACTCAGAAATGATAATAAAAATAAGTCAGTCAGAGGATATGGGAGATGAGGGGTTTGAAATCATGCTATTAAAGAATTAGAAGAGTAGTCAGCATTAGTAGTAAGCATATTAAATAGTTGTTGTTGTTATTAGGTGCCGTCAAGTCGATTCTGACTCATAGCAACCCTATGAACAACAGAACGAAACACTGCCCGGTCCCACGCCATCCTCACAATTGTTGTTATGCTTGAGCCCATTGTTGCAGCCACTGTGTCATTCCATCTTGTTGAGGGTTTTCCTCTAGTACTTACTGCGATTCATTAGTATAAATCTTCAACACAAGAGGAACTTAATACAGATAGATTCCAATAAAACGTACCCTTAATTTAAAGACATGACAAAAACCCTCCTTAACACATTTTGCACAGTGATCTTCACCAAGCAAATTTGATTCTGTCTACCCTCTAGTTAAACGTTTTCAAAGAATCTCCAAGCCTTCATGATAAATGTCAGACTCCTCACACTAGCAGATAAAGGGCCCCTGGTCATTATCACTTCCACTCCCACCCTATTTTTCTCTCTAGTTTTTGTCTCCTACACTATTACATACAATCTTCTCTAGCTGCAAAGTCTCGTAGTTTCCCCAAATGCAAGTTCCCCAAATGTATCATATCTTTTCTCACATATTGTACCTCTATCTCAAATGCCAGCTCTGCACCTGCTTTACTTACTACCTCCTCATCCTTCAAACTGTTATAGCGTGTCTGCCCTTCATAAGCCTTCCTTGAGCTTCCTTTGGACTCAGACACTGATCTTTAAGCACTCTGTGAATATCACTAGCATAACATACTCTTTGTCATTTTTCTTTTTGTATTTCCACCATGAAAGTCTCCAGTCCTTGTTGTCAGGAGCTACATCTGAAGCGCCTTTGCCCACTTTGTACCATGTCTCAGTAAATGTAAGTTTAGTAAATAGAGTGCAGGCCACATTTCAATACATTTTCTAGACATCTAAGGTTCTCAAAAGCATAGCATCTTAGAATCAGACTTCCTGGGTTTGATCCTGGCTTTACCATTTTCAAGTTATATGACCTTTGGCAAGTAAATTTTCCGTAAAATGGAAATGAAATAAGCAAAACGAAATAAGAAAAAAGCGTGAAAGACATCCAACAGAGTGCCAGGAATGGAGCAAACACTCAATAAATTTAGTCATTATTAGAATGAGACGAAGAAACCCCATGGGTAAATGCGTAATCTTTCATATCTTTTGCTCACTATTGAATGTCAAATATAACTTTAAATTATTCTTTCACTCCAACAATATATACTTGAATATATACAAGAATATGCAATTTTCTTTACCCATAAAGTCCCATAAAAAAGCAAAAAACCAAATCCATTGCTGTCAAGTCAATTCTGACTCATAGCGACCCTTTAGTCCCATAGTTCCCCAAATACATCATATTTTGTGTTATGCCTAAGATATAATAGGAGCTGAATAACTATTTACTGGTTAATAACAATAGCTAATGTATTTGTAGCTCTTTTTATATGCCAAGAAATGTTCTAAAGGGTTTCACATATATTACTGATTACTCCTCATCATTGTTTGAGGTAGCCACTATTATTACTCTGATTGTGTAAATAAGGAAACTGAGGCATATAAAGGTTAAATGATTTATCCCACTGGTAAATCGCAAAGTTAGGGTTCAAACTCAGGCCATTGATTTCCAGAATCTGTGCTCTTCACCATTAAACTTTGTCATGGATTGAGTCGTATCCCCTAAAAATATCTGTCAGCTTGGCTGGGTCATGATTCCCAGTATTGTATGATTGTGTTATCTGATGTGATTTCCTTAGGCGTTGTAAACTCTATCACTGTGATGAGATTATATGTGATCTCCTTATGTGTTGTAAATTCCATCACTGTGATGAGGTTATACTGATGAGGTTGACAAGATTATTGTCTTAATGCAATTTCTTTTGAGTTATAAAAGAGAGAAGTGAGCAGAGACACATGGGAACCTCATACCACCAAGAAAGCAGTGTTGGGAACAGAGCACGTCCTTTGGACCTGAGGTTCCTGCCTTTCTCCAGAGCCAACAGAGAGAGAAAGCTTTCTCCTGGAGCTGATGCCCTGAATTTGGACTTACAGCCTACTGGACTGTGAGAGAATAAACTTCTCTTTGTTAAAACCATACACTTGTGGTATCTCTGTTAGAACAGCACTAGATAACTAAAACCAACTTATAGTGACATAAATGAGTACATGAATGGAAAACAAGCAAGCAAACAACCTCATAAGTTAAACACATCTACCTGAAATTCTGGAGAAAAAGGGATTTATATGCCTATTCTTGAATCCAGTGTTAATTAAATTTATCAGTCTCTCTTTGGGTTTTCTTTTCTTGTTGGTAGCCAACATTTTGAGTTGCTTCAGCTTTCCATTTACTCGTCGATACACCATGAAATAGAAGTGAGTCACACAGAATGTGATGCTAGAACTAAAAGGTCAGTGTGCTTTTGTATCTCTGGGTTTAAAAATTAAGAATGTACAAACTGACATATTAGATCAGACTGTTGATTGTGTTGTCTGGGGCCTACTCTTTAGGCAAGAAAAACTATCAGCAGCCCCGTTTCTGAGGCCCTGTGTTAACCTAGGCCAGGCTGATTAGGTGCAATGTTTAACCGTATCAACAGCACCAATGTCAACAGGCAAATTTGCATCATGGTAGGAATGGAAAGCCAAAGAGTAAGCTGGGGAAGTAATATTAAGAAGGATAAAAAGAGACTGTAGATGGGGAAATGAGTCAGGTGTTTCAAACCTATCTAGAATAGGTTTTGAAGCGAACAGAAACAGTGAGGGTAAGTGACACCTTTGAGCCTGCTGTAGCTATTCTTAAGTGATGTCTATTTAAGACATTAGGCAAGTATCTAAGCATTCTAGTTTTTCTCTTAATAATCCATTATATATTTGTCTTCAATAAATTCATCTAAATCAGATTTTAAAATGTTAGCAGATTTAGTCAGGAACTGAATGTCAGAGCGGGGTGCAGAGGGAATTTTAGGAATCATCTAAGTATCCCTTTCATTTTAAAATAAGTCAGCTCATCCTGGAAAAGTCAGGTAACTTAGTCCATGGTCACCCAATTAAAGTAATATATTTTAAAAGATTGTAGCTGCTGTAGAAGATTATTTCCTCTTCTTCATTCTAAACTTATTATTTTTGATTTTCAAAAGTACTCCCCCTCCTACTTTGGTAATATCATAATCTATTAATAAGTCAAAAGTCCAGTACAGATATAGTTTCCAACCCTGCATGCAAAAGCCCATAATTTATGAAAAATAATTTTTCACCATCCTCTGTTTAGGACAGACTGATTGAGCATAATGAATTGCAGGTGAATGAAGGAAAAGTGGCACCATCATCATAGTTACCTTCAGATTGCTACTGCAGGGCTACAAAATATGTACTCCAAGCACAAGCCGCACAGGGAGTTGGGACTGGGATTTACCCCTTAGGAATTCTAAATTACCCCCTCTAGCTAGAAAGACTAGATACATTGACATCCTGAGATTCCTGATGTAACACAATGAGAACACAAAATCACCTCTATAGTGTTTCTGCAAAAATATTTGACCTAAGTCTGATTATGAGAAAACAAACAAATCAAAGGGTAATCTGTGAAATAAATGACCTGGACTCTTCAAAAATATCAGTGTTAAAAAAGTTAAAAAAAAAAAAAAAAAAAAAGACTTGTTAACTCTTCTGAATTAAACTAAAAGAGATTAAAGAGAAAAGATAACTAAATGCAATGTGATTCATGATTGGATCTCGAATTAGGGGGAAAAAAACAGATGTGGATACCATTATTGATACAATTGGAGAAATTTGAATGTTGAAGGTATATTAGATAATGAAAGTGTATTAATGTTTAATTTCCTAAGTGTGATCATTTTATTGTAGTATATGGTGCCTTCTTGTTCTAAAGAGATGTGTGCTGACGTATTTAGAAGTGTCTTGATATCTGCAACTAGGTCTAAAATGATGTATATCAATTTGTACATTGGTAGGCACATACACACACTCACAAACATACACAGAGAGGACACAGATGAGGCAAAATGTTAACAACAGGTGCATCTAGGCGAGAATCTAGGTGAAAAGAATTGGGATGTTCTTTGTACTATTTTTGTAACATTTCTATATATTTGAAATTATTCAAAATAGTTTTTTTCAGGGAAAGGGAAAAAGGCCTAATACTCTAAACCAAGATGGAGAAAGTATGGAATCTAGCACAAAATAGACAGTTAAGTAAAAAGAAGATTTAGTCATTCATTCATATGAGTTATTAATGAATATTTTGGGCATATTCCTCATGCCTAATTCCATATTTCTTATCCACAGTCTTAAATAAATTCCACCATTTACATTTATTTATCTGGATTAAAATCTTATCTTTCCTGAGATCCCTACTTAAAATAAAAGTATTATTAGAAGGGCTAACAACTTACATTCACCTTCCGGTTAAACCGAATCATTTTCTTTTTCTGCTTCAATCCTCTAGTTCTACCAACTCTGCGACGTACCTCCTTCTGTTCACCCTTTCTTGTCCTTATCTCCTTGCCCCTTCATTCCCACCAGTCTATTTCCAAAAATATGCGTATACAACTAAAGCTACGCGACAAGGTAGAAGGTGATATGTACAATGAGAGAGATTTAAAAAAAAATTATAATGTGTATTTGATGAAGTAATAGCACATGCTGTTGAAACTAGAAGCTCTGAATTTAGGCTGCCTGGATTCAAACACCTACCTGCCACTTACTAGCTGTGTAGCCTTGGAAACATTATTTAATCTCTTTGTGCTTCCACTTTTCTAAATGGTGAAATGGAGAAGATAATATTAACTTACTTATTGTTATATGTATATTAAATGATTGTGAGGATTATATATGACAGTGTTTTAAAATATCTCAATTCTTAATAAACGGCAGATGTTATTATCATTATACATGTCCAAATTCTATTTAACTTCCTGATCCATTTACTTCACAGTACAATCATATATATAGTAATTATGACTAAGAACTAGTAGGTACTGTCTTGTGCCCAGCAGTGTCATAAATGCTTTAAATACACGATATAATTTAATTCTTGTAAAACTCCACAGTGTGTAGGTATTATCATTTTGTAGATGAGGAGACCAAGGTTCAGAGAAATTAAGGAATTTACTTAAGGTTAAGTAGCTTGTAGGAGGAGGGTACAGCTTCAATCCCAGTCTACCTAACTCCACACAAAGTGCCTCAACCAGTATACCATCCTGGCTCTGAATCTTTATTCTCTCTAGTCAGGTCAAACACTGTTTTGAACATCTCTTAATGTACATATTCATTTTGCCCATTTTAGTGACATTGTTCAAATCCATTCCCAAAATATATTGTAAATATAGAGGATAGATGATCTAGGAGAAAATAGACAATCAAAGAGAAACAAATTTGGTTGAGAAAAAGAAGCTCCAAATGCAAGTTTGGACTCCAACCTTTTCAGCTGCATGTCATTGATGAAGTCAATTACATTTTCTGAGCTTTTGTTTCAGCCCAACAAAATAGGGCTAAAAATTTTAATTACTGCCTAATACACACGTGTGTGTGGTAGAGTGTGATCAGAATCATGTAAAATAACAAGATAGAATACATTGGTAAACTATAAACTCTTAATAATAACAATATTTACCAAAGATTATAACATCAATTAAAATTGATATAGTATGTTATCATATAATATGACATACACACACACACAGTGACCACAGCACCTGAAATATAGTTAATAATATGTTCATAGAGTGGTGGTAGGTTGTCCTTCTATACTTCTTACTATCTGAGATACAGTATCCTCAATGGTATAATGAGGATAATAATATACCTCAGAGATAGCTAGTTATGAGGATTAAATCTGAAAAAAAAATGCAAGTGTTTAGCAAAATTTCAAGAATCATTATAGCCAGAGTAAATGTTAGGTTTATCAGAATCCAAATCCATCAATCCTATGCCAGAGTTATTGGTCCCTTAGACATCTGCAGGATTTGCCTCTCAGGAATGGGTCATCTAGAAAGTTTTTTCTTTTTTTTTTTTTAATTATTAATGTGGCAAAGTTTATCTAGCACTTGTAAGGGAGCAGCATTCCTACCACTATAGTGGTGATTCTGTAGGGGAGTAGGAGGAGTTTGTCAGACTCAGCATGATCTGCAGTCTTCTAGCAATGATGGGCATCCTCACACAATCCTACCAACTCCCATGGTGTGCGTACTGGGTAAAGGCTCAGAATTTGAATCCTGACTCTGCCACTTGTGCTGTAGGGCTACATTAGTCGTAATATATTAGGTTTATGCTGCAGTAAATAATAAAAGAAACACCAAAATTTCAGCAGCTTAATGTAAGGGAAGTTTCTCACACAAAATGGCTGTCATCAGGCAACTCTCCAGGGCAACTGTTCTTTGTTCAGCACTTTAGCTTCCTGACTACTTCAATCCTTTACCCCCACCATCTTAAGCCAAGACCTCGTCCACAATCACCAAAGCAGGAGAAGGAAACGTTGGAAATTTTGACACTAAGAGTTAGATGACTTGGCCTGTATGGGATGCATGTCGTTTTCACTCACAGCCCAATGGCCTTACTAACTGCCAGGAGACAGGTGTAATCCTCTTATGTGCTCAGAAAGAGAGGAGAACTAAATATGAATGAGCACTGGAAGTCCACCTCAGTGTGCTCTACTGGCCACAAAATAGATGATGTATTCTTCTTCCCACAAGGATATTAATCCTGCTCCAAGGGAGAAGAGTCAAAGTACCATCCAGTCTCTGCATCTAACTCTAAGTTCAGGATGTGTACATTAGGGTTTAGGCAGCTCCTAATCTGTTAAACCTAAGAACGAAAACTAAAAACTAAAAATCTGTCTGCCTAATATCCCATCTACATGCAACAGAGGAGTAATTGGAAAGGAGAAGTATGGAAAACACATTGCAGTCCTGGCCCATAGCGATTCTGAAACCCAACTGGACAACCATTGTAAGACCACTTAACCTAGAGATGACAGATACTCCTCATTTACTCTCAGGGTCCATTCTCTGGAGAAATCCCTTTTCCATTGTTCTCTGTGGCTTCACCCACTGAAAAATTCCTCCATTTCCATTATTTGGAAGGTAAATTTTGAAGGTGATAAGGGACATGAAAAGGCAGTTTGGGGATAAGGAAAATGAACTCTCATCAAAAATTTTTTATGAAGTTATCTTTCTGGAACAGTCTCAGTGCCTGCATGTTCAATGGGGGTGTGTGTTTCTACCATTTGGAAATATGAAGGCATCTTTAGTTTTCCAAGCTGTTTATAGACTGTTTCACTGTGGGTCTGTGGTTTCAACATACCCATGTCAGCAGGCATCAAAAGGCTGGGATTCCAGGATTCTAGAATGAGGCACTCTGCACAATATAAATGCTTTGAATGGGCTCCTGTTCTGGGTCTACCCTTACTGTTTTTCTACTTTCAAGTAGAAACCACATAATGAGCTAAACTAGGATCAGACACCACTTCCACCCCATCAGCTCCAATTAGTCAGCTATGGCCTGGAGTGTAGGGGCAAATTCTTTGCAGTTTGTCACTCCTATACATTAAAGTTCCAATGATACTGTTGTTACTGTTGTTAGGTCATTGAGTCTGTTCTCACTCATAGCAACCCTATGTACAACACAATGAAACACTGCCAGTTCCTCCGGCATCCTCACAATCTTTGTTATGCTTGAACCCATTGTTGCAGCCACTGTGTCAATCCCTCTCATTGAGGGTCTTCCTCTCTTTTGATAACCCTCTACCATGCATGATGTCCTTCTCCAGGGACTGATCCTTCCTGATAACATGTCCAAAGTATGTGGGGTAGTTCTACTCTGTCCTATAGGGTCACCATGAGTCAGAATTGACTCAATGGCAATGAGTTTGGTTTTTAGAGGCGCCCTGATGGTTCAGTGGTTAGGCACTGTGGTGAGCTATGGCTGCTAACCAAAAGGTCGGCAGTTTGAATCCACCAGCTGCTCCTTGGAAACCCTATGGAGCAGTTCTACTCTGTCCTACAGGGTCACTATGATTTGGAATTGACTTGATGGCAACACATTTGGTTTGGTTTTTCCAGTGATATTAGAAAAGGGAAAACATGTAAACCAGGCAAATATTACACATGGTGGTTACTACAACTTCTAAAAATTTAAAGAAATGTTTGAAGAAGTTAGTAGTATTTGGGAAGTTGGTGACAGTATAAGAACTGAAATTATATATACTTTATAAATACTCGTGTGTGGGAATGTGTATGAGTGTGTGCTCCCATGTGTGTATAAATGTGTTTCAATGAGTATTAAATAATAGAATATACTAGAATTATAGGTTACAAATAAATATAACCTATAATTGATTTGATCCATGTGAGTGTTATTTCCTTGGAGATGGCTTCCATTTGTCAGAAATTAATAGAAACAGAATGTACTATGGTGGATGATGAGTTTCTAAAGATAGTTTTTATCCTACTTGGCCAATCGGACACCCCACCATGGCCCAGTTGGGCTTATTCTCATTCAGACATCTGAATATCTCCTGAAAATTCTCCTTCATACCAAACAGAGCCAGCACTTTCAAATGGATCTCATTAGACTTCTTATATAACCACTACATACTAGAAAGAGTTTCATCCCAGAAGGGTTTCTGCATTTGAACATTATCAAGCCTCTATACAATTCAACTCCTGATTAGCTATTTGTCCTCCTAAGACCTTTAAAGGTATACTTTTATATCTCTGTAATTTCATCTTTTTCACATTTTTCCTTTATTGACACATTCAAATGTATTTTACTCTTATCTTGGATCTGTCACTCAGCATATGTCAACTTCAAGAGTTCTGGACTATTGTGGCAACTGTCAGTAATGTTTCAGGGAAAAGAAAGAGAAAGAAAAAGAAAAGCCAGAAAGCATGCATCAAATCTCAGAAAGCTGCCGCCTTGATAGGTGGCATCCTAGGATGTTATTCTAAATTATTTCCATCAGACAACCAAATGCCAGTCTACACTCTTGTGTGGGAGAAGCAAAGAAGTTTCTTTGGCTATATGTTATCAAATGCTATGTCTAATCTATCCATATCATCTTTTCCCTTTAATGCTTTTAAGGCTTTTATTTAAGGCTCTTTTCCTTCTAAACCTCACAACTTCAGCCCCACATTTCTTTTGTGAAACCTTCCTTACTATTCCTGCTTTCTGTTTACCTTGGCCACCCTCCAATCCTCCTTTCCTTTACTCTCTGGGAAAACCTTGGTCACTGTCCTTACTGCATTCCTTTGAAGGTTCTGATCATGTATCTACTTCCAGGAGTCAATTGCAAGCCAATCATGGGAAGAGGCTATGACTTATTATCTGTGCCAGGGCCTAACACATATATAAATAGCCCAAGCTGATAGTCGACAAATGCTTGCCTGCTAAATAAGTGGTTGGGTGGCTTGATAGATGTATGAATGGATTCTTAAGTACATGAATATATGAATAACTGTGTTGCTTTCTAGTAAAAGTTTTGAGTTAAGGTGGTATCCCAATTACTAGGCAAAGTAAGTTAAATATGAAAAATATAGATGTCTTTAGGAAGATTACCAGTTGGGTGGTTAAAAAGGTAGATTGTGGAAATTAAAAATAATAATGTATGAGTTGAACAAGAAAAAGAGAAATGGAAAGATTTTGGAATAGCTGTTGTATCTGTTTCAGCAGAGAAGGAATTGAACTTTAAACCATGTATGACAAAATTAGCTCTTCTAAAACAGCAGACGAGGTAACAAAAAATAGCATTTTCCTTGTTTAATAACTGAGCTTTTAAATAAAGCTGTAGCTTAATCTTTATTTTGCATATTAATGCAAAAAGAAAAAATCAAAACAAAATAAAAGCATATAGAATGCTCCAGTTTATGAAAGACTAACACACAACAATAAAATGGGATTCTTTGCTGGAAGGCAAGGCAAGTTCTGTAATAAGAACTCTACTAATACAATATGTAATACTAATAGATGAATTAAGAAATATGAGTTCTGTCCTCATGTGGCTGAGTTGGACAGATGACTAATCAATTATAATTAAAAGAAGAAACCAAAAACACCAACCCCCTTGCCGCTGAGTTCATTCCAACGCAAAGCGACCCTATAGGATGGAGAAGAACTGCCGCATAGTGTTTCCGGGGAGTAGCTGGTGGATTCAAACTGCTGACCTTTTTGGTTAGTAGCTGAGCTCTTAACCACCGTGCCACCTGGGATCCAAAAGAAGAAAGGATACTATACCATTTGATTTGAGGGTCAAGGAAGAATTTCTGAACTCTATTCATGATGTCTTTATTCATCATAAAGACTTAAGTTGCTACTTACTACCAATTCAGCTCCCCATATTTATACAAACATAAACATGAAAAACAAGTATGGAAGCCTTCCTTTGGTTCAGTTTGGAGCCATATGTTTCATATGTTAGTATATTTCCATTAACTTAAACTTTAGACAAGAAGCTATGGTGATATAACAGCTAAGCACTTGGCTTCTAATCAAAAGGTTGCTGGTTCAAACCTACCCAGTGGCTCCATGGGAGCAAGACCTGGTGATCTGGTTCCATAAAGATTAAAGCCAAGAAAACTCAATTGGGCAGTTCTACTTTGTCACATGGGGTTGCTGTGAGTCAGAATCAACTCAATGGCCCCCCAAAACATCAACAACAATAAACTTTAGACAACTATTAGAATGAGAGGAAAAGAAAAAGAGAAAGAGAAAAATAAAAAAGAACAGAAAGTTTCAGGGAGTGGAGTTGAAGAGCAGCAGTAGCAGGAAGCAGAGAGGAAAGAAATGGGGGAGAGAAGAAAATAAAGGTAGAGAAAGAGAAAGTGAGGGAGTGAAAAAGAAAAATAATAAAAGGTATAAAGAAAGACAGAAAGAGAAGAAGATAGATGGAAAGAAAGAAGAAACAGAAAGACTGTTCAACCTTTCTTTTCCCCTTTTCTGATTTAAAGACTCCCTAAGGAACATGATCAGTTTTGATTTCTTAGAAAGCAGCGTCTCTTTTCCATGCAAACAGGCCCATCTAGGTACAAAAGCTCTGACTCAGCCCAGGACCCACTAGTGAAAAGGCAGGTAATGAAGGGGAAGTTGAAAAGTCCACAGCTCTGAAGTTTGCAGCGGGGGATGCTGGTGGGGTGGCTGAGGCCTTGCCAGGTAGATCACAACAGCCAGGGTCATAAGTACCAGAGCGGCCGGAGCTTGCCAGCCCATGGAATGTGCTGCTGTGCTTCTGAGTGAAGCTGGTAGTTGTCCTGGAGAGGTCTGGATTGCCCTGGGCCTACATGGAGCTCAGGCGAAGGACAGGGGCAGAGCTCTTGAAAATAGCTTAGCGGTTCTGAACTAGCCAGACCCTCCCATGAGGCCTAGAAGCCAAAGTAAATAACCTTTTCTTAAACCAAGGAAGTCCAAACCAAAGGAGGGATGAGAAAATGGAGGGGGTTGATTGTCTCCTGATTTTTGTTTCTTTCATCCGTCTGACAGAGAAGGCACTAACATTTTTGACTGCAGACTCCAGCCAATATTAGATGTTTTACACACATACGACTCTGACCACATCCCTAAGAGATGTTATTATCACAGGAGGAGAAAGAAGAGGAAAACGAGGAGGAGAATTAATAGTAGTGATAGTTACGGTAGTAGTAGTTGCAGTAGTGGTGGTACAAGGCTAAACTGTGACTACGATTATTAGAAATATTTAATTTAAACCTATTTTGACCAAATACCTCAGACACTGGATAACAAAAATTAGTGTGATAAGACCTATAACATGTATAAGATAGAGAGGAAAGACCGGCTAGCTTTCTGGAAAAAGCTTCAAAAAGGAAGAGACTCTTTGGAAACTAGGGAATGGAAAGGAGAAATAATATGAAAGAAAATTACACAAGCCTGGAAATTGTGAGTATTCTTTCCAGGTACACAGTAAAAATATGTTGCACAAAGAGGGAAGGAATCAGGGAGGGAGGGTGGGAGGGAGAGGGGAAAGAAGGAAGGGAAGAAGGAAGGAAAACAAAGTGCTGTGCCCTTATTTTATCAAGGTAATAAACAACACGGTTTACCTCTAACTGTCTTAAACCATTTTATAAGCCACAGCCAAGTGAGAACATTTTGGGGGAAAAATACGTTCTTTTTAGCATGTGCTTAATTTTAGAGGCTTAAATTAAAGCAATTTTTCATTCCTGCATTTCTGTCTTCTTGCATAAAGGATTACTTAGTGTTGCAGAATTTGTAAGGAGTCAGGGCCTACCTTGTTGATGCACATGTATCTCCTTCTCCCTGTATTTATCCAAATCTTCACACAAAGTCTCATGCACAGGGGGTGGTACTAGATATATGAATAATCCCTAGGATTAGTATGCTGACTGCTTAATGAAAGCTGGATAATTTAGCAATTTCCCCATTTACCTTCCCATCCTACTTTGCTCTCTTTTCTGAGGGGAAAAAATTAGAATTGTAATAATATTAGTGGGTTAGTTAAAAAAGTTTCCACTTGGCAAATTAAAAAAGAGATTTAAAAGGCATTAACACTCTGGTTACTCATTTGCTGAGCATTTGGTGGCAAATCAGGAAACACAAAGATACCACAATGATTAAGGTTGAAAAATAGTTTGCTAAGTGAAAAGCGTCATCCAAAACATGCCTTTAAGGGCTCATTAACTCCTTGGCTGATCACTCTAGAGAGCTTTGCAATGAGAATGGAGTAAATGACTCCCCCAGAGGAAAGCCAGATATAGAAGCAAGAAAAACAAATAGGTATGACATCAAATAGAGTCTCAAGGGGGACTCTCTATCAGAATCTGACCCATCCTTCATGGTCCAGATCAATGTCCAGTTCTACCAGTCACCAACCACCTGACATTTCTGAGCTCTGTTTTCTTATCTATAATATGGGGATCATTATACTTATTTGATGGGATTTTACCTAGATAGAAATGAGGTAGGGTCTATGAAAGCATATTTTATTAAAGTGTAAAGTGCTACGCAAGCACAAGATGGCAATGTTGGTGATGGTGAGGAAAAAGACATGATAGTAATTATGTCCCCAAAAGTGTGAGTCATCACTACCATCACTACCCTTGGAAGGAACTGTCTCCACTCTTCTTGCCCCAACACACCCCATACCTCCAACACCTTCTAAAAGGAAGTTTTGTCAGCTTTCTTTCACCCCTCCAACCACACAGATAGGGGGGTGAGTTTCTCTTCTGCTGTTGTCAATGAGAGTTCAGGCTATACTGACTTCAGGCCTTTTTATTTTCTCCTTGCCTGCTTTCAGAAACACTTCATTCTTGAGGTGCCCTTAAAAGACCATCAGCTCCTAGACCACAGCAGTGAATGATTTTGCACTCAGTGGCTCCCATTATCTCTAGTCATAAAGCAGGGAAATTAAACCCTGGACATTCACTCTAGAGCAGGTCTATTCACTGAAGCCAGTGTGCCTCCTTAGTGTCCCATGCCACAAGGCCTTCAATATTGCCAACATTCAAACAAAAACATGAAAGAAAGAGACCATTGAAGGCAGTCCTTCACCCTCACACATTTCCAGAGCTCCACCATGTGCCTGACTCTGTTCTCGGCTCTCGGGGAAGGGGGTAGATGAAGATGACCAGATTAGGATCTGCCATTGGAAACATATGCTTTAGTGGGGAAATGTGACTTACATGATCCAACTTCAATTTTGGGCTCAAAACGTGGAAGGAGAGAGACAGAGGCAAAGAGTTTCTGAAACACAGAGGGAGGAGCTATCTTCCTGCTGAGATTAGGGAAGTCTTCATGAAAGACAAGAGTCATTGGACCTGAGCCTTGAAAGGTGGGGAACATTTTGAGGGCAGGATATTTCAGTCAGGGGGAATAACTTGGATAGAAATTCTAATTCTATTGGAATTAAAGGAATCAGAGACTATACTAGCAAACATATATTTCTTACTAATGTCAGTCCCTATTCTAAGCACTTTATGTATGTTTACCTTAATCATCACAACAGCCCTGTGAAGTAGACATCTTTATTATCAATTTTAGATGAGAAAACTGAGGCTCAGATCGAGATCACACAGCTACTTAAGTGTTGAAGGAGACTCCATTGAGATACAGTGCAACTGATGTCATCATGGCGGGATGTACAAGATGGTCAGGGAACACAGAGGAAACTCTACCTAATTCTACATGAGGGAGGAGTTGGGAAAGAAGCAGGCTTTCACTAGAGAAAGAATGAGGAAGTGCAGAGAGAGCAGGGTAGAATAATCCCAGGCAGAGGAATCAGCATGTGCAAAAGTTGATGTGGGAGCAGAATCTGAAGTAAATAGTGGGTACTTCAGGGAGCCCTGGTGGTACAGTGGTTAAGGCGCTTGGCTACTAACTGAAAGGTCGATGTTTTAAACCTATCAGCTGTTCAACAGGAGGAAGACGTGGAAGTCTGCTTCCACAAAGGTTAACAGCCTAGGAAACCCTATGGGGCAGTTCTGCTCTGTCCTATATGGTTACTATGAGTCAGAATCAACTCAGTGACAAGGGGTTTGGTGTGTGGTTTTTTTTTTTTTTTTTTTGAGTGGGGACTTCAGAACAAGTGTGAGGATAAGTGGTGCATGGCCAAGTGTGGGTAGGACTTCAGAAATATACAAGAAATATACAAAGTCTATCACAAAGACAAGAACCCTGATTATATTTTCATTTCTTAATGATCACATTGGCTACAGTGTGTAAAATAGATGGGACAAGGTGAAACTGGCAGCAGGAGACAATTAGGAGGGAAGGAAGATGTAGACTCTTACAAAAATCCACACAGGAGGTACACAAAGTCAATAATAATGGGATAGAGAAGAGGAAAAAGATTCAAGAGACATGTAGGAAATTAGATGGTCAGGACTCAGTAAATGTTTAGATGAGTGAGTGGAAGAAGGAATTAAGTTGAGGTAACTCATGACTCTTAGGCATCTAGCTGTGACAACGAGTTAGATGAAAGCATCATCATCCCTGTTAGGAAATCCCAATGATAACGGTGATAATCACAGCCTCTTAATGAGTCACTGCCTCCAGTCTTTTTATGCTTCAGTTCATTCTTCACAATGTCTAATTTGGGAGATTATCCTTTATGATGCTAAAATTCTCAAAACAATCAAAGTTCACTGCTTCCTTTATAACTGGGCCTTGAAAAGGGAGAGGTGAGCAGAGAGAAGAGAAGAGAGGAAAAGACAGGAGGAAGAAAGAGGGAAAGGTAGAAAAGAAGGAGAGAAAAAAAGAAAGGCATGTTCAGATACAATTTAAAGCAAGAAATTGAGGCTTCTTAGTTCAATCCATGTTTTGTTGATACTTGAAGATAGTGGTAAAAAAAAATCAGTTTGTATTTATTGAGTCCTTCATATGAGCCAAAAATATTAGACATTCTCACTTATTGTTTCATTTAATCTTCATAATAATCCTCTTAGTAATCAGGTTATTATATAATCATCCCCATTTTATAGAAGAGGAGAATAAGGCTAAGAGAGTTTAAAGAATTTGAATAAGCACACATCTAGTAAGGGTCAATCCCAAAATTTAAACAAGGTGTTCTGACTCCAGGACAATCTGTCTTTCACTGTGTCATGACAAATGTATTTTAGAGACACACTCAAAGGAGGAAAGTTTATGTATATGTAAGTGTGGAACTGATTTACAAGGGAACTGGAGAGAAAATGTGCCCCAGTATTCTCTTTATAACTCATGGCCCAATTCTGGTAAGGTATGAAGACTGATGGATTTTCACATGTTAACTGCATGTTTGCCAGATGTATAAATATGTTTCTAGAACCTTAAGAATGGCCGAACATAGGTTCCATTTTTCTTTTTGTAAAACAAGAACTTGGTGACTGCCAGATAATAAACAGTGACTGTTGGGCAGCAGAGACTTGGAGTGGTAGCTCAGGAGAGCACAAATGGTATGCTGAAAATAGCACTGGACCACAAAGACTCCACCAAGACAGAGGCAATTCTATCTTGGCAGTCAGATCATTTCAGGGATGGCTTCCCAAGTGTCTGCTTTCATTGCTTTATCTCTTTTCCTTTGTCACTAATGCAAAACCTCTGTCTTGATGTCTTCTTCTCCATGTGGCTGATGGCACCTCCCAGTGACAGCCCCTAACACACCTTTATCTTGGCTCATTGACACTGCCCAATCTGCAGTTGCTACTTTTCTGGCACTAGTTTCTGGCATGTGCTTCTAGTTCAATTGTGCACTGCCCCAGTGCCATAGAATACGACTTTTTTTGTGTGGGTGTATACAGGGAGAAATGTGATGGGAACATATATGCATTACCAACACATCTCTACTGAAGTTGCATTCGAAGCTAACTATTTAAAAAGAAAAAAGTATTTATAGTAAATCTCAGGTAAACCAACTCTCATGCAAGATGGGTACTTAACCTGGTCACTATCTCTTGTTCATCAAGGCTCAGAATGAATCCCACTTCACGCGATACAGAATGAATCCCGCTTACAAGAAAACTTGTAAGGCGTGGATCAGCAAAAACAGACAATCTGTATTAGTTTTCTCTTGTGTTGCTTCCCTAACAAATTGCCACAGACTTAGTGGCTTAAACAACACAAATTTATTATCGTACAGTTCTGTAAGTCAGAATATTGGGACAGGTTTTATCAGGCTAAAATGAATGTGTCGACAGGGCTGTGTTTCTTTCTGGAGGATCTAGGGAAGTATCCACTTTTTACCTTTTCCAGCTTCTAGAGGCTGTCCCCATTCCGTGGCTTATGGGCTCATTTCACCAGCAGTGGTGGGGTGAGTTCTTTTCATGTTGCATCTCTCTGACCACTGCCAGAAAAGGTTCTCAACTTGTAAGGATTTATGTGATTAGGCGAGACCCACACATAATTTAGGAACATGTCCCTCTCTCAAGGTCCCTAACTGTAATCATATCTGTGAAGTCCCTTTTGCCATGAAAGATAACATAGTCATAGGTTCCAGGGATTAAGGCATAGACAGCATTTGATACTATTATCCTACCTACCACAGAACAATTCTCCCTCTATTTTCTCTTAGTTGTCACATATAGGTGTGATGGAGCCAGTTTGCATTCCAGGAAAAGGAGATGCTCGTCTACCCCACCACCACCCTGTAGCTGTCCCTTTTTATAGGGCAAGTGTGAGTACAGTCTTGTCAGTGGAAGAGGTACTATCAAACTAGCAGGATCAAACAGTCTGTGTTCAGGTAGGTACTAGCTATTTTTAGGGTTTGTCTAGTAAAGCCAGCTGCCAAGCAACTAGGACCTTGGGAACCAGCAGAAAGCTGGAAGTTGTAAGTTCCATGAAGAGCTGAATTCTGATGCAACCCTTCTTACTAGGAGAAGTGACAGGGAATTCATGGTCCCAGGCAGCTCATTATCCAGGGCAACCAGAGTGCGTGACCAAGGTCATTTTCCAACATTTCTGCTGATTGCCCCACTCCAAATAACCAATGAGTGCTCACTACTTCCCCAAATGTGTAAGACTAGATATGTGTGTCAGTGAAATAGAGGTTAACATAAAGTTACCTGAATGGGGAGGAAAAAAAGAAAACCATAAGCCATGGCTTTGGGAAATTCATAAGAAGCCTCCTCTCCAGGCCTACGTTATCTTTGTTCTTCAAAGCCCAACACAGATATTTCCTTCTCCGTGGCAATGTGCACGAGTGTCTTAACCTAATATGAGTGTGTGCTCATTAGAAACTCTATTTACTCATCCACTCAAATATTTGTGGGGTCCTGGGCCAAGCCTTGTACTATAAAGTGGGGATACAGAAATGTAAAAGGCACGTTTCATTAACTTCAAGGAACTCTAATTTAGTAGGAGAGAAGGACAAAGAAAAATAAATAAATAACCAAGACTCCATGATTGGTGATGGTTGCACAACGGTTGTACAACGTGATTAATGTCATTGGTGTCAAGTGATTGGTGTGATTGGTGTCACAGATTGAAGATTGTTGTATTGGCAAATGTTGTGTTGTCTATATTTTTAAACCAATTAAAAAATTCATTAAAAAAAAAGGCTCCATAATTGGATCTCGACATAGGAACAGAATGCCTGATCACTCAGACAAAGGTTCAACTAATTGCCTGATAGCCCCTTTGCCATCCCTCCTCCAGACCAAGCGTTTCTGCCGTGCATAGGCGAGGGTGGAGAGTCCACTGGGAATGTGGTCTGGGGACCCAAGTTTGAGTTATGATTCTGCACTGACTGGCTGGGGGACAGTAGGAAAGTTATTTTAAACTCTCTGAGGTTTAGTCAAGTTGGAGTAATAACAGCAAACTCATAAGATCATTGTGAATATTCTGGGAAACAATGAATTTTAAAAAGCTTGCCAAACAATTACCAAATAAGACAAACAAACAAATAAACCTGAGTATAATAGTACAGACTTGGCCTACAGGATCAGAATACTCCACTATTAATTTTGTTATACTGGATATGATATTTCAGCTCCTATGCGTCGATTTCCTCAACTACAAAATATAGATAATAATAATAATACCCAAGACAATATGGGGGAAAGCATTTAGAATAGTGTCTGGCACAAGCTAAGTACTCACAAATGTTTGCAGTTGTTATTACTGCCTGTATAATGATTTAAGTGACTATTGTTGTTGTTGTTGCTATTATCATTATTAGCTAAAGACCACATAATAGGTATAAGTATTTAATATATCCAGCTTTTGTACTCTTCTTCCTTCTGTCCTGATTTTCTCTTTCTCTCTCTTTTTGCTTTTTTCCCCTCTCTTGTCTGTCTTCTCTCATCTCTTTCTTCTCTTTCCTCTCTCTCTCCCTTCCTCCCTCTCATCTCCACCCTTTCTCTCTTTTTTTCTTCTTCCTTCCTTCTTTTCTAACTTCCACAAATACGCGATGATATTATGCTATGTACACAGTCCTGTTCTAGAAGTAATGATGGAAAAATATATTAACCAGATATTAATCTCATCCCTCAAGGAAAATACATTTTATATAGGAACTAGAGAAAAGAAGATACGTATTTTATATAAGGCAGAAAATGATGAGCATCAGAGGAAAAGTCTAGCTAAATTTCTTTGGAATACCAGAGGTAGGAGAGCTTACTTCTCCTTAAGAAGATGAAAGATTATTTTCCAGGAAAAGTAGCATTTAAGTAAATAATAAGAATAATGATAATAATAATTAAGTGGACGTTTTTGAAGACTGTGATGTACCAGGTACTTTACATACATTGTTTCATTTAATTCTCCAACATCTCTCTTGTTATTTGACCTGGAAGCCCAGTCTCTTACCCACCCACTGAAATACACCTACCACTATCCCTTTGGGCTTTGATGGCAAGAGGCGTAATGTGTAAAGTTGGAAATGAAAGAAAAAGATCTTTCAGTGTAGTGAACAATGGTAATTAAGTTCCTAAAGAGTGAGGGCTTACGGCACACCAAGAAACTGTAAAATCTTTCATTAGGATAACTTGAAAAATAAATCAGGTATGGCTGTGTATATAAGCACAAATGCATAGTCTCTATTTTGGGGGCCATAATTTCTTCATAAGACCCAAAACATGAATCAATCTGGTTCATGTTTTGGGTCTTCGAGTCTGTTATGGGCTGTTTTCTGCCCCCCTCAAAGATATGTTCTAGTCCTAACTTCTAGTACTTATGAATATGATCTTATTTGGAAATAGCATCTTTGCATGTGATTAGTTAAGTTAACATGAGGCTATACTGGAGTAGGTTGGGCTCTTATCCAATATGACTAGTGTCTTTATGAGAAGAGAAGAGACACAGAGACAGAGACACAGAGGAAAGATGGCCACCTGAAGATGAAAGCAGAGATTGGAGTTAAGCTACCACAAGCCAAGGAATGCCCAGGCTACCAAAAGCTGGAAGAGACAGGAAAAAAAAATCTTCCCCTAGAGCCTTTGAGAGAGATGGCCCTTCTGGCACCCTGAATTTGGACTTCTAGCTTCCAGAATTGTGAGAGAATAAATGTCTATTGTTTTAAGACACCTAGTTTGTGTTACTTTCCTATGGCAACCCTAAGAAACCCACACAGAGCTGGGTAGACCTAGTTTTCTATCTCAGCTCTACCACTTTCTGGAGAGTAATTATCAGCCCTCTCTAAGCTTAATTTCTTCATCTACACAAAGTGCACAATTATCTCTTCTAGGATTGCTGTGAAGATTGAGATGCAGTATGAGACATGTCTGTCAGAGAGGTTGGCACATCGTAGACACTCAAAAAATGTAAAATGTCAAAAATGCTGCCTACTTTGAGGTTTGTTGTGAAGTTTACATGTTGCCTTTGAGAGTGGCTGACAGATGGTGGGACTCACTAAATGTAGGCTTCCTTTCTTCCCTGAGCAAACAATGTCAAGGAAGCAGGTAGGGGCTCCTGAAGCAGCAGTGGAGTGTATGAGGCTCCTTGAGGCATCAGATGCCTCCAAAAGCACCAAGGTGTTGACCTAGCTGTCCTGGTTGGGAGA
Source organism: Dugong dugon (assembly GCA_030035585.1). Classification (NCBI taxonomy): domain Eukaryota; kingdom Metazoa; phylum Chordata; class Mammalia; order Sirenia; family Dugongidae; genus Dugong; species Dugong dugon. Next base: position 66,602,998 of record CM057467.1, read on the forward strand.
TGGGAGGGTAAGGGGTCCTCTGGAGCTCCTACTGCCCCCACCTCACATTCTGGACTCTTCACTCAGCACAACCTATGCTAGGAAGGAGAACTGACTCATGCTTCGCAAAGTTTAGCCTAAACTTCTTTCTTCTGAGGGCAAATATTATATGCCCTTTCTGCGTGCATACTCGGTAAGGTTCTTTTTATTCTTTCTGTCTTTATTTTAATTAGCCCAATGTATTCAAGCTTGGTACTGAACAAAATCTGGAAATGTCCTTTGTACCTCTCTATGCTTTGAAACGAGGACAAAACAAAAAAGAATTTCTGTACTCTTAAGTTTACATATGCTTCACTCATTCTACACATTTTTAACAAGGGTCTGCTGAGTTAGAGGAACCATGTTTATTATAGCTCATAGCTGATAAAGAGAGAGAGAGAGAGGAACTTGGATTTCAAGAGTGCCTACATGTACCAGGCTCTGGGCTAGCTTTTTCTATAGATTATTTTACTTAATCCTTAAAACAGTTCTTCAAATAGCTACGGTAGGTTTAAGTAGCTTCTTCAAAGTCATATACTCAGGAGAAGACAGACCCAGAAAGTAAAAGCCAGACCTTTCTAGTTCCAACGTTCAACTAGCAACTGAGAGGCTCTGTCTCTAAATTACCTATTTTTACAACTGAGGAAACAGTCCCAGAAAAACGATGGTTACTTTATATTAGATGATCAGGGAAGGCCTCTGTGAGGAGGTGACATTTAAACTGAGACCTAAATGACATTAGGGAGAACTGGTACAGTAGTCCTAAATCAGGAAGGGTTGAGCATAATCTAAAATGGAAAGAAGGTGAGTATGCTGGAGTCTAATGACCAGTGGAGAGACATGGAACAGATGAAGTCAGAGAGGTACTCCATAGTAGTAGTAGTAGTGAAAATAAAGTTGTCATGTGCCTTTGAGTCAGTTCCAACTCATAGCAACCCCATGTACAACAAAACGAAACATTGCCTGGTCCTGCGTCATCCTCACAATTGTTATGTTTGAGCCCATTGTTGCAGTCACTGTGTCAATCCATCTCGTGGAGGGTCTTTCTCTTTTTTGCTGCCTCTCTACTTTACCAAGCAAGATGTCCTTCTCCAGGGACTTGCCCTTCCTGATAACATGTCCAAAGTATGTGAGATGAACTTTCACCATCCTTGCTTCTAAGGAGCATTCTGGTTGTACTTCTTCCAAGACAGATTTGTTTGTTGTTTTGACAGTCCGTGGCATATTCAATATTCTTCACCAACACCATAATTCAAAGGCATCAATTCTTCTTTGGTCTTCCTTATTCATTGTCCAGCTTTCGCATGCATATGAGGAGACTGAAAACACTATGACTTGTGTCAGGATCACCTTAGTCTTCAAGACGATATCTTTGCTTTTCAAAACTTTAAAGAGGTCTTTTGCAGCAGATTTGCCCAAGGCTGTGTCGTTTGATTTCTTGGCTGCTGCTCCCATGGGTGTTGATTGTGGATCCAATAAAAATGAAATCCTTGACAATTTCAATCTTTTCTCTGTTTATCATGATGTTGCTTATTGGTCCAGTTATGAGGGTTTTTGTTTTCTTTATGTTGAGGTTTAATCCACTGTAGTCTTTGATCTTCATCAGTAAGTGCTTCAAGTCCTCTTCACTATTAGCAAGCAAGGTTGTGTAATCTGCGTAATGCAGGTTTTTAATGATCTCCTCCAATCCTGATGTCATGTTCTTCTTCGTATAGTCCAGCTTCTCGGATTATTTAATCAGCATACAGATTGAATAAGTATGGTGAAAGGATACAACTCTGACCACACTTTTCCTGACTTTAAACCACACAGTATCCTCTTGTTCTGTTTAAACAACTACCTCTTGATCTATATATAGGTTCCTCATGAGCACAATTAAGTGTTCTGGAATTCCCATTCTTTGCAATGATATCCATAATTTGTTATGATTGAATGCCTTTGCATAGTCAATAAAACACAGGTAAACATCTTTCTGGAATTCTCTGCTTTCAGCAAGGATCCATCTGACATCAACAATGATATCTCTCATTCCTCATCCTCTTCTGTATGCGGCTTGAATTTCTGGCAGTTCCCTGTCGATGTGCTGCTGCAGCTGCTTTTGAATGATCTTCAGCCAAATTTTACTTGTGTGTGATATTACTGATGTTGTTCATTCATTTGGATCACCTTTCTCTGGAATAGGCATAAATATGGATCTCTTCTAGTCGGTTGGCCAGGTAGCTGTCTTCCAAATTTCTTGGCATAGAAGAGTGGGCACTTTTAGCACTGCACCCATTTGTTGAAGCATCTCAACTGATATTCTGTCAATTCCTGGAGTCTTGTTTTTATTCCAATGCCTTCAGTGCAGCTAGGACCTCTGTACCAATTTTTTTTTGGTACAGAGACTCTGTGTATTCTTCCCATCTTCTTTGGACCTCTTACTTTAGTACCTTCGACATGGATAACTGTCAACCAATTTTTTTTGGTAAAGAGACTCTGTGTCTTTTTTCCCATCTTCTTTTGATGCTTCCTCAATCATTTAATATTTTCCCGGTAGAATCCTTCAACATTGTAACTCGAGGCTTGAATTTTCTCTTCAGTCCTTTCAACTTGAGAAATGCTGAGCGTGTTGCCTTTTGGTTTTCTAACTCCAGGTCTTTGCACATGTCATTATAATACTTTACGTTGTCTTCTAGAGCCGCCCTTTGAAATCTTCTGTTCAGCTCTGTTACTTCATCATTTCCTCTGTTTGCTTTAGCTGCTTGATGTTCAAGAGCAAGTTTCAGAGTCTCTTCTGACATCCATTTTGTTCTTTTCTTTCTTTTCAGTGACCTCTTGCTTTCTTCATGTGATGTCCTTGATGTCATTCCACAACTTGTCTGATCTTTGGTCATCAGTGTTTAACACATCAAATCTATTCTTGAGATGGTGTCTAAATTCAGGTGGGATATACTCAAGGTCATGATTTGGCTCTCATGGACTTGTTTTAATTTTCTTTAGCTTCAACTTGGACTTGCATATTAGCAATTGATGGCCTGTTCTGCAGTCAGCTCCTGGCCTTGTTCTGACTGATGATATTGAGCTTTTCCATTGTCTCTTTTCACAGGTGTAGTCGATTTGATTCCTGTGTATTCCATTTGATGAGGTCCATATGTACAGTCGCCATTTATGTTGTTGAAAAAAGGTACTTGCAATGAAGAAGTCATTGGCCTTGCAAAATTCTATCGTGTGATTCTCAGAATCATTTCTATTACAATAGAGAACAATAGCTAACATTACAGCTAACATTAATTGAGCACTTACTTTGTACTTGTCACATAGTTCCAAATGCTATACGTATATTAAATATTTAATTCTCATAACATATCTAAGATGTATGTTTACTTTTTATGCCATCTTTTCATATGAGGAAATCAGAACACTGAAAGATTAAGTAACTTGCCCAAAGTCACACAGCTGGTAAGTTACAAAACTGGGACCTAAACCCAGGAGGCCTATCTCCAGAGTTCACTTTCTTAATCTTTATCCTATAACATATATGAAGATGAAGAAGTTATAAGATTTGGCAGGTGTGATGTCACTGATGAGTATAACAAAAGCCTTGAGGGAAAAAGCCAGAGTGGAATGAAAAGAATGTGAAACTAGGGAGTTGAAAAAGTGCCTATAGACAACTCTTTGAACATGTTTTGTTATGAAGGGGAACATAGCGACCCTATACAACAGAGTAGAAATGCCCCATGCAGTTTCCAAGGAGCACCTGGTGGATTTGAACTACTGATATTTTGGTTAGCAGATGTAGCTCTTAACCACTACACCACCAGGGTTTCCGCAGTAAAGACAATTGCAGGAATAACAGTTGTATGTCCTAGAGTTAGGACATGAGATGAAATGGATGAGGACTTTTGAGAGAGCAGCGTGAGGAATTATAGGACTGTGTTGACAGCAGAATGTGCATTCCAGAATGTTCAGTGAAAGATCTAGGTGATGGGAGAATACTGGGGAGGCTCTGGCTTCTGGAAATAGCAGATATACAAAAGGATGAAGGACAAATAGATCATATCATTAGTCTTGATAGCCTCCTAGAAGGTGGATGATTATTCATTATCTAAGTATGAGACAAATCTTTAGCAGCTGTTGGAAGTACAATGACCCAGGGGTTGAGAGAAGTCCTCTTCTGGGGGTATTACTTTCTTAGTGGACATTTTGGAGGCTCTCTTCTGTTCTACTATACCTTTTTGTCAGCTTGTCATACTGCGGTGGCTTACATGTTGCTATGATGCTGGACGCTATGCTACCAGTATTTCAAATACCAGCAGGGTCACCCATGGTTGACAAGTTTCAGCTGATCTTCCAGACTAAAACAGACTAGGAGTAAAGGCCTGGTGATCTACTTCCAAAAACTAGCTAATGAAAGCCCTATGGAACACAACAGAATATTGTCCAATATAGTGCTGTAAAATGAGTCCCTAGGTGGAAAGGCACTCAAAATACCCAATCGCCACAACAATGTATTCAGTTATACCAACAACCATGAAGATGGCACAGGACCAGGCAATGTTTTGTTCTGTTGTACATGGAATCACTATGAGTGGAAGCTGACTCATGGGCAACAAAAAACAACATGAGTTTCTCTTCTGACTTATATATTGATATGCTAGCTCTCCAGAGGCTTGCTTGGACTGAACCTGAGGACAGAGTGGAGGTGGTGTATTGAACAGGAAATTGATATGGCATGTTCTCGTCTGCAGCAATTGGTAGTATGAGGGGAGGAAGAAGCATACCATCTTTATCAGGTTATGACGTGAGATTGTGTGTTAAATACTGATAATCTTAATACCCTGTTTTGTGTGCGTGATATAGATCCTGAATACAGACTGACAAATATCCTTTCAAACAGTCATATACCCACTCCTCACTTATCAACATGATTAGGTTCAAAAGATCAGGTCATTATGCAAAAATTGGCGTTATGCAAAAATGAAGGATGATCACATGAGACCACCAAATGGAGGACTACATCATTACATAACTACTAAATCACGTTATTACATAATTGCCAAACCACTGAGAATCATGGTTCAGCCAAGTTGACACACTTTCTTAATTATCACATCCAGCGTTACTCCTGCCTCAAACCTCAGTGTTCATTATTGCTAGATGCACATCATTAATGTGCAAAATAGTCAGACAATAGACTTTTTACTATTGCCATAAATGCAAAATATCAGATAATGAGATAGCCGATAAGTGAGGAGTAGGTGTATATAATCTTCCCTTTCTATAGACAGGTGATACAGTACAATATAGTAGAATCACCATAGACTTTGGAGCCAGGCAACCCTGAATCTGAATCTTCTTTTGTCTAACAATCTAGGTGGCTGTAGCAAATGTTTTTGGTCCCTCTTCCCCTCATATCTCTTAGGCCCTACCATTTTTGTGGGCTCCCACAGACTGAAATGCCTGTATCTACATTTCTTTGAATGAGGGCTATCTTTGAAGCAGCAAAAGCTGCCCAGCCCCTTGGCAGGCTGGAAAACCAAAACCAAACCAAACCTGTTACCGTCAAGTCAATTCAGACTCATAGCGACCCAATAGGACAGAGTAGAACTGTACCGTAGGGTTTCCAAGACTATAATCTTTATGGAAGCAGATTGCCACATCTTTCTGCCATGGAGCAGCTGGTGGGTTCAAACCACTAACCTTTTGGTTAGCAGCTGAGTACTTAACCACTACACCATCAAGGCTCCATTAGGCAGGCTGGAAAGGACTGGGAAATTATACCCCTGTGAGCAGCCCTAAAGCAATATCTGGGAGAAGTTTGTGAATAACGCCACAATCCCCCTACAGACATGTAACAAGCGCATCGTGAGCAACCTCTAAATTTTAACTTTGCACCCCCCCTTCATGGGTGGGGGGCAGAGGGTGATTCATTGGAAGGTCTCGTCGAAGGTAGAGTGATTCAACAGCTGGCCCAGTCTGCTGCCTCCTTGCACTTGCGTCCAGGAGCAAATGCCCCCCTCTAACCCATCTCGATATGCCTCTGTCCCTTTATCTCTCTGGTAGGACAGCCCAGTGAAACTAGAGTTTCACTGCTGGATTGAGCTTTAGTGAATGCCTGTGGATCATGGTGATGTTGTTGCTGTTGTGTCCCCTCCAGTCAATGACTCATAGTAACCCCATAGGACAGAGTAGAACTGCCCCATAGGTTTCCTAGGCTGTAATCTTTATGGGAGCAGATTGCCAGCTCCTTTCTCCCACAGAGCTGCTGGGTGGGTTTGAACCTCTGACATTTCAGTTAACGGTGGAGTGCTTGACCATTGTGCTACCAGGGCTTCTTCGCATAAAGATTACAGCCTAGGAAACCTATGGGGCAGTTCTACTCTGTCCTATAGGGTCGCTATAGTGTCACTATGAGTCACAGTCAACCTGCTGGCACACAACAACAACCATCTTTATGGGAGCAGTTTACCCGGTCTTTTCTCTCATGAAGCCACTGAGTGGGTTAGAACTGCCAACCTTCTGGTTAGCAGCAGAGTGCTTAACCATTGTACCACCTGAGCTCTTTGATCATGGTGATAGGAGGCGTGAGAAGGTGCTCTTTATCAGATGCCTTCCCTTACTTGCCTCACTTCTTCACTTCTACAAGTGTTTTCTCCCAAATAATGTACTGCATTCAACTCCTTGTCTCAGTATCTTCTTCTCGGGAACCTAAACCAGAACAGTGGCTTTGTAAGTTATCTGAATTCTCTGAACCTCTATTTTCTTATCTGATACCCAGGGCTTGTGATACTTTTTTTCACAAGGTCATTTCAGCTTTAAATGAAAGGCTATGAATAAAGCATTTAGCATACTACCTGGCACAATCTAGGCACTAGGTCAGCATGAGATGTCCTCCTCCCCTTCCTTACCCTCCCAGCTGGCTCAGGATGTCTCACAGCACAGAGGTGAACACAGAGGCAGGAAGGGGTCACCTAATTAACAGAAACTACAAAGACTACCCAGTTTGGAGAAGCCCAGAACCAATCTAGATTTCAGTAGCAGGGGATTTGGCAAGTGTAGACTGAGGTACTTGGCAGGCTTACGGTAATTAAAAGCTGGTGTAGTAATAAAGTCATATTTGTGGTACTCAGTGCTGCACCAGGCCCATAGGAAGCAAAAGAAGTAATGTCTGCCTATGGCAACTCCAGACACAATGTAGGGAGAAAAGATTCTGGCACATGGGGATAATAGCTACTGGAATCTTTATTGAAAGGATATTGTCTTAGGTGGATGGCTGAGGAGTTTGGTTTCCTGAAGGTAGAAGATTTAAAAAAAAATAAAAGTAGTACTTAAGGCCCATCCTGCCAATCAAAATATCAGAAGGAGCCATAAACACGGGCAAGGGAGTTGAGCTACTGATATGTTTATAAGGTCTGAAACTATTATATAATGAGCTAGCTTTATCTAAATCTCTTCTAAATATGGAGGTGGACATTCTCAAAGGCCAGTGTCATGTCTCAAGAATGCAGGAGTGAGAGTCTTCTCCCCACCTGTCTTTGTCATTGAAGCAATATGCGTGAAAATGGGATTCCTGCTACTTCTCTGTTTCCTGGGCTTGTATCTTTCTTCAGAGCTGAACATTACACAGTGGCAGGCCAGCTTCAGGCATTCATAATTAAAAATAAGCGGGAATTTAAAAGAACTCACTGCGATTAAAAGAGTAACCTCTGCATTCTGGGTACTGAGGAGTCAACCCGATCTGTAATTATGTTATATAAAGTGTGGCCTTGAGCTCAAAGGAGAATGGCAGGAGCAGGGGAGCACTGGGGGAAGAAAGGTCAGGGAACTGAGATGGATCGTTAAATTGTGGAATGAGGACACACACAGTGATGTGGAATAAGCAACATTGCTGGGCAGGGGAAGAATGGAGGATGCACAAGCCACAGAGTTTCTGGGTGAGGATGCCCTTGCAATAGTCTCTCATTAAATGAGTTCCATTATTGGTGTTGACAGGCTCTCCCTCCCTCTGTCTCACTCCTTCGCCTTGTCTGTTTTGGGCTCACCCTCTCTCATGCAGCACTGTGGGCCTTAAGATTAAAGCCAGCCAAACCAGGACATCTGACTGTTCCTCATTGACCCAGTCCAGCTAACATTTACAGAGCACCTACTTAGTGCCAGTCATGATGAACACAAAAACGAATAAGCACAGGATTGCCCATGAGTTTACCCTTCAGAGCGGGATACAAGAATAAAGCAGAAGAAGTGGAAAAGAGTGCAATGAATACAATAAGGAAGCACACCTGCTATAAAACTCTGTCGCTGTCATTGAGCCCCTGCTTTGTGTCATTCACTTTCAGAGCCCTGCCTTGATTCCTTATAACTTTCCTATTAAATTAAATTTATCCATCCAATGTACATGTATTGAATGACCAGTAGGTATCAAGTATGATGATTTATTAAATACGATTGCTCAGAGATCTTAAATGCCTCGCCATCACTGCATGGCTAAAATGTGTCAGGTTCCTGACCTCTCTGTTTCCAAGCACATGCCAAGTACAGAAGTCACATGGAAGGAAGAATATTTGATTCTTTTAGGGGTGGGCATGAGTGGAAAAGAAATGGAGGAAAGGAAAGTCATGTAAGAAAAGACCTTACATGGAGGTTTTGAAGGATTATCTAGTAAATCCAGAATTAGATAAATAATATAAATGTTCTCTCATCTCTGTAATTCTATCTTATTCTATTCCACTATCCTTTAATGTGCTTTTTCTGATTTATTTCCTTGATGATAGGAGAAAAATGCCATTTATTTCCATTACTTGCCAGAGCCCTGGTTTATACTCTAGATTAAGAGGTTGATCATAAATGTACCCAGAGAAAAGTGAATTTAGATACCTCATTCAGGTGTGAGCATACCTTATGTTTATTACAGAAGGTGAAGGCTACATTTTCAAAAGTGGAAACAGTTTTACAGTGATTGATTAATTCAATCATTCATTCATCACATATTTAATGAATGTTCATTCTGTCTTCAGATACTGAGTTTCCTAAAGGTGAACTCTCCATTTGCCTGTAGAGCAGATCCACTTAGGTTTCTTAAAGCTTCAGCTCCATGTATCCGAAACTGGCTTCATCACAATCATCCCCAGTCTGCTCCTCCCCTCATATTTCCAGGCGTGATCAGACATATCACCATTCACAGTGTTGCCCAAGCTAGCATCTAGAGAGTCATTAGTACAGCCTCTTCATCCTCAGACCTCCCATGCAAGAATCACTTTAAGACCCAGCCCTTTTTTTTCCATGTTCACTGTCTTTGTTTGAATTATTTCTCACCCCAACTCTCCCAAGGACACGCTTACTCATCGTCCTGACTCTGGTCTCTCCCCTAGTTCAATATTCGTCTCCTAGCACAGGCACTATGGAGTTTTGTGTATATGTCTGTTTTTTCAAGTAGATGATGAGTCACTTGAAGACGAGGGTGATATCTTCCTATGTATCATGTAACTTGGGTAAACAGCTCCTGGCACGTGTTTATTGCTTTTTGGGCAGATGGAGGCAAAGAAAGGAAGCGCCAAAAGATAAGAGTTTCTTTGCCAAACTACATATTCTCTACGAAATCATTTATATCTAATAAAGGAGGAAAATTGCAGGGACTCAGAGAAGGGTAACAGTATAGTTTGCTCCCCCTAGAGAGATGGGTATTTTTCTACGTATGTAATTTCCATTTATTGCAAGAATTTTTTTTTTATTATTGTACTTTAGATGAAGGTTTACAGAACAAAGTAGCTTCTCATTAAACAATTAGCACACATATTGTTTCGTGACATTTGTTACTAACCCCACAACATGTCCACACTCTCCCCTTCTGAACTTGGGTTCCCTCTTACCAGTTTTCCTATCTCCTCCTGCCTTCTAGTCCTTGTCCCTGGGCTGGTGTGCCCCTTTAGTCTCTCTTTTTGTTTTATGGGCCTGTCTAACCTTTGGCTGAAGGGTGAACCTCAGGAGTGACTTCATTACTGAGCTGAAAGGTTGTCCGGGGGCCATATTCTCGGGGTTTCTCCAGTCTCTGTCAGGCTGGTAAGTCTGGTCCTTCTTTGTGAGTTAGAATTTTGTTCTACATTTTTCTCCAGCTCCATCCGGAACCCTCTATTGTGATCCCTGTCAGAGCAGTTGGTGGTGTAGCCATACACCATCTAGTTGTGCTGGACTCAGTCTGGTGGAGGCTGTGGTTGTTGTGGTCCACTAGTTCTTTGGACTAATCTTTCCCTTGTGTCTTTGGTTTTCTTCCTTCTCCCTTGCTCCAGATGGAGTGAGATCAGTGGAGTATCTTAAATGGCCACTCACAGGCTTTTAAGACTCCAGGTGCTACTCATCAAAGTACAATGTAGAACATTTTCTTTATAGGCAATGTTATACCAGTTGAGCTAGATGTTCCTCAAGACCATGGTCTTCACAGCCCTCAGTCCGGTAATTCAGTATCTCAGGGAGTCTAGATGTGTCTGTGGAGCTTCCATGACCAATTACAAGAATATTCTGTACCAAGCAGCTTTGTGAGTGAGTGGATCTGTGTGTTTGTGTGTGTGCGTGCATGTTATGTATGTGTGTACGTGCATGAATGTATGAGAGAGAGAGAGCTTGAGAAAGAAATCAAGAATCTGAGTACCCTATATGTGTCAAGAACTCTGCTTAAAAGTGTATTGTTTATTTTCCTTTTTTTTTTTTAAACCTATAACAACACTAGTGAGGTTGATATTATTATAAGGAATCTGACTCTCAGATTTAAAATGTCATACAGCTAGCATGTGGTAGAGTGAGGCTTAGACCCCAGGCCAATCTGGTTGTGAAGTCCAAGCTCTTCTCCTTAAGAAAAAGTTGTGTGATGCTGGGCTGCTCCAACTGAACTGTTAAAATGGCAAGGAGAGTCAGGAGTGTCTGTCTTTTCTGAGTTGGCCCTTTTATGTGAGAGCATCATTCAGAGCCTGGTCTGGGAGAGAAAGAAAGACAGGTTTTTGTTATCTGAGTGCATTTGACATCTCCATCCAAAATACCTGTTATTCTCTGCAAGTCCTAGAAAAACTATTTGTAGTTGGCAGAATTTAACAGAAATGACACATCTCAGGATCAGAAGAGGAAATATGAAGAGAGTGCTCAGAGAATAAAAGTGTAGACGTGATAGAAAAGACAAGTAGGTTAGGGGCCAGAGGAAACAGCCATATGAATACCAGCCAAAGAGTGAAGAGATTTTTAATCCTGAATGGAGTACTCATTCAGCAAAAAAAAGAAAAAAGTCATAATATTAAAGAAATTAGAAATGCATAAATTTGCATCTGTGCTGCAAATTTACCTTAAAATATTTCACTTTGTTTTTACTCAACCCCGGACTCCACAATAAACAGGCTATCTATCCACCAGGGATATGGTGTGAAAATGGCAGATATGGTCCTATCTAGTACAGGATGTAGAAAGAAAAATATAATAAGGACTGATAGGGGAGGTGCTGGGACTCTGAAACAGAAGACGATTCTTCCCAAAAGAAAAGAATAGTGTGTAGGTTGAGACATCAAGGGTAACTCAGACAGTTGCTCTCCATGTGGAGGGTACCACATCTCTGAGGAACAGGAGGTCTGGGGATAAGTAGTGGAACATGGGCAATGGTGAGAACTGAGGCCACAGAGGTAATCCCATTTCACAAATGAAGAAACTGAGAGGCAGAGTACATTGGTCTGCTTGATGGGCCGTTTATTTTAAAGTCATGCAAGCATTCTGGAATCAGCACCTTTAAACATTCCTCATAACAATTTTACAGAAAAGCCACTTCTTCTTTGTAGTTAAGAAGAATGACCTTCAGATTGCAGAGGGTAGAACAATCATTTCTGCGAAGAAAATGAAATGCAAATAAGTAGTTCTATAGACGGTTTTGGTGTAAATCCCTGAATTTAGTATCAGATGTTCTGAATTCAAATCTTGGCCCCTGTATCATTGTGGGGAAAGTAATGGAAAGCCATTGAGTCTTAGTTTCTTCATGTGTCCAGTGGCAAAAAAAAAAAAAAAAAAATACACACATGGACACACAAACTCATGCACACAAAAATATTAAGATTAGGGAAAAGGAAAGCATGGAAAGTTGATGACAAGCAGTAGAAGCAACAGTATGTTTCCATGACCAAGAGTACCTATGGGATTACCTGACTCCTACTCATTTCATCCTTCTGCAGGGGTTATCTGCTCCACGAAATTTTTCCTCAGGCCCCAGAATGGAGGCAGTGATCTTCCCTAAGCTTCCACATGACCTGGCACAAGCTTAGCACACACTCTATTAGACCGCATTGGTCTTCTTGAGGAGAAACGTTTTATTCATCTGTGTAATCCCAGGGTCCTAGCACAGGGCCTAGAGTTAGCACTTGGCCATTTGTTAAGTGAATCTATTGAACTTTAAAATTCATCAAGGAAATTGATGAAAACTCAGACCAGAAGTGAAGAGAGGGTGAAATCCTGGCCCATCCAATACTTTCCCTAGGTAGACAGAATTGGCATTGAAACAGCAGTAACTAAAGAAGTCAGCGCTATGTCTCTGACCGAGATGCTGAGTGAGACCAAGACCTGCAGAAACAGCCAGGTGTATTTCAGGTCATTAATCACACAAGAGTATTGGTTGTGCTTCTTATCTTTCTATCTACAGGGTTTTCAGTGTGTCAGACAACTCAGAATTCTCCTAGATGGACTACCTTTGACTATGGAGAATTTTATATCACTGATTGCTTTTTCACAAAGAAAGGTTTGGGTAATCATCATATTCTCCCATAAATAGCTGTTTCTCTGCTATTGAATTCAGCTTAGTGAAGTTACTGCTACCCTTTCCAGGAAAGAGGGATGCCTGCCAGCTTTTATCTGGTCTTCCAGAGGAGCTGAAATGTTACACAAGTGATCAGTTACATAGGGTTGGATAGTTTGTGCTCATTTCTGTTTTCGTTTTGTGTTTCCATTTTCATTTCTGTAGTAGACTTCTTCCCATAATGAAGAGGTTGGTGATTGATGGGGCAAGGAGGCAGGAGTCCTGTGCATCAGCTGAATCAGAGCTGCCTGGTACAGGCACGCTCCAAACAAACCATACTCAGCATTCTTTTAGCACCTACTATCCTGGAAACACTACGTTTAGTGAGACCTCAGAGGGAGACTGTTGTTGTTATTAACTTCTATCTAGTCATCCCCTGACTCATGGTGACCCCGTGCACAACAGAACAAAACACTGCCTGGTCCTGTGCCGTCCCCATGATCAGCTGCAGATGAGACCATTGTGATCCATAAAGTTTTCATCGGCTGATTTTAGGAAGTGTATCACCAGGCCTTTATTCCTAGCCTGTTTTAGTGTGGAAGTTCACGTGAAACCTGTTCATCATCATAGCAACATATAAGCCTCCACTGACAGACAGATAGTTGCCACTCATGAGGTACATTGCCTGGGAATCAAACCCAGGTCTCCCAGATGGAAGGCAACCAGGAATCAAAACGGTTCTCCCAGACGGAAGGAGGTCTACCATTGACCATCAGTGTCCCCTGTATCCCTTGACCAAGCCCAAGCCCATTGCCCATTGCCATCGAGTCGATTCCAACTCATAGTGACCCTGTAGGACAGAACAGAACTGCCCCATATGGTTTCCAAAGAGCACCTGCTGGAATCAAACTGCCGACCTTTTGGTTAGCAGCCTTAGCTCTTTCCCACTACGCCGCCAGAGTTTTCTATATCCCTTGACAACAGGGTCAAAACGGTGGGCCTATCTATGTCACATGCCTATTTGTTTGGTTTTATTTTAGCATATTTTATGTCTATGTATAGCTTAGTTTGGAGGAAGGTGAATGAGGTACTAGAAATGTAGGCTGACCAGAACCAAAAGGAGATTCAAGGTATCAAGGTCAAAACCCTATCTTATCTTCTTTTGGGTCTCCTCAACAGCATCCTACCTCTCCTCTAGTAGTTTGACATACTGTGGTGGCTTGCATGTTGCTGTGATGCTGGAAGCTGTGCCACGGGTATTTCAGATACCGGCAGGGTCACTCATGGTGGACAAGTTTCAGCGGTGCTTCCAGACTAAGACAGACAAGGAAGAAGAACCTGGCAATCTACTTCTAAAAAAATTGGCCAATGAAAACCTTATGAATAGCAGCAGAACATTGTCTGATATAGTGCCAGAAGATGAGCACTTCAGGTTGGAAGGCGTTCAAAATATGACTGAGGAGGAGCTGCCTCTTCAAAGTAGAGTCGACCTTAATGATGTGGATGGAGTCAAGCTTTTGAGACCTTCATTTGCGGATGTGGCATGACTCAAAATGAGAAGAAACAGCTATAAACATCCATTAATAATTGGAATGTGGAATGTATGAAGTATGAATCTAGAAAAATTGGAAGTTGTCAAAAATGAAATGGAATGCATAAAGATTGATATCCTAGGCATTAGTAAGCTGAAAAGGACTGATATTGGCCATTTGGAATCAGACAATCATATGGTCTGCTATGCTAGGAATGATAAATTGAAGAGGAATGGTGTCACGTACATCCTCAAAAAGAACATTTCAAGATATACCCTGAAGTACAATGCTGTCAATGAGGGGATAATATCCATACGCCTACAAGGAAGACCACCAGTTAATACGACTGTTATTCAAATTTATGCACCAACCACTTATGCCAATAATCAAGAAATAGATTTTTACCAACTTCTGCAGTCTGAAATTGATAAAACATGCAATTAACATGCATTGATAATTACTGGTGATCCGAATGTGAAAGTTGGAAACGAAGAAGGATCGGTACTTGGAAAACATGGCCTTGGTGATAGAAATGATGCCAGAGATTGCATGACAGAATTTTATAAGACCAATGACCTATTCATTGGAAATACCTTTTTTCAACAACATAAACGATGACTATACACATGGACCTCACCACACTGACTACGCAAGAATTGAATTGACTACATCGGTGGAAAGAGACAATGGAGAAGCCCAGTATCATCAGTCAGAACAAGACCAGGGGCCTACTGGGGAACACACCATCAATTGCTCATATGGAAGTTCAAGTTGAAGCTGAAGAAATTTAAAGCAAGCCCATGAGAGCCAAAATACAACCTTGAGTATAGCCCACCTGAATTTAGAGACCATCTCAAGAGTAGATTTGACACATTGAACACTAATGACGGAAGACCAGATGAGTTGTGGGATAACATCAAGGACATCATACATGAAGAGAGAAAAAGGTCACTAAAAAGACAAGAAAGAAAGAAAACACCAAAATGGATGTCAGAGGAGACTCCAAAACTTGTTCTTGAACACAGAGTAGCTAAAATGAATGGAAGAAATGATGATGTAAAAGAGCTGAATGGATGATTTTAAAGGGTGGATGGAGACGACAAAGTAAAGTACTATAATGAAATATGCAAAGACATGGAGTTAGAAAACCAAAAGAGAAGAACGTGCTTGGCACTTCTCAAGATGAAAGAACTGAAGTAAAAATTCAAGCTTCAGCTAGTGATATTGAAGGATTCTATTGGCAAAATATTGACAACGCAGGAAGCATCAAAAGAAGATGGAAGGAATACATAGTCACTGCACCAAAAAAGAATTTGTTGATGTTCAGCCATTGCAGGAGGTAGCATATGATCAACAACTGATGGTATGGCAGGAAGAAGACCAAGCTGCACTGAAGGCATTGGGGAAAAACAAGGATCCAGGAATTGACAGAATACCAACTGAGATGTTTCAACAAACGAATGCAATGCTGGAAGTGCCCACTTGTTTATGCCAAGAAATTTGGAAGACAGCTACCTGGCCAGCTGACTGGAAGAGTTCCATATTCATGCCCATTCCAAAGAAAGGCAATCTAGTGGAATGCAGAAATTATGCAATAATATCATTATTATCATATGCAAGTAAAACTTTGCTGAAGATAATTCAAAACAGTTGTAACAGTACAGTGACAAGGAACTGTTGAAAATTCAAGCCTGATTCAGAAGAGGATATGGAACAGGGAATATCATTGCTTATGTCAGATGGATCTTGACTGAAAGTAGACAATACCAGAAAGATGTTTACCTGAGTTTTATTCACTATGCTAAAGCATTCAACTATGTGGGTCATACCAAATTATGGATAACATAGTAAGAATGGGTGTTCTAGAACACTTAACTGTGCTCATGTGGAACCTGTACATAGACCAAGAGGCATTCATTTGAACAGAACAAGGGGATACTGCATGGTTTAAAATCAGGTAAGGTGTGCGTCAGGGTTATATCTTTTCACCATACTTATTCAATCTGTATGCTGAGCAAATAATCCAAGAACCTGGATTATATGAAGAAGAATGCAGTATCAGGTTTGCAGGAAGATTTGTTAACAACCTGTGATATGAAGATGACACAATTTTGCTTGCTGAAAGCGAAGAGAACTTGAAGCATTTACTGACGAAGATCAAATACTACAGCCATCAGTATGGATTACACCTCAAGATAAAGAAAACAAAAATCCCCACATTTGGACCAATAAGCAGCATCAAGATAAACAGAAAATACCGAAGTTGTAAAGGATTTCATTTTACTTGGATCCACTAACAACGCCCATGGAAGCAGCAGTCAAGAAATCAAACGATGCATTACACTGGGCAAATCTACTGTAAAAGATCTCTTTAAAATGTTAAAAAGCAAAGATGTCACTTGGAGGACTAAAGTGTGCCCAACTCAAGCCATGGTGTTTACAATCACCTCATATGTATCTGAAAGCAGGACAATGAATTAGGAAGACCAAAGAAGAATTGATGCCTTTGAATTATGCTGTTGGCGAAGAATATTGCATTTTCTATGGACTGCCGGAAGGACGAACAAATCTGTCTTGGAAGAAGTACAGCCAAAATTCTCTTTAGAAATGAGGATGGTGAGACTTCTCTCCTGCATTTTGCATATGTTATCAGGAAAGAACTAGTTCCTGGAGAAGGACATCATGACTGGTGAAGTAGAGGGTCAGTGAAAAAGAAGAAAACCCTCAGTGAGATGGATTGACACAGTGGCCGCAAGAATGGACTCAAGCATATCAATGATTGTGAGATAGCACAGAACTGGGCAGTGTTTCTTTCTGTTGTACATAGGTCGCTACGATTCAGAACCAATTTGACGGCACCTAAAAACAACAACAACAGCATTCCTTTCCAAGTTCTCCCAGTCTCTGCCTATACATGTCTAAGACAAAGAAACTATCCAGGATTGTATCCTGAATCATCTCTGAGTATTAATAAACAAGATACATCACATCTTCTAAAGAACCCTCACTCCTTTTTTCTTAATTTGGACACACAGACATGCTTGGGATGTGTCAAAGAATAACTATGAGGTAAATACGCTTGTGATTTAAAAAAATTACTATAATATGTACTCTGTCACCCTAGGGCTGCAGTACAATACAGGAGGAAAAAAAAAAATTATTAGGTGCCAGAAGTCTTAGTTTCTGCCCCAGCTTGGACACTAACCTTGGTCTTGAGCCTTGTCACCAAGGGAGTTATACCTTTCTATAAATTAAAACAAAATGATGGTGAGTATGGGGAGATAAAACATTTACTGTAAAACTAATTTTTCTGGAAAATATCAACCTTATTCAATACTTAACCACCACAGTTACACGATTTTGATCATTTCACTCACTTGCTCACAGATCTTTCATAGCTTCCTCCAGGATTATTATCAAACACCTCAATTTGGCCTTCAAAGTGAGGTTTCTAACTGGTTGGTTCTGGTCTGAACCCCCTGTTGAGAATTCGCATTTCTCACAAGTTCCCATGTGATGCTAATGCTACTGGTTAGGGACCAGTTCTGAGTACCACTAATAGAGCAGTGGTTCTCAAAATTTATTATACTTAAGAATCATCTGGGGATCTTGTTAAAATGTAGGTTCTGATTCAGTATATCTGGGGTGGAAATGTAAATTCTCAGTAGGATCCAACTGGAACGAACTGATTAGAAGCCCTGCTTCAAAGCCCCCTACCATTTTAGCTTTGTCGTACCTTTTCAGCCTCAAGCACTGCTCCATCAGATGTCTATGGTTTTGCAATAACAGGGTCTCCTGGCGTGCTGGAAAGTGTGATGGATTCATATCCAGCTTCTCTCATGTACAAAAACAGTGGCCTACGTACAGCTAATACAGAGTATGTGCCTGTAACAGATATCATATATTCTCTGTGTCTCAGTTTTTATGTCTATAAATGGGATACTAATGTCAAGTTCATTAGTTTGATTTTTTGTTGTTGCTGTTGTTGGTAGTTTAAATGACACAACCATGAAAATAAAGCACTTAGTATAGAACCTGACACAAAATGCTGAGTAAAACCATGTTGCTTAAATAACTAAAGGAACAAATAATTAAGAGATGTTTCCATTGCATTGTCACAATTATTAGGAAAACAAAGAAGTTGACCTTAAGGCTAAACATGGCAACTATTGTCAAGGCCAGAGTCTTCCCCCAGGAGCCAAGAGGGTTTAATGTGTGCTTTTCTGTGTTGGTCTGCGCTGTCCACGCTCCAAGATCAATGCTTGTGCTGTTGTCTTTTGTTGCTTTTGTCTCTTAAAGATATCATGCAAGGAACTGCAGCTTTGATCTGGGAAGAGAGAGAGGCTGGGTTTTATTATCTAACCTAGTAGTATTTATTAGTTCCATCCAAAGCATTTGTTCCACCTGAGGAATCCTAGACAAGACATTCATAGTTAAAAGGAGAAAGAAAGCATTCACAAGAAGCATTGGATCTCTGCAAATTTGGCCATTTTAAATGTATCTACCCTGAAATTCTGTACTGGTCACCTTCTGAAAGCAATTATGTTGATATCTAAGAACAAAGACCGTATTTTGCGCATAAAATTGACAAATATAAAAGAAGAAGAATATCTAACGTTAGTGAGTCAGGGTGAATGTTTTAATTAGATCAAATTTTCAGTAGAGCAAAATAGGGAATGTGTACCAAAAGCCCCCAAAATGTGCATATTCCATAAGAATAGCAATTCCATTTTTAAGAGTTTATCTTAAAGAAATAGTAATGGATGGAAACAAAGATATTGTACAATGATGTTTATAAAAATGTTATATATCAAAATAAAAAATTGACAAATGGTTATGAGTAGATTATTTGTTAGATTAATTATTAAAACCCATATAATAATGAATTTCTATACAGATGTTGAAAATGGTATTGTAGAAGGATTTACATCTGTCATTAAAGAAATTATATTTTATTCTGTAAGACTTAAGAACAGGACTTGTTAAAGTCCTGTGTTTCTGAAAATAAAATGAACTCTGCTCCAACATCCACCTACACGGTTGGTGCTCAATCCATTCTCAGCCATTAGTGAGTATCTCCCCACGGCATTCATAAGATTTTACAGGAACCCAAGACTTACGTGATGCCATAATCTGGGGGAGGTGCTGTGGTTTTGTGCTATGTTTGAAATGCTCACCATCTGTCATGGATTGAATTATATCCCCCCAAAATATCTGTCATCTTGGCTAGGTCATGATTTCCAGTATTGTATGATTGTCTACCATTTTGTCATCTGATGTGATTTCCCAATGTGTTGTAGATCCTATCACTATGATGTTGATGAGATGGATTATCAGCAGTTATATTGATGAGATCTACAAGATTAGATAGTGTCTTAAGTCAATCTCTTTTGCGATATAAAAGAGAGAAGGGAGCAGAGAGACAGGGACACCTCATATCACCAAGAAAGCAGCGCCAGGAGCAGAGCATGTCCTTGGGACTCGAGGTTCGTGTATGGAGAAGCTCCTAGATCAGGGGAAGATTGATGACAAGGACCTTTCTCTAGAGCCAACAGAGAAAGCCTTCCCCTGGAGCTGACGCCCTGAATTTGCACTTCTAGCCTACTAGACTGTGAGAGAATAAACTTCTGTTTGTTAAAGCTATCCACTTGCGGTATTTCTGTTACAGTAGCACCAGATGACTAAGATACCATGCAAGCCCATTTCTTCTTTCCAAAGCCAGTGGCTCCGTGCATCAAGTGTGAGGATATTTTGCCAAACGTTACTAAGACCATGGATGGCTCTTAGGGTGGACTGTCTCCTGCATCCATATACCATCCCTTTTAAGCCTCTATTGCAGCTTGGAGGAGTTCTATGGAAATGGAGTGCAAATCCTCAACATGAATGGCTTAAACTTTCGGCAGCCTTAGGGAATCTAACTTGTTCTTCCCAGGATGGGATCTCTTGTACCATCTCAATTCCAAGCACCAGTCACCATGTCCTTCAGGTTTGAAACTTCCCAATCTAATCATCCTCTTCAAATGTGAAATACTAAAGCTACCTCCCTCTTTGTTGGGGGTTGTGGGATGTGAGATGATGGGAGAAAGTGGGAGGAAGAAGCTTGTATCTGAAGAGACACAATGCTGCTTTTTCTTTCTTGAATAGGGAAAAGCAATGATGAAATCAGTAATTTTCTAATGATCCGCTCTTGAATCAGTACAGGATTTTCAATAGTCAGATGGCTTTGGAATCTTCCTCAGCCCTTTCCTTTCTGCGGGACCCACAGCAACTTGTTTATATCTTTCTTTTAAGTTTCATTATCTTTAAAATGGGAATATGAAATGTGATCTAATAATATAATTGACCTCTCAAGTAGTTCTCATGGGTTAGGGGTTCCCTGGGGAAGCAGATTGAGACAGATTCGTGCGCAAAAGCATTATTGAGGAGCCCTCTCAGGATCAACACCTCTCAGGGAAAGAAGGAAACTATATTGAGTAGAGAGAGGAGCTGGGCCGCAAAGCAGTTAGAAGAAAACCTTAGCTGTGCCCTCCATGCCCACCCCATGAGGAACTCAGAAACTGCAAGTGCCCTTTAGTGCAGCCCCAAGATGGGATGAGGGAGGTGGTGGCCATATATTCCCCCATAAGGGTCAGTTGTTGGATTCACAGTGGCCTCGGAAGGGAGCATGAACTTGGGAGACAGTTCTTTTCAGCTAAGGGAATTGTTGGGAAGGACCGACAGCTGAGGACTCTCATCAAGGCAGCCTAACCAGCATCTGGGAAATATATCCTTGAGAACTGAAAGGTAGCTCCGGAGGGCCCAGCATAGCATCTGTGACAGTAGTAAAATAATATGGCATATGCAAAGAGAAATAATGCCTACTACCTGGCACATATTAAGAGTTCCATAATCATCAGCATATCTGTGCTTCCAACTTATTAAAATTATCGGAATTGCGTACACAAAAATGTCAACAGTGGTTAGCTTGGTAATGCAACCATAGCGTCTTGCTGTTTTGTCTCTGTATGTCTCTATGCTTTCAATTTCACAGTTCATTCTCCATTGCCCTTCCAACTACCTGGTATACTAAAAAACCAAACCCATTGCCATCGATTCAATTCTAACTCATAGGACCCTATAAGGCAGAGTAGTAGCAGCTGGTGGATTTGGTTAGCAGCCAAGCTCTTAACCACTATGCCACCAGGGATTCCTACCTGGTATAGATGAGGACACATTAGACATTCTCACTGGCTGAGCTGAGCCCTGTGAATTGGGAGGAGAAACACATTACCCTAGTCAGCTTTCCTTATACTTGACCCAAGAGTCCATTCATATACCCCCAACACCTTATAGAGTTATATCTACCAAACCAGTTGCCCTTGAGTTGATTCTAACTCATGGCGACCCCATGTGTACAAAGTAGAACTGTGTTCCTTAAGATTTTCAATCGCTGGGTTTTTGGAAGCAGATGACCAGCCTGCCTTCTGAGGAAACTCTGAGTGGCCTCGAACCTCCAAACTTTTAGTTAGCAGGCAAGCATATTAACCATTTGTACCATCTGGGGATAGGTACTTCATAAATGTTTATTGAATAAAAAATAAATAAAAATACAGTATTGACTCATACACTACTTTCATACATCCTTTATTGAATAAAAAATAAATAAAAATACAGTATTGACTCATACACTACTTTCATACATCCATTAATCCATTCATGTGATAATTCATGTGTTTATTAATTCATTTGCTTACTCATGTATTTATTCAACAATCATATGTGAAATTTGTACTCTGGATCAAATGTTATTCCAAAGGCACAGCCACAGTTAACAACAGTAGGTCCAGACCGATGAGATGACAGCTCTAGACATTACTTGGGTACATCAATCCAGCTTGACTTATCTAAAGGATAAAGAATAATGTCAGTACAGGAAAGATGGCAGAGGGAGTCATAACATTACTCAGGACAGGCGTAGGTACAGATTTTAGGACTTTAGCATCCTCCCTCTGGGAATGCCCAGTTGCATACGATAATACCTGACTTAGCAAAGATCAGATCAAAGCTATAAGAAGCTCAATTCTGCCCCCCACCAAAGGTCAGCTTATGTACATAAAACTCGAGCTGTTCTGTACTAGGGTCACCTCCAATAAGCCAGGTATACTTTATCAATTTTCAGACTCTGTAGTATTCGGTATAATTACAGAATACAGTACAGTATATACCCTCAGCCTTAGAAACATTTCTCATTTATCACCCTCAGCCTTCTCAGGCTGACAACTCTGGTCTAAGCACATTCCTAAACTTTTAGCTGCGGAAGGATAAGAAGCGTCAGCTATCCCGGAGTCGCAGGAAGCTCTTAGACGAGTTATAGGGTACACCTTTCAGAGAGTAACCAATAAGATTTAAGATCCCCAAAATCAACCAGAGACATAATAGAAGGTCCTGGTTAGACTGGGGGAAAAAAATGTATAACAAAACTCACATTCATTAAAAAAAAAAAAGACCAGGCTTATTGGACTGATAGAGACTAGAGGCCCCTGAGATTATCGTCCTAAAATACCCTTTTAACCTGGAACTGAAGCCACTCCCAGAGGTCATGTGTCAATCGAATAATAGAATAATAGATGGGCCTATAAAACAAACTACACCCATGAGGAATGTGCTTCTTTACGTAATCAACTCTATGAGACCAAACAGTCAACATTTACACAAAAGCAAAGAGGAGAAGGCAAGGAGGGGCAGGGAACCTGGATGAATGGAAACAGGGCAGGCGGGGTGGAAACGGTGGGAGTGCTGACACATTGCAAGGAGTATAATCAATGTCACAGAACAATTTGTTTATGAATTGTTGAATGGGAATCTGATTTTCTGTGTAAACTTTCACCTAAAACACAATAAAATATTCATAGTAATAATAATAATAATGCAGAGAGAGCCTGTGAACACTTTACCAGCCCAATATCATTAAAAAAAAAAAAAATCCCAAAGTCACTGGGACCTAGTCAGAGATACAAAACATACACAAGAAATGCTATTAAAAAGACCAAAAAAGATTAGTGTCATAAGACAGTTAACAATGAGGTGTGGTGAGATTTGGATTAAAAAAAAAAAAAAAATAGCACTCCAAGATAATAAGCTAATAGGGTGGGGGAGTCAGAAAAGGCCTAAAGGAGACGATGGAATTTGGTTGGCTTTTAAGTATACAGATAAAGAGGGGAGGATATTCCAAACAAATGATATGAACCAACATAGAAAAACATACACTGCCTGTAAACATTGATAGGAAAGCCATGAGGTTATGTATGTGAAATGACCTTTTAACTTTAAATGTTAGTTATCAGTATTATTATCTTATTCCCAGATGCCATCTGATTTGTGGGACAGTATTTCAGTGCCCCTTTTGTTGGGAAGCGTAACAGGAAAACATGGCTGTGTGTTTACTTGTGACACATGTGCATACCAGTCAACCTCTTCCTGAAATTTTGTCAACAGTCCTTCCTAAACACACTTGACCTCTTCAGAGTACCTTGCTGGCTTTCTTATGCATTAAATAACTAGAGGAGAACCACTGGCTGAGGTCAAATCATTTATCAGGATCAATAGCTTCGACTGACTCTGGGAAGATGTGCTACACTTTCCATACTGAAAGGTCAGAATCTGTCAGCTAGCAGGAAATGCGCTAAGCTCCGGTATTGCACGTCAGGAGAGCATAAAATGTTGATGGCACTATCTAGGGGCCATCTTGAAATTTCTTCATTCCGTCTGTGTTCAAAATAACCACTAGATGGCACTGCTATTTCAAAATGGATTATCCTGGAAAAGAATGGAAGCCTCATCAGTACCATCCTTCCTCCCCCAGCTCATTAATGTATACATTATGCATGCAGACTGGACTCAGGTATCTGTTCCTCTCTTATCCTAAGAGTTTTCTCATATAAAAATAGAAGTAGTAATATCACTTAGCGTTCTTGTGAGGATCACATTCCATAATGCATAGTAAGGTGTTCTCTAGACTCTCAAGTACTATGTAGATATTAATTTGTCTAATTATTACCAATAAATGTAAATCAAGTGAGTATAAAGTTATAAGAATGGACAGTTTAGCTGACTATGACCCCAATAGCTAAGCTTCAAAAATCAGTCATAAAATGAATAGCCCAATGACAAAGGATGGAGATATTGAAAAACTCCCTAAATTGTCTATCTTAAAACCCCCATTAAGAAAAAAAAATATACCTATATCTATATCTATATATATATATATATTTTTTTTATATATAATATAGATATATTTTTAAGGAGCTTATAAAAGTAAGATATGCATCTCTAAGTAATCTCAATTTTAGGTATACCTTTGGTCTTTAGCAAACATCAGGAGAGGGAAAAAAAGATATGAAGATCACTTACGCATTTGTTGTAAAATATATTGAAAACATTATTTATTGTTTTACCTAGTGACCCCTTATGTAACATTTCAAAAGATAAGTTTGCATTAGAATTTAGTATAAGTAAAATGAAAAAGAACTGGCCGACTACATTTTGTCAGATTGTAAGAGATTATGTATCTTCTGGGCTACTAAGAGACTCAGAACCAATTTTAATGTTCATCCCCATATTGACCCTCATGGCTAGCATATTCTGATGCTTTCTCTTCTACAGATTGAGGTTTCTATTTCTCTTCCAGAAACCTTAACATGTGTTTGACATTTCTTATAATCTGTCTCAAATATTTCTGGAATTAGTTAGGATATTGATAAGTAAAATATGACAAAGTATTTTTTAAAATCTTTGGTTTGTCAATTCAGTTAAAGTCACTATAGATTTATTCAACAATTATTTACTTTTTGTACAGTACCCTATGGGTATTGAAAACAAAAGAAATCAGTAGCCTTCAATTAGATACTAACATTGTCCGCCACCATTCATCTGTCAGTTTGTCATACTGTGGTGGTTTGCATGTTGCTGTGTTGCTGGAAACTATGCCACCAGTATTTTAAATAGTGGCAGGTCCATCCGTGGTGGACAAGTTTCAGCTGAGCTTCCAGACTAAGACAGACTAGGAAGAAGAATCTGGCGGTCTACTTCTGAAAAAACTAGCTAGTGAAAACCTTATGAGTAGCAGCAGAACATTGTCTGATACAGTGCCAGAAGATGAGCCCCTCAGGTTGGAAGGCACTCAAAATAGAGCTGGGGATAGATTGACACAGTAGCTGCGACAGTGGGCTCAAACACAGTAACGATTATGAGGATGGCGCAGGACCAGGCAGTATTTTGTTTTGTTAGTTGTACATAGGGTCACTGTAAGTTGGAACTGACCTGATGGCACCTAGAAACAACAACATTGTCGGGGAAATAAAATATACCATATATTGCTAAATCACTTTGCATGGCATCATGTAATTTAGTGCTAAGGCAAGCTTGAGGAGATCACCAAAGAAATCCCGGAGTTGGGGAGATCTGGGAAGGATGCTTGGGGAATTTAAGTATGGTCAAAGGGTTGAGAAGGTAGACAGATAAGCAATAAGGCAAAGAAAAGGTAGGGAAGATGGTTAAGAACCTACCTGATATCTAGGAAACAGTCTGTTAATCTGGCTTTAGCAAAGGGTTTGTTGCATAGCATAGGCGTTGAAAGTCAGAATCTAAAGACTCGAATGCAAGGCTAAGGAATTGCTACTCCTAACACAAATGTAACTGTTGTGTAAATTCGGGCTAAGTCAGGCAGCTCCTCCTAAATGATGGCCTTCCAGATAGAACACCTACCTACTAAACTAATTGCTGATTCTTAAATACCTCCAGGCTGCTCTTTGGGCTCCCCAAATAATTGAAAGTTCAGGTAATCAAATATGATCACTGTGTGGAAGACATCTACAGCAAAATTCTGGGAACTCTTTTGAATTTACCTTCCGATGAATACAAGTTAATTCAATATTGGCCATTCAAAAATCTTCCCATTTCTATGGGATATGAATTTGTGTTGTGTCCTTGTTGGTATCTCTCAAAATTTATGTTCCCAGTTGTTTGGAGACTCTCCTTTGGACTACTCCAGACCTGCTCCAGAAAAGTTAATTGTTAGTTTGTATATGGAACTTTTCTTTTCTTCCTTTGCATTCATCTTTGTTTTGTTTTATTTTGTAGGCCATGAGGTGGTCTTAGGTATTGGTAAGGAGATTTAATGCAACAGGGGAGTTGATCATTTTATTCATTCAACACATGGAGTCCTTCAGATATTTGAAATAATTATACATATCTCTATAATCTGTTTCCCCAGGGAAAACAGCCTTTATTCATTTTCTGTTCTTTATATGACATAGCTTTGAGCCACAACCCTTACACTCATCTCCAGACACTCACCACACTCCTCTGAACACATTCCTATTGGTATATGCCATTTGTAAAGTATGGAAACCACAATTTCAGATGTGGACTGACCACAGAAGAGAGCAAGGCCATCCCCTCTGTTATTCTGGTTACTATTTATTCATTTATCCATTCATTTGTTAATTCAACAAATATTTGTTAAAACCTACTATGTGCCTCCTCTTCACAAACAGGCAACCACTCCTCTTCCCATGGAGTTTGTAACCTGCAGGAAAGAAAGACGTTAAGCAAATAGAAACGTTCGCTTAGTGACAATTATGTGAAGGCTACTTTGAGAGTACATAATAGTTGGAATGCAAGGATCAGGAAGATTTTCCTTAAGGGAGTGCCATTAATACGGAGACTTAAACAATGAAAAAGAGTTGGAAAGATGAAGAAGCAATGGAGGAAAAACGATCTAGTTGTCTGAGACAGGGCAAGCTATTAAACTCCGTGTTCCTTAGTTTCCACAGGTGTAAAATGGGAGTAATGATAAAACCTATCACAGAGTTGTGGGAA
Source organism: Dugong dugon (assembly GCA_030035585.1). Lineage (NCBI taxonomy): Eukaryota > Metazoa > Chordata > Mammalia > Sirenia > Dugongidae > Dugong > Dugong dugon. Next base: position 66,630,136 of record CM057467.1, read on the forward strand.
ATAAAGGAATTAAAGACATTGGAACAACATCTGGTATAACAACTATTATTACTTTTACTATTATTATTATTCTAGAAAGGTGGAATGACAGGTATGCAAGCCTTAGGGGAGGTGGATGCTAGGCTAGGTCAAGAAGCATAATGAAGACCAGTGTAGCTGGAGCACAAAGAGAAAGGGGGTGCTTGGTGGCAGAGTACAAGAGACACAGGGACTTTGTAGAAGCCACTCTGCCTTTTGACAGCATTGAACATACAGTTAAAGAGAGAGCACAGTGAAATGGCCACTTAGTAACCAGTGACTTATTTCTCCCAGCTCATCCTTGACCACTCTTGCTTTTGATTATATGACCTAGGTGTAATGTGAACGCTTTCTAAAACTGCATCTGGTTAGTGCTTTTACTTATTTTCCAATTAAGTTTTCTTTAATTTGGGTAATGCATAAAACATGCAGAACAATTCTTGCCCTCCGACCCCTTGGAATCGCCTTTGACCTCCATATGCCTGGGTATTTGTTGGTATTTCAGTTCTCCAAGCTCAGCTATACACAGTTAACTCCTTTAATCTTTTCTCACCCAGTTAGTCCCATTTTCTTAATCATTTTTGTTCCTTCTCTCGCTATTCCCTTGAAAATTGCTTTATCTCATGGTCAATTTATCACATAGCCATTTAATTTTTACCAGGCACATAAACTCCTTGGTGGAAATAGCACTGTGAAGCATATTTGCACTCACTGAAGCTCCCACTTTTCTAAGTATATTACTCACTCTTGCCTTTAGATTGGTTTATATACGTATCTCAAAAAGTTGAGAGCAATTAGCAGAATGTCTGTGTGCTGATGACATTGCCATCTTGACTGTCTAATCTGAGACGATAGGGAAGCTGATGCAGAGAGTACAGTTTAAAAAGCATCGAGACTGTACAATCAGACAGACCCACTAAATAGCTGAGTGACTGGCTCAATCTCTCCAAGCGGCAGGGTCCTCTGTATTAGATGGTGGTTGAGCAAGCAGCTCTGAAATCAGACTTATCAGCGTGTAGCTCTCTGCTCTGTCCCCTGCTGCCTCTGTATCCTTGACAAAGTGATGTAACTGCTCTTTGGCTCTGTGTCTTAGTTTTCTCACATGCGACATGAGGATGATGGTGGTACCTCTGTGATAGGGCTGTTATGCAAATAAACTGCAAAATGCTTAGATGAGAGCCTTGCAGAAGGTCACGACTCAGTAAATGTTGGCATCATTTTCTGTAAGATGGGTACAGTAAGACCTACCTCACAGATCATTGTGGGGGTTAAGTAATATCTTATGTAAATCACCTGTTGCTGTTGTGCACCACAGAGTAGATTCTGACTCACAGTGACCCTATAGGACAGAGTAGAACTGCCCCATAAGGTTTCCTAGGCTGTAATTTTTAAGGGAGCAGATCACTAGATCTTTTCTTCCACAGAGCAGCTGGTGGATTCAAAGCGCCAACCTTCTGGTTAGTAGCTGAGCACTTAACCATTGTGCCGCTAGGTGTAAATCACCTAGCTATTGTAACAGTTCATAGATGTTCTCTAAATGTAAGCTCTCCCTTTTCTACATATAGTTACTTCCATGAAGGCACCATGTAAAGAATTAAACTTTTGAAAAACAAAAAGATTTTCCAAAAAAGATCATCTAGTTACTAGTGGAAGATACAATTAAACACTTACCAGCTTCTTGGAGGAATGACAGCTTTCTAAGATTTGAAGCAGTAGAAGAAATCACAAAGGAAAAGATTGACATAGTCAGTTACATACAATTTTAATATAGGTGCACAATGAAAAAAAAAAAAAAAAAACCATAACAAAAATGAAACAGAAAACAAGAGATTGAGAAAAATATTTGCCTCAAGTATGCCAGATGAAGGAAATTATTGTAAAGATTAAAAGAGATTAAATGAGATGATGTACATGAAAATGCATAGTTAACTGTAAAGCATGACAAAAATGTTTACATCGCTAAAATACTGCTACCATTTACTGATATATTAATTCATAAGCACCAGACACTGTCCTACGCATACTATACATCCATATAATCCAGATGCTAGTTCCATATATAAATAATATCTATACGGATACTATGCATCCATATAATCCAGATGCTAACTGACACCTCCTTGGACCTTAAAATCCCATATATCCATGGCCTTGAGATGACCAAAGCTTAAATGGGAGAAATCTGTTAATGCTGTGTCTTCTCTCCGCATACAACCCCTTACTAAGCTCTGGGGATGGTTTCCCTGGAGCTTTCTGTACTGCCCCATGTCAAACTCTGCTGTTCCCACTGAAACAAACTCACTCCACGTAAGTTGTGACTGTAGGAATTTGATGGAGAATTTGAGGTGTTAAAGGATGCCACAGGTGTCAGTACAAATCTTTTCCTTGCTTCCATCCCCCTAACCCCATCACTCTCCTCTCCTCTCTTCTTCTCAGGAGCAAATTCCTTCCCTTATCTCAGGAATGGTTTCCATTTTTTCTCTAAACCTTGATGCCTACCTCAAGTGGGCTTATTATGACAATTTCTAAACAAAGAAGACCCTCTTCCCGAGGTAATTCTTATATTAGCCTCTAAGAGGATTAACTTTATTCTATTATGTGTATTAGTCCAAATCTTCACACAAGTCCTGCAATATATGTCGATTCTCATCATTTGGTGAATGAAGTTCCTCCCCAAAGTTACATATTAAGAGGTGGTTATGTGGTTTTAATAAAAATTACAGCAGTGTATATATGTAGATAGTATACATGTAAGTCAATTAGAGAAACATTTATATCCCAAATGATTTAAACCAACATTTCTCATAATATGAAATATAAATCCTACTCCTATTGCTTCTATCAATATAATACCACAACTTGTACTACACATAGTAACAACAAGGAGAATAGTAATAATACCTAACATAAATTGAGTGATTATTATGGACTGGGCACTACTCCAAGTGCTTTACATGTATTAACTCATTTAATACTCACAAAAATATAACCATCTAAATTATATTATTATTCACATTTTATAGATAAGAAGCAGAGGTATAGAGAGATTAAACAACTTGTCTAAACACACAAACATACGGAAGCTTGGAATCTAATAAATTCATTTATCCTCTACGCTAACGCAGAATAAAAGATTCATTAACAGTTGCGATTGAAGATTTAAAACATCACACCATAACAAACCTGTTTTGTATCCTGTAAAATTAATGGTTTGTTTAAAAACAGTAATTCCAAATACTAATGACATTGTGATAAATCTGCATTCTCATATACAGTGAGTGGTCATGGAGATTTGGCCCTTTTGAGAAACAAAAAATGGAGTCATAAACTGTGACCTAATAATTCATCTTTGGGCAATTTATTGTAAAAGAAGTAATTTTAAAAATGTAAAAAGAAGATAAGAGTCACGTTATTTGTTGCAGGTTAGATGTCATACAACTGGGTAAATAAATTATGGTATACCAATTCAATAAAATACCATGCAGTTATTAAAATGTTAATTATGAACTATGTATTTAAATGGAAAATGTGTACCTATAATATTACATAATAAAAATTAATGAGCAAACCATACATATATTATTTTTACTATGAGCGTCCCAAATCTGGTCAAGCAGATAGAAGAGTTCCTGCCTCTCACTTGCAGTAACACTCTGAACACCTGTTATAATATTTCCAACAGTGAATGTTTCATTCTGTCATGGCTATATCCCTGTCATTAACGCCAGTTATAGAATCAGTATATGCACTTAGTAAAATCTTAAATAGAATTGCATAAAGGAGTAAGTGAAAGCCATTTCATTCCTCACACTTCTTGACAAGCACCATATGTACATACACTTTTTATGTAGACATTCATTATACAAGGAGTTTTACCAAACACACTGTTCAGTAATGTGCCCATTTTTTCTGCTTAAAAATATGCTATGGATAATTGTCCATGTCAGTTCCTATAGATTTAGTTTATTCATCTTCATCTACAGTATTCTATTGTGTGGGTGAACAGTAATTTATTTAACTAATTTTCTTTCAATTGATATCTGAGATGCATTAAATTATGTACTATTTTTAAATAATACCACAATGAACATCTTTATATATACATCTTTCTTCACTTGTCTGTTTTTCTAGGATAAATGTCTAGAAAAGAAATTGCTGCATCAATTGATATCCATATTTTGGATTTTGATAATATTGTTACATTGCCTTTCAGAAAGCCTCTACCATTTAATACTCCCATGAGAATGTATTGAAATCCCTAATTTCCCATGCCCTTGCCAGAACTAATTGTCTTCATATTATATTTTAAGTACTTCTTTATTTCTCTGCTTTCCTACTAGATTGGTCTTACAGAGGACAAGGGTGTATATTGATATTATTTTGACATAAAATTAGTTGTTTTTTTTTTAAAAAAAAAAACATAAACACTAGGCTAATGTGAGCTGTTCTATTTCTAAAATACATGTGAATATTTTAAACTGCTAAGTCTTGAAAGAGATTGTTTATACTCTACAGTGTACTTGAGGGAAGGTTTTTATACTCAGCATGGGACATTGGATCCAAATGAATGACAGCTTGAATTCTGGCTGTCTCCTACTAGCTGTAGCTTGAGGAAGGGCGTGTAATCTCTTTGAGCCTCAGCTTCTTTTTTAATATAATGGGCATAGTAGTTCCTGTAAAATTCTCATAACAGCACTAATCTGAGGATCAAATTAAAAACAAAAATCTGTAAAATCTTGCTACTCTAAACAACGTTTACAAACCAGCAGCGTTAGTGTCAGCTGGGAGCTGGTTAGAAATGCAGACTCTCAGGCTCTCCAGACCTACTGAATCATAGTTTGCATTTTAACAAGATCTCTAGGTGATTCTTACTACTTTAAGTTTTGAGAAACACAGATATAAAACATTAAACGCAGTGCCAGCCACATATAGGTGATCGAAAAAATAATAATGATGATGACTGGTGACGATGATGATCATATGTGTCTAATGTCTCCAGCATTTAATAAACCACAGTTGCTATAATTTTTATTAACTTTTCAAATTTGCCTTTAAAACAACGATATGGGCTTATGCAAACTGCTGTGCTGCTTTAATGTATGCAAAAGTTCTGTTTTGGGGTGTTGAGGGCTGTGCTATGCAGTAGAATGAATGTGATTTACACTCAGTGATTCATTTAGAAGGCAGTGGAGCAGAGCTGTGGAGCCATGGACTTGGGAACCAGAAAGGGCTGGATTAGAATCCTAGCTCTGGTCCTGAACAAATCACTTAATGCCCTTGAGCTCCACTTGCTTCAGATGGTAGTTCTGAGACTTTTAATAGTTTACCTGTATCAGACCATGCACACTGCAAATATATTTCAGGGGTCAGAAATAACATCTACTGAGAGTTGCTGGTTGCTTTTAGCAAGTACTTGACAGCGTTCTAAATGCCTTATGTAGCTATTTCATTTACGCCTTGCAAAATTCCATGAACTAAATCTTATTATCATCTTCTTCTTTTTACGGAAAAGTAAATAGACTCAAAGAGGTTTAGTAACTTGCCCAAGACCACAGAGTCAGTAAAAGATAGAACCAAGGATGTAAACCCAGCCAGTCTGATGTCACAGCCTAAATATCCTTTTCTCCCTTCCTTCCTTCCTCCCATCCTCCCTCTCTCCCTCTCTCTCACTCTTCCTCTCTCCCTTCCTCCTTCTCTCTCCCTCTCTCTCTCCCTTCCTTCCTTTCCTCCTCTTCCTCCTTTTCCTCCTTTTTCTTCTTTTTTTTTAAACAATGCTTCGTTCAGAAAACAATGCCTGCAATGGGTTTTAGAAGAAGAGTTAAGGGGCTGCCAAGTACCAATTCTCAGTTAACATCTTCCAGGTAACTTTTTATTTCTCCTTTCATATTTTCTATTTTTCTGTTTTTCCTCTCCCTTTCCTCCCTGGAATTCATTTCTTGGATCAACTGGTGATTACCCAGGAGCTCTGTGTGGCTTTATCAGTGAAGCTGGCATATATAAAAGATCACTAATCTAGGATTTTTCTCTCCTCACCATCTCATGTTTTTGACAGGGCTTTTAATAGCTCAAATTTCTTTCACATTTGAACAAAATTAATTAACATGCTTAAACATTCTAAGTGCTTTACTTGTATTAACTCAGTTAATTTCTGTGACGATTGAGATAGATGCTACCAAACAAAAGTTAAAAAAAAAACAACAAAAAACCTGTTTCCGTCGAGTTGATTCGAACTCATAGCGACCCTATAGAACAGAGTAGAACTGCCCCATAGGATTTCCAAGGAGCGGCTTGTGGATTCGAACTGCCAGCCTTTTGGTTAGCAGTGATGCTATTAGCCACTGCACCACCAGGTCTCCCCATATAGATGGTACAGTTATCTCCAATTTACAAATGGCAATACTGAGGTTGGAGAATTTATGTCAGTTGCCCAGGTCGCACAGATGGTGAGGCTGAGATTCAAACCCAGGAAGCCTCACTCCAGAATCCATGCATTTAACCATTATACTCTACTGCCTCCTTCTTGATTCTCAAAACTGTGCTGAGAAATCAGTAGGAAAGTATGAGAATTGGCATTTACAGATGAGGAAACAAGCTCAGAGAAGTTATATGATTTGCCTGAAGTCACACAGTTTGCTGATTGCACGGTTAAGATTAAAATCTAGGCTCCTGACTCCAGGCAGAGAGGTCTTGTTGCCCGATGAGTCAGGAAAGCAACTCAGGAAAACAGCCAGATAGAAAGCCATGAAGAAGTCTGAATGGAAACTGAGGGTCCGAATAATGCCCACAGGGAGGGGAACTCTGGATTTGATTGGGTTTGATTTGTCCAGGGTGACTGAAGCAATAACCCTTTTCCTTCTCAGTAAGTCTATTCTGCCATTATCAGTTGGATACTGCATCTGGAATTGTGTTTGACTCTGAATTTGCAATGCAAAATAATGATTTTGTTTTTGTTTGTTTTTTCCTGTTCAGTCCTTCTGCTGCCTTTCTTAACAGTCTGATCCTTCCCCTTCACATCTGTCCAGTTAGACTGTATTAAAAGAAAGAAAAACAACTTCTAATGACCCCACCAATGTCCCTGTTGTCTGTGGTGTGCTGAGACTGTTAACATGTCATTTCTGGTTTCTAATTATTCAGTCGATTGTTTCTTCCCCTCTTTCTGAAAATCTACTCTCTCTTCCCATTTTCCAGATCATGTAGCTTATAAATGCTTTCAATTCATCTTTGATTCAGAGCTATAATTTGTTCCCAAATTGCCAGCTGTCAGCATTTTGAGACTGTTTGATTTAAAAGATTAGATCCTCCCTTTCTCTTCTAGTTAAAAAAAAAAAAAAAAAAAAAAAGTTTGTTTAGAATTAATAGCAAAAATTACATTTAAAATTTGCAAAGTATTTTTTCTTCTGTTTAATCTCTAGCTTTAATTTCAGTGTAAAATAAGCAGGGAAAGTATTATCTTCCCTTTTTGCTTTAATAAATGAAGAACCTGAGGTTCAGAGAAATTAAATCAGAGATTAAATGAGTTGCTAAAAAAAGAAGGATGCTAGGTTCTCTCCATTCCTTTTCCTAAATGATATAGTAAGAGAAATTAGGCTAAAGCCTGGGGTTGAATCCTTGCTATCCTTAGCTTCTGTGTAAACTTGAGCATACCAGTACCACTGGCCATTGAGTCGACTCATGGCGACCCCATGTGTGTCAGAATAGAGCTAACTGGGCTCCATAGGATTCTCAAAGATTGGTTTTTTTTTTTTTTCTTTTCTTCAGAACTAGGTCCTACATCTTTCTTCCTGGACACCTCTAGGTGGATTTAAACAGCCAACCTTTTGGTTAACAATCAAGCAAGTTAACTATTTGCACCACACAGGGACTCTACAACTTGGGCATACCACATGCTTTTTCGAAGTGGGTTATACGATTAGAACAGGTGAATAAAGATTATGTCACCCACACTTGAAAACAAATGCAAGATTTGGATAAGGCAAGAATCTAGAGTGAACAGTATGCTTCTGGTTTGGTCAAGTGGGTGAATAAAGAAAAAAAAAATTGCCTTTAAGTTGATTCCAACTCATGATAACCCCATGTGTTACAGAGTAGAACTGCTCCATAGGGTTTTCTTTGCTTTAATCTTAATGAAAGGTCTCTAGGTGGCACAAAGAGTTTGTACTCGATTGCTAGCCTAAAGGTTGGTGATGCAAACCCACCTAGTGGTACCAGAAGAAAGGCCTGGTGATCTGTTTCCATTAAGCTTACAGCCAAGAAAATCCTATGGCGTAATTCTACTCTGTAACATGTGGGGTCACCATGGCAACTAACAACAACAACAATCTTAATGGAAGCAGATCACCAGGCCCTTTCTTCTGCAGTACTGCTTGGTGGGTTCTAACTGCCAACCTTTAAGTTAGTAGTTGAGCACAAATGTTTGTGCCACCTAGGAACCCAATAGAAGTTCCTGTGTGGCACAAACAGTTACACACTCAACTACTAGCTAAGAGGTTGGCAATTCAAACCCACTCAAAGGCACCTTGGAAGATAGGTCTGGCAATTTGCTTTCTAAAGGTCACAGCCTTGAAAACCCTATGGAGCAGTTCTACTCTGCACACATGGGGTCACCATGAGTCAGAATTGACTCACCACAACCAATAACAACAGAGACCTAGTACTGAGTGAATAGTGCTGCTTTTAGTAGAGACAGGGAATGGGGGGGTTGTTCAAACGGCAATTGTTTTGTGAATCTGAGACTCAGCAGAGAGGTTGGGAAGAGTTTTAGGTGTCATGCTGTCTTTGTTCTGCAAATGATGTGCTGCCTTCTCCTGAGTGACCAAATCATCCACTGGTCCAAGGATGTATCATCAGTCTCTTCAAAGTGGTTCCTTTAATTTACTGCATTATAACTGTATTTCTGTAGCAAGGCCCCAAAAGTACCTTTGTAATCTAAAGAAAACTGGCATAAAGCAATGATCACAATGCCTAGCATCCCCTACATGCTCAGTAACAAGTAGCAGGAAGAGTGAATTGGGCAAGATGGGGGCAACTGTTCACAGCAGACATAGCAGTTGGAGAGTACAGCTATGGTGTGCCCTGGCCCTCCAGAGAAAGTGGGCTGGTGTGGGAAGCTGAAGTCAGGAAATTTTACCTGAGTCACTCTCCCTCTTCTCCTTTCTGGAATCCAGGTTCCACAGTGAAAAGTGAAGGGTTGGACCAGAGCGTCCCTTGGATTCTAGCAATCTTATTACTGGACCAGCACACAGGGTACAGTAGGTGTATCTGAGACCTCCCTGGCATGAAGCAATTTCCTTTTCTTCCTTTAATACAAAGGAGAGAGACAGTAATGATTCTATGAAGAGAGAGGTTTTTTCTTCCCCCTGGAGGAAAACTAAAATATTAAGAGACTTTACTATTGCAAAGAAGCAGATAACAAGACAATTAGGACCATTAAAAATTGACAAAGCACCAAGCCCAGATAAAATACATGGCTTCATTCTGAGGGCAATAGCAAGGGAATGGGGAAATCCATCGGCAGACCCCTGGGAAGGAGAGGAGCACACCAGCTGAGCTCATGCTTGAGATGAGAGACCTCACACACAGCTGCCACATACTCTTCAGAGTTCATTAGAAAGCCAGAATGGGGCTCAGGCTCCCTTATGAAGTCAAAGGGTGCCTCAGATTATGCATCTTCTGTGAAAGTTTAACTTTTTTACCTTCCACAGCTGGGTTTACTGGGCTCCTGTAAGACCTTCTGTAAAAAACCGACATGGGGACAGCGTCTGACCTCCTCTAAATTCACAAGGGGAAAGGAAAATCAAGACCAACAGCCCAAGGCTGATTCCTATGAGGCGGAGGTCAGACATGCCTTCTCTGTCTGCCATCTTTACCAATTCTGATACCAACCGTCCCTTCTATGGCACTCTCTACTTCTCTGCTGGGTTTGATAATTCACTGCAATGGCCACACAGAACTCATACACTATACTCACAGTTTTGTGGTTTATTAGGGAAGTAACAGGTTACAATTCAGGCTCAGGAACACTCAGGATGCAGTTCTTCCATCAGAACAACCTCTTCCTAACCATGCTCACAGGCACGACTCTCCCTATCCCTAGGCCTCTTCCCAAAGGCACTCAGCTTTCTCTTTCTGTGGGCTGGGAAGCCCACTGTGTGTCTCCTGCTGCTGCATCTTTGCTGTCAGGTCTCTCCTGCCAGCACTTCACACTGTCTTCAAGGTTACAGCTCATTCTCTCTCTCGGTCTCCTGCTTCCAGGAGCTTCTTAGCTCAGGGATCGTGGGTCCAAAGGATGCACTCTCCACTCCTGACTATTCTTTGGTGGTGGTAGGATTCCTCCTCTCTGCTCTGGAATTGGCTCTCTTTTTAAAGCAAAGCTGACCAGTTCCTTTGGTGGGCCACAATTACCCTATCGCACAGTCCCACCCAATCACCTGGGTGGAAGTTACAAGGCGATGGCTAGAAAGGCCATACAAAAGTAATCGATCACACTGCATCTTCTGTATTCCTTTATTACATCATGGATAACACTGTGTCCTTCACTCTTTCTCTTCTGTTAGAATGTGGGCCCTTCTAGAGCAAAACTTGGTTTTATTCCTATCAGCTACGGTGACTGGAACAGAGCTGACAGTAAATGTTTTCAGAATGAATGAATGAATAAATGAACAAAGTGGGGTTGCAAGCTTTGAACTCACTCCCATATAACCCCCCCACCCCAGGAACTTACATGCTTTGGGAGAGAATATTCTGAATACCATTCTTGAATTAAGCAGCCTGAAAATCTTTGGTCTACAAAAACCCGACCAATTTCTACAGGTCCTAAGAATCGGGTGACTTTTGCAAAAGAAATTTGAGAAGAAAAACGCATAGTCAAAAAGCCTAGCTACTATGTGCATTGGGCATTCTTTAAGTGAATTCAAAGTATAAATACATGGACAGCAAATATTGTGACTGGTTTTCCTATACGTCTTGATTTGCAGAAGAGGTGAAATTCAGAGAGGTTGAGTAGTTCAAAAATCACAGAGCAAAGCAAACAGATCGGAATTTTACCCAAAGTATGTCTAAATCTAAAACCCATTCTCTATTATGTCTAATGCCTCCCAACTTTATGAGATGATAGGTTTTCTATGCCCTTGACGTAGAAAACAATTAGACTCATGTCGTACAAGGCTTGTGATCACTATTCAATTTCATTTGTTGTGAATGTAAAATGATAGTGGATGTGAAAGTGCTATTCTTTCAGCCCAACTTGCCAGTTCTGAGTTGGGGTCCTGATCCTGGAACTCTTACCACTGTCTCTTAGACCATGTCCTTTCTTGGTTGGAGGTCCCTAGATGGAACTCCAACAGTACAGCAGGGAGGTACATCACCATTTCCATCGAATCCTGAGGTCAGAGTGGCCTAAAAGTGAATAGGCATGGACTTCACCCTCAGTCTTCTGTGTCTTTGTCCAGTGTCATCTACACTAGTCCTCAGCTCAAAGCAGCCCTGAGATATTACAGATCTTGAGGAGTGCAGGAAAGCACATCCTATGGAAACAGATTGTCTTGGATCTGAATCCTGACTCTGGCGCTTACCAGTTGTGTGACCTTGGACAAATTTCTTAATATCTCTGAGGCTCAGTTTCCTTTCCCATGTAATGAGGGAACTAATAACTACCTCACTGAGTTCGTATGAGAATTAAACGAATCAGTGAATTAATTAACTTATTCTCCGCCTTGTTCCAGAAAGGATTCAAGGTGGCTTACAAGGACACAATAATATGATTTAAGAATGGGGGAGAAAAGAAAAAGACTGGCAGAAAAGAGAGTCAGTCCAATTCAAGGCTGATAATAGGTCATCTGTTTTGCTCAAAACCTTCCAGTAACCAACCCCAAAAGGGAGACCTTGGCCACTGTGCTGTTGACAGTGTCCATGTGATTATAACAGACTAAAGGGGAGCATGACTATTTTTATGAGGTACAATTATATATGTAAGATATGAGGTATGCATACATATGTTTCAGGTCTCAGGTACTACATTAGGCAATGGGATCAGTGCTAAAGAAATGTCAAAGAAGAACATCTAGTACCCTGTTAGGAGTGAAAGAAAAGGAGTTTTATTGAGGAATAATACAGCTCAAGCTGGACAGCACTAAGTGAAAATATAAAGTGCTCCACTGTCTCTATCAAGTTAGAGGTTTTTATGCATAGAAAACAAAGGAAAGGTATCCTTTGAAATGTAAAGGTAAGCCATTTGGCTAGGGGGGAGTGAGTTTTACTTCCTAGGTGAGTGGTACCAGCTGGTTCCACTTCCATGAATTCTTCCTAAGAACAAATTATTTACATCCTTACACATTTTTCCCAGGAACAAATTGTTTGCATCCTGACCTTTTGCTTTCTGGGAATGCATGTTGATCCTGCCATTCCTGTCCTGAGATGAGTGCCTCCATGTTTGAAAATTTCTGTCTGTCAAAGGCATGCATGGCCCTTGCCCTCAGGTAGCTGACAGTCTTCATGAGGTGGACACTTCAATATAATGTGTAACTTCCACGATATCATATTTACAAAAAAAAAAAAAATGTGAAGAATATGCGAGTTAAACTCCACACATCGAACTCTGAGCACAGTGTCTGGCATATTGTTGTTGTTAGTGACCATCAGGTCAGCTCCAACTTGTGGCCACCTTATGTATAACAAAAGGAAATATTGCCTGATCCCATGCCATCTTCGTGATCATTAGCATGTTTGAATCATTTGGGTACAGAAAAAAGTCTGGCATATAGGAGGTATTTGCTATTTGTTTACTTATTTAACAAATATGTATTAACTTATATCTATCTATGTCTATGCCTTTTCCGGGCACTGGGAATATGCAGTGGACAAAACAGTCAAAAATCCCTACTGATATTCTAGTTGAGGAGAGAGATGATCAAGAGGATAATTAGGTGAAACACAGGGTATATTAGATAATGAAAAGGGAAGAGAGGTAAGGTGGAGGGTATCTTCAGTGAGAGTGGCGACAGGAAGCCTCACCAAGGAGGTGACATTTGAGTCAAACCCTGAAGGAAGTGAGTGGTGTGGGCTATGAATGTTTCAAAGAGAAGAGCATCCCTAGCAGAGAGAAGAGCAAGCACACAGCCCTGGCAGTGTCTGCGTGGTATCAGGCAGGATTCGTTCACATGAATGTAACAGAAATTCACCTCAAACCATTAAGCAAAAGAGATTTACAGAAAAGAGACAGTTTAGGTGGTTCATAGAATCTGAAGATGAGATTCTGGAAGGCAGCCAACTTGGAAAGCCACTGGGGGGAGCCCGACCTAGCACTTCTCAGCAACCTTTTCTCTTCTCACCTTTCTTCTGGATTTTGTCTTTGTCCTCTCAGAGTTCTTCCTCTACACACATGGCAGGTGACATGGTGATTGGCAGCTCTGGCGTCACATTCTTACGGCCTTACAGCTGAAACAGGGAGAGAGAGATACTTTTCCCCGCCTGCTGTCAGCTCCATGAGGGCAAAGGCCATGCCTACCTTTTTCAGTCCCGATCCCATTGCCTAATGTAGTAAATGGGACCTGAAACATATGTATATGAACACCTTATAACTTAAATATATAAGTATACCTTATAAAAATAGCCATGTTCCTCTTTAGTCATGGGTCTGAGGAGGCAGAGGAATGGGAGCTGGGCACAATAAGATCACAGCCACCAAAAGTCCTATTTGAAGTAAATGACTTACCCTAAGAAAAATAGTTCATAAATGTCACAGCAGAGACTGTGTCCTCCTACCCCATCAGAAATCATTAGCATCCTAGTTAATTTGACATATGAATGAGACTTTGGATTATTCTGTGTTCTCGCTGATTCCCAAAAGGTGCTTTTGTGGTTTCCTTCATCTATACACTGGGCATTCTGTTTGATGTCATGTGCATATAATGATCCTATAATCAAAAATTCTTCATGCTTTTGACGTTGAGCAGTGTGTTATAATTACCTCGCCTTTGTTGTCATCTACAGACAACTGAGAAGTAGGCCACACATACATACAAAGCGTCCGATAACGCACAAGTTAATTTTAAACATGATCGTGTTTGATGATAACAATAATTATGATTGAAAAATAAGAATGTAAGACAAAAATGCATGATATGTAGTGAGAGGATTTTTGTGAGATATCCTGCAGCAAGTAGGAATATAATGAGATGTTAAGAATTGGGGGCGTTTTTCTGTGGTGCAGTGATCTCAGTCAACAAATGACTGCCCCCAAGGATGGGCTGCATTAATACATGCGCATGCCCTCTGGCATCAGCCAAGGGGTAGCACAGCCAGATAGTAAGGGGAGAGGGGAGAGGGGAAATGGGATGAGGCTGGGATATTTATTTCCCCAGAGTCCCTGAGTGGTGCAGATGATTAACTCCATTGCCGTTGAGTTGATTCCTACTCATAGTGACCCTATTGGACAGAGTAGAATTGCCCCATGTGGTTTCCAAGGAGCAGCTGGTAGATTCAAACTGCTGACCTTTGGTTAGCAGCTGAACTCTTAACCACTACACCACCAGGGCTCCTCAGATGGCTAAAGCACCAGACTGTTAACCAATTCAGTTGGATGTTTAAGTCCACCCAAAGTCTCCCGGAGGAAAAAAAAAAGTTTGGCACTCTACTTCCAAAAGATCAGCTGTAGAAAGCCCTACGGAGCAGTTTTACTCTGAAGCACATGGGATCTCTGTGAGCTGGGTCTCATGAGTTGGATTTGACTCCACGGCAACTGGTTAACTGGTTATTATTTCTTCAGGGATGTCTAAGATTCTCTGTATCTCTCTGTGAGGTGTTGCTTTTATCTCTCTTTGGACCTGGGAAAACTCTCTCCCCAAAACCCTTTCAGGCCCAGGGCTGCTGAAGATGGCTCCCAGGTGTTATAAGCCCCAGAGTACTGCATTATCCCCTGCTCATTCCTTTGTAAACAGTGTTTTCATTATACCACTCAGATTTCCTAATTTGAGGAGCCATCTGTTTCCTACTGCTACATTAATACAGCCCCACAGCCAACTTCTTGCTCACCTTGCAGGTACCTTATAAGGGCATCTACTCTGCTTATCTCAAGACAGGTGCGTCAGTGGCATTCAGATCTGCCTTTGGTTTTCCTGTAAGTGTGCAATGTGCCACCTGATATCATTGCTAATGCTCACTTCTTGACCTACTGTGACCCTCCATCTTTGCTGATCTAAACTTCTCATTCTTCAAAACCCTCCTCTAATGCCAACTCTTACAGGAAACTTTTCCCAATTCGTCAGTTTGAAGCAATCTTGCTTTCTTCTAGACTCCCACAGCTCTTTATTCAATCTCTGGTCTGGCACTTCCCTAGGTGATACAAATGGTTTCTGCTTGACTACTACCAAAAAGT
Source organism: Dugong dugon (assembly GCA_030035585.1). NCBI lineage: Eukaryota > Metazoa > Chordata > Mammalia > Sirenia > Dugongidae > Dugong > Dugong dugon. Next base: position 66,645,524 of record CM057467.1, read on the forward strand.
TGGTGGCTGGAAACCACCCACCAGTGCTGTGGAAGAAAACCCTTGCGATCTGCTTCCATAAAGATTACAACCAAGAAAACCCTGTGGATCAGTTCTACTCTGCAACACACAGGGCTGCCATGAGTCAGAATCAACTGGATGACAACCAGTTTGGTTTTGGTTTACCATGGTGCTTATTTCTACTTTAAAAGGCTTTTTGTTTGGTACACATTTTATCTTTTTTAATATAGTGCTAGATGCTTTCCTTCAAGATTTTCTTCCCAGCAAGAGGCCATGAGAATGGCTTGTAGACATCTTGAGACACTCAAGAAATGTTGTCATTGGAAGAGTAGAGAGATTGCTAAATTTCAGTAATATCACTTAGACAACTGATCTCAAACAACTTCTCCCACATTCTAATATCGGAATCATTAAATATAGCTGAGGAAGTAACATTTCTGGAGCACCTACCATGTGCCAGGAATTGTGCTAGGTGCTAATTATGTCATGGGCATAAAAAAAAAACAAATCCACAGATGAAAATTGTGTATTCATTAATCCTATAAACTCACAAAAATGACTCGTTGATTTGAATTTTTATATTCACATGTATAGAACTATATAGGGTCCTTAGAATATATCTTTTATATCCCCTCCACTCTAATTTCCACAAGCACTGCAGTTAATTCTTCAGTCTCGATAGTATTGATATTGTTATTGTTAGGTGCTGTTGAGTCTTTTCCGGCTCAAAGTGACCCTGTGTACAACAGAACAAAACACTGCCCTGTCCTGCACCATCGTCACAATCATTGTTATCCTTGAGCTCATTGTTGTAGCCACTGTGTCAATCCATCTTGTTGAGGGTCTTCCTCTTTTTTGCTGACCCTCTGCTTTACCAAGCATGATGTCCTTCTCCAGGGACTGATCCCTCCTGATAACATGTCCAAAGTATGTGAGACGTAGTATTGACAGAAGGTTCAGTTTAAACGTAATCTGTACCCATATAGGGCTTTAGAACTCTGAGGATCAAGCCATGGGGTTCATAAGAAAATCATATAAGGAGCTTAAAAATATAAATAAATTCTTGTCACATTAACCCTCATCTCTACCCTAAACCTGTAAATTGGCATTTGGGTTGAAAGAGCTTACTAATTTGAGAATTACCACCTTCTTCCTTCCCATCTTTCTGTCATTTTTGACTTAGCTAAATAGACACTTGTCCACAGACTGGTATTCAGGAACCACTGTTTTTTTTTTTTTGTTGTTGTTGTTATTGTTTTTCTTTTTAATTTTTTTATTGTATTTCAGGTGAAGGCTTACAGAACAAATAGTTTCCCATGAAACAGAAGTACACATGTTGTTTTATGACATTGGTTAACAACCCCACAACATATCAACCCTCTAACTTCTCAAACTTTTTCTTCTTGGTGAAAATACACATAGCCAGATACACCATTTCAAAAATTTCTGCATGCACAGTTCAGTGACATCGACTATGCTCTTCCAGTTGTGCTGCTATTCTTACTTTAGATGAAGGCTTACAGAACAAAATGGTTTCTCATTTAACAGTTACTACAAATGTTGCCCTATGACAATGATTAACAATCTCACAACACATCCACAATATCCTTACTCGACCTTGGGTTCCCTATCACCAGCTTCCTTGTCCCCTTCTGCTTTCTGGCCCTTGTCACTCGACTCCTGTACCTTGTTAGTCTCATTTGGTTTTACGGGGCTGTCCACTCCCAGGCTGAACAGTGAACCTCGGAGGTAACGTCACCACTGAGCTAAAAGGGAGTCTGGGGGCCATACTCTCGGGGTTTCTCCAGTCTCCTTTAGGCCAGTAAATCTGGTCTTTTTTTTTGTGAGTTAGAATTATGCTCTACATCCTTCTCCAGCTCTGTCCAGAACCCTCTGTTGTGATCCTGGTCAGAGCAGCCAGTGGTGGTAGCCGGGCACCATCTAGCTGTACTGGACTCAGTCCGGTGGAGGCCTTGGTAGCTGTGGACCATTCGTCCTTTGGACTAATCTTTTCCTTGTATCCTGTTCTCTTCATTCTCCCTTGCTCCCTATGGGATGAGACCAGTGGAGTATCTTAGATGGCCGCGCACAGGCTTTTAAGACCCCAGACACTACTCACCAAGGTAGAATGTAGAGCATTGTCTTTATAAGCTGTGTCATGCCAATTGAACTAGATGTTTCCAGAGACCATGGTCCCCAGAGCCCTCCACCCAGCAATTCAGTCCCTCAGGGAGTTTGGATATGTCTATGGGGCTTCCATGACCTTTCCTTGTACAAGTTGTGCTAGTTTCCCCTGTATTGTGTACTGTCTCACCCTTCACCCAAGATACCACTTATCTATTGTCTGTTTAGTATTTCCCCCCACATCCCGGGTAACCAACAAAGATTGTTACGTTTTGTGTGTGAACTTTTTCATGGGTTTTTACAATAGAGGTCTCATACAATATTTGTCCTTTTGTGGACTGACTTATTTCACTCAGCATAATGGCCTCCAGTTTCATCCATGTTATGAGACAGTTCACAGATTCATTGTTGTTCTTTCTCGTTGCATAGTATTCCACTGTGTGTATGTACCATAGTTTGTTTATCCATTCATCTGTTGATGGGCATCTAGGTTGTTTCCATCGTTTTGCTATTGTGAACAGTGCTGCCATGAACATAGGTGTGCATATGTCTATTCGAGTGACAACTCTTACTTCTCTAGGCTATATTCCTAGGAGTGGGATTGCTGGATCGCATGGTATGTCTATTTCTAGCTTTCTCAGGAAGCTCCATATCATTTTCCAAAATGGTTGTATCATTTTGCGTTCCCACCAGCAGTGCATAAGTGTTTCGATCTCCCTGCAGCCCCTCCAACATTTGTTATTTCCAGTGTTTATGATTCGTGCCAGTAATGCCAGGGTGAGATGTTATCGAATTGTGGTTTTAATTTGCATTTCTCTAATGGCTAGTGATCCTGAGCATTTCCTCATGTGTCTGTTGGCCATTTGACTGTCTTCTTTGGTGAAGTGTCTGCTCATTTCCTTTACCCATTTTTTAATAGGATTATTTGTCTTTTTGTTGTAGAGGTGTTGGATTTTCTTGTAGATTATGGAGATTAGACATTTGTCTGACTTGTACTGTCCAAAACTTTTTTCGCAGTCTGTAGGTTCTCTTTCTCCTCTTTTGATGAAGTCTTTTGAAGAGCATAGGTGTTTGATTTTTAGAAGATCCCAGTTATCTAGCTTATCTTTTCGGGTTTGTGCATTGATGGTTATAGTTTGTATGCTGTTAATGCTGTGTATTAAGGCCTGAAGTGTTGGTCCTATTTTTTCTTCTACGAACTTTATAGTTTGAGGCTTTATATTCAGGTCTTTGATCCATTTTGAAGTAGTTTCTGTATACAGTGTGAGGTATGGGTCCTGTTTCATTTTTTTGCAGATGGATATCCAGTTTTGCCAGCACCATTTGTTAAAAAGACTGTCTTTTCCCCATTTGATGGACTTTGGGCCCTTGTCAAAGATCAGGTGACCATAGGTGGATGTATTTACATTTGGGTTCTCAATTCTGTTCCATTGGTCAATGTATCTGTCGTTGTACCAGTACCAGGCTCTTTTGACTACTGTAGCTGTATAGTAGGTTCTGAAGTCAGGTAGTGTGAGTCCTCCAATTTTCTTCTTCTTCTTCAGTAGTGCTTTACTTATTCCGGGCCTCTTCCCTTTCCATATAAAGTGAACGATTAGTTTTTCCATCTCATTGAAGAATGTTGTTGGTATATGGATCGGGATTGCGCTGTATATGTAAACTGCTTTGGGTCGAATTGTCATTTTCACAATGTTGATTCTGCCTATCCATGAGCATGGTATGTTTCTCCATTTATGTATATCCCTTTGGGTTTCTTGCAGTAGTGTTTTGTAGTTTTCTTTGTATAGGTCTTTTACATCCCTGGTCAGATTTATTCCTAAGTATTTTATCTTTTTAGGGGCTCTTGAAAGTGGTATTGTTTTTCTGATTTCCTTTTCATCGTTCTCCTTATTGGTGTATAAGAATGCAACTGATTTTTGAATGTTTATCTTGTATCCTGCTACTCTGCTGAATCTTTCTATTAGTTCCAGTAGATTTCTTGTGGAGTCTTTAGGGTTTTCTGTGTATAGTATCATATCATCTGCAAACAGGGACAATTTAACTTCTTCATCACCAATTTGGATGCCCTTTATTTATTTTTCTTGCCTTATTGCTCTAGCTAGAACTTCCAGCACAATGTTAAATAGGCATGGTGATAAAGGGCATCGTTGTCTTGTTCCTGTTTTCAGGGAGAATGTTTTCAGCCTCTCTCCTTTAAGAATGATGTTGGCCGTGGGTTTTGCATAGATGCCCTTTATTATGTTGAGAAATTTCCCTCCTATACCTATATGATTGAGAGTTTTTATCAGGAGTGGGAGTAGGACTTTGTCAAATGTTTCTTCTGTGTCAATTGAGATGATCATGTGATTCTTTTCTTTCCTTTTATTTATGTGGTGGATTGCGTTGATTGATTTTCTAATGTTGAACCATCCTTGCTGGTATGAATCCTACTTGGTCGTGGTGTATTATTTTTTTGATATGATGCTGAATTCTATTGGATAGAATTTAGTTCAGAATTTTTGCATCTATATTCATGAGAGATATTGGTCTGTAATTTTCTTTTTTTGTGACTTCTTTGCCTGGTTTTGGTATCAGCGTTATGCTGGCTTCATAGAATGAATCTGGAAGTGTTGCTTCCTCTTCTATGCTCTGAAATAGCTTGAGTAGTACTGGTACAAGCTCTTCTGTAAATGTTTTGTAGTATTCTCCAGTGAAGCCATCTGGGCCAGGGTTTTTTTAGGTTGGAAGTTTTTTTATTACCTTTTCAATGTCTTCTCTTGTTATGGGTCTGTTCGGATTTTCAACATCACTTTGCTGTAGTTTGGGTAGGCCGTGTGTTTCTAGAAATTTATCCATTTCCTCTAGGTTTTCAAATTTGTTGGAGTATAGTTTTTCCTAATATTCTGTTATAATCCTTTTTATTTCAGTTGGGTCTGTTGTAATGTCCCCCATTTCATTTCTTATTTGGGTTATTTGTTTCCTCTCCTGTTTTTCTTTTGTCAGTCTGGCCGGTGGTTTGTCGATTTTGTTGATTCTTTCAAAGAACCAACTTTGGTTTTGTTGATTCTTTCTATTGTTTTTCTGTTCTCTATTTCATTTATTTCTGCTCTGATCTTTACTAGTTCCTTTCTTCTGGTGGTTGTGGGATATTTTTTGCTGTTCTCTTTCTATTTGTTTGAGTTCTGTAGTTAATGTTTTGATTTTGTCCCTTTCTTCTTTTTTGATATATGCATCTATTGCTATAAATTGTCCTCTGAGGACTGCCTTTGCTGTGTCCCAAAGATTTTGGTATGATGTGTTTTCTTTCTCATTCGATTCTAGGAATTTTTTGATTCCATCTCTGATTTCTTCTATTACCCAGTGATGTGTAAGCAGGGTATTATTCACTTTCCATGTACTTGATTTTTTTTCCCTTGCTCTTCCTATTGCTAATTTCTACCTTGATAGCATTGTGGTCAGAGAAGATACTTTGAATTATCTCAATGTTTTGGATCTTGTTGAGGATTGCCCTGTGGCCTAAGATGTGGTCTCTTCTGGAGACCATTCCATGTGCATTGGAAAAGAATGTGTACTTTGCAGCAGTTGGATGGAGTGTTCTATATATGTCTATGAGGTCAAGTTGGCTGATTGTGCCCTTTAGGTCTTGTACATCTTCGCTGTGTTTCTTCTCAGTTGTTCTGTCCTTTACTGAGAGTCATGTGTTGAAATCTCCTACTGCTGTTGTGGAACTGTCAATTTCTCTTTTCAGTGTTGGTAGAGTTTGTTTTATGTATTTTGAAGCCCTGTCATTGGGTGCGTAGATGTTTATTATGCTTATGTCTTCATGATGGATCTTCCCCTTAATCATTATATAGTGTCCTTCTTCATCTTTTATGGTAAATTTCATTTTAAAGTCTATTTTAGCTGAGATTAGAATTGCCACTCCTGCTCTTTTTTGGTAGTTGTTAGCTTAATATAATTTTTTCTAACCTTTGATTTTTAATAAATTCACATCTTTGTTTTGTCTCCTGTAGACAGCATATTGATGGATCCTGTTTTATTATCCATTCTGTCACTGTCCATCTCTTTATGGGTGTGTTGAGTCCATTTACATTCAGTGTAATTATTGTTAGATGTGAGTTTGTTGCTGTCATTTTGTAGTGATTTTTTTTTTTTGTGTGTGTGGTGCTGACGTTTTCTTTGTTCTTCTTACTCTCTTGTGCTAAGTTACTTTTGTTTGTGGATTTTTTTTCAGTTCTTTTGTTTTTGTAGGTTTTGTTTTCCCTAAGACTTTATGTTTTTCTTCATTTTTTTAAAGAGTATGTTTATTAACTTTCTTTGTGGTTACCATGACTTCTACCCTTATCTTTCTAAGTTTGAAGCAGTCTACCATTACTTGGTATCGCCTTGCATTCCTGTCCATTAGAAGGTTCTATAGCTATGCCGTTTATTCCCTCTTTTATTTTTTTGATGTTGTTGTCATTTATTGATTAACTGCTCTGATTCCCTGTTGTATTTCTTTTGGTTTTGGATAGTCCTCAAGAGTTCATTTCCTAGATTGGTATCTGGCTGGTACGATCCTGCGTCCTAGGTTCTGCCTGTGAGCTGAAGCTGTTTGTCCTCAGATTGAAGAACTCGCTTTAATAATTCTTGTAAGTTTGGTTTGACTCTTACATATTCCCTTAATTTCTGTTTATCTGGAAATGACCTAATTTCACCATCAAATTTGAACGAGAGTTTTGCAGGATGTATTATTCTTGGCTGGCAAATTTTCTTTCAAGAGTTTACATTGCCTTCTTGCCTGCATGGTTTCTGCGAATAATCTGAGCTTAGTCTTATTGTTTCTCCTGTGTAAGTGACTTCTTGTTTTTCACGAGCTGCTCTCAGGATTCTTTGTTTGTCTTTGGTTTTGGTGAGTGTGGATATGATATTCCTTGGTGATTTTCTTTTGGAGTCTCTTCTATGTAGGGTTCGTTGAGCCTCTTGGATGGCCAGCTTTTCATCTTTCATGATATTGGGGAAGTTTTCTGTCAGAAGTTCCTCAGTGATCCTCTCTGTGTTTTCTGTTTTCTCCCCCTGTTCTGGAACTCCCATTACTTGCAGATTTTTGCTGGTGATTGTGTCCCACATAACTCTCAGGGTCTCTTCATTTTCCTTTGTTCTTTTTTATGAGTTTTCCTGAAACAGAGTTGTATCCTAGTGTTTGTCTTCAGTTCCACTGATCCTGTTTTCCACCGTTTCAAATCTGCTTCTCAGCCCTTCTATGACATCATCCATTTCTGAAATGTTGTTGTTTATCTTTTGGATTTCTAACTGTTGTCTTTGTATAATTTCTAGTTGTGAATTTATTTTGGCATTTTGTTCCTGCATTATTTTCCTGAATTCTTCCAGTTTTTTGTCCGTATTTTCCATGAATTTGTCTATTTTTTCCTCATGTTTGTCAGCTTTTTGTCTCAGTTCTTGGAGAATTCTGAGTATTAGAGATTTGAATTCCCTATCAGGTCATTCTAGTGCATTTTCTTCCAAGGAGAGTCATCTGGTGTTTTATTTTAGATGCCTACTGGAACCATCCTGTCCTATTTTTGTAAAGGTTTTGATATTGTCTGCTGTCTTTGGGGCATTCAGTAGTTATTTTTCTCGTTTATTGATTGTAGATTTGTTTGTTTTCTCCCTTTTTTTAAAACAATTTGACTATGTCTGAGCAGACGGACTGTGTGTTCTTTGTTGTTTGCTCATCTGTGGGCACAATACTTTTTGCCTCCTTCTTCAACTGGCAGGGTCAGTCACTCAGATATGGTACGGCAGGGCAGTTCTAACTGAAGAGGAGTTACTGGGATGGGTTGCTTGTGGCAGAGTGTGTCAGTAATCAGTGCAGGGCAGGTTCCAGTAGGCCGTGCCTGTGCTGCTTGGTGGTGTGATGTCAAGCGCACGGTGCAAGTAGGCAGGATGCAGCGGGAAGATTGTTATATGTGGAGGTAAGATGGATATGGGAGAGGGGAGAGAGGAACAGGAGCCAAAAACTTACAAACAAACAAAAAAGAATGCTAGGGGAGCTTGCTATTGGAGTGCAGAGATGAGAGACTATGAAATAGAGAAAAACAGAAAGGGGAGGAAGAATAAAAGAAAAGAATGAATAAATAAGAACCAGAAAGGTTAAAGAACCGCAAAGTTCCCAGGGATCCCACCGGTGCAGCTATGAGGTCTGGGGAAGTTGCTCTCAGGTGTTGCAGTACAACCTGGCTAGAAGGCGTAGAGGTATACAACACCAGGTATTCAGGGAACAGAAAGAGAAGGAAGATATAGAGAGACAAGAAACTGAGCAACAAAAAAAGACAAAAAGGGAAAAAGAGGAAAAAGAAAAGAAAACAAATTTAAAAAAAAAAAAAAAGCAAGAAAGGCCTGCAAAGAAACAGAAAAGGAAAAAAAAAAAAAAAAACCAACGTAAAAAGAAATGCCCTCAGGGTTTCCTCTGCATGTCTGTGCAAGCCAAAGGGGCGTCTCCCCGCCACACAGCTCAGCCTGGCCAGAAAGGGCTCCCAACTCAAGAAAAGGAAAAGAAAACAAAGAAACAATTCAAAACAAGCAAACGAACAAAAGCCCCGGGATCCCACCAGCGCGGCAGCCCAAACCGGGAAGCAGCTCCACACTCGAACGGAGCTCCACAGCCTCTCAGGAAGAAGCAAAGATGGCGCACGGAGCCAGGTACCTGAGCGAAGGGAGGCGGAGGTGGCGAGAGGCAAGTAAGAAGTCAAAAGGAGCAGAAAAAAAAAAAGCAACACTAGCAGCCAACAAATGGCACTCAGAGAGCCAGCTAGTGCAGGCTGGTGTTTCTGGACAAGAGACTGTGTCTGTGGGAAGCAGAGGTTGCAGAGTGTGGGTGAAGAAGGCTACAGAGTGGGAAAGCTTATGTCACAAATTACCGGAGCTCTGCAGCTCCTCAGGAAGAGGCAAGGATGGCGCACGGAGCGAGGCACTCGTGCGAGAGGAGGGGGAGGTGGGGAGAGGCAAGGAAGAAATAAAAAGAAGTGGCAAAAAAACAACACCAGCAGCCAACAAATGGCACTCAGAGAGCCACCCGTTCGGGTGTGTGGAATCCAAGCAGCCGCTGTTTCCCGGTCAAGAGACTGTGGCCGCGGGAAGCAGAGGAGGCCGAGTCAGGGTGAAGAAGGGTGGGGGGTGGGAAAGCATATATCGCAAATTACCGGTTGTTTTGTCTCCCGCTGGAAGCTCCGTGAGGCTGCTTTCTCTTACCCCCTGTTTGCTGGTCTCCAGTAGGAGTCCAAGGTGGCGGATCCACACTGTGTTAGCTGGTAGGGGACCTCTGCATGAATCTCTCCTCGCTCTCCATTTTCTGTCAGTTTTCTCACTCCATTTGGTGCTTGGCTGAGTTCTTTATCTCTTCATTTGATGTTTTAGGGTTTCAGGATTGTTGTATTCTCTGTTCAGCTTAGTTTTCCGGATCTTTGCTGTAGAGGGATGGTGTGGTGCTTCTGCCTAGAGCGCCATTTTGCTGGAACTCTCCAGGAACCACTGTTTTAAAGCACATCTCATCTGTATAGAATCCTGGTGAGAAAAATAAAAATTTTTCCTGTGTTTCATAGATGAGAAAACAGAGGATCCAAAATGGTAAGTGGATTGGAATAAGAAATAAATATTCTATAAATGTAGGAACAATAGGACTGAATAAACATATTAAAAGATGCTCAATCCTATTAGTAATTGGGGAAAAGTAGATTAAGACTGCACAGAGATCCTAATTTATTCCTATTAAATTGACAAAAATTAAGAAATCTGATTTAAAAAAGGATTGGAATAGATGGAATTCAAAGGCTACTCTTACTTGCTACTATGGGATTGTACATTGGTACAACCATTTGAAAAACAATCTGGCACCATTTGCATTCTCTATAATCCAGCAATTCCAGTTCTAGGCATATTAAAAAAACCCACTGCTGTCAAGTCAATTCTGACTCATAGTGACCCTATAGAACAAAGTAGAACTGCCCCATAGAGTTTCCAAGGATGTAACCTTTACAGAAGTAGACTGCCACATCTTTCTCCCATAGAGCAGCTGGTGGGTTTGAATCGCTGACCTTTCAGTTAGCAGCCGAGCGCTTAACCACTACACTACCAGGGCTCCTTTCTAGACCTATATCTTCCCCATTCTACACCAGGAGACATGTACCAAAAAAGTTTATGGCAGTATTGTTGATAATAGTAACTAAGTAGAAACAACCAAAATATCCATCAGCAAGAGAATAATTGTTGTATAATAAATTTCAGTATACTCACACAATGGAATATCATCTGGCAGAGAAAATGAGAGATTCACAGCTACTGCAACAAAATGGATATACTTCAGGAACATAATGTTGAAGATGAAAAGCAAATTTCTGAAGACAACTTACTGTAGGACACCATTTTTACAGAGCTTAAAGTCTCAAGCTAACTTGAAAGATACATATATGATAAAACTATTTTTAAGCAATTGAATTATAAACAAAGATTTAGAAAAATGTTTACCTCTGAGTGGCGGTATGAGCATCAGCAATTTGTATGGGGATGAACATATAGATAGAGCAGAAGTTCTATATCTGACATAGAGTGGTAGATTTATAGATGTTTATTTTATTACTTTGTAACTTACATACTTGTCACATGTTCTTTTGTATTTATCAATTATTGTACTTTCAAAAAGACAGAAAAAAAATGGCTCATGGAGAGCGAGACAGAGAATGAGTAGAAACAGAAGAAAGCAAGCAAGGCAGAGGGACTTGACTGTAGTAAGCAACGCTAAGAGTGAAATAGCCAGGGGTTGTTGGGTAGACAAGACCCTATGACCAAGAGAAAGAGTGTGGATTATATTCAAACCTCAGTAAGAAGCCTTTGAAAGATTGTAAAGAGAGGGACATCACCTTACATACACATTTAAAAGATAACTCTAATTGCTCCATGGACAAAAATCATAAGCCTGGACACCAGTGGGAAACTATTGCACTAATTCAAGAGAGAAATGATGGATTGATGTGAGGGATGAGGAAAAGAAAATTGTTTAACTGAGCAATTTAAAAAAAGGTAGTATTTCTGAGATGGGGAAGTCTAGGGGTGGAAGTGGGGAGGAGAATGGAGAATTTGGATTTTTCTAATCATTTTCAGATGTGTGTGACATATTTAAGAGAATATATCAAGTAGACAATTGAATATGCCAATCTTGAGCCTCCATAAAAGACTAGAGATAAAATTTGGAAGTTTTTAACCATTTGGTAAAATATAAACAGTAAATAAATAAAGGATAGGGTAGGAACAGAATTAAATCTTTTTACACAAGCTACTTACGTCCAGCCTATCTGTGTTTATTGAGGGACTGTGGGGGGAAAAAAAAAAAAAAATCATTGAATTTGTGGTCAGAAAGTTGGGATCTAATTTCAGTGCCCATCCCCAACCCCTCTTAACACATAATTCACATTTAAAAATTAATTGGATTTTCTTTTCTTTCAATTTCCCACTGTAAAATGGGAGAAATTTAGAGTAGTATTTTATAGACTTTTGGGTTTACAAAGAGATTTCATATGCATTAATTTCCATAATTATCACAACCAACATCAGAGGACAATATTGTTTATATTCTTTCACTAATAAAGAAAGTGGGTCAAAGCGTTTAAGTACTTTCACTAAGATACATAATTACATTCCTTCCAGGACTGGGACCCAGATCTCCTGAACACTATAAACCAGTGGTTCTCAAAGTGGGCTCCTGGACCGGCAGGATCAGCATCACCTGGGAACTTGTTAGAAATGCAAATTCAGTGGCCCCTCACAGGCCTGCTGAATCAGAATCTCTGCTGGCAGGGCCTAGCAATTCATATACCCCACCCAGTGATTCCGATGCTCATGAAATTTAAGGCATTTTATGAGAAACAAATGAGACAAAAGATCTGAAAGGAAAATACCAAGGGATAGACAAAGCATAATAGCACTGTTTCTTCACTTTTCTTTCTTTTCTGTCATTAGCCCTCTGGGGAAGGAAATGTGGAAGAGTGAAATGTTAGCAAAGTTGACAGGAGGTAGGACAAGGAGCAAAATCTTAAGGTGGTCACCTTAATAACCAGCAACTAAAAATACCAAGAATTGATGGCTTGGCAATAGTGGAAATTACTTTGTTTTCCTTAAATGAGTTGTAATTTTTTTCCCCGTATAAACAATAATTGTGAAATTCCCATAAGTGTGATCAAGAAGTGGCAGTGAACAACTGTTTCTTGTTTATTAAAAAAAAAAAAAAAATCCTATGTACTGTAAACACTGCTCTGTCATCTGAATTCTGAGGATCTGCTGTATCCCTTCAGGCAGTTCCTCTCCCAAGGACACTGCTTCCTCACATTCCTGCTACATGAAGCCTGCTCTTTCTTCCACATCCCAATCCACTTCTTTGCACATTATCTCATTAAAAAAAAAAAAAAAAAAGAATGAACAGCCCACTAATTACAGGCCTGGTGGTAAAGAGGTTCAAATTATTCTAGCTCCCCAGAGCTCTTCCTAAATCATTACTCCTCCACCCTCCTTTGAAGCTAATTCTACTCTACCATTTTGTATCTCTTCCAGGGTCATCCACTGCCTTCCTGATCATTTCCTTATATTCATCAGAGATGACTGGTACTTGACTCTTACTCTACACCACATGTTTTGTTATCATATCGGGTGATTTATAAATCTTTGTGGACGGTCCCTACAACATCCTGTCATCCTGCTTCCTAAACTTCCCAAATTTCAGTGACTTTGGTCCTGCTCAACTTGAGCCACAAACTGTTTGACGACCCTCAGGACCTGGTCATTACTGGGACTTCTTTATTCTGTCAAATTCAGACATACTATTCCACCTCCCAACATTTCAGTTCTTGAGCAGAATAATCCCTATTACCCTAACCTCATTGACAATCTTAGGACACTCTTGTGATTCTTAATCAATCATCTACCTCCCCAACTTCACTTATTCCTGATGAAGTCAAGAGACTCATCTGATGTATCACTTTGGTCTCTTGATAGGAAAGTGACAAGATTTAGTAGCATTTTAAGGTGATGTATTTGGTGGTGAGTGGTGACATGCTGAGTGGATTGGAAGGTAAAAAGTCCAGTGTTAGGGAGAGCAGCAGCTGGCCATGCACAAGTTTAGGTATGGTTTTATAAAGTCCAGCCTAAGTTTTGTTGAGACAATAGAACAGGGAAGTAAAAAGGATGTCTAGGAGAGATGGTATGAAGGGACTCAACTATGAGCTCTCCGAGGGTAGTGGTCTTGTTTTGTTCCTCACTGAATATACATGTTCTGGGACATTGTCTGTATCATACATAATTCACTAACTGATAGGGATTAAACGGAGATTGTATAAAACTTCATAAGAACAAGCATTCCAAGAGATCTACACAGAAACTGCAAGGCTCCTTGTCAACTAGACTTATAGTAAGTCACACAGCATCACTTCTCCTGGGCTCTGTTGGTCAAAGACAAGTAATAGGGTCTGCCTAGATTTAAAGGGCATTAACTATACAAGAACATGAATACTAGGAGGCATGGTTCATTGGGGAAAGGGACATCTTTGAAGAATAGCTCTTATTTCAAATAAGAGCCTTAGAAAAAGTATTGTTTATTCTTCAAGTTCTGTGTAAAACAACTAAATCAGTGCTGGAATGGAAACATATGTAAAGAATAAAGAACCTTACCTGGGCAAAAAGCTCAGTCTTTATGGAGTTTTCTTTCAAACTTTCAACCAGTTAACCAGTCACCATCAAGGAGATTCTGATTCATGGTGACCCTATGCTTTGCAGAATAGAACTGTGTTCCATAGCATTTTTAAGGTTGTGACCTTTTGGAAACAGATTTCCAGGCCTTTTAACCAAGGTGCTTCTGGAAGGGTTTTAACCACCAACCTTTTGGTTAGTAGTTCACCATTTAACTGTTTGCACCATACAAGAGGTCAAAAACCATAGGTCCTGCCAACCATTTTTTAAATTCTCTGTCTCAACCATTCCCATGCACCCTTAGACTCCTAAGAGAACTTTGCCTTCCTTTGCCAAAAACATCCTCTCTCGCATTAAAGTCATCACTCTCCTGTCAATACTGCATTAAGAAAAAAAAAAAAAAAAAAGGTTGCCATCGAGTCAATTCCGACTCATAGTGACCCAACAGGACAGAGTACAACTGTCCCATAGGGTTTCCAAGGAGCAGCTGGTGGATCTGAACTGCTGACCTTTTGGTTAGCAGCTGTATCTCTTCACCACTGTGCCACCAGGGCTCTTATTACTGCATGTCACCCCACAAATACTGTAATGTGTCCCCTGCCACATGCAACACCCTATGATTGTTCTTCTTGAAAGAGATGTCTGCTCATCAGGATAATTCGGATTCCATCAAAGCTAAAATTTATTATTAGTTATAGCATTAGTGTTAGTACTATTTGAGTTAAAGATAATTTTAAAAAAAGTTTTTTTTAGTCCAAAATTTCTGCTGGGATAATATATGAATTAACAGTGTAATAGGCATTGATGTGGTAGAGTCTGACTACACAAAGTATTTTTTTCCAAGCGCTATTTTGGCCAGGATAGGGTTCACCTCTTCCAGCTTTCTCCCTACTCTAGCGTGGAGTGACTGGAAACAAGAATCTCCTGCCTTTTCATGCCATGATGAGAGGGTCATAGAAATACCAGGGAAATGGGGATAGAAGTGAAAGAGCACTTGGTGGGAAGACAGAAAATGTATGCCTGATTATTGATCAGGTATGGGACCCTGAGTAAGTTTCTTGAAATCCTATACAAGAACTTCTCAGGTATTAATGTGCAGATGAATCATATGGTTACTGGGGGTCTAGTTATATGCAGATCCTGATCCAGTAGCCTGAGAATCTGCATTGCTAGGCAGCTCTACTTGATAAAGTCCCACTTGGAGTAGATCTTTGAGTAACTCTAGGTCACTCTTCTCTCATTTGGGAATTGAGATGAGAATGTGTATTCATTTTGCTCCCATTTTGAAAAACCTTTGTGGCTATCCATTTTCTAAAAAAAATACAGTCAAAATTCTTTGATAAGTCCCTTAGCATGGCTTGTAGAACTCTTTGTGTCAGGCATCAACCTCATCTTCAGCTATTCTCTGTTACCCCTAAACCTCAGTTAGTCACCATTCCCCTGCATGCCATGTTACCACGTGCCTTGGTGACTAATCCTCTTTCTGGAACATCCTACTTGATTACCAGGCAGTAAGTTCCTTTTGAAGTTCAAATAGTGTCATATTAATCTTTATAGCTCAAAACTTATCATATTGCTTAGTAAATAACAATTGTTCAATAAATATTTATTGAATAAATATAGCTTCAGCATCTACTCACCCAAAGCTTGAGACAAATGTAACCTCTTCTGTGAAACCTTTCCCGGCATGGCCAAATGGAGTTCTAGTCGGCATCTTGTGTATTTCTCTCATATAACACTCAAATTTTAATATTTCTTTACTTGTTTGTCTTTTCTATTAGATTGTGAGGTCCTTGAGAGCTGAGACAGAGCCTTGCTTGTCTCTGATTTGTCATCGTCTAGCACTATCCCAAGTCCATAGTACAGCCTTCGTAAATGGTTGATGAATAAATTGTTGGATGTGACAAATAATAAGAATAATGAAAGTATACCTAAGAAGCAGGGTTTGTCTTCTCTAAAATAAAATGTGTTTCCTATTTCCATTTCATAGGTGAGTGTCTGCTCTCCTTCTGTAACTTGTTAACTTCTCTTTTGAGGGCAGAGATGCAATGTGGTACCGCTGAGCAGCTTCTTAATCTACCTGTCAGGGCGGTGATGCTCTGAATGGGGTGCCGTGGGTGGGAGCCACAGTGGATCACTTTGTATGTAGCATTTGATTTGCCTGGAGTTGAAATGATGGTCTTGTCTCACTCTGTGATAAGGATTAGGTTGTCAAGTGTTTAACGATAACATGGAAGCTGGAGCTGACAGCAAGATTGAACTGCTGCGTGCAGAAACTTGTGAGGAGAGAAAATTATAAGGACATGGGACTCTGACCCAAAGCAGTCCCCATAGAGAATATAATATGGAACCTATAGAGACCAAATAAGTTACAGGAAAGGAGAAAGAGAACCTAATAAGCACTGAACACCTACTGTGAGCTGGGTGCTTCTCATCCATTATTCCATTTATTCCTCACAGTGACTCTACGAGGATACAGTTCTAAAAATAGCTACCATGCAATATGCAATTTATCTACATTATTTTACATGATGCTGAAAGTAAACCTGTGTGATACTATTACACCCCATTTTATAAGTAAGAAAAGTGAGTATTAGAGCAGTTAAGCAACTTTATCCAGGTCATCAAGTCCTCTCATGATAGACACCACATTCAGCACCGTATCTATCTGATATTTGCATTTTAAAACCTAATACACTGAGATATTTACAAGACTTTTCTAAGTGTTGCTTTTCCTCATAGGTCTATAAACTTCTTGAGACCCCTGACTGTATTTTTTCATACTTCCAGAACCAGATAAGTGGTGAGTGCCCAATCAATTTGAAATGAATTAAATTTTCCTATGCCATATTGCCTCAATACCTCTTCGAGGGCTGGGAAGGCATGTTATTTATTTTACAGCAACACAGTGTCTATTGCATTAGAGGTGGATTAAAAATGGTTATTGAGCGATTGGATGTTTGGGTGGTTGGACAGGTAGATAGATGGATGAATAGTTAGATGGTGGGATGGAGAAAAATGCCCAGGAAAGAAATTAGCACGGATTTAGAGTGGTGGTGGGGAGATTAAGAGATAAGAATCAAAAGAGATACTAACAATGGGAAAAGGATTTTGAAAGTCAGTGACTATAGGAAACAACAGTTGAAGAAGGTTAGGTTCTTGCCAAGAAGGTTGGAATGTTGGAAGGTTGGAACACATGGTATCATATAGTGTATCCCTTTATTATTAAAATTACTTGTGATTACTTTATTTCTATGGCACTCACAGCCTCTTCAATAAAGTCCATGTCTTATGGAACCAATTCAGTTCTATCAACAATAGTGACTTGAGTGAGGATAATAAGATTTTAGTCCTGCCTTCTAGCAGCTTGCAGGCTAATAGGAAATAAGTGTTATCTTCATAAACAGCCATAATCCAATATAAAAAAGAGAAGAAATATACTGATATACAACTGTGAGTATTTGCAGAAGGGAGAAGTTGAGATGGTTGTACGCAAGAGTTAGCCTTTGAGTAGGAGTAGGCTGTCTGGGTACATAGAATAATGGCATATGGAGTCAGAGGATAGAATAGTTTGAACCAGGTGGAAGAACATCTTTTAGAGATAAAAACAAATATTACCCTCAATTTAAAGATAATGACACTGAAGTTCACAAACAGAGTAAATTGCTTAAGATCACACACAGTGAATGAGCAGGGGTCAGAATTCAAACCTAAATCTCACTGATGACAAAACTCAAGCCCATAACAATGACAGCAGTGGCTTCCCTGAGTTAAGGTGGGGTCAGAGAAATGAAAGGAAGGAGACAACTGGCAATAAATTGGATAATAATAATACTAATATCAAATACAGAGCCTTGCAGTCTTATAAGCACTTCACAAATATTAGCTCATTTAGCTCTCAAAACAATTCCATTTTACAGATGAGAAAATAAAGCCCAGAGAGGTTAAATAATTTTCCCAAGTCTCGCACAGTTGATAAGGAGATGAACCCAAGCAATTTGGCTCCAGCACATGAAATGTGTTTTGAAATAAAAGCTAGAGGAAGCCAAAACCAAAAAAAAAAAAAAAAGTTGCCATTGAGTTGATTCCAACTCATGGAGATCCCACGTGTTGCCCTGTAAAGCTGCGCTCTGTAGGGTTTTCAAGGTTGTGACCTTTTAGAAGCAGATCTCCAGGCCTTTCTTCCAAGGCAGCTCTCGGTAGATTTGAACTGCCAGTTGTTCAGTTAGTAGTCGAGCGTTTAACCATTTGCACCATCTAGGACTCCAAAAGCTAGAGCAAAGAGGAGAATAAAGATGATGAGGAATTGATATCTTCTATATGGGCTAAAGGCTTCCAGGAATGAAAATTTTACACCTGGAGCTAAGAGTTCTAATCTTTCTACTGCAAGTCTATTTCAGGTCAGAAATGTGATCCTCCCTTCCTCAATTTCCTCCCTCTTAAAGCAAGAGGAAAAAAAAAGAAAGAAAGAAAACCTGCAAAACCAGCTGTAATTAGGATCCTTATCGCTTGAATAAAAAAAATTTAAAAAGCAGCTGAAAGAGCTCCTTTGAAATGAAAAGGAAACTATTTTAGATTACAAAAAAGTATGCTAATTAAAAATGATTGATATGTTATTTTGTTAGTGACTCATGTTACCTTGCTACAGTTTCAATCATTTCTTCTTGACTAATGAGCACATTGGAATAAAGAGATGAATTTAGATTGAATTTTAATTTTCTTCAGGGTTTCATATATGTTTATATTTCATTTTAGTTGTTAAGCAACCTCTAAAGTTTACTTCTAGCTTCTATTTAATTTGCAACTAAACAGACAGAGAAGACAAGAGGAGCATGCAATCTGGGAAGATGTGAGACCTTATTTGTTGGTGGATGTTGACTGTTTAAAATAATGGAAATTTCCTTCCCTCAATAATAAACAAGTTATCATCAAAGAAACAGAATCATTCTTTGCCAAGTCTGAACTCTATAGATTGTGGAAAAAAGTACTCATTACCTTTCTGATTTTTTTTATCATTATTATTATGAAAATAGGACCAGAGTTTAGATGTTAGCCCTGTTCAGACTTAATCACTTATTAGCTGTGTGAACTTGGCCATGAGACTTGACATCTCTGAGCCTCATCTAGCTTGAATGGAAATCTGTTAAGCCTTTTTCGTAACAGTGATGAGAGAACTACATGAATGATATAGAAGCGGATGCTTTAAAATGTATGGTGCCATAGAAATTCACAGGCTTACCAGTATTTTTCTAATGTTTGTGCTTTCAGTCCATGGGCAAATAACATCTTGGGAAGTAACAAGCTGTGGTCCCCATGCCTGTTAATGAGAGACAATAGCATAGTGAAAAGAACAATGGGTTTCCAACTGAATCACATCAGTTCCAAGCTTTCTCATTTATCAGCTGTGAGTTAAGCCATTTAATCTCTGTAAGCCTCAGTTTCCTCATCTGTAAAATGGATATAATGATGTCCACACTGATGAAATGCTACAAGGATTAAGGCTAATGTATATAAATTATCATCTAACACAGTACACGGCAAAAGGAACCTTGCAATAAAATTTTATTCCCTTTAGTGCGAGTAAGAATCCCTGGAGAACTGACAGGTTTGGAGGGCTGTTGACTATGTTCAATTCTGACTCACAGCGACCCTATAGGACAGAGTAGAACTGCCCCACAGGGTTTCCAAGGAGCGGTTGGTGGATTTGAACTGCTGACATTTTGGTTAGCAGCCAAGCTCTAAACCACTGCACCACCAGGGATCCATCTCTATGCTGGTAGCAGAAAATCATTTTGCAAGATCTGCAGGGCGTTGACCAAAGCTTGCTCTGTTCCTGCACTGACCCTTCTTGTGATTCCTGTGGGGAGAGCACTGAAACATTTATTGGAAACCTGGATATAGGCCTTGCTCCAACACTCCTTGGATATGTGACTTCTCTGGGATTTATTCTCCAAAGCTTGTGGGAAAATGGGAGTGAGTCCTTAAAATTCACTTCATTACCTTCTGTGCGTCATATCTCACCCAACTATAATTCATCTTTCATACCGGTCACAGAAAGATATTTGGAAAGTATAAATCTCATCAAGCTACGGTTATGCCTAAAAACCTCCCGTGGCTCCCCAGTGCCCTTACAATAAAATCCTAATGTTTGTACACGTTTTTTTTTATGGTCTTCTGTGATCTTTTCTCTGTTCACCTCTTAAATCCCAACCCACTCCTTCCCCACCGAACCTCTATGATCCCTGTGCCATTTACAAAGCTGTTTTCTAAACTCAAACTGTCTTTTTCAATGACTAGTTTAAAGATTTTGAGTAAGATACATTGACTCATTGGTAAAATGAGACTTATAATACCTAGCTCATAATTATTATAAAGATTAAATATTAGGCATGTTGAGATCTTAACATAAATAACTGCATGTAGTGGGTACTCAGTGAATAGTAGCTATTACTTGTTTTTGCTCTTCTTCCCACCAGAAATAGCCTTTATAGTCTTGTCTGTTTAGTTAATACTTACTCATCCTTCAAGCCCAAGCAACGCTTCCTCCAAGAACAATTCCCTAACCACACTCCTTATACTTCTAAAACAAGCTTGAACAAATTACTTAATCTCTCTTGACTCATTGTCCTCATTTGTAATATGAGGATAATAATGTTACTTACCTCATAGGATTACTTAAAGAGGTGTGGGCAGAGTTAAAGGAACAAAAAAAGTGATAAGGCACTCAGATTACCAGTAGGTGAAAGCTAGGGCCAAAGGAACAATTCTGGGAAATGGTATTTCAGAGCTTAGTGAGATCTGAAATAAGGGAGGAGGAGCTGTCTGGTGGGAGTTATAGAAACTGTCATAGACACAGCACAGAAGCAGGGAAGGAATAGGGAAGAAACATCCAAACCTCCCTCTCCTCCCATCCTATGATCTCCTGTAAGCATTTCCCATTGGCCAAGCCCAGTTGCAGGCCAGCCAGCAGAGAGCTGTGATCAATGACTTCCACAAAGTTTAGCCTCCCAGGTAATAGAGCTGGGCAAAAAAGGCACAGCTCAGAAATAACAGTGGACAATTAGAGAATAAACAGCACATTCACTGTGCTATTGAAATTGTGGAGTATTAGAATTATTTCTTCCTTTCATATTTTGTAGAACTCACCAATGAAATAATTTAGGCCTGAGGTTTTATCTGTAGTGGTGTTTTATATTATGAATTTCAATTTTCTATAGTGATGCCCCCCCCCAATAATTCCTGATTAATAATTTAACTTTTCTCTCTTATTTTTTTCCTGATAAGTCTTACTAGGTATTTATCAATTTTATTAATCTTTGTAAGGAAATAACTTCGGCTTAGTCATTTTTCTCTATTTTTTTATTTCCTTGATTTCTGTTCTTATCTTTATTTTTTCTTCCTTCTACATATTTTGGGTTTAATTTGCTTTTTTAATACTCCCTGAAGTTAAAGGATTTACAGTTGTTATGTCTTTCTGATAAAATGACAGCTATAAAATGCCCTTCTTTATTTCTGGTAATATAATGATATTGAAGTCTTGAAGTCTACTTTGTCACATATAAATATAGCCCCACTAGTTTTATTATTGTTATCATTATTATGATTGAATGATATATCATTTTCTATTCTTTTAACTTCAAACCTATCTGTGGTTATATATTTAAATGTATCTCTTTATAGAAAAGCATATGGCTAAAACTTGCTTTTTTATATAGCCTGACAATATCTATTAAAAAAAGTATTTATTTCATTTGCATTTAATGTATGTATTAATGTGACTAAGTAAAAGTCATCTTGCTATTTGTTTTCTATTTTCCTCATTTGTTCTTTTACACCTCTATTCTTTCGTTTCTATGTTCTTTTGGTTTTAGTATTTTTGTTACTCCATTTTAAATTCTTGATTGTTTTCTTTTGTTTAGCTATTGTTCTTAGTATTTTTTTAGGGGATGTTCTAGGAATTATGGTATGCATTGTTAATTTATCACAGTCCATCCAGAATTGATACTGTACCTAAAATATAAGAAACTTAAATCATAGTCCCATTTACTGGATTCTTTGTGCTGTTGTTGTTACACAGTTTAGTTATATATACATTAAAACCCGTCTTTAAACAGTCAGTTATATTTTAAAGAAATCAAGAGAAGAGGGTAAGATAATGTTTCACATTTACCCACATACCTACAATATCTGATGATCTTGAATCCTTTTTGTAGATCCAAGTTTTCATCAGATACCAGTCTAAAAAATTCTTTTATACATCTTGTAGTGCAGGGTTCTGGTTTTCAATTTTTCTCAGCTTTTATTTATGTGAAAGTTTCTATTTCACGTCTACTTTTCAAGGACATGTTCATTGCATATAAAATTCTGGGATTGGCGGTCGGTTGGTTTGTTGGTTTGTTTTTCCTTTCAGCATTTTAAGGATTTTGTTTCATTTCTTTATAATCAACATTATTTCTGATGAAAAGTCATTTGTCACGTATAGGCTTCTTCTCTCTCTGTCTCCCTCTCTCCTTTTCTGACTGCTTTTCAGATTTTTCATTTTATTTTTGTTTTTCAGCACTTTAACCATGATGTGCCTAGGTATGATTTTGTTGTACGTGTTGTACTATCGTTTGCTGAGCTTCTTGGGTGTGTGGGGGGTGGGGTGGGGGGTGGAGGTTGATGTTTTCTGTCAAATTTTGTAAATAGTCTGGCTTTCCAATAGTTTTTCTGCTGCTTTCTTTATCTCTTCTCCAGTTAGATCACTTGATATTGTCCTACTTGTCACTGAGGCTCAGTTTATATTTATATAGTTGCTGTTAGTTGCCATCAGTTCAGTTCCTACTCATGGTGACCCCATGTGTACCGAATATAATTGCTCCATAGGGTTTTCAAGGCTGTGACCTTTCAGAAGCTGATTGCCAGGACTTACTTCTGAGGTGCCTGTAGGTGGATTTGAACCACCAGCCTTTCAGTTAGTAGCCTAGTGCTTAACCATTTGTGCCACCCAGGAATTCTTGTTCTTTATATGTGTATGTGTATCTCTATATCTGTTACTATATATATATATATATATATATAAAATACAATAATATATACGGAGCCCTGATAACTCAGTGTTTAAGAGTTTAGCTGCTAACTAAAAGATCAGTAGTGTGAATCCACCAGCTGCTCCTTGGATACCTTATAGGAATGTTCTACTCTGTCCTATAGGGTCACTATGAGTCAGAATCGACTCGACTTCAAAGGGTGTATATATATATCAATATTGATACTTATATTTACATATCTGTTCTTAGATTGGATAATTTCAATTAATCTGTCTTCAAGTACAGTGACCCACTATATTTCAGTCTACAATCTGCTCTTAAGCTCATCCAGTACATTTTGCATTACAGTTTATTTCTTAGTTCTAGAATTTCCTCTTTTTTTTTTATCATTTCTATTTCTCTTTTGAGATTCCCAATCTGTTAACCCATTAATTCTATATTATATTTAAAGTCCTTGAACATATTATAATAGTAATTTGAAGTCCTTATCTACTAATTCCAAAATCTTGATTAGCTCAAGGGTCTTTCTTTACTGATTGCTTTTTTTTTTATGAGTCACATTTTCTTCTTTGACATTGTGAATAATACATTATAGGATGTTAGAATTATATTGTCTTCTTTTGAAGGGGGCAATTTTTATTCTGTTAGTCGGTTAAGTTATTGGCAGATCTTCTTGATTCTGTCAGATTTTGAATTATTCTCCATTAAGGATGGTCTGTTTTGATTTGTCCTAATTCCTAGGCAAGGCTTTTCTGGGGTCTTGCCTGGATGCTTGGGGTTCTCAGCAAGGTCTTTACAGTTTATATGGCACAGAACTCTAGCATCTGCCAGGCCTATGCGATAACTAGCAGTTCTGTTTAGTTTTCAGCTCCATGGCAGCTACTTTCTGTTAGACTTCTTGTATTCTTGCCCTGAGCATACACAGCCTAATGGCCCCTTGAGGGACACTCACTCATACTTCTGTAGCCCATTCCCTATACACTTTCATATTCTCTAGCATTCTGCTCTGTAAATTCCGTCTACATCATCAGTTTCCAAATTTAGTTTTACCTCCTCCACTACGCTCAGCTTTGGGCTCCACTTTGGTGCGCCGCAGTCCAGAAAATGCCCTAGGCAGAAAGCTGGGACAAATGTGGGGCTCACCCTAAATGTATCCCTTTTCCCAGGGATCCCAGTGCCGTATCGTCTATTGTCCAGTGCCTGATAACAGGTTCCTCATATATTTTGTCCAGTTTTAGAGTCCCCCCGCACCGTCACCACCAATGGGTAGGCAAGTTTGATACTAGTTAATCTATCATGGCTAGAAGCAGAAGAACCAGCATGTTATTAAGAATTGGGAGACTTAGGGTTTAGTTGTGGATCTGCTTCAGTTTGCACACTGTACCTTAGTTTGTTCATTTGCCCAATAGTGACAATAGCAACTTTGTTTAATTTACTCACATTGTCTTGATGAAGATCAATTTAGTTAATAATTGTGGAAGGGTTTGGCACATTTATAATGTGTTATATAAAAAATCATGTAACATTAAATTTGAGTATTATTGAATAAGTACAAATGTTTAAAAGGATTACGTAGTTCATGTGCATGATGCAGTAAGTATTTTCTGGTGCCTCAGAAAAGAAGGTAAGAGCAGAGAACTAACATTAATAACCATATGCCAAGTGCTATATTCTGATACATTACTTATTTCAGCATCTCTGTGGTACGCACGTTAATTTTATTCCCATTTTACAGATGAAGAAACAGTTTCACAGGAGTCAAATCACATGTACAGCCAATAAATGGTAGCTTCAGTACCTCATCTGTCAGCTTCAAAGCCTGTACTTTGGACCTATTTTCTAAGCATTTCTTTCTCAGATAGAAGGGCTTCATATAGAAAACCAGACCGGGTTGCTGATCCTGTGAGGTTTGCCAACTGCCAAAGAGTATACTTCCTATTACAGTGAACTGTTTTCTTCCTAGTACTTTTTTTTTTTTTTTTTAATTTGGTAGAATTTCATTGTGTAAATGGTTCTTTTGTTGTTGTTAGGTTCCATTGAGTTGGCTCCAACTCTTAGTGACTTTACATGTAACAGAAAGAAATGTTGTAACAGCCACATCCTAAAATAGCAGTCACTCATTTGTGTGTGTGTGTGTGTGTGTGTGTGTGTGTGTGTGTGTGTGTGTGTATGTGGAGCTGCTTCTAAGGTAATCCTTTCCTTCTTTTTTACACCAGAAGTCTGGCTTGAAATAAAATTATTAAATGTAGTATAAACGTTACTAAATTGGGTTGTTAACGTTTAAAAATTGTTCCATGCGTTTTTAATGTGTTTTGCTGTTTTCCCTGCCTAATTATCATTCTTTTCAATATTTATATGTTAACATGACCTTTTCCTGATTGAATGACTTCGACTGGGTCTCAAGTGTTCACAACATCATACTTTTAAAATTGAATTCTGTTCCAAAAGATAAGTGCATCATATCACAAAAAGAGGCAGGGTGGTAGAAAGGTCATAACATCTGTCAGAACCTCTGAGTCATTGTTTTTACAAAGAATCAGGGAACCTAAGAAAAAACTTCAGGGCACATATATTGTTTGAATTGTTACCATCTAACAGGCAATGTGTTAGGCGTGACTTTATAGGCATCACCTCATTTAATATTCACAAAAATCTAATAAGGAAGATATTGTTATTCCTGTTGACAGTTATGAAAACTGGGACTCAGAGGTGAAGCAAGTTCACCCAGCATCAGCGTGGAGATGAGATTTGCCTGCAGATTTTTCTGATCCCCCTGGCCCAAGCCTTGTTTACTACACAAATGGCTTTTAAATATCTTCTTAAAAACAGAAAATTTTGCTTTCAAAGTTTTAAGAACTCTAGTGTAGAAAATCAGGTTCTTTGGTGACTGCAGAACAGGGTCTTGTAACCTTTCTTGTTTGTGCTTCTCCTTTCCTGACTCGACTTCCTACCCATTCCATGCCCCCAGTCCTATGGTTGCTTGCCTTAATTTCCAAAATGGCTGTTTCAAACTTCCAAGCTTTCTTCCAAAAAACAACAATTTTCCCCAGTGTAAGTAAACAATGGTCTATGTTTCAAACTTCCACTGTGATTTACCAGGGAGAGTTTAGAAATACCTTGAATAATGGCAGCATCTTTAAAAAGCGTGTCCAGTCTTTCACGGTGACTACTTTTCATTCACCCTGTACAGTATTTTTTTTTTATCAAAACATTTGTTATATCACTTTAAAGCCAATTATATGTGGTATATAATACCAGATTGATGATTCTTTATCATTTTGGCCTCAAAATTCAACAAACATTTATTGAGTGCTAATTATGTGATAGAAACATCCTTGTTCATTATCTTACCCAATTCTTTGAGAGGGTCAATGTCATCTAGTGAAAAGAGTGTAACTTGTAAAATCAGACAGATTTGAGGTTTGTAGCCAGGCTCTGGCGAGACTGCTAATTGTGGGATTTGCTAGTTCTTTGATTAAGTATCAGAGCTTCAGCTTCCTCCTATAAAAACAGAAATAGTGACAGCCATCTCAGAATTCTTCTGTGGCAAGTTCAGGGAAATCACATCTGAAAAATTCCTAGTTCACAATAAGTGCCAAATAAAGGGTCACTTTAGGCATTAATAAATAAATAAATAAACTGAGGTTCAAAGTGGTTAAAAGTTCATATAGTTTCAAAGTAGCAGAGTTTGGGATTCAATCAAAAATCTTAAAACTCCCTGACAAAGGCAGTTTCTTAGTATGTCAGGATGACATCAGGGGTGCATGGTCTCCGACCTCTCTTATTAGACTGTGTTAGAGGGTAACCACACATGGTTCTCAGGGTGTCTTCTTTCATTTGTCTCATTCCCTACGTCCGTGCTTCATTGACTCAGTCCTCTCCTCTTCTGTCTGCTGCAGAGAACGGCATTCCAAGTTTGGCCTACTCCTCAGAACAAGTGCCAATTTATCTGATAATAGCAAACAAATCACTGACACACATATCCTTTCCCTCTAGATTTAATATCCCTACTGCTTGGACCACTCCTTCCTCTTGAACTTTACTTATCAACTTCTGGTCCTTATGGGGATCCTTGAAGAACCTTCTGAAAAGAAGCTGCCCATTATCCATCCTATCAGCACTTATCTTCAAATAGCAAAGCTACCTTTAAACTCATTTGCACAGCACGACAGTCATTCCCAGGAAAATGATTTACATAAACATTTTATTCAGAATGATCTTTGTTAAGTGTATCTAGTGGTAAACAGACAGCTGGTTCATGGCCCTTTTATCACACACACACATACACACACACACACACACACCCGTTGCCATCAAGTCAGTTCTGACTCATGATGACCCCCATGTGTGTCAGAGTAGAACTGGGTACCATAGGGTTTTCAATGGCTGATTTTCCAGAAGTAGATAGCCAAGCCTTTCTTCCAAGGTACCTCCTGGTGGACTCCAACCATTTGATTAGCAATGGAGCATGTTAACTTTTTGAACCCCCCAGGGACTCCACAAAACTTTGAAAATAGGAACTAAGACCTAGTTACCACCTACAGTGAGTTAGGTCTGCTATGGATATGGTCTGCTATGAATGAGTTAGGTCTACTATGAATATGAAAAAGCCCCAACACTGATCCATTTCGAGTTACTTCCGTTTCCCAAAGTCAAAAAAATTGAAGGGAAAAGTCATGAAGAAGCTGAAAACTTTGCCACTGACTTACCCAAATCTAGACCCAAGAATAAACATCAGAAACACTCAAAATCAAAGTTGCTTTGCCAAGATGTCAATAGTATTTTTGGTGCAACTTAGCAGGCACGTAGTACCACAGAGTCTTTCAAGCACTTTCACCTCGCACTCTGAAAGCAAGGAGGCCTCTTGTGTTATGGAACAGATCACACGGTCCCATCAAAGCTACCTACAAAACTAGTCTGGGAACTCAAAATACTGTTGATAGCTTCAGTTAAAATGGTGCTTTTTTGTAATCAAAACCATTGCAAGCCATACAGAGCTGATGTTTAGATGAAAGTTTTTGATTGTTTTGTTTTTTCTACTAAGACTTCTTAAGAGGGGAAGAAAGAAAAGAATATTCATATCTATTGAGAATCTACTGTATGTCATGCATTCTTCTGGAACTTTCATATACATTAGCTATTGATCTTCACGTATATTATATTCTTGCTTTTAAACGGGGGAAACTGTGTCTTTGAGAAGTCAAACACCTGGCTTGACATCACCAAACTCACATAGATGCCACAAAATGTAAAGGTCAAGTGAGTAGGCTATAGAGACGGACAAGACTGGATTTGAAATATTCCACCCATTTTACTGTGTGACCGGGAGCAAGTTCCATGACTTCTTGACCTTACCTCTTCAGTTAAAAGGTAGAGATAACAACAAAGTAGTTGTGAGGATTAGATGAAATAATGCCTGTGGAAACACTAACACTTTGCCTGGCACTTCACAAGTGTTTGGTAAACATTAAATAGTACGCTAGCAGGGAGTGATGGTGATCTTAATACCAGAACTCCAGTCCAAGGTCCTTCATTGCATCACAGTCTTCTGCAACAACCATTTTTATTCATGAAATTCTTTCTCTTTCAAGCACTGCTTATTACCTGACAGAGGCAACTTCAGTAATCAGTAATGTGAACTAGGCTTAGAATGATATATCATCTCATATTAAATCTCTTAAATCCTTGGTCACCAAGTTGTTTGCTTTACTGATCTTCCTCTCTCAGCAAGTCTTTCCATAGGTGAAATTGTTTTAAATCCTACAAATATAATCTGTGCCATTTTCTCTGAGTGGAATGCAATGTGGTAAGTATAATTAGAACTGGAGAGGGAAGAATAGTTCTTGGGCTGGCTGGAGACAGTGTCCACCATGACAGGAGAGCAAGGTGTGCAAAGGAAGCTTGTTAGCGCCAGTTAGCACAGGCGATTCTCCTGCCTTTGGCTGATGTGAGGATTGATGACCCTGAAAGCCACACAGTGGACTTCCATAGAGAAATGACTGTTGACAGGGGCACATTAGAGCATCTTTTCATTCCCTCAGTCCCTGTGCATACTTAGTTCTCCATATGAGATTTGAGTTGAGAACTTGCAAAAGTATAAAGCCAAAGAGCTGAGGCCTTATTGACTAGAGAGAATATATTTTTTGGAGTCCTGAGAGTTTGGATTGAGATCTGGATCCAACAATTCCAGAAGTCTGACTTTTGCAATTCAAAAACAAGTGTAACTTTTTGCAAATCATTTTACAATCTTAAACCTCCATTTTCTTGTGTATAAAATAGAAGATGATAATAATAAAAATGTATTTAAAAAAATCCCTTCTCTTTTTATCTCTCATAGTTGTTGTAAGCACCACATGAGGTGATGGACATGAAAAGGTTTTATATTGATTCAGTCATCCAGCAAATATTTATGGAGTACCCCTATGCCAGATACAGTTAAACTCTAAAGTAGTATATAAAACCAGTTCCTATTTTGTAGTGGTTGTGGTATTATCCTTTAATTGCTTCTCATAGACCAAAAATAACAGTTGAATACCTTATTCTGGCACCAAATCCTATTTCTATCTTATCTTCACGTGTCAGCCACATAGGTCACTTGCTGTTCCTTAACATGCCCAGCCCAGCAGTACCTCTTCTCTTATGCCCATGCTGTTGTTTCTCCCGGAATGCCTTCCCCTTCCTTTCCTAACTGTCCAAATCATGATCTTGGCTCAGGTATTGGTATTAGGATTTGAACTCAGGTTGATCTAGCCCAAAGCCCATCTTCTTTTCATAATAATATGCCATTTCTTCTCTGACAGACCCTGCAGCAGAACATCTCAAAGTTTAACATGTACACAAATCTCCTGGGGATCTTGTTAAAATTCAGTAGGCCTGTGGTAGAGCCTGAGGTTCTGCATTTCTGATCGGCTCCCAGGTAATGCTAATGCTGCCCATCTGGGTACCACCCTTTGAGCATAGAGGTTGTAGGATACTAATTCTGGACATAAACTCTGCATTGTCAATAATAAACAATCACATTTTCTTAAATTAAAATTTACTGGTAAATTATCTTAACACACATGGATACACTAATGAAAAGAGAAGTGCGTGGTGGTTTTAATTAAGTAAGAGACGTGTGAGCTTAGGCAAGTCATTTAGCTGCCTTAAGTCCGGTTTTCTCATCCACGAGACAAGAAAGAACTCTGCCATCTCCTGCCTTGCTTCCCTCTCGGTGTCACTGTAGGTATCTTCAGTTTACCACGTTTCTAATTGTGTCATGCAGCAATATTTTAAAATCATTATTCTCCTTTCACTTATTTTACCTTCTGTTTTTAAGGCCCTTTGAAAGCTCTTTCTATGGAGATGGTTAGTCAAGAAGCAATCGGTGTGCCTTGGTTGTTGATTTCTCCGCTAAATTAAAGGTTCAATATTCCAGAATCAAGGCCTTGCAAAGAAAATAGATACCCCTCAGTGCCACCTAGTATTATTGTCTCTTCCTCAAGTGCCATGGTTCTGCTGCATTTCATTCTGCCTACATTTCATAAATTTGCACTTTCTCTCTCCCTCGTGGCATAATAACAAGAGCACAGGCTTTGAAGTCAGACACCTGCTTGAATCTGAGCTTTGTTGATTCCAAGTGACTTAGCTTCCCTGAGGTAGAAGTTTCCTCATCTGATCACCTGTAAAGTAGAAATTAGAAGAAGAAGAGTGAAGAGGAGGAGAAAACTGTCTTCCTAAGTTTTGTGAAGGTCAAATAAAGATAAGACATAGTGTCTGGCTTGTAGTTGAGTTCAAGAAATGTTAATTTCACCCCCAGCCTATCCTTAGCCACTTTCTCTCTGTTTCTGTTCCTCCCATCTTTTTCCCAAACTGATTATTATTTATTGACTTTCTTTAACACTGCTCATCCAAAAATATATGCATACTGAATAAATAGATATAAAATATCAATGTGAATTATAAGGGTTGCATTTTTATATTTATTTATTTTTATTTTTTTATATTTTATTGTACTTCAGGTGAAGGCTTACAGAACAAATAGTTTCTCATGAAACAGTAGTACACTTGTTGTTTTATAACATTGGTTAACAACCCCACAACATATTAACCCTCTAACTTCTCAACCTTTTTTTTTTTTGGTGAAAATACACATAGCCAAAGAGACAACGTTTCAAAAATTTCTGCATGCACAGTTCAGTGACATTAACTACGCTCTTCCAATTGTGCTGTTATTCTCACTTAAGATGAAGGCTTAGAGAACAAAATAGTTTCTCATTTAACGGTTACTACAAATGTTGCCCTATGACAATGGTTAACAATCTCACAACACATCAACAATATCCTTACTCAGCCTTGGGTTCCCTATCACCAGCTTCCTTGTCCCCTTCTGCCTTCTGGTCCCTGTCACTGGACTACCGTACCTCATTAGTCTCATTTGGTTTTACGGGGCTGTCCACTCCCAGGCTGAACAGTGAACCTCGGAGGTAGCTTCACCACTGAGCTAAAAGGGTGTCTGGGGGCCATACTCTCGGGGTTTCTCCAGTCTCCTTTAGGCCAGTAAATCTGGTCTTCTTTTTTTTGTGAGTCAGAATTATGCTCTACATCCTTCTCCAGCTCTGTCCAGAACCCTCTGTTGTGATCCTGGTCAGAGCAGTCAGTGGTGGTAGCCGGGCACCATCTAGCTGTACTGGACTCAGTCCGGTGGAGGCCTTGGTAGCTGTGGACAATTAGTCCTTCGGACTGATCTTTTCCCTGTATCCTGTTTTCTTCATTCTCCCTTGCTCCCGAAGGGATGAGACCAGTGGAGTATCTTAGATGGCCGCTCACAGGCTTTTAAGACCCCAGACACTACTCACCAAGGTAGAATGTAGAGCATTGTCTTTATAAGCTGTGTCATGCCAATTGAGCTAGATGTTCCCCAAGACCATGGTCCCCACAGCCCTCCGCCCAGCAATTCAGTCCCTCAGGGAGTTTCGATGTGTCTATGGGGCTTCCATGACCTTTCCTTGTACAGGTTGTGCTAGTTTCCCCTGTATTGTGTACTGTCTCACCCTTCACCCAAGATACCAGCTATCCCTTGCCTATTTAGTATTCCCCCTCCCCCACCCCTCCCATCCCTGGTAACCAACAAAGATTGTTACATTTTGTGTGTGAACTTTTTCATGGGTTTTTACAATAGAGGTCTCATACAATATTTGTCCTTTTGTGATTGACTTATTTCACTCAGCATAATGTCCTCCAGTTTCATCCATGTTGTGAGATGTTTCACAGATTCATTGTTGTTCTTTCTCGTTGCATAATACTCCATTGAGTGTAGGTACCATAGATTGTTTATCCATTCATCTGTTGATGGGCATCTAGGTTGTTTCCATCATTTTGCTATTGTGAACAATGCTGCCATGAACATAGGTGTGCATATGTCTATTCGAGTGATGACTCTTATTTCTCTAGGCTATATTCCTAGGAGTGGGATTGCTGGATCCAATGGTATGTCTATTTCTAGCTTTCTGAGGAAGCGCCATATCATTTTCCAAAATGGTTGTATCATTTTGCATTCCCAGCAGCAGTGCATAAGAGTTCCCATCTCCCCGCAGCCCCTCCAACATTTGTTATTTCCAGTGTTTTCGATGCATGCCAGTAAAGTCGGGGTGAAATGGTATCTCATTGTGGTTTTAATTTACATTTCTCCAATGGCTAGTGATCGCTAGCATTTCCTCATGTGTCTGCTGGCCATTTGAATGTCTTCTTTGGTGAAGTGTCTGTTCATTTCGTTTGCCCATTTTTTAATAGGATTATTTGTCTTTTTGCTGTAGAGGTGTTGGATTTTCTTGTACATTATGGAGATTAGACCTTTGTCTGACTTGTACTGTCCAAAAATTTTTTTGCAGTCTGTAGGTTCTCTTTCTCCTCTTTTGGTGAAGTCTTTTGAAGAGCATAGGTGTTTGATTTTTAGAAGATCCCAGTTATCTAGCTTATCTGTTGGGTTTTGTGCATTGATGGTTATGGTTTGTATCCTGTTAATGTCATGTATTAAGGCCTGTAGTGTTGGTCCTATTTTTTCTTCTATGAACTTTATAGTTTTAGGCTTTATATTCAGGTCTTTGATCCATTTTGAAGTAGTTTCTGTATACGGTGTGAGGTATGGGTCCTGATTCAATTTTTTGCAAATGGATATCCAGTTTTGCCAGCACCGTTTGTTAAAAAGACTGTCTTTTCCCCATTTGATGGACTTTGGGCCCTTGTCGAAGATCAGGTGACCGTAGGTGGATGGATTGACGTCTGGGTTCTCAATTCTGTTCCATTGGTCAATGTATCTGTCGTTGTACCAGTACCAGGCCGTTTTGACTACTGTAGCTGTATAGTAGGTTCTGAAGTCAGGTAGTGTGAGTCCTCTGCATTTTTATTTTTATATTCTACTTCTACCTTTTCAAATCTCTGCAGTAATTTCTCATTTTGGCCTCATAACATCTTTATAAGATATGCTTTTCAACATTTCTTCTGGCTATATATGTCTTTACCTATGGTTCTTGTGTTTTTATGGTTTATCACTATAACTAAGAATTCCCTGAGGGCAGGACTGATGCCTATTCATCTCTAGATCATCAGTGTTAAGCACAGCACCTGACACACGTGAATCTCTTAATAATGTGTGAATGAATGAATGCGTGGAGGAAGGAAAAAAGGGAGGGAGGTAGGAGGGAAGAGAGGAAAGAAGGACATGAAAATGAGTTTTACTATTCTAGATTGAAAGTAGCTTATCTAGCACAGAGCCTGACACATAGTGGATGCTCAATATTAATTTCTCAAAGAAGTGAAAATATCAATATGAATCTTGGGTAGTTTCCCAAATGCCAACCAGATGATACAAAGCAGCTTCTTTTGAGGCTTACAGTGATAAACCCAAAAAGTAATCTGGAGAAATGGAGAAAGAGAAGCCATCTTTTTTATGGGCAGAGATGTCAAGCTGTCATGTTAACGCCTGCAGGGCCTCTGCAGGCTAATGGTTGCCAGGGCAACAGCGATGCCAAGCCTTTGCATTCAGGTAGTTTTCTATTGATAATCGCTAATGTGAACAGGTGCTGGCTTGCACTTTACACCTGCCTGGCTTGTAAGTCTACCTTAATTGGATGTGCCAAGATTGAGGAAAAAGTAATCTGCCCTTTCGAGACAACTGACAGGGAGATGAAGTGTTGTGTGGGCCCTTATTGTTACAATTTTGCTGCCAAAATTACTATGAACTGTCTTGTCTGGATGTATAGCCTGCCTTTGTTGACAGAACCCTAGTGTTTATCTTCTAGTGGTGGTATATTAAGTCGAAGAAAACTTTGATGAAATGGTTTGGAGCAGTTTGGTGGAAATTCACTTGTTTTTTTAGTGGCAGTGAAAAGAGATGTGGTATTGGGGAGAAACCTGAGGGAGTGAGGAATTAGAAAGGGGCAAAAGTGTTCTGATCACCTGCTATGTTTAAGACACTGTGCTGGGCTTTCTAACAAACGTGGATTTAATCTTCCCAACACCCTATAAGGAAGGTGCTGATATCTACAGGCTTAACCAAGACCAAAGCCAAACCCATTGCCGTCAAGTCAATTCCGACTCATTGCTACCCAGCAGGACAGAGTAGAACTGCCCCATAGGGTTTCCAAGGCTGTAATCTTTACAGAAGCAGCCTGCCACATCTTTCTCCCACAGAGCAGCTGGTGGGTTCAAACCTCCGACCTTTAGGTTAGCAGCCAAGCGCTCAACCACTGCACCACCAGGGCTTCTATCTGCAGGTTAGAGATGAGAAAACAGGTTCTAAAGTTGAATTCTTTTGTTTAGACTTTTAGAGTGAGATTAAGTCATAGTACCAGGATTCAAACTTTAGTCTTCTTGACTATACAGTCTGTTCCTTTATCTATTCCTGGCTTCCTACAAGTCACTTCCATCCTAACTCTGTTCCTCATTGTTCTCATTTTTGCTTTCTGAAAGTTTCCCAAATCAGTCTACATCCTCTTGCACCTGACAGCTCTGATGGTATTTAAATATATTTACTTGAGTTTAGAAAACCTTTACTAAAAGCTTACAGGTCCCAGGCACAGTGTTGGGTGCTAAAGAAACAGAGAAGAGTAACTCAAGTCCTTATTCTAAAAGAATTTACCATGTAGAATCTAGATATTAGAGAGAGAGAGAGAGATGATGGAGATACTGATACACTCAATTAGATCCAGTCAGTTAAAAAGAAAGAATAAGTTCCCTGGCCTAGATCCTGGTATCTGAAAATGTGATTCAGCCTAGATTGGTTAAGTCTATTTATTGTTTGTTTTAAAATTGAGTCACACCATTTGCTGGTGATCTATCAAACACTCTAGCCCTTTTTCACTTACACCATGACCAGTCTGTGACTCGTCATTCCATACAGGCAAGATTTTGTTGTTGTTTATTTGTTCTTTAAATACAGAACTTTATACTTAACCTCTGTTCACATTCATCACCTTGGTCAAACTGTTGAGGTTATCTGGAAAACTGGTTTTATCACTCACTGCATTTATCTGTCCCTGCTAATTTCATAGAATTGTAGAGTAGGAAGGCTTTTGAAGCTCTTCTGTCCACTGAAGTTTGAGTTGGCACAATAAGTCCCTATCATTTAGCTATTCACCCTATGCCTGTGCCTTTCCAATGAGAGGATATAGAATGAGAATCAATACCTCCCACTGCATTATTGAACAGCTCTAATTGCTCAAACAATGGGGCAAATGAAAGGTGTAAATACATGCTGACCACCAAGTACCAGCAATGTGCACATAAAATTTTATTTTATTCTCAAACAAGCAAGTGTAGGAAGGATTCTTATATTAACTTTATAGATGAGACAACTGAGGATAAGCACATAAATTCTCCTAATTGATAAGAAATGGAGTCAGAATTCATTGCCTCTGTAACTCTTTGTACACTGATATTTCCTTGATTCTACAGATGCCTCGTTATAACTAAAACACCTTTTCTTGTGTTGTGGCAAAGTTCATTTCTTCTATGGTATGTTTATTCTGCCCTTTAGAATAACACAGAATAAATTGACTCCTTATTCCGCTGTCTTTGACTGTTGGAGGACATCATTCATAGTCAGGATACTGTAGTAGCTGACAAACCCTCATGAGGAAGAAGTAGACCTGTGGAGGCAGCACAGTGTTGAGAGTTTGGACACAAGGTTTGGCAGAAGATGAATCTTGTTTGAACCCCAGATCTTGTACTTATTTGATTTGTAGCCATGGACAAGTTATATCAGTTCCTTTATCCTCGTTTTCCTCAGGTGTAAAATGAACAATATAAATAAAATGTTTTTAAAGAGGTCCTACCTCCTAGCATTATTGTTGAAGGATAAATGAAATGATGCTGATGAGCGCTCAGTAAAATGCCTTGTTAGAGGGTCAGTGTTAAGCAGTTAATAGCTGTCATGTTGCATCTATAGTCTCTTCTCCACAATAAATAACGTATTCAAGGATCCCTTCAATAGTTTATCAAACCTCCTCTTCTTTGATCACCCTGCTCTGATCAGGATGCAATTTGCCTATGTCTCACAAGACAGTATCCATTATTTAATGTAACTTTGTCTTTTTCTTTGTCACTGATGAAAGCGTTGAATAATAATAACTCACACTTTTGTGCTTTCTAAGTGTCAAGGACAGTTTATGCTCATCATATATGTTGCTTCATTTAATCCTCATAATATCCCTATGAGATTAAGTGCTATTTTATTTGAATATATTTACTTGAGTTTAGAAAATTCTAAGAGCTTATCAAGTACAACAATGTTAGGTACCATTTACAGATGGGAAAACAAATCACAAAAATGTTATACAACTTGCCCAAAGCCATTTAGGTAGAAATTGGTAAAGCTGGGATTTGAACCCAGGTAGGCTGGCTCTGGCAGTCATACACTTATCCTCTTTGCTGTAGAGCTTCATAGAGCAGCCTAGGGCCATGGCGGCCAGCGATTCATCTCAGATTCTCATTGCAAAAGCTGCTCAGCATTATTTCTTCTTCTTTTTTTTTAAGTCTTTCCGCAACTCCCCAATACTATTTACTTTCCATGACTTGTCCTGGCTCCCTCAGGAGTGCTAAATTAATTCCCACTAAAATAAACAAATAGCTTCTCTTCTTTGAGCCTCTTTCTTCATCTGTAAAATGGGAATATGGATGCATGTAGATACGCCAAGACTGTTATGAATACTATATGCAGTGATTCATGCAGAATACCCACATCAGTGTCTAGCACATGGGCTTAAGTATAAGTTTCTGTTCCCTTCACTCATTTCCTAGTGGCATTTGCAGTAAAAAGAGAATGCTTACGCAGGATAAGTAATTTATTAATTTACTCAATAGTTGCTTCTAAGTGTAAGACTTGTTTTCTACATTGGAGAAATTATATGTATATATATATATAGTATGGCATTTTATGAAGTGTAAGGAAATGGATATGGTGTGGTGGGAGCCTAGAAGACAAGGTAGGGCTTCCCAGGGTAAGAGAACTTGATCTGGATCTTGAAGAATGAATAGAAGTTATTCAGGCTGCATGGGAAAGAAGAATTGCTCACCCTTTTAGATAGTCGACTGACTTTCAACCAGGAAAAATAAAAGGAAAAACGTGATAAATAAAAATTTTGGACTTGTTTACCCAGTTTGTTGCTCTGCCCTTCCTAAGAATTTGTACCTCCCATTGCTTCCTTTTTCCTGATAATTTTTTCTGTAATATACAGACAATATAATGAAAATAAAGAAAATTAAAACAAACGTATCTGTAAAACACAGTCCAGATGCATTGTTTCCCTTTTTTGTTATTGTCTTGTAATCATTATTAATGAGCTTGTATCAAATTTTACCTTTATATTAACCATTCCCTATTGTTATAAATTTAATTAGTTTCTATTTTTGTTGTTCACTATTACTTATTTCCTTTTAATGACTATAAGTTTTATTTATTGAATTTTCAATTTTTAACCTTTAAAAAATTGCAAGGATAACTAAATTGAGAGGCACATCATACACTTGCTAAGTACGTAGACTTTAAAGAAAATGCCTAGGTTCAGATACTGACACCGCGATTACTATCTGTGTCCCCCTGGGTAATTTACACTCTATCCTAGTTTTCTTTTCTGTAAAATGGGAATTAACAATAACTATTGTGTGTGCATTATCATGAAAATTAACTAAGTTGCATGTAAGGCACTGAGCACAGTGTCAAGCTACTAATGGTGGCTATCATTAATATATAATCCCTATCTGTTTATACATAAGTATACATATATGTGTAAATATATATGATTTATTTTATTCTTAGGAAGCAAAAATTCGTCTTTACTCAAGGCTTATTATGTTTATCTTTCAATGAGATTCTTACAGAATCACAGTACTATGTGATACAATCCATCCACCCATCCATCCACTCATTCATTCATTCAGTTTGCTAAATGCCTACTTTGTCCTAAATACTGTCCGAGGTTCTTAAAGAGCTCAAGGTCTGGAGGAGGAAACAGACAAGAAAGTATAGAATGTCCGTACAATGGGATAGTGACTTTTAATCAAGAAGTGCTATCCAAGGTTCTGCAGGGCTGAGAATCCAAACACCTCACTGTGGCACACTAGACCCCAGGAGGATCTGGCTCATTCCTTCAACCTCTTCCTGCCCCCTTCACTCTCCTCAGACTACACATGCTTTCTTTCTGCTCCCATGTTCTTGTTTTGTCTAAAGATCTGTGCATATGATCTTCCTTCAGTCAGGAACTCCTCCTCCACTCCTTACATGTTACCTCCTTCTCATTGTTCATCTCAGCTTAAATGTCATCTCCTCAGAGGGCATAAACCATCAATTGGCCTATTGTCCTAATATTCTCCATCCTAGCACCCTCTAGCACCCTAATTCTTTCCTTCCAGGGTATCTCAAGTGTGTACTTATATACCACCCCCTTTAGGCTGTGAGCTTCATGCAAACAGAGACCATGTCTTATATTCACCACTGTATACACAACACCCATCAGAGTGTCTGGGATGTAGAAGGGTGCTGTAAAATATGTGATCAATAGATAAAAGTCAGAGAAAGTGATATCTGGGTTGAATCTCAAAGGATGAGTAAGGGTTTACCAAGAGGACAAGGATAAATCAGTGGTCAAGTGTTATGATTTGTAGGCAAGAACACATTTGGGAGACGTTCAGGTTTTGATTCAAATCCCAGCGTTGCTACTTATCAGCTATATGAACTTGGGCAAATGTTCTCAATTTTATGGCCCACATCATCTTCGTCTGTGAAATGGAGATAATAACATTTAATGGTGAGGTTGATGGGAGGAGTAGACCTAAGGTGTCCAAAGCATGTAGAGAAATAAAAATAAATAGCATTATTATGTATATCTTCAGATGTGATAAGGAGAACTGAAAATTAAATGAACTGAAAATACTTCAGCAGAGTGGCTCCTCACATCTCAGCCTGAGAGTGAGAGACAGTTGTCTGACCTAAAACACTGGGCTGCTGTGAGGAAAATTGAATTGTTGCAAAGTCTTTGGAAGTATAAAGTGCCTACAGCAAGTTTTTGAAGGTCGAAGATTTACAATTTTTTTCTCAGTATATTAGAGGATGCAAAAACAATGATTACTCGTTATTCCATGTCCTAGTTTAAATCCTGTACAAATAATAACACATTTTATCCTAACAGCAACCCTATGAGTTAAATATTATTATTTCCCTGGTTCTACTTGGGATGATAAGGGAACTGAGACACAGAAATGTTAAGAAACTTGCTCAAGATTGCAGAGCTAGTAAGTGACAGAGCCGGGATGTCCAGCCAATTAGTTTGATATTATGGTCTGTGTTCCTAACCAGTGTACTGCACTGCCTCTGTGTAGCAGAAAGTCATGTGGAATTTGGATTGTTAAAGATGTGGGTTCAAATCCCCACTCCACTACTTACAACTTTTGTGGTCTTGAGCAAGGTTTTGAATCTTTATGAGTCTCTATTTCCCATTTAAGGAGCCCTGGTGATGCAACAGTTAAGCTCTCAGCAGCTAACCAAAAGTTGGTGGCTCAAATCTACCCAGTAGCTCCACAGAAGAAAGACCCGGAGACCTGCTTCAGTAAAGATTACACCCAAGAAAACCCTATGGAGCAGTTCTACTTTTTTACATGCATTCACTATGAGTTGGATTTGACTCGAAGGCACCCAACAGTTACCACAACAACAGCAATTTCCCACTTAAATATTGTAAAAATAATAATATCTGCTTGGAACAGGCTTGTGGCAATTAAATAACCCAGCATATGTAAAGTGCCAGGCTTGTAACTGACATTCAGTATAAGGTGGCTAATGGTAACTACTCACAGAAGTACTAAAATCCACTCATTGGTCTTGATGTGGTTGAGATTTTACAAGACTTGATGGCTTTTAATTGAGAAATATGCATCCATGACAGGTAATCAATATGCTCATTTGGCATCCAGGTTCCAGATGAAATAAAGCTAAACAATGATGCAATTAGAATATACAAACAAACCCCCTGCAGAAGCCAAATAGACTTGATTGCCTTCATCCTAATCATGCTGCCGTGTCTGGAATGCATCTGGAAGGCATTTTCTCACTCAGTCTGGACCCAACTAATAGGGCTTCTTTATCTCATCTGCTGTTTACCTTCATCTGCTTTCTCATTGGAGCTCAGGTTCCCTCTGCCCAGTGGGAAGACAGCACGTAGGCCTGACTCCCTAAGTGTGAAGGACACACTGCACACCTCACTGACAAACATCGTCCCTTGAAATTCACTTTGTCATTTCTTTTCTCACTGTCAGAGCAGAATGACTATAGCTGGCGATTTTAATGGGGAAACAGTTCAGGAGACACGTTCTCAATAGTTCCTGGCAAACCTTTCTTAAAAAAAAAAATCCTTCTCCTTTGTTGGAGTCTGTGAATTACCAGATGACAAGGCTGTCTTTATGCTTCACCCTCACACTAACCTTCCACAACTTTCTCTTCCAATATTCACAACTGCAGGTTATTAAGTTTAAAGTGCATCATAACTGCCATATGCCAGTGAGCAAAATAAATTGCAACCTCAATCAATGTTTTAGTTGCCCTTGGTTCAAACTCTGGATCCCCTACTTATTAGCTCTATAATTTGGACAAGTAATGTTAGTCTTAGTGCCTCAGTTTCCTTGTGTATCAAAAGATGATGCTAATAATACTTGACATTTAGTTTGATGGGAGGACTGAGTGACATAACATATGTAAAGTCCCAACATCATTGGCTGGTGCATAATAAGGTCACAATACATACTAGCACTAAAACCCAAAACTAAACCTGTTGCCATCAAGTTGATTTCCAACTCATAGTGACCCTACAGGACAGAGTAGAACTGCCCCACAGAGTTTCCAAGGAGCACCTAGTGGATTCTATCTGCTAACCTTTTGGTTAGCAGCCATAGCACTTAACCACTATGCCACCAGGGTTTCCATACTAGCACTAGCTATCATTATTATTACTATACTTAATACTACAGCAAATTTTGAGTCAAATATCAGAGATGAGACTAATTTGTGTCAATTAACCTAGCTTTTCTGTATAGTACTTTCTGGTAGGCTTGGGGTAGTGCAAAGACATTGGATTTAGAAACAGATAAACTCAGATTCAAATTTTGGCTCTGCCACTTCTGTGTGTGACCTTGGGTATGCCACCTAGTATCACTGAACTTCAGTGTCCTCATTTGTAAATTCTTTAAAGAGTGTACGTAAATATAAATCTCCTCGTAGAAATTTAAGGGAACTTATGAGCATATGAGGGTTTATACTCTGATGTATTTATGAGGATCTTGACATTAACCTGATATAAAATTGCTTCTAACATAGCCAGTCATAGGACCAATAAACTAAAAACAGCATTTGGTTATCAGTTTGTCCAATGCATTCATTTTACAGAGGAAAAAAAAAAAATCCAGGGTTCAAAGAAGTTAAGTGATTAATGTGAGATAACACAGCTAGTAAAAGACTTGAGGCCAAGAGCAGAACCCAGTGACCTTCCAGTGATCCTTCTGTGATCCTCCAGTGATCAATGTCTGCCCTACCTAGCCTGTCAAAACAAAACCGAAGAACAAAATAAGCAAAGCAGGAAATTTAGATTAAGAAAGAAAGGGAGAAAGGAAAGGAAGAGGAGAAAAGGAAGAAAGGAGAATGGGAAAGGGAAAAGAAAAACCAAACTGAGTGTGTGGCATCGTTTGGAGGCTATGACAGTCCGTGGTATAGAGTGTGGTAAAGCCAGCATGATGGGGTGGTGAAGAGAGCAGGTCAGGAGGGGAGACTGCATGGACTCAAATCCTAGCTCTACCACCTAGTAGCTGTGCAATTTAAAAAAAAAAAAAAAAAGTACTTCTCTATGCCTCAATTTCCTAATATTATCTTTTCCATATGCTTGTTGTGAGAGTTAAAGTGATGATCAGTATACAATTCTTAGCACAGGGTCAGGTACATAGGAAACAGTCAGATTATTTAGCTATTATTAGTAAATGTGAAGGTAATTGTCATCTTTTTTCTTCACTTTGAAGTCATCTCAATGACTTCAAAATAATAGCCATTATTTTGAAGTCATTGAGATATTTTATGTCTTCTCAGTTAAGTACCATGAAGCTACCACTGTGATAAGGTGTTGGAAGTCATTGCAAGAGAAACAAAGAGCTGGGAGATGGGGAGGGGAGACTGGAGAAAATTACCACTAACGTGTACAGTGACTACTATGTGTAAAGCCCTGTGAGGGGAGCTTTGCGCATCTTCTTCTATTCAATCCCTATCACAGGCCTATCAGATAAGTACTATTGCCCCATTTTATGGATGAGAAAAATGAGGCACAGAGTGGTTAAATAACCTGGCATTTCTGAATCAAAAACTTCTCCACTCTCCCTTCTATGTTATTGTTCCTGTCCACCAGGAAGTCGCTGTATACAAGTCTATTTCCATAGCCTATATTCTCAGAAATCTTAAGAGGAAAGATCCGAGAAAACCATCTATTAGTGATTTGTAGACAAACTACTGCTATTAGTTGTCTTGTACCATTTCCATGAAAAGCCCTTATTCATTTTCCCATCCCCTTATTTCCTTCTATAAACTGTGAATCACCGGATTTAAAAGCAAGCGGTCTCTGAGTTTTCATGTCTGTCTTTGTTGTTGTTTTTCATTCTCAGGATAGACAGTATTGCTGCTCATAAGACGGCTTCAGTTACAATTTCCTTCTTGGACCTTGATGGAAATGTGCATTAAGGTAAAAAAAAGAAGTATATATATATACAAATTTTCTTATTCTTTTTCTATGCTCGTGTTTGTCATTTGCAGAAGCATATTGGTGGGCAAGAGGGGAGGAGAAGAGAATAACTGTGGTGTTATTTTCCTTTTCTCCTTTGTCTTGCTTGAGAAAAATTCTGTTGATTAGAAAGTGTTATTCTCACAGATCTCTGCCGGTAGGCTCCATTGCAGTTGGTAGAGGTGATTGGCACGAAATGCACAAATCTCTGGCTTGAATGGATTGGTTTTTCCTGGTGAAGTGTTTTCTTAATAATTGTGGAGGTCTGAAGGAAAGAACTGAGCTTTTATTTGCAAATGCAAAGGCAAGGTCTAGTAATTAGAATATTCTAACAGATCAGGTTTAAGTTGTCTGAAATGGATTGTAATTGAACATGGAAAAAGCTATACTTAAGTAAATTTAAGTAAAATATTTGGCTATCAGAAGATATCCCTGCAGTTTTCTTCTCTGTATGTGTTAACGTTTTACAGTCTTTGTAGTTTAGAGTCATCAGTACTGAGTAGTATGTATGTGAAAATACAATATTCTATTTTAACAGAAGCTCATGAGTACTGTTGGATATTCTCTGCTTCTTTATACTTTGGTCCTTGATTTAGCCTACAGCCCGTATTCAGGAGAGAGAATTTCAGAGGAGAGGGTATTATATATCCCTGTGAATATAAAGTTCTCTTGGATTGTAAAAAAAGAGAGGCATGTTCAAGTTACCTCGGCTGATGGGGACTCATTTTAAAAGTACCTGAAAAAGTAGAGAAACAGAGGCAACCATCCTGGCAATCGTAGAGTAGCAATATTCAGGATATAACAGCAGCCCACGAGTAAAGCCCCGGACCGCTTCGCCTTGACAAGCCTTTATAACTACTGAGAGCAACCTCCCACTCTAGCTAGTCCTCCATACTTGTAACTCAGAGAGAGACGGTCTTCTCTCACCGCTTTTACTACTGCATCAGCCTCTGCTTCTCTCTGCCTCTTGGCTGCTGTGGGATGCTGAATTACATCTCACATCCGTATTTCCAATGTAAAAGGGTCAGACAGTGGCTTTGTCCCTGTCCCTTATGGAATATCCTACTGGGCAAAGTCCCTATGTGAAACATTCTCTAGGTCTCTGGACTCCCTTATGTCTAGCAGACAGCTGTTTGTCTATAGGTTTTCTGCAAATATTTGTTCAGGTAGTTGTGACTAGGGTAGCAAGTCCACGTGGCTAGCATGGCAAAGTAGAAGGAACAGTCTTTGGCCTCTTTCATCAACAGGGTATGAGATTGGTCAGGCATTTTTAGAAAAACCCCCATTCTCTGGGATGCTGGGTTTCTGGCCTGATCAGAATACTGATTGCAGATTCCCTACTCACTGGAGTGTCTTTTAGGAACACCAGAATGGAAAACGTTAGTTGGTTCACATATGAGTACATGACTGAAAGCTTTTGGGCTAGTGCAGCAAAAAACCTGTCATTTGACAGAAAGGAAGACACAAACTCAGACCCTAAAGAATAAAAGGCAGACTAAACTTAGGTGCTATAAAGAACAACATAAGGCACAACCTAATGAAGGGGAGAAGTATCTCTGAAGTAACCAAAAGGAGAGACTTGAGAGAAGAAAGGTCCATGGAGTGAGATGCAGAGGCTAGGAGGCTTTCCCA
Source organism: Dugong dugon (assembly GCA_030035585.1). Taxonomy (NCBI): domain Eukaryota; kingdom Metazoa; phylum Chordata; class Mammalia; order Sirenia; family Dugongidae; genus Dugong; species Dugong dugon. Next base: position 66,690,279 of record CM057467.1, read on the forward strand.
CAAGGCTAGAGCTTTAAGAAAAGTCTTTTAGGATTCTTTGAGCGAGCATGGAAAGAACAATGAGATGTTCTTTTCGAAGACTCAGACAGAAGTCCAGAGGCTGAGGATGACCAATGGAAGGCCATCTTTATTAAGACATCTGATTCAACCACCCCAAAGAACCAGTGAGTAGGCCCGTGATAGGAGAGGCCTGAGAGGGGAACACGAGAGAGAGAGATGGGCCAGGGACTTAGTGAGTTTGTAGAGGGAAAGTTTTCCTAATCTCCGTCCCCTCACTCTACCCAACCCTGTAGTGACTTAGAGTAATTGAGGGCAGCAAATACCGGTGTATCTTCCCTTGAACTTTAGCATGCATCTGTGAAAATCATATAATTCCAGGCTTTTTCCATTTCACAGAAAAATTTATGTTAATGCATAAAATTTTCTTATTTTAAAACATTCGTCCCCTAGTTTTCCCTTGAACCTTTGGAACCTGCTCTTATTTGGTCTTCCACATGCAATTGCTGATGACTAAATTAACGGAAAAGTAGAAATGAAGTTAATGGAAAGACTCAGAAATAGTTGTTCATGCTTAAGTCAAGATGTATTTTTTATGGATTTGCTTTTATACACAATAATCTAGTACCTAGTTCAGATACTGGGATTAGCTGTATCTTTGTCTTGCAGCTGTGCAAAGATTTTAGTATTCTGGGACTTCCGGGTGTTTTGCCATCTGGATGACATAGAGAGCCACAGTTCAGGGTCATAGTTTCCATATGTCATTCCAACATGTACATTTAAGATTTGTTATTTTTTGCTTAATTTTCCAGAACCTTTTAAAACACTTCATTAGGAGTTCTCACATGCAAGGGGGTACATTTAAGCATGTTTGCCAGGCAGTGAGATGACCCTTGCTGTACGACTGCCTACAGATAAGCCAAGCCTGTTGGGATATGTGGTAAACTCCAGAAAATATAAGCTTCTGCATGAGAATTTCACAGGGTGCTCAGTAGGCTGCTTTTATTTTAGGGGAAACTGCCCCTGACAAGAGAGTGAATGAATGAACTGATACTGCTAAGGAGCCAGGAGGCTAAAACTCATGACTAGTTGACTAAGCCTAGAAAAAGAACCAGAGAATTGGTCAAAAATATGCATTGAGTACCTGCCATGTGCCATAGGAATAAGGTCAGGTGAGTAGGAAAGCCTCCGAGCTGGTTCTTTGAATATGAATAACCAATTTATGGGAGGAAACAGCCAAGATAAGAATCATGTTGAGAAGCCTCCAAGAGAATGGACTTGGATAGGAGTTCTCAGCCACAGACAGCTGGATAGTGGATTTCATGTCTCAATTCAGGGAACCAGGTTTCCAAGAAGCCTAAAGCCAAAAATTATGTTCAAGGGCTAACTAGAGAGAGAAATTTTATCTGGGTCTGAGCCAAACTGTGGAGCTCCAAGCTAAAGTCTTCAAGAGATAGCTAGATTCAAACAACATAGAAAACAAATAGAAACTCCAGAACTTAAGGGTAAAAGCAAAATTGCCCTTAAGAAGGCAGAAAAAAGCAGGCAGAGCCAAGGGCCAGAAATGAAATGGCTAACGTTTATAGAGTACTTACCATGTGCCAGGCACATTCAGGGCTTACACATATTAACTCATTTAAATGAGATAAGTACCGATATCATGCCCATTAGCAGATAAGAAGACTAAGGCACTGAGAGTTCAAGCAACTTTCCCATGTTCATTCAACCAGTAAGTGCTAGAGCCAGGGTTTGAACTCAGGTAATACGGAAACTCTGGGTGACACAAATCATTAAGTGCTCAGCTATTAACAGAAAGGTGGGCAGTTTGAGTCTGCCCAGAGGTGCCTCCAAAGAAAAGTCTGTGAATCTACTTCTGAAAATTCATCCATTGAAAACCCTATGGAGCACAGTCCTACTCTGACACACGTGGGGTTGCCATGGTTTGGGATCAACGCGACAGCAACTGCTAATATGGCTCCAGAATCCACGTACCCAAAGGCCACACTATATTGCCTCTGCTATTTCAAAGGAACTGATATGGATCTAGCCTTGAATAAATGAGGGGAGTCCAGAGTGATTCACCCAAACAAAGTCAAGTCTCCAATTTGCCTCCATAGCCCTGTGTATGGTCCTTGTATGTCAGGTGGGCTTCAAATTAGAGCAAATGGGGAGAATTGTCCAGTGATTAGGAGCATTCCAGCAGTGACCCACTGCAAATTTGGAGCATGTAGTAATTCTCAGGGTATGTTTAGTATAAGCTCCTCTCTCTGAAATCCCTTCCTTAGTTGCATTTTCTGGCACTAGAATATCTATAAGATGGTGTGTCTGTAAATCAGTCCTATCAGATATGGTCCAGGATGGCATCTGCATGATTCAGACTGAAGCAAAACTGCATCTGTTTCTTGACTGCTAATGTCAGGGGATTCATCTGTGCTGAGCTCAGACCAGCCCCTGTGGCCCCAGAGCCAACAAACAGAAGCCACGATTCAATCGCCTCTCAGGTGGCGCCAGGTGTCCTCAACCTCCAATTGCATTTCCTGGCCTTGTCTGTGCACAAGGTTGGCTGAAGTGACCCTCCCTTACCCTTATGAAACAGAAGGCCTCACAAATCTTTCTTGCCCTGCTCCCAGGAGACTGTCCGGCTTCTGAAATGCAGCATGTGACTTCTTGCAACTCTTGCCCTGTGAGAAAAGGCTTTTGGTATTGTAGCTTGCAAGGAAAACTCAAATAAGACTAGGAAAATAAGACCGATGTACCGTCCCCTCCCCACCAAGCACCACTGTTGTAAATAAAGAAAGAAACAGCCTTTTTCTGCCACTCCCTGACTAGCCTCCCTCACCACCTTCCTGAGCACTCTAGCAGGCAATCTCTTTACCCTGGAATTGTCAGGAAGTGCTGGCTGACAGGTCGTGCTATTGCTTCTGATTCCATTGGTCATATCGTTTAACATCTTAACTGCTAACCTAACTCAGTAGATGCAGTTTGACAGGACATAGCGAAGATACCGGTCTAGCTTCCTGAGCTGTGCTTAAGGCCCCACCTTCCTGGTAGACTCCTGGGGACTCACACAGCATTCAGAGTACTTCAGGGAATAGTTCTTGTTCAAAACAGGTATAAGGGCAGCAACCTGTCTCTACCTACACGGTTAGGTTCCAGGAAATACCTGTGGCCATGCCTTCTTAGCTGAAGAAGTTTAAACACCTTAAGACAATATTAGGAACAACAACAACAACAAAAAAGTGTTTAGGGGACGGAGGTTGCAGTGACCCTCAGAAACTACTTTGAAATGTATTTTCATATTCAGTAAAATAAATCAGTAAAGACAGCATACCCAATAAAGAGAATGCCAATGACATTTTACGCATCTCCCATTTAAAATAGGAGGCATTGTACAATTCAATTCTGTTTACTATCACCAGCCCAGGAGAAATTTTCAGCCTGTGTATTTGTTATACTTTTCGTTGCAGAAAAGTACATGCTAAGACACATTTAGCTTTTCTGTATCTGTTGCATCCAAATATTCAGAGTCTTTCTGATTTTATGGCCAGAGTTGATTTCGTCAGCCTCCTGGGTCCCATGGTTTGCCCAAGATGCATATGCTGTCAGCTCCTTCACATTCAGGTGCAGGGAGGTGAGGGTGGGGAAAAGGTTACATTCAGTTACCTTTGTCCCTTTCAACACTTCTTTCCAAAAACTGTTTTTGGTCTCCCCACCACCAACTTAACTCCTTAACTCTTTTTTCTAATCCAGTGCCCATTATACCCTGATAGCTCTTGTTTCATGAAGATCTCAGTCGAGTCCTGTCTCAAACATTTACTAGCTGGGAAGCCTTGGACAAGCTACTTAACCACCGATAACTTAAGTTGCATTATTTCTAAAATGGGGAGATACTACCTCAATTCCATTAGGTGGTTTTAAGCATTAAATGACATAATGCATAGAAAGTTCTTAGCACAGTGTTGGACTCACGGAGCATGTTTAGAGATAATTAATACTAGGAGTCATAGTTTTAATGATGACAAGTATGGGCTTTGGAATGAGACTCTTCCATTCATTTTCCAGAATCTACCAGCTACTACCATTAAAGCTTTGAGCAATTTTCTCAATTCTCTGAACCTCACTTTCTTTATCTGTAAAAGAGGATAATAGTACAGTGAGCCCTACCATGAGAGGATGAGTGAGGTATAAAAACTCCAACACATAAAACAAAGAATTGCATTAATGAAATAACTGGGAAGAGTCTGCATAGTCTGCTGGCCAGAAGCTTGAAGAGTTCATCCCCACTATCCATATCCCTTCACCTCACTGATTTGGCGCCATCTGTAGGTAGGTGTCCACTGCAGCTTAAATATTAATGAGGGTAATTCTGCATCACGTAGTTAATTGAGACTTCCTACAATTTAGGTGGGTGGTGCAAACGGTTAAGCATTGGACTGCTGTTATTGTTAGGTGCTGTAGAGTGAGTACCATCTCACAGCAACCCTATGTACAAAAGAACGAAACACTGCCCAGTCCTGTTCCATCCTCATAATCATTGCTATGTTTCAGCCCATTCTTACAGCCACTGTGTCAATCCATCTCCTTGAGGATCTTCATCTTTCTCGATGACCGTCTACTTTACGACGGTATGTTCAATATTCTTTGTCAACACCATAATTCAAATGTACCAGTTCTTCTTCAGTCTTCTTTATTCATTGTCCAGCTTTTGCATGCATAGGAGGCAATTAAAAATACCATGGTTGGGTCAGGCGCACCTTAGTCTTCAAAGTGATTCTTTGCTTTTTAACACTTTAAAGGGTTCATTTGCAGAAGATTTTCCCAATGTAATATGTCATTTGATTTCTTGACTGCTACTTCCATGGACGTTGATTGTGGATTCAAGTAAAATGAAATCCTTGACAACGTCAATATTCTCTCCACTTATGATGTTGCTTATTGGTCCAGTTGTAAGGATTTCTGTTTTCTTTATGCTGAAGTGTAATCCATACTGAAGGCTGCAGACTTTGGTTTTCATCAGTGCGTGCTTCAAGTTCTCTTAACTTTCAGCAAACATGGTTGTGTCATCTGCATATTGCAGGTTGTTAATGAGTCTTCCTCCAGTCCTGATGCCCCATTCTTCTTCATATAGCCCACCTTCTCGGATTATTCATTCAGCATACAGATTGAATAGGTATGGTGAAAAGATACAACCCTGACAAACACCTTTCCTGATTTTAAACCACACAGTCTCTCCTTACTCTTTTTGAACAACTGCCTCTTGGTCTATGTACAGATTTCACATCAGTACATTTAAGTTGTCTGGAATTTCCATTCTTTGCAATGTTATCCATAATTTGTTATGATCCACACAGTTGAATGCATTTGCACAGTCAATAAAACATAGGCAAACATCTTTCTGGTATTCTGTGCTTTCAGCCAATATCTATCTGACGTAAGCAATGATATCCCTTGTTCTACATCCTTTTCTAAATCCGGCTTGCATTTCTGGCAGTTCCCTGTCAGTGTACTGCTGCAAGCCCCTCTGAATGACCTTCAGCAAATTTTTACTTAACTGTGATATTCATGATATTGTTTGATGATTTCCACCTTCTGTTGGATCACCTTTCTTTGGAATAGGCACAAATATGAATTTCTTCCATTGGGTTGGCCAGGTAGTTGTCTTCCGAATTTCTTGGCATAGACAAGTGAGTACTTCCAGCTTTGGATCTGTTTGTTGTATCATTTCAATTGGTATTCTGTCCATTCTTGGACACTTGTTTTCACCAATGTCTGCAGTGTAACTTGGACTTCTTCCTTCAGTACCATTGGTTCCTGATTATATGCTACCTCCTGAAATATTTGCATGCTGACCGGTTCTTCTTGGTAGAGTTACTCTGCGTATTCCTTCTGTCTTCTTTTGATGCCTCTTGCGTTGTCCAATATTTTCCCTGTAGAATCCTTCAATATTGCAACTCGAGGCTTGAATTTTTCTTCAGTTCTTTCAGCTTGAGAAACGACAACCATGTTCTTCCCTTTTGGTTTTCTAACTCCAGGTCTTTGCACATGTCATTATAAAACTTCACTTTCTCTTCCCAAGCTACCCTTTGAAATCTTCTGTTCAGCTTTTTTACTTCATCGTTTTTTCCATCTGTTTTAGCTACTCTATGTTCAAGAGCAGGTTTCAGAGTCTCATCTAAGATCCATTTTCATCTTTTCTTTCTTTCCTGTCTTTTTAATTACCTCTTTCTTTATGGATGATTCCTTGATGTCATTCCACAACTTTTCTAGTCTTTGGTCACTAGTGTGTTCAATACATCAAGTCTATTCTTGAGATGGTCTCTAAATTCAGGTGGGTTATGCTCAAGGTCATACTTTGGCTCTCTTGTGGACTTGTTTTACTTATCTTCAGCTTCAATTTGAACTTGCACATGAACAATTGATGGTCTGTTCTACAGTTGGCCCCTGGCCTTGTCCTGACTGATAATATTGAGCTTCTCCATCGTCTTTTTCCACAGATATAATTGATTTGATTCCTGTGTATAGTCACCATTTATGTTTTAAAAAAAAAGATATTTCCAATGAATAGGTCATTGGTTTTGCAAAATTCTATCATGCAATCTCCGATACCATTTCTGTCACCAAGGTCATATTTCCCAACTACTGATCCTTCTTCTTTGTTCCCAACTTTCACATTTCAGTCACCAGTAATTATCAATGCATTTCAATTGTATATTTGATCAATTTTAGACTACATAAGTTGGTAAAAATCTTCAATTTCTCTGTCTTTGGTGTTAGCAGTTGGTGCCTAAATTTGAACAATAGACATGTTAACTGGTCTTCCTTATAGGCGTATGGATATTATCCTATTACTGAGAGTGTTGATCTTCAGAATAGATCTTGAAATATTCTTTTTGACAATGAGTGTGACACCATTCCTCTTCAGTTTGTCATTCTCAGCAAAATAGACCATGTGATTGTCCAACTCAAAATGGCAAATACCAGTCCATTTCAAAACCCTGGTGGTGTAATGGTTAAGAACTATGACTGTTAACCAAAAGGTCGGCAGTTCGAATCCACTGGGCGCTCCTTGGAAACCCTATGAGGCAGTTCTACTCTGTCTTATAGGGTCACTATGAGTTGGAATCCACTCAGTCACAGTGGGTTTGGTGTTTTTTTTTTTTTTGTTTTGTTTTTTAATGCCTAGGATATCTATCTTCAAACATTCCATTTCATTTTTGAAAACTTCCAATTTCCCTAGATTCATACTTGGTACATTCCATGTTCCTATTATTAATGGATGTTTGCAGCTGTTTCTTTTCATTTTGAGTCATGCCACATCAGCAAATGAAGGTTCCAAAAGCTTGACTCCACTCACATCATTAAGGTTGACTCTATTTTGAGGAGGCAGTTCTTCCCCAGTTCTATTTTGAGTGCCTTCCTACCTGAGGGGCTCATCTTCTGGCCCTGTATCAGACAGTGTTCCGCTGCTGTTCATAAATTTTTCACTGGCCAATTTTTTTAGAAGTAGATCACCAGGTCTTTCTTCCTAGTCTTCCTTGGTCTGGAAGCTCTACTGAAACCTGTTCATCATGGGTGACCCTGCTGGTGTTTGAAATACCAGTGGTATCACCTCTAGTATCACAGCAAAATGCAAACCATCACAGTATGACAAAGCGACAGATGAGTGGTGGAGCTTGGACTACTAACTGAAAATTTGGTGGTTCAAACCCACCCAGCAGTGCCTTGGATGTAAGGCTTCGTGATCTGCTTCTGAAAGGTCACAGCCTTGAAAACCCTTATGGAGCATTTCTACTCAGCACACATAGGGTTGTCATGAGTCAGATTCAACTCTACAGCAGCTAACAACAACAACAAAAACAACAGGCTGTTTTGTCAGCTTGTCCTGAGGTTGGGCCAGTAGAATACTGAAGATGCAAGGACCATCCTCAACCTTCCTGATTCTCAGACATTTCACTGCCCAATGTTACCTCCACCTGCAGAAAATAAAAACTTGATCCAACCTCTTTTTGAAAATACACCTTGGGCAGAGGATGGGAGCCAATTTCCAATGACGTTATGTATGAAATTGTGTTACCGTGGGTTATTTTATCATGAGGTTTTATTGTATCTAGCTTTAAATATTTTGTGAAGTTAAATGAGATAATATATTAAAAATGCACTTAGCACAGTTCCTGGCCCATTCTTTTAAATCTTAAGAAATGTCTTCATTGCCAAAGATATGACAAATGCGTTGAAACAAAAGTCTTTGAGGTTGCCAGGAAAGTATAAAGAAGTAAACTGACATAAACCAGAATTGTATTTAATAAGCACTCCAAGCTGAAGAAAGAGTACTGCAATTCTGTAATATCAGAATTCATAAAATTTACCACCTAAAATAAATGTATCTGCAATTCATGAAGGGGATTTGAATTAAACACACATGATCAGCCCATAGATTTTTTTTTTTTTTTGCCTCACCACACTGACAGGATGGACACCTCTTTGACCCTCACAAACCCCTGTGGCAGAGCTTGTGTGACTTCTTGGTACTAACTTAAGGCTTGATATTTATTTTAATAGAATTTCACCGGAAAAGAAATGTGTGATTTTCCCCAGGTTCATATATCCTGAATGAGCCCTGACTGCCATAGAATGAGCAGCTGTTCTCGGAGCCAGCTGGGGCAGTGGGGAAGGTATCTTCCTTCATGGTCTGTAAAATCTGTCTTCACCAAAAGAAGGGACTGGTACTTTAGTGGTTTCCCATGTCATATTGTCGGTGCTCAAGACACAGCCATTGCAACATACTATTTAAATCATTCTTTGAATAGTAGTTTCAATTCCATTCCGTAACATATGTTATGTTCTATGCTAGGTTTTGGAGGCATAAGAGGAAAAGACACACGGTTGTTCCCTGATCCCAAGGAGTTCACATTCTTAACGAGAAATCAGACACATATGTACACAATGATAATACAAAACAGAGGACAAGTTATAGAGTAAAGAGCTTAGAATCTTGGACACCAGCAAGAACCTTCTGCAACATTCCAAATAAGAGGAGGAGGAAGGAGGGTTCTGGACAAGGATAGTGGTTAAAGAAATAGAGAGAAAGGGACAGTTAGAGGAAATATCTCAGAGTAGGGAGTACAGGGAAAGTGTATGACAAAGGACAGCCAAGAAACTCAGAAAACTAAAACTCTAAGAAAAGAATAGTTTTGAACCTTTCAGATCAAAGTAGTTGAATTTATCCCACTGCCAGACCAATTTCTAAAGCATCTGAGTTGTGATATTGCATTTTAACACCTTTTAAGCCATCTTAAAAGGTGATCAATTCTCTGATGCATTAAGAAACTTGCTACCGATATAATTATTTTTGTTTGTTTTCTTGTTTTGTTTTGTTTTTAATACTGTCTTATTTCTTTTCTTTTTGGTCCCAAAGTACTTTAGAAGTCAGAAGGAAGCTGTGAGTCATATGCTGCCTAGCTGGGAAGGCTGGAGGTGGGCGATGCCATTACGAGCTGATAGAAAATCAGGCTATAAGCCCTATTTGTTTTCCAGTGTCTCCGTGATGTGACGTTAGGAGATCATGGCTGCAGTTACGGAGAGACCTTTGTTCCAATGATGTTCATAGATACACTTTGTTAGGCAGTTACGTCGAATCTACCTGCTTTTCCCTCCCTCTCAGAGGACAGGCTACTTTTCAGCTGTGTGATTTCTCTCTCTGAGATAGGAGTGTGCTGACAGAGAATCTAGAATTCAGGTGTGACACACGGAATGTTAAATCTACCTGCAGTATTTGTGTACGAGAAAAAGGGCAAGATGAAGGGGAGCCTGGGGAAAATTTCAACCCTGCAAGACAGCATTTGCATTTCAGCTGGAGACTGAACCTGGTAGAGAAGAAAACGGGGGCATTCGAGGCTAGCAGGAATGCAGAGTTGGTTGTTGAATGATTTGTTGCTGTACGCTGTTGAGTTGGCCCCAACTCATGGTGACCCACGCGTAACAGAACAAAACACTGTCCAGTCCTATGCCATCCCCATGATCTGAACCATTGTCCAGATTGGACCATTGTCGTCCATATGGTTTTCATTGGCTGGTATTTGGAAGTAGGTTACCAAGCCTTTTTTCTTAGTCCAACTTTGTCTGTAAGCCCCACTGAAACCTGTTCTCCATCATAGCAACACGCAAACCTCGACTGACAAACTGGTGATGGCTGTAGATGAGGTGAAAGTGAACTGGCCAGGAACTGAACCTGAGTCTTCCTCATGTAAAAGAAAAATTCTACCACTGAACTGGCAATGCCCTCTGTTGGAGGAGTAAAAGAGCTCTTTTTTTTTTTTTTTCTGGGATGAAGCCTCAGTTTTTAGAATTGGTAGAGATGGTGGATTCATCGTTTTTGGGATTCCTGAAAAGTTCTGAAGGAGAAGGCATATGATGAGCATCAGTGATCCTGTCTGTGTAACTCTAAACTTTCTTTTCTTTTTTTTTAAATAATATTTTATTGTGTTTTAGATGAAAGTTTACACAGCAAATTGAGTCCCCTTTAACAGTTTTTCTGCAAATTTTCCATGCCACTGGTTACAATTTTTGCAGTGTGTTAGCGTTCTGATTATTTCAATTCTGTTCGTTCTGTTTCCGTTGATCTAGCTTCCCTCCCCCTCTTTGCCTTCTCATCTTTGCTTTTGGGTAAATGTTGGCCATTTGGTCTCATATAGTTAATTGTTTAAGGAAGCATATTACTCTTGGATGATACTGTTTATTTTATAAGCTATTATTTGGCTAAAAGGTGACCTACAAAATAGCTTCAGTTCGAAGTTCAATGGCTATCTTAGGGCAATAGTCTTGGGGGTTCCTTGAGTCTATATCGGTCTAGTAGGTCTTGCATTTTTTAGGAATTTGAGTTTTGTTCTACATTTTTCTCCCATTCTATCTGGGAACTTCTATTGTGTCCCTGGTCGGAATGGTCATAGCGGTAGCTGGGCACCATCTAATTCTTCTGGTCTCAGATTAGAAGAGGTTGTGATTCATGTGGGGGCTATTAGTCCTGCAGACTAGTTTCTTCTTTGAGCCTTTGATTTCTTTCATTATCTTTTTCTCCATATGAGTAGAGACCAATAGTGTTATCTTAGACGGCCACTTGCAAACTTTTAAGACCCTAGACGCTACTTATCAAACTAGGATATAGAACATTATCTTTGTGAACTATGTTATGCCAATTGACTAAGTTGTCCCCTGAGACTATGTGGGGTACATACCTTTTAACCCAGTCCACCAATCCTGCAAGTTTTTTGGATATGTCTAGGAAGCCTCTATAACTGTGCCCCCATCTAGTTTGTTATGTATATGGATATATATGTAGCACACACAAATGTGTGTATGCATATACCTTCAGATACACCTATACAGGCATGTGCGTTTCCTTGCATATGCTTTCCTATACACATATACGCATCCATATTTACCTAAGTAACCACACACATACTTTGTAGTTGTTTTTACTGTTGATGCAAAATTGTATATGTTGTATCTTTTACCAAAATTGTCCTTTTTTCTCACGTACTTCTTAGTATCTATATTTACCTTAATCCAGTTATACTGACTTCACCTTTATTTGGGATTTCTTTTCCTATCATCAAAAGTAACAGGTGTTTAATATCTCGAAAGTGATTCTCCCTCCCTCTCCCTTTCATCCCTGGTAACCATCAAAGAACTTTACTTTCTGTGTGTATAGCTATTTTTGACTTTTCATAGCAGTGGAACCATACAATGTTTGTCTTTTTGTGATTGACTTATTTTACTCAGCATACTGTCCTCCATATTCATCCATGTTATTAGATGTTTCATGGATTCCTTATTATTCTTAATAGACGTATAGTATTCCATTGTATGTATGTACCATAATTTGTTTATCTATTCATCCATCGATGGGCACTTAGGTTGTTTCCATACCCTACGCTTTCTGAGCTTCAGTTTATTTATCTGTGAGTTGAGAATAAAACTTGCAAGGTTGTTATAAAGATGAAATGAAATAACATGGGATGTTTCTAGCCTAGTTTCAGGTATTAACCCAGGGCCTGACCCTCAAAGATGTCAGTTTCCTTCCATACCTCTACTTTCCCCTCTGTGAATGCCTGGAGCATGAAGGATGGCTGGTCTGTCACAATACAAACAGACTCCATGATGAAACCCCACTGCAGTGCTTCTCACATTTTACTGTGTACACAACTCCCCGAGGATCTTGTTAAAATGCAGATTTTTACTTGGTAGGTCTGGAGTGGGGCCTGAGATCCTGCATTTTTAACCAGCTCCCAGGTGATATGGATGTTGCTGGTCCATGGACCACACTTCAGTAGTAAGACCTACAGTACCATGGGGACAGGAAAGGTGAAATGGAAAAAAAACCTCTGCTGCAGACTTTGGCCTTGCAATGGAAGACAGGTAGTTTAAGAGCCAGTGTCCAAAGACTATATCCAGCTAATCCAAGTGTGGACTGTACAAATGCCTGTATCAAGGGGAATTCCATCCCATCTATGGGACATGTGTGTGGGTGATACCTGTCTTCAGGTCATCTTGAAGCAGGAGGATCTGTGTCATCATTGGGTCATTCCCATATGTAAACCTTTGATTCCCAGTTGTCTTTGCATTAAAGTCCAAGTTCCTCAGCGTAACAAACATGTCCTTTATGATCTTGCTTCTAGCTTCTCCGTACACCTTCTCTTTGTGCATTACTTTCATTTTTATGCAATGCCATGCCTTTGAACATGCTGATTCTTCTGCCTGGCGTGCTCTTTGCTCTTTACTGCCTTGCCTGCCTGACAAACTCCTATTCACCTTTCAAAATCCTGTTTGTAATCAGATTCTCTGTGAAACTGTTTGACAACCTTGTCTGTGAAACATTCATACCTTGTGTACATTTAAATCACTGGACATATTTTTGAGTATTGAAACCACATCTTGGTCCCTGTAACACGTAAAGTTCTTGAGAACTAAGTCTTTGTTTTAATTGTCTCTGTTTTCCTGGGGCCTAGACAGTGCTGGGCCATAGCAGGCACTGAGTAAATTCTAGATGAACTTAACTTTAGAGTGGATGGGAGAAATAGAAGAGAGGCAATTACAGCCTGCCCTGGTAAAGGAACTGTGAACACAAGGAGCATTAACCAAGAAATCTTGGGAGAAGATCAGGGAGGGCCCCCTCTGAAAGAGTGCTAGGCAGAATAAATGTGCATGCAGACTGTGAGTTGGGGAGAAGGGATCCCAGTCTTGAGGATTAATCTATTACTGGGTAGAGAAGAGAGAGATGCTTTGTGATTTTCTGAAGCACCTGTCCTAGGTACTATTGCTGAGGCCACTTTAACCCTTCAGATTCTTCTCAGAGATCAGCTCCCCGTTTTCTCCCCCAGGCCTTACCTCCATTTATTAAAACATCTTAAATAATTAAGGCCAGTATTGAATTCCTGAGATCCTGCTTGTTGGGGGCAGGAAGAACTAAACTTTAGTTTCACTCAATTATGGAGAATCTCCATTAAAAAGGAAAGGGGAAGACTCTGCCTGGCCTCCTGTATGAATTCTACCCTTATGAGTCCAGGGCTTCCTTCCTCAGATCCTGCCTCCTTTGGGCCTTTCCCCAAGACTGGTTTTCCAAATGTACAAACTCAATCTCTCTGTTCCTGAGTTCATAGCTGAAAAAATATTGATAGCTTCTTATACATAAGGACCTACATATAGAGCTTTACAAACACTAGTTTGTTTAAGCAGTTCGTACTAACAATTGATAGAAAGGGCAGTGCTGATGAGGTAAGAAAATGGAGTTGAGACATGAATCCAGGCTTTGCCATTTACAAGTCATGATATTTTGGGTACTTCACATCTCTGAGCCCCATATTTCTTAGTTATAAAATAGAATAGCAATACCTACCTTAAGGATTAAGGTGGGTAAGGATTAAATGAAATACTATTTTATTCTGTTGTCTCTATTTTTTCTTTTTTTAGTGATAGTCATGTCAATCTAGTGTCTTAAACTTTATTAAAAATCAACCACTTGGGAAAAAACAATTGCTTTCCCTATCCTCCACTTAGTTCCATTTCTGGCTAACTTAATATCTTGGCATTGGGGAAGAAGTTGTAAATATCAATGCAAAAGAAGAAAACACGCCAGTATAGACCTAAAAGTTATAAATAGAATCTAAAAACCAACGCCTCAATATAGACATCAAGCATGATATTTATAATAAACAAACATTTACTAAAAAGAGATCCACACCTTGGTGGAGAAATTGGCCAAAGTGGATGTCAAATAGCAATCCATAGGAAAAATGTGAAATCTATACATCAAAATAAAAAATTAGAAAACTTAGTAATAATGAGTTGCTCATTTATACATTCGTCTTTTATTCTTTAAAATAACATTTATCGTTACATTTTCAATGTCAATCAATATGCTAGGCACAAGGTATAGAGAAATGAACAAAGCATAGCCCATACCCTCGAGCGAGCACCTTACCAATGTGGTAGGCAGACAGATACACACACAATGTTAACATTAGATTTGTTGACTCCAACCCCTTATATTAAACGTTTTATATAGTTTTATTAATTCTAAAAAATATTACCAGATTTATAAAATGCCCTTGGTGTAAAATCATGGCATCTGCATATAATCGAGATCCACAGAATTTTATGTAAAATCCTTGGGGACATATATGTATTAGAATTTAGAATGCTAATATGTTGGATATTCCATAACACCCTCAGCAGGGTCTGGAGAAGAAAGCTCTAATCAAACATGTTAATATATCTGCAGCAGTATAAATATTCACACTAATTGGCTTTACGTTGACTCAGATAAGCTTTTGTGTCAAGTGAATGTTGCAAAACTTTCAGTTTTCACAATATTTCGGATTTTGGAATTTCAGACAAGGTTTGTAGATCTATGATACTTTTTTCTGTTTAATATGTATTAATTTTATTTCTTTGTTTGCCTTATTACACAAGCCAATCCTACTTAAATAATGTTAAATAATAGGGTAAATGGGCAAACTTTATCTCTAATTTAGAGATAAGCCTAAATTAGGGTGCCCACTAATGAAGAGTCATTCAGTTTGGAGTTTAAAATAGGAGGATTTGTCATTAAAAAAAGCATTATTTTATTCTAACTAGAAAAATAAAAATGTTATTAAATTTCATCAAATGCATTTAGGAAATGTTGAAATAATCATCTATTTTTGCCTGTTTTATTATTAGCTTACTGATAAACTTCTATTGCATCATTCAGTTTCTTTGTATTGAAACTTGGGTTATTGAATTTACTATTAAACTCTATTTTGAAGTAGTTAATTTAAATTTTTGAATCTACGTTCATAATTTAGATTTTATTTTTGTTTTCTTTGTTGCATACTGTTTTATCAGCATTGGAGATCAGGAATGGATTGGTTAATGTCCCTTCTTCTACTCTCCAAAACATATTATGATGAATATATTTATGAATTTCTTGAATGCTTGAACTATATCTGATCACTAAGGAGCTAATGTCTTTTGAACAGACAGTTCTTAAAGAGTTTTTTTATTACTCTTTCTCAGTTATTGGTCCATTCTTATTTTCTCTTTCTTCTGTAACTTTCAAACTTGATTATTTTTTATTAGATTGAGAAGATTAGAAGTTAAAGGAGGGTTTTTTTGTTTGTTTGTTTGCTTGTTTTAAACATGCCCAGCTTTGAATGCATATGTGTTTGCACTGCAGAATTTATGAGGCTTTTCATTTGCTCTTTTAACTTTTTTTTTTTAACTTGGGACTTCATTATAAAAGAGATTTGATTTGGGCCCAAATGTTCCTCAATTTATCTTTCACTGTGTTACCTTTGAAACTGTGTTTTTAAGAATAGCTATCTTCCCAGAAAATCACAGCTTGGCTGAACATAAGAAATCAGCTGAGACTGATTTTACAAGTGGGAAAAAACTGAGGCTTCAGCTAGTAATGTAATTTAGACAAGTTACAGAGCCAGAAAAAAAGTCAAGGTTAACCCAGGTAATAGAATGCCTTTTTAAAATAAGCACAGTGATTGAACATCAAGTATGTACTGACTTCAGAACTACTGCCTACTTCTGAGAGGGCAGTGGTGGTTCAGTGGTAGAAGCCTCAACTTCCATGTGGGAGACCTGGGTTCGATTCCCAGCTAATACATCTCAAGTACAGCCACTATTCAACTGTCAGTGGAGGCTTTCATGTTGCTGTGATTCTGAACAGGTTTTAATGGTGCTTCCAGCCTCAGACAGACTAGGAAGAAAGGCCTGGCAACCTATGCCCAAAAATCAGCCAGTGAAAGCCCTATAAATCACAATGGTTCCATCTCATTGTAAGTAGGGCCTCCGTGAGTTGCAGGCTAACTTGGTGGGAATTAACAACAACAACCTACTCCTGATTCCCGTGTCTGATGTTCCTCTACTACATGTGGGATGGTATGCAGCATATCATGGTACCCAGCAGGCTAATGGATATGGCTGCCAGCCTCTCAGCTCTAGTCTCCAGGGGCATGCTATTGAATCAATAAAGTTTTTAGACACAGGCAGTCTGTAGAAGGAAAGTCAGGAGCAAGTCTCGGGCACTGTCAATGACTCTTAATTCTTCCTTCAGTTTACATCTGTACGTACTCATTATGAAACATTGTTCAAAACCCGGTAGAGGGTGTTACTTATTAATTTTATTATTCATAGAAAAATTACCAAAATAGTAAACAGTAAAGCTTTGACTTTAAGAAGTGAGAACTGCATTATGCATAGAGACAGGTCAATCTCATTCATTTTGAAGGTGGCTGTTTTTGTTACAATGGATGTATGCTCAATTCTTGCCATAGCTTGGAATAACCATGAAGTCATGTCACGACCGAAGCAAGTGTGGGTTCTGATAATCATCCTTGTCTATGTCAATAAACCTGACAAGGGACACAGTTTACTGTATGAACACCCAGGTATTGAAAACCATTCAACAACAAGATACTCTGATTCTTTCTCTAAGAGGTGGACTTAATGAAACTTCTATTATTTTCATAGCCTGATTAAAGAAGTTTTATTTGGAAAGAGTAAAAGAAGTTCTGTTTTTAAAATTTTCTGTGCCGTGTAAGTCGCTGTGCCTGTTCCTTCATGCATAATGGATATACACAAAACATTTAAATTCACAATGTTAAAGAACAAGAATGCCAACAAGAGAGGTGTTGATCTCCTGTCTCAGGGGTCTGGGGTGGGCACAGTCAGGTAGGCCGAGGCTTGGAAGGGCAGAGTGATTATCTGAAGGATACAAGAGAAAAGAACTGGTGAGTGAATGGAAGCCTTCCCCTGGGAAACTCTGGGGCTTAAATTTTTTTTAAGTTAAATCTGCCATTAGTTCTAATGGTTGAGCCCAGGGCATGAAGTGGGGGACAAAGCCAGTGAGATCAGAATGTACATAAACATTAAGCAGAGTAATAAATAAATAAATTATTAAATAAGTAAATAAGATACACAAAATCAAAATGTAAGGTGGGAGACAGGTATTAAATGAAATAATGAATATTAAGCACTTAGCACAGCCCATGACATATAGTGCTCAGTAAATGTTGGTAATTATTAGAAAACAGACTTATGAGTACATGTATTCCTTAAAACTTAAATATTTGTTATGCCTTCCTCCTTTCTATCAGCAAATCCTGTCAGCTATACTTTCCAAGTGTTTTTCAAGTCTGATCAATTCTCACTGCTTCCAGAACTCTTTTACTCTACTTTTCTTGCAGATCTTAGAGAAGCCAAACTAGCTCCTACCCCAGACCCTTTGCACACTTGTGCTGTCCTTTGTTGCAAGCATTCTTCTAACATATCATCACTTGACTCAGTCTCTTATTTTATTCAAGTTTTTATTAAAAATAGAAATTTCTTAGAAAAGATTATTGACTGCCCATTCTAGAATTCTATCTTCTCTATATTCTCTGCCCCCTCACTGAACATATCTTTTTGACCTAAAAAGCACGTACCTTTTCAACCTGAAATTTTATTATACATTTATTTATTTTCTAGCTTGTGGTCTGTCTCTCTTATTGACTATAACCTCCATGGGGGCTGGGACTATCTTATTCACTACTGCATCCCCCAGGGACTAGAACAGTGGCTGGCATGTAGTAAGTGCTCAACAATCATTTTTGAATGAATTAAAGAGCAATCTTTTTAACGATATATGTATGTATTTAGAATAGCACATTGAATACAACAATGAAATAGTGGACGAGAATGTTGGAAGGAAGAGGCAATAGATGTCGACAAAAAGTAAACCAATGAGAGAGTTTTCCAGAATTTGTTTCATAGTTGTGTTTTGTACAGTTGCTAGATGCCTCATAGTCCTGACTCTCAATATTTATCAACAACCTACTGTGTGCCAAGAATTTTCAAATACCTGATTTGATAGGTAGATAGATGATAGATAGATAGATAGATAGGTAGCTCTAAATCCAGATCTACTCTGAGGGATTGATATTATTCTCCCTCTATAAATCACATAGGGAGACAAGAGTTCAGAGAGGCGCAATTACTCACGATCACTCATATAATGAACGGAGCCACAATACTTAAATAAGGGTATATAGAATATCAAATCTCAGGTTATCCCACGTCTACATACACATTTTGAAAGGTTTAAGTCCTGGCTCTATTGCTTTCTAGCTGTGTGACGTTATTCAAATTAGTTGACCCCTCTGATTTTGTTTCTTCATTTATAAGATGAAAGAAAGCAGATTTAAAGGACTTAATGTGAAACGCTGAGTAACTAGGTTAGACATGTCTACCACTAAAGCCGTTGCTGTTGAATCGATTCCGATTCACAGTGACCCTATAGGACAGAATAGAACTGTCCCATAAGGTTTCCAAAGCTGTAATCTTTACGGAAGTCGATTCCCACATCTTTCACCCTCGGAGTAGCTGGTAGGTTTGAACTGCTGACCCTTTGGTTAGCAGCCAAGTGCTTAACCACTGTGCCACCTGCAATGGGAGAAAATGGAGGCAATACAGAATGAGAAGTAGAGGAGAGAGATGAAATTCTCGATTTAATTTGAGCCCCTGCATCCAATTATTTTGGAAGCCAACCCCATCCCTTTCTTTTCCACCATTTGGTTATAAGACCCAAACCAAATCCATTGCTGTTGAGTCAATTCTGAGTCATAGTGACCCTGTAGGGAGTTATAAATTCCCTATCTAACTTAAATTAGCAGGGTAGCTGTCACTTACAATTGAAAGTCACATGGCTAACACAGAGCTCCACATCCACCTCCTTGTATCCTCCTTGATGCAGTTCTTACAACACAGGGAGCCCTTTTTCCTGGTTCAGTCCATATACATTTACCAAGAGTCTACTTCATACTATGGTCCAGGAGTGAAATTTGAAAAAGACGGAGTTTCTGTCCCCAAGGATTTCCAACACTAATCAGAAAGCAGACATGTAAAAGAAATGTATGCATATTACATATGTGCCAAGTGCTATGGGAGACCAGAAAAAGAAATTATATTTGAAGTCTGGAGTCCTTTTGATATCACAGACCCTTTTGACATCTGTCAAAGATTTAGATAATATACCGGGGGGTGGGGAGACATCTTAGACCCACAAATACAATGAAAATATAACATACCTTCCAATGACACTTTCCTGTGAGTTTCTACTCCACGACAGCACTCTTAGCCTTTTGGGGAGTCATAGACATCTTGGAGAAGCTAGTATGGTCCTTTTCACAGAAAAATGTGCACACACAGAATTTCGCATACAGTGCCATGAGTTCCATGACCACTGATTGAAAATCCTTGCTATGCACAAAGAACCACTGACTCCTTCAGTTGGCCTCTCCTTGGAGTTAGGCTTCCTCTGAACCCACCTACAGGCAGGTACTAAGTGTTTTCTGTGAACATACCCATGGCACATATGGAGGGTGACTCATTAAACAGCTTTACAGAAATGATTTATTGTCTCGACTCTAATGTTCCATATTTATAACTCACTAGATGAAGCGCTCATGAGAAAAAGAAGTTATTCAGCCTAGCCTGTATTTCCAAGAGTGAGCTATTCTCCAGGAAGCCAGAATGTAGCTCAGAAGTCTCTCTCAAATACACTTGAGTTATGCAGCCCGTATGTAGGGCATTGTGCATTTCCTCTCCACTGCTGCACAAGACGCTCCCTAGTCATAGTTATTGAATTAATCAATCACATTTTATTTTTATTGTGCCATTCTGGAAAATTCACTCATACCCCTTTCCAGTAATACCGAAAAAAAAATAATCCATACCACTCAATTAAGAATAAAACATATGTCTTCTTGATGATGCCTGAGCGGTGGTGGTTCCAGTGGCTGTTGGCTCTTAAAGTTACTCAACATTAGCAAAGATAGACTACCAGAGTAATACCTGCAAGCAGATAAGTTTCATTACAACCACTAGAAAAAAAAAAAAAAAAGAAAACATTTAAAAAGTAAGGAGTCTCAGATGCCCCAGAGTCTACAGCCAGAAGCAATAATAATAACATGCATTTATTGAGCACTTTCCCTTATAAGAGTTCAAAGAGCTGCACCATGAACATTTAATTCACCCCCACCACAGCCTTCTGATTTATAACTTCTCTAGGGCGCAGGACTTGAGTAAGGAAGATTACTCAGGCTTTCAGCCATGGCTGAGGAGGTACATTTCCTGGCATTAGAAGAGAAAATCTAGAATTGGGAGTGGGTGTTCATTGCTGGGAGTTCCTGGGTTTTACAAACAGTTCATGTGCTCAGCTGTTAACTGAAAATTGGAGGTTCAAGTCTACCCAGAGGCACCTGGGAGAAAGGCCTGGGATCTAGTTTTGAAAAAACCAGCCATTGGAAAACCTACCGAGCATAGTTCTACTCTGACACACTTGGAATCGCTGTGAATTAAAATTGATTTGAGGGCAACTGGCTTTGGTTGGTTGTTGGCATAGAATGAAGGCACAAAGTCAAGTTGGGCATGCACCCAGAAGAGGTCAGCTCAGTAAGAAGTCTCCTGGGATGCGTCACTGTGAATATGCCAGGACTCAGTATGACATTCTCAGCCTTATAGCTTCATAAACGCCATCTTGTGAGTGGCCCAGCGTTGACATAACTCAGGAGTTTGACCCTACAGGGTTGTGATACAAGACAGGAGTTCAAAATAAACCAGAGTACCTGTCAATGTATTCACTTAAACCTCAAACATATTCCTCTCAATAACTAAATGCCATTGTTATCTCACTAAGGCATATGCCTGTCTTCCCAGGATCAAAAGAACTCAGAAATTGAAGTACTGGTTGTTTGATGAACAAGGGATTAAAGTAAAGGAGAGGTTTTTTTGTTTTGTTTTGTTTTTCCTGTTCCTTGAATGCATTTATGGGCAATCTTTCTCTCTTTTCTGTTTTCCTCCTTTCTACCTCCCTTCCTCTTTCTTTCTCATATCTATAAGTCTTTTGACCTGCTGTTTTCTGTGCTTATATAACACTATCTATTCCAGACCTACGTGTGCACATACATGTACGTATTTGTGTGCATGCATGCATGAACACACACACACATATACAAACACACTCTTTACCTGGCCAACTCCTACCTTTCTTTACATGTCAACTTTCCCATGAAATGTTCTCCAAGGACCCCATACCAGGCTAAGTTCTATTATATTCTCCCACAGCACCACATACTTCTTATAGTGCTAATCATGAGGCATTATAGTTAACTTACATTTTTCGTGAGACCCTAAGTTCCAAGTGGGCAGGAATGGGTAGACTTTTGTTCACCATTTTATCCACAGGACCCACCAAGGTGTCTAACATATCTAGCACATATTGAGCTCTTAACAGCAACAATAAAAATGACATACAACCTTTATTGGGCATTAAAATGTGCCAGGCATTGTGCTAAGCAGTTTGCATTTAATCTTCTTAACTTGCATTTATGTACCATTGTCACCATTTTCAGAAAAGGATACTAAAAGCGGGTAAGTCACCGTCTTAGTTTGGATCCCCCAGAAATAGACCCTTAAAATAAAATTCAAATGCAATTCATCTATTTAGGAGGTGACCCCAGGAAATATCCATGAAGGAGTAGGAAAGTGAGTCAGGGTAAGGAAAGCAACTAATAAAGGATGCATTAGCCAGCCAACTCCCACTATGGGCAACTATAATCCCACAGGGAAAATTCTAACAGTCATTGTAGGAAGCATACCTGAGAGTTATCCCATTAGAGGAGCGAGGGAGTTGAATAGATGTATTTATATACCCTTTCCCATCAGTCATTAGTTGAGGGATGCTGTGGGTAAGTGAGTGGGTGGGCATTACTCTATGCTCATCCATCAGAGAAAGCCCTCAGGCAGTTGGAAGGCAGATGTGTGGTCGTTGTTGTTGTTGTTAGGTACCATGGAGTCGATTCCGACTCATAGTGACCTTATATACAACAGTAGAAAATGCTGCCTGGTCTTGCGCCATCCTCACAATCGTTGCTATGTTTGAGCCCATTGTTGCAGCCACTGTGTCAATCCATCTCGTTGAGGGTCTTCTTCCTTTTCACCAACCCTCTGCTTTACCAAGCATGATGTCCTTCTCCAGGGACTGGTCCCTCCTGATAATTTGTCCAGAGTAAGTGAGACGACATCTTCTCATCTTCACTTCTAAGGCAGATACATTGCACTGCAACGGGATGACCAGAGTGAATATGGGCAGACAACGGCTTCCAGAGTGATATACCCAAAGTTCCATGGTTAGGGACCATGATGATATGCAAATCCAAGTCTGTTTGGCTCCAGAGCACATGTTTTTAATGATTATTTTCGTATCCATTTGTTAAAGAAGGAAAAATAGACAAATCGAAGAAAGGAAGATTATCAAAAATTTGTCATTACGACTAAAACAAGGCCCAACGAAGCAACATCTCTGTCCCCAAAGACAGAATACTACTCTCACAACCAGAATGTTCATGCTTTCTGGATTCGGTGTGTCTCCCCTTGAGGACTGCTGCACCTGTCAGCTTTCTTTTTCGTCATTCTTCCCATGGTAAGGGACCATTCCACTTTGGATCTCTATATTCTTTCTTAAGATATGATACTACACTGACATGGTTACAGTCAAGTTTTGACCTATCTAGGGAGCCATGCTGTTTCTATGGTGTTTCTATATATCAGCTGTGGACATTATGCATTGATTTTCTTGGTAAAGAGCTCAGATTACTGAGGGCACCGTTTCCGGTTACAGAAATCCCTGTATCCTGCCAATGAATTTTTTTCTCCTTTACTCTGTTCCTCCGTACATACACATCATCTAGTCCATGTAGTTTCCAAAACAAGTTTGTAGCCCCAAATTTTGTCAATATACTTTATTAGTTAGGTAGCAGTGCACTTCTCTTAATACAGTAACTGTGTTTTGAGAAGAGTCATTTGTTAATTCACTTCTTGTCCATCAAATCCTTTTTTAAAGCAAATAATCATCTCCTGCAGGTTATAGTCTGACCACACCATTTAGCCAATGCTTGTACGCTACCTGCACATTTGTTTTTTTGTTTATTTGTGAAATAAAGCCTCACCTTCAGTTCAACAAATATTTATTGAGCACCTACTCTGTGCCAGCGGCGGTGGTTGTGATGAAAAGATGAATAAGGCATGTTCCCTATCCTTAAATTGTAATGGCAGAGATAGATAAGAAAAATACAATGTCAGTACCATATGATTCATGGTATCATAGAGTGAAGCATAAAGGATATAAAAGAAGCATGTATAAGATAAAACAGATAGCCAAAGGAAGGGCAGGGAAATCAGATTACACAGAGGAGATGGTATTTGTGGTAATAGGTTGAGAAACAATCCAACTTATGCAAAGGTTCTAAGGTGTGAGCACACACATTTCATTCAGGTAACAGTAAATGGTGACATGATCAGAGAGGAGGCTGGAAGGTGGGTGTCCATTTGCTCACACTCTCCCCTCCCCAAATTCATCTGCTCAGCTCTGTATCATAGGAGGCCTACCTACTTTTGTAACTTCTTATAATTCCTCACTCAGGTGCTTGGTGGGTTAAACATGGACTTTTTTCCCATTTAAGGAATCTGAACTTCATTCTACAGGCCAGTGATATTTCAAACTGTGGTCCATAGACTTGATGGATTAGGAACCAGGAAATGAAACAAGGAGCAGGGAAGCAAGGAGCAAACAAGTGCTGCTTAGTCCTCCACCTCTGCCTCTGCCTAAGCAGCTGTGCTTACTGCAGCTTTAAAGTGAGACTTGAGAGGCAGAATTTGACAAACAAAGAGTACTGGAGGGAAGGAAGCAAGGACACAACGAAAAAGATCATGGTAATTTGGCATCATGGAGTTTGACAAGTCTTTTATAGAGGAGTGAAATGATCTTCTCTGTGGTTTAGAAAGAGCCTTCTGCATAAGGATAGACGTTTAAATGGAAGGTGTGAAACTGAGGAAGGGAGACCAGTGAGGAGGCTATTGAAATACTTCAGGTAAGAGATAGTGAGGCCTGATCTAGGACTGTATTTGTGGTTATGGAGAGGAAGGGGTGGAATCCAAAAATAATGAAGGCATACAGTTAGCAGGATTTAGTGAGCACTAGATGCATGAAAATACAGTAACAGAAGTGCATAGAGTCGTTGTAAAAGTCAAATGTTATGAAATGTGTTTTAAACTGCATGGAATCCTGTTGCATCTGAGTCAGTTCTGATTAATAGTGACCCTGTAAGATAGGGTAGAATTGCCCATAGGGTTCCCAAGGAGCAGCTGATGGATTTGAGGTGCTGACCTTTTGGTTAGCTGCTGTAGCCCTTAACCACTGTGCCACCCAAAAAAAAAAAACCAAACCTGTTGCCATTGAATTTATTCCAACTCATAGCAACCCTCTAGGACAGAGCAAAACTGCCCCGTAGGGTTTCCAAGGAGCACCTGGTATATTCAAACTGCTGACTTTTTGGTTAGCAGCCAAACTCTTAACCACTGTGCCACCAGGGTTATTAATTGTGTTATTTTGACTAGATCACAGCTCTCTTTATTCCTAGTCAGGGTTCCTTCCACAAGCTCTTCCCATGATTCATTGTAAATTGAGCTTTTCGCTACTTGGATTTGCTGAAAGCAATAGAGAACGCCATTTGGCTACTTCCTCTCTAGGGAATGTTGGTATTTAAATATCCAGGGGATTATTTAGAACTCCCAGTTCCATCATGAAAAATTTAAAATTGGATCTCATGTTAATCTCTAAAGCAAGCTCTCCTTTGCCTCCAGGATGAGCAAATATTTGAACTTAGAAAGAGAATCTTTTCTACAACCTACAACAAGGCTTTAACCAAATTTTTCCCAGTGGCAGTAGATCCTGATATCCTGAAAGAGTATGTAGCAATCTTGGCTTATATTCTGTGTTATTAATAATGAGGAAGATGATGAAGACGAAGATGACGATGATGATGACTGATAATCATGACATTTACTGTATTTTAGTACCTACTATGTGCCAGGAAATACGCTAGGTACTTTCTATATATTAATTGTCTTATTTCAGCCTTATAATAATGCTCAGTGTTATCACAGTTTTAGAATTCAGGAAACAGAATCAAAAATTTTAAGTAACTTATCTGAAGTACCTGCACAGTAATAAAAATAACAGAGATTTAATCCCAGCCCAGTTGCCTTGGCTCCAAACCTCATAGTCGCTCTTCCTAGGCTGAAGTTTCAGGTACCCAGAGTCCTCCTGCTCTTCACTCCCCAATCTCACCAAGTGAGGCAACAGCCTTATCTCTAGGCAGAAATTTTACCTGAATACTCTTGCCTCCTCCACAGTAGAGTGGATTTTCCTGATTGGGGCTGTCAGTACATTGAGCAAGTCTCCTTAAACAGAGGAAGTAATGAGGCTTTACACAAGACAAACAGAATGGCATTGTCTGTCACTCTCAGAAATGTGGGCTTAATGTGTCAGGCTAGGCTAATTGGACTGGTAGGAGGAGGGGACATCCTTGCGGCTTTATGCAAATGTACACCTTAGAAGGAGAGAAATCTGGTGAGAGATCAAAGAAGGCACACAAACTGTTTGACTGAGAACTGCCATAATTATATCTAAGGCTGGAAGGGATTAATGTAGAACCAAGCTGAGTTTTCTCAGAAAGTTTTCAATTCTCTGACTCTACTGTGAAGAGGTATACACCCCACCAGGGTGCTCCAGTTCCCTTTTCCAGCCCTTTCCTCTCAACTGCTTAAGAGTGAAGACTCTGAGTTCAGACTGCCCGGACTTATGTTCCTGCTCAGCTATTCACCTACTACGTGACCTTCAACGAACTTTTTTAACTTCTTTAAACTTCAGTTTTTTCATCTATACAATGGAGATAATAAGAGCACCTTTGACGTGAGGTTTCAAATGGGTAACATTCGATAGTATATGGAAAGTACTTGGCTTAATACCAAACACCAAATGAAAGCTCAGTACTAATTTCTTCACCATCATCATCATCCATGTATATTTTAGATGATGCAACAGCAGCAGATGTAACAGAGAATGCTTAGATTCGGAGTTCTATTTTCAAATCCCTTCTACATGAGTTCCCTGAGTCTCCATTTCCACACTTATAAAATTAGCGTAATCCTAGTTACTTCACTGTGTTCCTGTTATTATTAAGTAATACAGTATGTATAAGGAAGTTAGCACATTACTAATATTTAAAAAGTAGAAGCTATTATTCTGCTGAGGATATGGAGACCAAGAAAGCAAAGGAGGGATGAGTCATGGAGATAGTTTTATTGACTTTTTTTTTTTCCTTTTTCTAGGAATATCTTAGATTTGCTGCTTAAGTCTTCTGAATCCCAGCTTCTTCTTTTGCAAAATAGAGACAATAATAACTTGCAAATACATATGTATTTTGTGATATAGATATAGATATTAGATTTAGATAGAATTTGTATAGACAGAAGTGTATGCATAGACAGAGACATAGATACGTAGACGTATAGACGTAGACATAAACCTGATGAAGTGACTAAAATAGTGCCTGAGGGTACAGAGAAGCTACTAGATAGATCTTAGGGTTGTTTTTTTTTTCCTTCCCTCGCTTATTATTTCTTCCTTCCCTTTCCACTCATCTTTTCATGAGCAAATTTCTGGCCCTGCATTCCTCTTTGTTCGCATTAGATTAACCAGACTCTAAAATCCGCGGTTATAGGATAATATCTGGTTCATTTTGTGTCCTGCAAAATGCCTACCACAGTTCCTGGCACATAGAAGATGTTCCCTAGATATGTATCTTGTTTGTAAGTGGGGAGATAATTCATACTTAGCAACTGAGGCAGTGAGAGAGAAGGCTATGAAGAAGATTGTGAAAATGATTTCCTGAGTTGAGTATAAGTAACAAGTGCATTATCAGTGGAGATAACAGTCATAAGATACACGCTAAAAGGAGGGGATTGACATACTGATCACCAACAGTATTTCAGACTTTGGGCTAGCCATTTTGACATACAAATATGTAGTCAACTAATCCACTTTGTGACCTAAGTTATGGCATTTTCCTTTCCTTGTAATGTTAGCCATACTGCTGCAATAGTCCAAACAGCTTTGTACAACTTCTTTGATACATTTTATATATATATATATATATATATATATGCCATATATGCCATCTAGTGTACAGAGATGGTTGATTATACAAAAGAAAGGAGGTCCCTAATCCTACCAGGTTATAATCCAGCAGGGTCTTTTGCAGGGTCTTCAAAAATATGATGGCTACATAGGGATTAAAAGAAGAATGATTTAAGTAAGAACACGTGTAATTTTGAGAATAAAGTCCAATTTAGGCCCTGAACTAAATAAAAGAATAATTTACTTCCTCTCACCTTGAATGTGGTTGTGAAGAGGGAATGTTTATTGATAAAGGGTTTTGGAAAATCATATGGAGGGATGATGAGGAGGCTGTAGGTTATTAAGTCCATTTCTTTGTGGCCCCATACCCCACACCACTCCCTTCCAGGAGGTAGATAAGGATATTTTTGCTTTTCCTCCTCAAAATGGCCTTGAATTTCTCATAAGTGCTATGAAAATATTATAGAGCCAAGGAGATTTCACGAAAACAACACTTAGAAAACAGTAGGCTTAGGATTTGAACCCAGGCACTTTGGCTCGAAAAACCAGGTCGTTACTCCTTTTTTGTTACAGAATTCATCCATTTACCCAAACATTCATCCTACTTTATTGAGAACTACAGCAGGCCAAGTACTGTGACGGGCAAAGGAAATACAGGCATTTACAGAAATACTCCCTATCCTCAAGTTACTTAGAGTCTTAGAGCTACATGAGTGGTATTTTTTCATTCCTTCCTGGGATCCTTCAGCATTTATTGAACATCTGTTATTTTCAAAGCCTTGAGTTGGATGGCAGAGTATAAAGATGAAAGAACAGAAGCTCTGTCTCAATGATCTCAATCTAGTGTAAGGAAAACAATAACAATGCATGCAGGGAACCACCATCCCATCTCCAATTCATGCCACTCCACTGACATATCATGGAACTTGCTCTTTAGGATAAGACAAAAAAAAAAAAAAAAAAAAAACCAGACCACTGCTGTTGAGTTGATTCCAACGCATAGTGACCCTATAGGACAGAGTAGAACTGTCCCATAGGGTTTCCAAGGCTGTAAATCTTTACAGAAGCAGACTGCCACGTCTTTCTCCCAGGGAGCGGTTGGTGGTTTTGAATGTCTGACCTTTCGGTTAGCAGCCAAGCACTTACCCACTGCACCACCAGGGCTCCTTGGGGTCAGATACAGCTTCATAAATCCCTTAACACATAACTCCAGTCAGACACTACTAATTAATTAGATTTAGTCCTAGAAATGAAGTTTATTCACTACCCTGATCTAGTGAAAGGCAGATATGAAGGATATTATATATGAATTAGGGTGGGAATCACAGAGTTCTAGAGCTGGTCTTCAAAGATAACACATTCCAATACCTTAATTTTTCAAATGAGGAAATTAAAGCCCAGAAAAAAGGTAGTGAAGGAGACAGAACTGGGTCAAGAACTCAGGTTCTTCTTTCCCTTTCCACCAGACTCAAGTATGTTCCCTGTCACTAGAATGCCCTCAACAGTGAAGTGGAGGCAGCCAGCCCTGGGCTTCTCAATGGAGCCAAAAACTATCGGAACCTGCTCTGATAGTTGCAACCAAAACCAGCTGCCCTTGAGTCAGTTCCGACCCTGGCAACCTTAGGAGTGTGTCAGAGTAGAACTGTACTCCATATGATTTTTAATGACTGATTTTTTGGAAGTAGATTGCCAGACCTTTCTTTTGAGGCACTTCTGGGTGAACTCAACCTCTAACCTTTGGGTTAGCAGCTGAGTGTTTTAGGTGTTTGCGCCACCCAGGGACTCCTGATATTCGCAACTACTCTGTAGAAGCGTTCTCTGTGAGGAGGCCTATTGACCAAGGAAGGGCAGCCACTGCTTCCTAGACCCTGGTGCTGATCTGCTGATTTTTTATGCCATTTATTTCAACTTATCCTTTTAATTAACATGCAAAGAAATGACAGCTCTGACAGCACACACCAAGTCTCTTGCACCTTCAGCTCGGCACACTGGGGCATGAACCTGAGTCATCAGCTAGCAAAAGTTCAAAATGCTAAAATGGGAAGCATTAACGGGTGGAACCACTATGCGTGCACTTACCAGGATCAATTTTCCACTTAGACAGCTTTTGCCCAGTTGTGCTAACTACTAACCAATCTATACTTCCTAATGGATTAAAGCGGAAAGGTCAGGAATCATAAAATCATCCATTTCCCACTCATTAATATTCAAGTGTGGGCTGCTGAACCTGCCCCAGGCTCCATAACACTGAGGACTTGTTTATAACCAGGTTACAAGAAGACCAGCTGCCCAGACTGCATAGAAGCACGTTTTTTTGTTTGTTTTTTGGATTTTTTTTTTTTTTTGGTGCAGTTTGCTAAATGAATAAATGAAGGAATTGAACAGTATATGAAGACATAGTAGTTGACAATTGACGAGAAATGTGGTACAGAGCAGGGTCTAGGGTAAGGCTAATGGGACACTCACCTCAGGAGGTATACACATATAGCACAGCTCCTGGGTTTATTTCATTTATTCAATCAAGTTTAACTGAACATTTACTACGCCTTAAGCACCATCTGTAGGGTTATAATAATCAAAAAATAATAATCAAAAAAAAGGGAAAATAAGTTAAATTTTCTCAGATCATACATCTAATGAGATGAGCTGGGATTCAGATTCCCAAAGACTATCCTTTGTTAAGACATGGGAAGCGGAAGCCTTGAAGGGGAGAAACTCTCACACAAAGCAGAGTTTCATGGAAATGCTAAATAGGGAAAGGTTTGAAAGATTTATGGGAATGCTGAATAGGGACTGAATAAATACCACCAATGGGTTTAATCCCCTTACGCTATCTGTATAAACCTGAGCAATATTTTGCATGCATCAAATATTCATTAAATTAAAAATATATAGAGACATTTTTAAACCAGTGTTTAAATTTGGGAAAATTAAGAAAGAAGTATGAAAATTGAGACAAGCTCAGAAACACAGATTTTGAAGCAACTAAAATAAAAATAAGTGAATAATATATAGCTCATCCATGAAGAGGGGAGAAACATATGTAAGTAACAGATTGTTGTGAAGATTAAGTAAAACAGTGTGTGCCGAAAGCCTGACTTACAGCGAGGTAACACATACAGCTACTGTTGTTAATGTTTTTATTTGAAATCAGGCAGAACTGCACTTGAATATCAGATGTGTCATGTAGGTATGATCTTAAGAAAGTGAGCCTTAATGCAGGTTAGATTTTCTTATCTATAAAATGGGGACCAAAGATGAACATCTTAGTTTTTTTTTTTTTTTTAAATAGCATAACATATTTATAACCACTAGCTGAGTACCTAAAAATTTCTAGATATCCAGGAATTGACGGTGGTGGTTATTGTTGTTATTGTTATTGCAACAGGGAAAGAAAATTACTGTTTCAAATAAAACTGACAAGAGCTGTTCTTGCCTTCTGAGAGGAGTGGCAACATGAGTCATATCAGGGGAAGATAAATCTCAGAGCTATTTCCGTCCTCTCACAGAAAACTGCTGGGGAGAAGGAAAGAAGCCATGTCTTGTGAGCTACTGAAAGGTGACTCAGGTGTAGATGGGCATTTCTGGTAGCAGAGACATTAATGAGTTTTGGATATGTCAAGGAAGGAAGGTGATAGAAAATTTCTATTCCCGTTCAACATAACCCCAAACCTTAAAGTCACAACCATCACCCAGAGGCATGTCTATATATGCTACACATCTGGATATTCCGAAACATCTGGATGGCTACTTTTTTTTTTGTTTTTCTTTTTTTACACTTTAACGTTTGGGATCATTATCAGAAAATAGGGGGCAGAATAACAACTTCAGGGAAGCTGTCAGATTGAATGTCTATAAATGAAGTTTGGAAAAGTAACACCTGGGGTCTGCTATGGGACAGAAGAGCTGAGAGAAGTAAATTGCCTGTGAGCCAATAAGGAAGGCAGGTGTGATTATGATAATGAGTGATTTTAGTCCCCCTAATTGTTGTAAGGAAACCTGTGAGACATTGGAGCCAGGAGGAAGGAATGACTGACATCTAAATGATGAGTTCCTGGAGCCATGTGTCACAGAGCCCCCACCAGGGATGATTCATTTCTGGATCTAGTGGTACTTCATGTCTGAGATGTAAGTGTATAAGCAACAGTTCAGCCATTTGACCTAACGTCCAGGATTAGACATAGATAGTATCATCTGGAATTCAAAATCTGTTACTAGTGAGGCAGGCATTCCTGACAAAGAGGGCAAAGGAGTCATCTGGAATTACATGCAAACATTATTAAGACTCTCATTAAAAAAAAAAAAAAAAAAAGGAATTAACGAGGCTGGCAGCAGCCAAATTTAGGATGGGCAGCAATACTCCAGGAGTGCTTTGGCTCAGACAACCACAGGGAAGGACTTTAATTATCACTGCCACGGGTCACAAGCAAGCAGCTTGCAGGATGAATTAGTTCTTAAGGGAATAAGTTTTCTTTGGTTAAAAAAAAAAAGTTGTGTATGAACTCCTTGGGACACCTCTCTAATTCTAAGTAGTCAAAAGCCCCGCCGCTCCTTTCTGTCTTATACCAGGTGCCTTTACGCACTTATTTTAACGTTACCAGGTCACTCCAAGCATTTGAATTTGCAAGCCCTGAGACTTACCGCTTTGTTGGCACATGAGAAATCGGAAGCTCAGAGACTTTAAAGTTACCACCTATTGCAGGTCTGCCATGTACCCAGCGTGGTGCTGCATGACTTGAGATACCTTTTATTCAAATACTTATTGAGCATCTGTTACATGCC
Source organism: Dugong dugon (assembly GCA_030035585.1). Taxonomy (NCBI): domain Eukaryota; kingdom Metazoa; phylum Chordata; class Mammalia; order Sirenia; family Dugongidae; genus Dugong; species Dugong dugon. The sequence goes on from CM057467.1 coordinate 66,722,623, forward strand.
AGGCTCACTTTTAAATTCAAATTATGCAAAATTGACATGGGATCTGCATTTCTGGTATTTACAGTTTAGCAGGTATAATGTCTATCTGTCTATGCCTTCTTTGACACACAACAATTCTAAATACCCTCTCTGACATCAATTGCAAATGCAGTTCTTCTTCTTTTAACCCAAACCACCAGAGCTAGGTCATAGCTTACAAGTTAAAGGGCATGGTACTCCAGACTGCCGAGTCTGGTCAAGACTTTCGATGCGAGCTGCAAGCTTGGGAGTCCCCACAGCACCCTCACTTCTGACCTGCTGGCCGCAAATGTATGAGTTCCTATTACCACCCTCAGGATGCTGGCCATAAGCTCAAGGGTCCCCAGGGCTCCTTCACTGCTGGCTCTAAAGTCAGGGGTTCCCACTACACTTTCAGGTTTGATAATTCTCTAGAATGACTCACATAACTCATGAAAGTGCTACACTTGTGATTACAGTTTTATTATAGCAAAAAGGATACAAATAAAAAGACACGTAGGGTGAGGTCTGGGAAGGTTCTTAACATGAAGCTTCAATGCCCCAAAGAACGAATCACTTCATACATGAATGTCTTTCACCAACCAGGAAGCTCACCCAAACTTCAGTGTCCAGCATTTTTTTTTTTGTTTGTTTCATTATGAGGGGTGATTGATAGAATCATTGCCCATGTGATTGAACTCAAACTTCATTACCCACCCCTCCAAGATTGAGTTGACACCACAGAGTGGGTCTTTCAGCACGACCAGCCCTCACCCGAGTCACCTCATTAACATAACAAAGATTTCCATCACTCTGGAAAATCTGAGGGTTTAGAGGTTATCTCTCAGGAACCACAAATTCTTTGGGTAAAATTAATTGCACACACCACACAGGAAAACAGCTTGGAACAGTCCATGACACATAGTAATTGTTTACTTAATAGTTGTCTCCCTGAATCTTTGGACTCTAAGAAAACAAAAATTACTGTACATTCTTTGTTATCTTTGTATTATTTTTGGTTTCACATGTTTCAGCTTCTGATTACTACAACCGAAAAAAAACAAAACAAAACCGAACCTGTTGCTGTTGAGTCAATTCTGACTCATAGTGACCCTTTAGGACAGAATAGAACGGCCCCAGTGGTTTCCAAGGAGCAGCTGATAGATTGGAACTGTCAAGCTTTTGGTTGGCAGCCATAACACTTAACCACTAGGCCACTAGGCCTCCGATTATTGCCACCGAAGCTCAAATAACTTTTATCGGAATGACATTCAGGCGGCAACAAAAACCCTCATCTCTACACAGGAGTGTCAGGGATAGCATATGTGGCTTCTAGAGAAGACCAAGAAATGTGATTTTATAGGAAGAATACTGTTTTTTATCCAAAGCTACCAAATGAAGAGATTGTAACTTGAGAAACATTCTCTGGCTGCTTGTGAAATATGATAACACCAGTGAGAATTCTACTCAGGCGTTTGCTATATATTTTATATGCACCATCTTATCACAAAACCTCGTGGTTTGAAACCTGTTAATATTTTTGTTTGGCAGATGAGGAAACTGAGGCACTGGATGTTAACTTTCTGAAGTCCACACAGCTGTAAGTGGTAGAGCCAGATTTAGATCCAACTCTGCATGTTTCTGCAACCTTTCTGCTATTCCACTTTCAGGTTTCTCATCGGTTTTGTCTTCTGGAAGAAATTGTTCCTGTGAGAACAGGCAGAAATCACAAGGTTGCAGCTTTGCCTTTATACTAGAAATTACAGGACTCTACTCTGTGGGCAATGAGAATGAGAGTTGGGTGAATGCTGCCAATATTTAGCTTCATCAAAGAAAGGCTAGGGCCTAAAGAATTGAAGGAAAAGTATGAACCTCCTCTACGTAGCACTCTTTGCCCTGTTATTTTCTGGTGATCGCAGCCTCTGATTCTATATGGAAAAATTGGTGGTATGAGAGGGAACAGTACTTTTGAAGTAGATGGATAGGTATTGAGTTCTTAATTTGCTACAAACTGGGACTCTGAGTCAAGGGGAAGACAGTGTGAGAATGATGGAGATACCTCAGACAACTTTAGACAGATGAAACTTTTCAGTCTTAAGAGCGTAAGCCTAGGAAAGTCACACTTACTCACCATGTATAGAACTAACATTGGCCTTCTAGATGGCAAAACCTTCTCCAAGACTCTAGCAAAAGGGTATTGGTTAGTCTTGAATTTAAGTAGTAGTATGAGCTGTCATCTTTTCTGGTTTTCTAACAATTTTACTGGTGTGGTAACGATTAATGCTGTTTATTGAATATTACTGTTCCCCTTCCCTTCAAAGTACACGGCAGGTTTGAATTTTCTGTATTTCTTGCATTTGGGTGAGGGCAACTTTGGACAATGAGTCATGAGCTGCCCTGTAAGACCTTCCAGAGCTCTCTGTTATTTATCAGCAAGCAGATCCCAAGAAGGTGGTTTCTCTGCCAGCCAGGGTACCAAAGTGACTAAAATAAGCAAAGCCCATCTACCACTCACTCGCAGTAGACTTGTAGAATGGATAATATTTTGTTTATATTAAAACCACTGAAAGTTGGTGATTGTTTATTACTACAACATAACCTAGCTTATCCTGACTGATAAAAGTGAGCAATTACAGAGACTATGTGAGGTAATACCAGCCTGAAGCCATTCTACACTAGAAGTTTCTAATGTGATCTTAAAGACAAAATGTTGTTTAAAAAAATAAATAAAAGCCCTCCTCTATGAGATGACTCTTTTATTATGTTCAATTATTCAGTAAAACCAGCCCTTATTAAACATTCAACTCACAAATGATTGTGAAAGCTAAGCACAGATTTCTTAGATATATAAATGCCTTTAATGAAGATTTAAAAAAAAAACTTAAGAGCTAAAATTTATTGTTGGCAGCAAATGTGAGCTTACAACTACAATTATGATAATGTCACATGTATATTTAAAACGTTTTGATGACTTTCCTTTATATTAATGACAAAGCTAATTCCTTAGACTGAACAAATAAGTTTCTCCATGACAGGGTTTCATACTTACCACTCCAACCACTTCCCTCAAGCCAGAGTGCGTCAAGTGTTCAATCACCCCCAAGTCTTCATGCATGCTATTGCTTCTCCTTGGAACATATTTCCATTCCTTAGCCTTACTACTCTTTACTCCTTCAGCTTTTATATTGAATATAATCACCTTGGGGAAATCTTCCCTCACCCCTTGACACTAGGTCGGGAATCTCAAAAATACCCCCCTGCATTCCTCTAATGCAGTACTTACCACATTGTGTTGAAATTGTGTATTTATTGGTTTGCCATCATTACTGGCCCAAGAACTCCTTGAATATAAGGACTATTTTGTTGTAGATCCCCACTACCCAACATAGCACCCAGCGCACAGTATGGGCTCAATAACTATTCACGGAACTAATAAACCAAAAAACCTTATTGCCATCGAGTTGATTCCAACTCATAAACAGAATCAGAATTAACACAGTAAAGGATTTGCCAGTTCACAGGCTATAGCCCAAGTCTTGTAGTCCTTCTTTGGCCAACACATGCATGAGTCTGTGTGAACTATCAAAACAGGCATTTGATTCTATCATTTCTTGATTGAAACCAGGCATCATTTTCTCTTGATTATGGAATTAAGGAATGTGTGATTTTCTTTCCTGTTACTCTATCAAAAGAAAGACAAAGAAGCATTAATGGTTTTGGGGAAGTGTGAATTTTTCAAGCGAATTAAAATAATTTTAGTACAAGAGTATGAAGTATAGTTAAGTGTTAGTGTTTAATGATAACTTTCTAGAAAAGGAACTTAGAGTGTACCTACTGTGTGCCAAGTTCTGAGGCTATAGAAAAAAGGCGAGGCCAAACCCTTGTCCTTAAGGAGTCCAGAGTCAAATGAGAAAGATAAAGGATACACAAGCAATTCTAATAAAAGGGAGAGAGGTTAAGTTCTAGGTTAGAGGCACGAAACAGTGTTAATTCAAGTATGAAAAGGGAATGGAGGAAGAAAACCTCACATTAAGCGTCAAATATAAACTGTTTCACATTCAGAATTTCATTTAATCCTACAAAAATGTGCCGTAGTTTCATTTTTCGGAGATGAATAAGCTGAGGCAAAACCAGTTTTTATAAAAACTTATCCAGGGTCACACTGCTTGCCAGTGATGAAGTTGTTAGTATTGACATTCTGTTCAGCTACACCTCACAGTCCTTGTCATTCACAAGAGTTCCACACTTACTGTTCCAACTTCAAACTCGGGGTTCTACTTCAGTGTTTCTCAAAGTGTGCTAATCAAACCGTGTACTTCAAAATTTCCTGGAGGTGCTTGTAAAAGTATAAAGCCATCAGCTCCACACTTCAGACCTAATGAGTCAGAATTTCCAGAGCTTGAATCTATAGAAAAATAAGTCCCCTGTATGATCTTAGGCATTGTCAGGAAGAACCCTTGTATTACATTACATTGCTTCCTGGTTGAAAGGAATTGAAGAGAAGAAAATTTAGCCTAGGATTATGTATGCTTTATATAAAAAAGGAAGAGGGAGATCAAAATTTTACTCATCAAAACCACAAACAAATTGTAACTATTATCTTTATTAATTAATGGCAATAATAATAGTAATAAATGGCAACAATAATAAAAAGGACAATGATTGTGTATTCCTGGAGAGCCAAGACCATATCTTATTTAGCACTAAAACTTTTGTCCTTCCTGGTCCCAAAATAAAAAAAAATAAATAATTGAACCTTAAATAATAGGCACTCAATAAAAGTTGGTTGGCTGAATGAATGAATTTATCATGTAAGTCTATTTCATCTGAACATCCAAGCAAAAAAGACAGCTACTCATGTTTTCATGCAAAACGTAGTTCTCCAAAGGAAAACAAAAGCCAGTTATGACCAACACTACCACTTCAATCAGAATTACTACTAGAATTTGTGTGGAGTTTTGTTTGATAATAAATGCACTTTACCTCTTGTCTGTTTCCACCACTAACTTGGCAGTGATCTTTAATTAGGGGATGGCATACATTGAGTTCTCAGCAGTTACTCCAGATACTCTGTAGGTCTCTGCTGCAGATAAGAAGAGCCATAGATTCCAACTGTGAAGCTACAAAGTCTTTTAGCCTTTGGTTTGTACATGGTAGAAGATACAAGCTGTGATCTTGATAAAACATGGTACTGTTAAAAAAAAAAAAAAAAAAAGGTAACCTTTTACAGTCTCATGATCATAGTATTCCAATAATCTTCTGTAAGATTCAGCAGTATAACCCAGATTTACCCGGATATTCTCAGTTGAGAGCCCTGTAGTTCAAATCCACCAGCCACTCCTTGGAAACCCTATGGGGCAGTTCTACTGTGTCCTATAGGGTCACTATGAGTCGGAATTGACTCAACAGCAATGGGTTTGTTTTGGTTTTATTCTCAATCAGATATCGCACAATATCGCAAAACCATTCATTCCAAAGCTAAACACATGAAACTTAATTCTCCTGTTTTTCCATCTGTTTAAAATATCTCCATCATTCTCCAAGTCACTAAGCCACCCTAGCCAGAAATTAGGGAGCCATTTACTATCCCCTCTCACATTCCCTCATATAAATTATTCACCAGTCTCTCTCCATTTGTATCTCCTAAACACTTCTCATATTTGTCTCATCTGCTTTACCTCCATTGCCATTACCTTCATCCAGGCCATCATTTTCTCTCAACCTAGATTTCAGATTTTCTCAGCCTTGCCACTTTTTAATGTATATTCTACAGTACTGTCCATGTTTTTAATCTACAGCTCAAATCTGACCATATATAGCACGCCTAAAGTCCACTCTTTGGATGACATTCAATATCTTTCATGAAATATAGATATATATATATATATCTACATATATATGTAGATAGACATATATACAGAGAGAGATACTTATCTATATACTGTTTTTTACATATATTATATATATGTATGTGTATATACATATATTTAAAAATGCTTGGTAAAGTAGAGGGTCAACGAAAGAGAGGAAACCCCTCAACAAGATGGATTGACACAGTGGCTGCAATGATGGGCTCAAGCATAGCAGTGATCGTGAGGATGGCACAGGACCAGGCAGTGTTTCATTCTGTTCTACATAGGGTCGCTGTGAGTCAGAGCTGGACTCAACGGTACCTAAAAACATTAACAACTTACATATATATACTGTTTCAAGTCTGCCTGCTTTTGCTCATATTATTTTTTCTCTCTGAAATGCATTCCCTTAAGTCTACCTGAATAGTTTCCATTCACACCTTAAAATCCATTCTAGGTATCACCTCCACATGAAGCGATTCTTAATCTTTTCCTATCTCCTCTTCCTTCACAGTTAGTGTCCTCTCTATCATGTCTCTTTATTTTGTGAGTATTTCTATCATTGCACTTATGCATTATTTTGTGATCGCTTGCTTATCTATTTTACTCACAAATAGACTGTCTTAGAGAAATAGAACCAGTTAGAGGGGTGGCTAGCAAGTAAAAACCCACACGTCATGCGACAGGCTGGAGACTCTTGCAGGCTTCCGTCCCAAGATCTGTATGTCAGACGACAGGAAGAGTGCAGAGTAAAGTTCTGATAAAATATTTATATTCTGGAGGCAGAACACACCCTAGGGAAATTTCCTTTTCAATTGACTGATTGATTATATTGCATTAGATGACACATGGAAGGTAATTACAGTATAATATACATTAGATTACATTATGAAACGACAGCCAAACTAGTGATTGGCCAAACAACTGGGAACAATAGCCTAGCCAAGCTGATGCATAAAATTAACCATCACATAGGCCATGCATTTTTTTCAGGAAAGTCACTGCTTTTATTCTGTTTCCCTTCTGTTTCAAGTGGGGTGTCTGGCACACAGCAGGTACACAAAGATTACTCAAATTTGTTGCATTAATTAGGGTGCAATATATCAATTGGAGAAAAGAAAAGCATTCTTATGCCCTAAATAGTCAAGCGGTGGCCATTCATAAGAGACAATTGCTTCTTGCTTGTGCCTAGTTCCATGTACTAATTTTCCTGTTGAAGACTCTTCCATAACTAATGTAACTTATAAGGTAAGTACAAATACCTAAGGCTTAAATTCAAGGCAATCAACAGTCTGGTACAAAAATTTAGTTTGCATTTCCTAAGCCCTGTGCTTCGCACACAGTCAACCCTTAAAAAAATGTGTTGTGTGAACTTTATTCCTCATGATGCCCTTAAGGGAACTACTGGCTAAAAACTGAAGAAAACGGCCACTTCTTGCATTAGTGACCTCAACTCAGTGCCAGAATGCAGCTATAAGACAAACTTCTTACAGGTTTGAGACCAATGACAAATCTAAGTGTAATATTCAGTTTGCAGTGGAGGATATATGGCTATCTAGACATTTGTCACATGAAATGTAGTGCTGCAGGGATAGTGTAGAAGAAGAGGTAAGCAACAGAACACAGTGCTAAGCTGGCATCTGAGAAAGATTATGCATATCCTGACACATGTGGGAACTTGGTCACATCTGTACAATATATTAGACTGCTCAACCAGGACAGCAATGAGTTCTACCAAGGACTGGAAAGCGCTAAGGACAGCAACGTGATTAGTGAAATAACTACAAAATAATGTGGTATTTTTTTGTTTCTCCTTATTTTCCTAAAATTTCCTTTTCACAAACAGGGTTTGCATTGACATCACTTTAAGTATTCTGTCAAAATGTGTGCCAAGAATTAAAAAAAAAAAAAAATTATTAGACTACAGGTTGGAATAGTAACAAATTGCAAATCACCTAATGTCCATAATTGGTGGATCTGATAAAATGAGTTACCTCCATGCAATGAAATACTACACAATCATTATTAATGATGTTATAGAATAATATATACCAACCTGAGGCATTGTTCATGAGAATGTTTAATAAAACACAATATAAAATGATTTCCAAGTTTAAAAATTGTGCGCTTATAAATACACGCATGAACATAATGGAAAGATGAGTATCAAAATTATAGAAGTTGCTACATACAGGTGATAAGAAGACATAATTTTTATGTCTTCTTTTTTATACCTGTATCTCCTATTTTCTATAATAAGTGTCTATTACTTCTTTTTTTTTAAAATACTCCTGTATTACTATAACAGCTGCATTTCAATGTCTTACCTCCATCTTTCTTTCCTTTGCTTTCTCCTCCATCCTCTGGCCATGCTTCTAAATAAGGGAAAATCTTTGAAAAAAGAATAAAATTCTGCCCAATAGTCAGTCATTTCTAAAATAACCATGTTGGCAGAATTCCTGGACATTTGGCAGAATTTATATGTGTTTGGGTTATTTTGGCAGTTGTTCTTCAAATAGGTTTTGTGAGCCCCCTCCAGAGACTTCCATTTCCTATAGACAGAAATCAAAACTCCTCATGTGGCATTCAAGATTCTTAACAATCAGTCCCTAGTATAACAGCTTTTACTCAGCTGAGCCCTGGCCTCCGCTCTTTCTGATCACGCAAGCTTGGCACAGTTCTAATTCTCAGCCTTCTTAAATTTGTGTATGATGTTCCTTCTGATGGAGGCTTCTTCCCTGTTCCCTGCTCTTCAGTCTTCTCATCCTCAAGGCCTAATTCAAATTCTCTCTACTCAGAAGAATCCTTTCCCAACCCAATTTCAGACAGAATTCATTGCTGCCATCCTTTGTGATTCCACCACACTTCCAATAGTGTATTTGTTGCAGGGTTATACTCACTTGTGAGAGCTGACTGTTTTGACAGATTTTTTTTTTTTTAATTGTGGTAAAAATAAATGTACAAAACATTTGCCAATTGAACAGTTGCTACATGTATAATTCAGTAATATTGATTACATCCATCATGTTGTGCAACAATTAACACTATCATTTTCCAGACCATTCCACCACCATTAACGGAAACTCAGTGCCCCAATCAGCAGAAATTTCATAAGCTGGTATTTAACTGTTGGAAGTTTGAAATTGGCCATGATAGAAATATTTATACAGTAGAAATGGGCAAATCAGTGCTTTTTCTACCCCCCACCATGAGAGCCATTTTTCCAGCACCCTGTTGCTTTGCACATACCTTTACTATAGAGTTGCTGTGAGTTAGAATCAACTTGATGGCAATGGGCCTATTAGAGCACATGTCCTGTTCTCACTTGTGTTACAGTTAAAGAATCAAGTCTCCTATGAAGTTGTGAGCTCAGTGAGGGCAAGGTCAAAGTCTTCATTTATTTTTCTATCTTCCAGGACCTAGATAGACTGTTTGACATATGGCAGGTGATCAATAAATAACTATGGAAATGGATTAAGTTGCTTTGATATGCATTCACTAAATTACATTTGGAATTAAGTTGTGATCTTTTTTTGTTTTTTTTTTCCTCCCTATCCTTAATATTCTTGTTTCTCATTTCCAGAGCTAACAAGATTTGGCTAAATAACATTCATTTTTATTAGCATTCTTAAATATTACAAAATAATTGAGTTTTTCAGCATGGCAGTGATGTTGATTAGAATAGAAAACTCATAAGTGTATCTCTCTTTATTATATATAGATACGATTAACCTCATATCTTTACTTCCAATAGCTTTGCTTAATAAAAAATCTACGGAGAGCCTCAGGAAGACATAATACGATTTTAATGTACTTAGCTTTAGAGAATCTCTGATGGTTAATTAAGAAACTTTCATCTTTGAAGTAAAATTAGAAAAAAAACTTATTAACTAAAGGATGCAGGGTCAGTAATAAGACAGCTTTCTTTTTGAACATTCCATCTAATCAATCCTGAGAGACTTAAGACAATTATATTTTATCAAAAACACAGGGAAATAAGTACCAACAGGAGACACTGAGTGGCTTTGGGCATTTCTTACAAAACAGTCTTAGGAAATGATCAATCCCCTCCTAATGAAAGTCGTTTTATAAAATGGAAAAAAAAAAAAAAAAGTACAAAGCCACGAGAGTGAAAATTACAGTTTGAAGATTAGGAAGCTCAGCTTTTGACTTTTAAAAGTTCTCATATTTAGGCTCTTTCTCTCTCTACTGAAAATCTCTTGAACAACACAGCATTCATTCATTCATTTGTTCATCTGTTCACACATTTGGACTATAGTGAAAAGTGAATGGGCATTGAAGTTAAACTGAGTTTAAAATGGTAGCCCCATGACGTACCTGCTATAAGCCTTGCACAAGTTACTTTACCTCTCTGAACTTTATTTTTCTCATTTGTTATCAGCAATAATGCTGATCTCATAAAGTTGCTGTTAATATTAAATAAGACAAATTGTTCCATATGCATGATAGTGCTCGATAAATATTCCTCAGTACCTACGTCCTTTCGTTCATGAACAGGTGTATTATGAGCACATAGTATGCTTTCAACACACTGCCCTCTCTTTGAGACATTTTTAATCTGCTTTAAAAGCTCAGCCATACAAACATGAATTTAATAGGAGATAGCATGTTATAATGGAGGGAAAACCAAATTGGGAAAAAGAAAAATCGTGTTCTAACACCACATCTGCTGTTGATTTATTATATGGGTTTGAACGAGTCCCTCAGACTCTAGAACTATAATTCATGCAACAAATGTATATTAAGTACCTATTCTGTGCCAGGCACTTAGCTGGGCACTGGAAAGAAAAGGATAAATAACCCACGGTCTCTGTACTCAGGAGCCAGTATACAAGTGGGAAAGACAAAATAAACACAATCCAATAAGGTCTATGGTGAAGTTGCCTACCAGGTGATAAAGGGGCAAAGAGCAGGGCCCAGATAGCTTACACTCATCTAAGAAAGGGAAATAAGACAGCTAACATTTGCTCTGCATTGTCACAGGGCTATTGTAAACATTAAACTAAATTATGTATATTGAAGCAATTTATAACCTGGAAAGTGAAATGCAAACTCATTTTTAAATGAAAATATGAGATCACATTGTGTTTGTCACATATAAGTAGGACAAGGCAGTGCCTTGTCATTATTATTTCCCTTTGTGATTAGCACATAGTAGGTGTTCAATACATACATGGTGAATGAATTATATAAGAATCCAAAAATTCAAAAGAGTGAGAATCAGTGGAATGTTAGAATAGTTTGGGAGGGCTTCAAGGATTTGGATATCCTCAAGCCAAGTTTAAAGCGCAAAAAAGTCTTGGAGAGATGAAGAGACGGAAGAGCATACTCCAGAAGATAGAGAACAGACTGAAAAAGATTTATATAATTGTAATACAATAACAACGATGCTTTGGGTACGAAAAATAGGCAACATAGCTCATAGAGTCTCTGGGTGTTGCAAATGTTTTATGCGTTCAACTGCCTACTGAAAAATTAGGGGTTGCAATTGACACAGAGGTACCTCTGAAGAGTTCTGGTAATCTGCTTCTGAAAAATCAGCCTTTGAAAACTCTATGAAGCACAGTTCTACTCTGACACATATTGGGTTATCATTGTCAGAATTGACTCAGTGACAACTGGTTTAATGTGGTTCATGCTTCAACAGTCATTGTATGTAATTCTCACAAGAACTTTGCAAAGCAGGTAATATTGTCTCTGTTTTTCAGTTTAAATGTAGACAAGTTAATCATCTTGCTACTAAAAAAAAAAACCCATTGCCATCAAGTTGATTCCGACTCATAGTGACCCTATAGGATAGAGTAGAGCTGCCCCATAGGGTTCCCAAGGAGAGGCTGGTTAGCAGCCAAACTCTTAACCACTGTGCCACCAAGGCCCCAAGTCAACCAAACTTTGAGGGGGTTGAGTTAGAATTTGAACTCAGGCTAATTAGACTTAAGAGCAAAAGGATTATGATTGGCAGATTGTGTGCCATCCAAATTGGCTGAACTGGTGCTTCAGAATGTGATCCTTGTCCTCGTAGCAAAACACCCTCCTGGTTTTCCTAGTAGTGATGAAACCACTCCTTCCATGTCTCCTTTAGAGGGATGTTTTACTCTGAAACTTAAATCTTGGTCCTCTTCCAGTCTCCCTACCTCAGAGAATGGCGCCTCCAATATGTTCACGTATTTAAACCAGTAACCTAAGAATCTATTTTGACACCTCTCTGCCCACTGTGAGGGTAGAGAGGGACAATGATAGTATCCTGATGATGAGTTGTAGTGACAGAAAGCTGGACTTTGGAGCAGGACCGTCCTAGGTCTGCATCCCAAGTCTGCCACATATTAGCTAAGTGACCTTGGACGACCTCTCTTCATCTGTTTTTTCTTCTCTGTAAAATGGGTATGATAATACACATCTCCCCAGAAAAAACAGTTGTTCTCAAGTTGACTCTGACTCATGACAACCCCATGAGTGTCAATGTAGAACTGTGCTTCATAGGGTTTTCAATGGCTGTCTTCTCACAAGCAGATCCTAGTCCTTTCTTCCAAGGCACCTCTGGGTGGACATGAACCTCCGAATCTTTCAGTAAGCAGCCTAGCACATTAACTGTTTACACTGCCGAGGGACTCCAATACGTCTACTAGAAAACCCAACAGGGCTTTTGTAAGGATTATATGATACAATATGTGCATATCATCGAGTACCTTGCTGGTCCTGGTTAGCACTCAGTAAATGTTTATGTGTTTCTTCCTTCTCTCCCTCTCTTTGTGTTTTACAGGGGAAATTAGGCATCTTAGCACAGGGATGGAAAAATGTGTCGTCTCCCCTAGTGGGAGAAGGACACTTATTCGTTCCCACTGAGCAAAATCTCAGTGACAGCCTCACCCTCCTTCCATCTTGTCAAGATGTTTTGTGGCAAGAAGTTTCCTGGTTTGCATTTCCATTCCATTGTGTTTCTAAAGAGAATCTTTTAGATTAATAAGAAAAAAAGAAAAAAGCCTCAATATCCATTCTGTCAGAAAAAGAACGAAAACTCTTTAATTCCATTTTCTACCAGAGAGTTGATTCAGCAGATTACTACGTTCAACCTCCATTTTCTTTTTTCTTTATTCCAAGCCCTGTTCTCATTATCTACAACATACCTCAGTCAGCAACTTTATCTTCCCCTTTTAAATAAGGAACAATCCTCTTAATCCCTCTTACTACTGGATGACACACTGCCAGTTTGAGTAAGATCATCCTAATTGGCCCCTAGATGTCAGAGCAGGTCCTCTGCAGTGGCTCTTGAGTACTCCCCTCGCCTCCTGCCTCCCCCAAACACACACACATACACACAGGACAGAGCCTGCCCCTGCCTGCCCCAGTCAGCCCATTCCTGAGTCAGTGAGGACCCTTTATTAGAGTGCCCCCCTTGAGCAGAAGGCAGAGTCCTGTTCTGTTTTAGTCTTACTGCTCAAACCATTTGTGGTATGCCCTGGGCTAACTCTTGCTTTTGGGACCCCTGCCTGATGTGGCATAGCCTTCCCCCATTGCAGATCTGTGCTTTGTAACCTGCTGCCCTGAACCTGGCCCACTTGGCTAAGACCCTGATAGTCAGACTCAGTCCACACAGAGGGATCCCAGCCGGCACAACAAGACTCCCTTAGATCCAAATTCCTGCTTTGGCCACTTAAATAGTGTGCAGACTTGGGCAAGGCAACATAAACTTTCAGGGACTCAGTTGCTCCTATCTAAAAATGGGGATAAGACATCTTTCACAGTTTTATGGTAAGGATTTTTTTTTTTTTTAATAAGAGAGAGAAATGTCAAGCAGAGTTCGGACACTTCTTGGATGCCAAATTAGGGTTGATGGCCTCCATTCCCCTCCCCCTATATCATTCCTTAAGGAGGATAGACCCTCTTTTCCACTTCCCAGCCCCTGCTATTTAGTGGGGGTCTTACTTCAATCCAACAGACTTTTCTAAAATGCACATATTGTTACGTCTTATGTAAAAAATACCCCTTCATTGTTACCTTTGGTTTCAATACAAAATGCTCGGACTACTTGCCCTAGCCCCAGAAGAACAAGATGGGTAGATAAATCTGTCCCAGACCCAGAGGTGGAAGAGAGTTATTGAATGCTGGACTTAGATGTCACTCCTTGCAGGGAATCTTTGTGATTACCAAGTACTAGTTAGGATGACCTTGGGGTTCTACAGTGCCTGGTTCTTACCCGTCGGAACTCTTAGTGAACGCCAATATATTAGTCTGACTTTCACACTAGACTCTAACCTCTTAGAAGGGGGTGGGATACTGAGTTTTTTGCACAGTGTCTTGCATAGCTGTCACACAATTGGGAGGTGTTTAATGGTAAATTAATGGCATAAAAGAAAAGAGGTGGAACTTGCCTAGAGTACTTTTGAAAAGTGACTGAGTCTGTAGGCTAAGAAGAATGAACTCAGTCTTTTCACGGAAGGAAAATGACGTTCAACTCCTACTATGGTCCAAACATTGTAGGTTCGAGTCCACCCAGAGGTATTTAGGTAGAGAAGCCTGGTGATCTGTTTCCAAAAAATCTGCATTAAAAAGCATATAGACATCTTAACAATATTAAGTCTTCCAATCCGTGAACATGGAACATCTTTCCATTTGTTTAAGTGTCCTTTAATCTCTTTCAGCAATATTTTATAGTTTTCATTGTATAAGGCTTTCACATCCCTGGATAGATTTATTCCTAGGTATTTATGCTCTTAGATTCTATTGTAAAAGGAATTGCTTCCTTAATTTTATTTTCAGATTTCTCACTAATGGTATATAGAAACCCAACTGATTTTTGTTTGTTGACCTTGTACCCTGCAATTTGGCTGAATTATTTATTAGCTCTAGAAGTTTTCTTGTGTACGCTTCAGGATTTTCTAAATGTAGGATCATATCATCTGAAAATAGAGATAATTTTCTTCTTTTCTAATCTGCATACCTTTTATTTCTTTTTCTTGTCTTATTTCTCTGGCTAGGACAGCTAACACAATATTAAATAGAAGTGGTGAGGATAGGCACCTTTGTCTTGTTCCCATTTTCAAGGGGAAAGCTCTTTCTCCATTAGGTATAATATTGGCTGTTGCCTTTTCATACATGCTCTGAATAATATTGAGGAATTTCCCTTCTATTCCAATCTTCTTTAGGGTTTTCATCAAAAAAAGGTGTTAGATTTTATCAAATGCTTTTTCTGCATCTGTAAAGATGATAATGTGGTTCTTTTGCTTTGTTCTATTGATGTGGTGTACTATGAAGGTTGATTTTCTAATGTTGAACCATAGCTGCATTCCTGGAATAAATCTCACTTGGTTATGGTGTATGACTCTTTCAATATGCTGTTGGATTCTGTTTGCTAGTATTTCGTTGAAGATTTTTGACTATATATTCATATAAGATATTGACCTGTAGTTTTCTTTTTTTTGTCATGTCTTTGTCTGGTTTGAGTATCAGGGTTATGTTTGCTTTGCAGAGTGAATTAGGGAGTATTCCTTCCTTCTCTATATTTGAAAGAATATTGGTGTTACTGCTTCTGTAAATGTGTGGTAGAGTTCCCCAGTAAAGCCATTGAGTCCAGGATATTTCCATTGTTGTTGTGAGGTTTTTGATCACTGATTTGATCTCTTCACTTGTTATGGGTCTGTTGAGTCTATTTCTTCTTGAGTCTGTTTGAGTAGGTTTTAAGCTTCTAAGAATTTTTCCATTTCATTTAGATTATCCAGTTTGTTGCCATTAGTAATATTCTGTCATAATTTTTTATTGCCTTCAGGTCAGTTGTAATTTCCCTCTTTCTTTTTTTATTTTCTTTGTTTGCATCTTTTCTCTTCTTCTGTCAGTCTTGCCAAAGGTTTGTCAATTTTATCGATGTTTTCAAAGAACCAACTTCTGGTTTTATTGATTCTGTTGCTTGTCTCTTTTCGATTTTATTTATTTGTGCTCTGATCTTTGTTATTTCCTTTCTGTTGGTAGGTTTAGGTTTAGTTTGCTCATCTCTTTCTAGTTCCTGGAGTAGTTGAGTTAGGCTGTTGATTTGAGATCTTTCATCTTTATGTAGGCACTTATTGCCATAAGTTTCCCTCTGAGTACTGCCTTGGCAGCATC
Organism: Dugong dugon; assembly: GCA_030035585.1. Classification (NCBI taxonomy): domain Eukaryota; kingdom Metazoa; phylum Chordata; class Mammalia; order Sirenia; family Dugongidae; genus Dugong; species Dugong dugon. Next base: position 66,738,588 of record CM057467.1, read on the forward strand.
CCATAAATTTTGGTATATTGTGCCTTTATTTTCATTTGACTCTAAGAAACTTGTGATTTCTCTTTTGATTTCTTCCTTGACCAATTGGTAGTTTAATAGTGTGTTGTTTAATTTCCATATGTTTGTGTATTTTCCAGGCTTTTTTCTGTTATCGATTTCCAGCTTCACTCCATTGTGGTCAGAGAATATACTTTGTATGATTTCAATCTTTGAAAATTTATGAACACTTGCTTTGTGGCCTAAAATGTGGTCTATCCTGGAGGATGATCCATGTGCACTAGAGTGTATATTGTGCTATTTTGGGGTAGAGTGTTCTATATATATCTGTTAAGTCTAGTTGGCATATAGTGTCATTCAGGTCCTCAGTTTCTTTGTTAATCATCTTTCTAGATGTTGGGTTCAATACTGAAAGTGGTTATTGAAGTCTCCAACTACTATTGTAGTATAGTCGTCCTTTGAATCTGTGGGAAATTGGTTCCAGGACACCCCTTGGATATCAAAATCCGTGGATGCTCAAGTCCCTTATATAAAATGGTGTAGTATTTACATGTAACCTACGCACATCCTCCCATATACTTTAAATCACCTCTAGATTACTTATAATACCTAATACACAATATAAATGCTATGTAAATAGTTGTTTCATCACAATTGAAGACTTTTCTCTGCAAGGTAGCCTTTCTCTTCAATGAGTTTCTTGAGCTCTTCTGGGAATACTAATGCTGCCTCAGCATCAGCTGATGCCGGTTCTCCCATGATCTTAAAGTTCTTGACGCTAGCTCTTTACATAGCTAGCCAGCCATCCCTTACTAGCCTTAATCTCCTTCCTTTTGCTCTCCTTAACCCCTTCACACTTAGCCTCTGAGGAATTGCTTTGACCACTTAATTACTTTTTCGGAGTCATTTTTCACAGAAACAAAAGGTGCACGCAACACACGTAGTGAACTAACAAGACATGAGGCAAACAATGCTCAAACAACAAGTATGGGGAGAGACTGAGGAACTGTGAAATGGCAGGAGGCTACAGCAAAGTATGCCTACACATCACTTCAATCCCGTAGACACAGCATAGTGCTCGGCACTTGGCAAATTCAAGTTTTGCTTTTTGGAACTTTCTTATTTTTCTTTAAATATTTTCAATCCACCATTGGTTGTATGCATGGATACAGAACTCATGGATGCAGAGGGCCAACGTGCTATCTATTTCTCACTTCAGTTCTATCAATGTTTGCTTTATATAATTAGATGCCCCAATATTGGGTACATATATATTTATGATTGTTAAATCTTGATTAAATGACCCTTTTATTGCTATATAATTTCCATCTTTATCTCTTCTGAAAAATTTTGTCTTAAAGTCTATTTTGGTATTAAGATTGCCACCTCAGCTCTCTTTTGGTTATTATTTGCATGGAATATTTTTTGCCGTCCTTTCATTTTCAATGTACTTGTGTCTTTGAGTTTAATGTGTGTCTCTTGTAAACAACATATAGTTGGATCATCTTTTTTTAAAATCTATTCTGCCATTCTTTGCCTTTTTTTTTTTTTTGGAGCGATCTATAGATTCAGTGCAATCCCTATCAAAATTCCAACAGCCTTCTTAAGAGAAATAAGAAAAACTAATCACCAACTTTATATGGAAATTGCAAGAGGCCCTGAATAGCTAATACAATGTTGAAAGAGAAGAACGAAGTAGGAAGACTCACATTTTACGATTTTAAAACATGCCATACAGCTACAGTAATCAATACCTCCTGGAACTGGTATAACAATAGACATACAAACCAATGGAATAGAATTGAGAGTCCAGAAATAAGCCCATATATCTATGGCTAACTGATTTTTGACAAGGATGCTAAATCCATCTGATGGGGAAAGAAGAGTCTCTTCAATAAATGGTGCTGGGAAAACTGGATTTCCCCATGCAGAAATACGAAACAGGATCCATGCTTCACACCATACACGAAAACAAACTCAAAATGAATTAGGACCAAAATGTACAAACTAAAACCATAAAATTCTTAGAATAAGAAGCAGGGGCAAGGCCGTCAGGCCTAGCTTTCAACGATGGATTATCTAATACAATAACAAAAACACAAATAGCAAAAGACAAAACAAATAAATAGGACCTCATAAAAATTGAAAACTTCTGCTCTTCAAAAGAGCTTACCAAAAAAGTGAAAAGACAAGCTACCAACTGAGAGAATATCTTCAGAATACCTATATCTGACAAGAATATAATAACCAAAATATATATAAAACTCTGACAACTTAATAACAAAAAGACAGATAAGCCAATCATAAAATGGGCAAAGGACTTGAATAAACATTACCAAAGAGGACATTCAAATGGCCACCCAACACATGAAAAGATGCTGGGCATCATTAGCCATCAGAGAGATGCAAATCAAAACTACAATGAAATACTATTTCACTCCCTTAGTTATCTGGTGCTGCTATAACAGAAATACTACACGTGAATGGCTTCAACAAGCAGAATTTTATTCTCTCACAGTCTAATAGGCTACAAGTCCAAATTCAGGGCATTAGCTCCAGGGGAAGTCTTTTCCTTCTGTCTGTTCTGGAGGAAGGTCCTTGCTATCAATCTTCCCTGGTCAAGGAGATTCTCAGTGCAGGGACCCCAAGTCCAAATGATGTGGTATTCTCCTGGTTCTTGTTTCTTGGTGGTATGAGGTCCCCAAGTCTCTCTGCTCGCTTCTCTCTTATATCTCAAAAGAGGTTAGTTTAAAATACAACCTAATCTTGTAGATTGAGTCCTGCCTCATTAACATAACTTATGCTAATCCCATCTCATTAACATCATAGAGATAAGGTTTACAACACATAGGAAAATCGCATCAGATGACAAAAGGGTGGACAAACACACAGTACTGGGAATCATGGCCTAGACAAGTTGACAGATATTTTTGGGGGACACAATTCAATCCATGACACTTCCCCTAGGATGGCTAAGGTAAAAACAAAACAGAAAATAACAAATGTTGGCGAGGATATGGGAAAATTGGAACACTTATCCTTTGCTGGCTGGAATGCAAAATTGTACAACTGTTGTGGGAAAAATGTGGTAGTTCCTCAAAAAACTAAGAATAGAACTATCATATGACTTAGCAATTCCACCCTAGGTATATACCCAAAAGACTTGAAAGAAAGCAGAGACAAAAAGAGACTTGTATACCAGTGTTTATTGAGGCACTCTTCATAATAGCCAAAAGATGGAACAACCTAAATGCCCATCAGCAGATGAATGGATAAACAAAATGTAGTACATATATACAATGGAATACTATTCAGGCAGTAGGAGAAGTGAAGTCTTGATACATGCTACAGTATGAACAGAACTTGAAGACATTATGCTGTGTGAAATAAGCCAATCACAAAACAACAAATATTGTATGACCTCACTTATATACAAAGACAAGAAAAGGCAAATGTATAGAGACCAAAGTTTCTTAGTGGTTTCCAAGGACAGGATGGAGGGAGAAAAGGGGGGTTAATTGTGATGGAAAAATTGCATAGATTAGGGTAGGTTTGCACAGCTGATTGTTGTAACTGCTGTTAATAAGTTGTACACCCATAAAAAGTTGAATTGGCAGAAGTTGTGTGATAGATATATTTACAATGACAACAAATCAACAAATTAAAAAAAGAGTAGCTGCAGAATCTGCTTATGTACAACCAAACACCTCATAGGATTTGGTTCCTTAGTTTGGAGGTTTAGGATCATGGTTTCATGGGCCATCCCACTTAATTGTCCTAATGATGTGTTTAGTGCTTCTGTTCTGCCTCTTAGTTCATTGCATAGTGTCTGGGGTCTTAAAAGCTTGCAAGCAGCCATCCAAGGCTCAGTTGGTCTCTAGTCACTTGGAGCAACAGAGGAAGGAGGAGAGTCAGAAACAGAAGGAGGATAGGGAATGTGTGGCTAATTGCCTCCACATACAATAGCCTTCTTTGTCATGAGACCAGAAGAACTGGATGGTGCTTGGCTAAAATTACTGAACATTTTGATCAAAGACTCCATAGAAGAATACCAATCAAAAGGGGTAAAATGCAGAACAGAATTAAAATTCTCATCGACTCTAGACTTTCTGGAGCCATGGAGGGTAGATGAACCCCTGAAACGAGTGCCATGAGATAATCTTTAAACTTTAAACCAAAAATATCCCCTGAAGTTATCTTAAAACTGAACAATAATTTAGCTTAATTAGTAAAAACAGGCTTGCCTTGAGCAGTTTGCTCTTTTAAGAGCTATCTATATGAGATCAAATTGACAATAGCAACTCGAAAGATTAAATAGGAAACTTAGGCGGCAGTGGGTTTATGTTAATGAGGGAAGAATTAGCTCAGTAAAGATGGGTGACAATCGTTGCATAACTCAAATAATGTAATCAGTGTCACTAAATTGTCCATGTAGGAACTGTTGAATTGGTGTATATTTTGCTGGGAATATTCTCAACAACAACAAAAACAAAACAAATAAAAAGCATATGGGGCACAGTTCTACTCTGATACACATGGGGTCACCATGAGTCACAATTAACTTGAAGGCACTGGCTTTTTTTTGTTTTCTTTATCATTTTACATGAACTCTGAAGGTATTTTATTTACATTATCTCACTTAATTCACGCAACTTTGATGTAAGTAACATTCCCGTACCCATTTTATAGATGGAGAACTGAGGTACAGAGAATTTAAATCAACCATTTAAGTATGCAGATCAGAAATTCAAATAGAGGCCTCTCTGTCTCCACACCATGCTACCACCCACAATTCATAATTCTTGTTTGCAAAGGAACTACAAATCCCTCAGCTCTTGCAAACCAGACTAAGAAGACACGAATCTTTTCCTGTGCTAAGTGACAACTGTTTTTTTTTTTCTCTTTGTTTGTTTTTTATTGTACTTCAGGTGAAGGCTTCCAGAACAAATAGTTTCTCATGAAAAAGTAGTACACATATTGTTTTATGACATTGGTTAACAACCCCACAACATATTAACCCTCTAACTTCTCAACCTTTTTTTTTTTTTTTTTTGGTGAAAATACACATAGCCAAAGATACACCGTTTCAAAAATTTCTACATACACAGTTCAGTGACATTGAATACACTCTTCCAATTGTGCTGTTATTCTCACTTAAGATGAAGGCTTACAGAACAAAATAGTTTCTCATTTAACAGTTACTACAAATGTTGCCCTATGACAATGATTAACAATCTCACAACACATCAACAATATTCTTACTCAACCTTGGGTTCCAGATCACCAGCTTCCTTGTCCCCTTCTACCTTCTGGCCCTTGTCACTGGACTCCTGTACCTCATTAGTCTCATTTGGTTTTACGGGGCTGTCCACTCCCAGGCTGAACACTGAACCTCGGAGGTAACTTCGCCACTGAGCTAAAAGGGTGTCTGGGGGCCATACTCTTGAGGTTTCTCCCGTCTCCTTTAAGCCAGTAAATCTGGTCTTTTTTGTGTGAGTTAGAATTATGCTCCACATCCTTCTCCAGCTCTGTCCAGGACCCTCTGTTGTGATCCTGGTCAGAGGAGTCAGTGGTGGTAGCCGGGCACCATCTACCTGTACTAGACTCAGTCCGGTGGAGGCCTTGGTAGCTGTGGACAATTAGTCCTTCAGACTAATCTTTTCCTTGTATCCTGTTCTGTTCATTCTCCCTTGCTCCCTATGGGATGAGACCAGTGGAGTATCTTAGATGGCCGCACACAGGCTTTTAAGACCCCAGACACTACTCACCAAGGTAGAATGTAGAGCATTGTCTTTATAAGCTGTGTCATGCCAATTGAGCTAGATGTTCCCCAAGGCCATGGTCCCCACAGCCCTCCGCCCAGCAATTCAGTCCCGCAGGGAGTTTGGATGAGTCTATGGGACTTCGATTACCTTTCCTTGTACAGGTTGTGTTAGTTTCCCCTGTATTATGTACCTGTCTCACCATTCACCCAAGATACCACCTATCTATTGCCTATTTAGTATTTCCCCCCCAACCCCTCCCATCCCTGGTAACCAACAAAGATTGTTACATTTTGTGTGTGAACTTTTTCATGGGTTTTTACAATATAGGTCTCATACAATATTTGTCCTTTTGTGATGGAATTATTTCACTCAGCATAATGTCCTCCAGTTTCATCCATGTTATGAGATGGTTCACAGATTCATTGTTATTCTTTCCGTTACATAGTACTCCATTGTGTGCATGTACCATAGTTTGTTTATCCATTCATCTGTTGATGGGCATCTAGGTTGTTTCCATCGTTTTGCTATTGCGAACAGTGCTGCCATGAACATAGGTGTGCATATGTCTATTCAAGTGATGACTCTTATTTCTCTAGGATATATTCCTAGGAGTGGGATTGCTGGATCCAATGGTATATCTATTTCTAGCTTTCTGAGGAAGCGCCATATCATTTTCCAAAATGGTTATATCATTTTGCATTCCCACCAGCAGTGCATAAGAGTTCCGAACTCCCCTAAGCCCCTCCAACATTTGTTATTTCCAGTGTTTTTGATTTGTGCCAATAATGCCGGGGTGAGAGGGTATCTAATTGTGGTTTTAATTTGCATTTCTCTAATGGCTAGTGATCGCGAGCATTTCCTCATGTGTCTGCTGGCCATTTGAATGTCTTCTTTAGTGAAGTGTCTGTTCATTTCGTTTGCCCATTTTTTAATAGGATTATTTGTCTTTTTGCTGTAGAGGTGTTGGATTTTCTTGTAGATTATGGAGATTAGACGTTTGTCTGACTTGTACTGTCCAAAAATTTTTTCCCAGTCTGTAGGTTCTCTTTTTACTCTTTTAGTGAAGTCTTTTGAAGAGCATACATGTTTGATTTTTAGAAGATCCCAGTTATCTAGCTTATCTGTTGGGTTTTGTGCATTGATGGTTATGGTTTGTATCCTGTTAATGTCATGTATTAAGGCCTGTAGTGTTGGTCCTATTTTTTCTTCTATGAACTTTATAGTTTTAGGCTTTATATTCAGGTCTTTGATCCATTTTGAAGTAGTTTCTGTATATGGTGTGAGGTATGGGTCCTGTTTCATTTTTTTGCAGATGGATATCCAGTTTTGCCGGCACCATTTGTTAAAAAGACTGTCTTTTCCCCATTTGATGGACTTTGGGCCCTTGTCGAAGATCAGGTGACCGTAGGTGGATGGATTGACATCTGGGTTCTCAATTCTGTTCCATTGATCAATGTATCTGTCGTTGTACCATTACCGGGCTGTTTTGACTACTGTAGCTGTATAGTAGTTTCTGAAGTCAGGTAGTGTGAGTCCTCCAACTTTATTCTTCTTCTTCAGTAGTGCTTTACTTATTTGGGGCTTCTTCCCTTTCCATATAAAGTTAATGATTAGTTTTTCCATCTCTTTGAAAAATGTTGTTGGTATTTGGATCGGGATTGTGTTGTATTTGTAAATTGCTTTGGGTAGAATTAACATTTTCACAATGTTCAGTCTGCCTATCCATGAGCATGGTATGTTTTTCCATTTATGTAAATACCTTTGGGTTTCATGCAGTAGTGTTTTGTAGTTTTCTTTGTATAGGTCTTTTACATCCCTGGTCAGATTTATTCCTAAGTGTTCTATCTTTTTAGGGGCTATTGAAAATGGTATTGTTTTCCTGATTTCCTTTTCATCGTTCTCCTTACTGGTGTATAGGAATCCAACTGATTTTTGAATGTTTATCCTGTATCCTGCTACTTTGCTGAATCTTTCTATTAGTTCCAGTAGATTTCTCGTGGAGTCTTTCGGGTTTTCTATGTATAGTATCATATCATCTGCAAACAGGGACAGTTTAACTTCTTCATTACCAGTTTGTATGCCCTTGATTTCTTTTTCTTGCCTTATTGCTCTAGGTAGAACTTCCAGCACGACGTTAAATAGGAGTGGTGATAAAGGGCATCCTTGTCTTGTTCCTGTTTTCAAGGGGAATGTTTTCAGCCTCTCTCAATTAAGAACGATGTTGGCTGTTGGTTTTGCATAGATGCCCTTTATTATGTTGAGAAATTTCCCTTCTATACCTATTTGATTGAGAGTTTGTATCAGGAATGGGTGTTGGACTTTGTCAAATGCCTTTTCTGTGTCAATTGAGATGATCATGTGATTCTTTTCTTTCCTTTTATTTATGTGGCGGATTACGTTGATTGATTTTCTCATGTTGAACCATCCTTGCATACCTGGTATGAATCCTACTTGGTCATGGTGTATTATTTTTTTGATATGATGCTGAATTCTATTGGATAGAATTTAGTTCAGAATTTTTGCATCTATATTCATGAGAGATATTGGTCTGTAATTTTCTTTTTTTGTGACTTCTTTGCCTGGTTTTGGTATCAGCATTATGCTGGCTTCATAGAATGAATTTGGAAGTGTTGCTTCCTCTTCTATGCTCTGAAATAGCTTGAGTACTACTGCTACAAGCTCTTCTGTAAATGTTTTGTAGAATTCTCCAGCGAAGCGATCTGGGCCAGGGCTTTTTTAGGTTGGGAGTTCTTTTTATTACCTTTTCATCTCTTCTCTTGTTATGGGTCTGTTCAGATTTTCAACATCACTTTGTTGTAGTTTGGGTAGGCCATGTGTTTCTAGAAATTTATCCATTTCCTCTAGGTTTTCAAATTTGTTGGAGTATAGTTTTTCCTAATATTCTGTTATAATTCTTTTTATTTCAGTTGGGTCTGTTGTAATGTCCCCCATTTCAGTTCTTATTTGGGTTATTTGTGTCCTCTCCTGTTTTTCTTTTGTCAGTCTGGCCAGTGGTTTGTCGATTTTGTTGATTCTTTCAAAAAACCAACTTTTGTTTTTTTTGATTATTTCTATTGTTTTTCTGTTCTGTGTTTGATTTATTTCTGCTCTGATCTTTACTATTTCCTTTCTTCTGGTGGCTGTGGGCTTTTTTTGCTGTTCTCTTTCTATTTGTTTGAGTTCTGTAGTTAATGTTTTGATTTTGCCCCTTTCTTGTTTTTGGATATGTGCATCTATTGCTATAAATTGTCCTCTGAGGACTGCCTTTGCTGTGTCCCAAAGGTTTTGGTATGATGTGTTTTCATTCTCATTTGATTCTAGGAATGTTTCTGATGCCCTCTCTGCTTTTTTCTATTACCCAGTGATGTGTAAGCAGAGTATTATTCAGTTTCCATGTAGTTGATTTTTTTTTCTTTCTCTTTCTATTGTTAATATCTATCTTGATGGCATTGTGGTCAGAGAAAATACTTTGAATTACCTCAACATTTTGGAATTTGTTGAGGATTGCTCTGTGGCCTAAGACGTGGTCTATTCTGGAGACCGTTCCATGTGCATTGGAAAAGAATGTGTACTTTGCAGAGGTTGGATGGAGTGTTCTATATATGTCTATGAGGTCAAGTTGGCTGATTGTGCCCTTTAGGTCTTCTGTATCTTTGCTGAGTTTCTTCTTAGTTGTTCTGTCCTTTACTGAGAGTGGTGTGTTGAAGTCTCCTACTATTATTGTGGAACTGTCAATTTCTCTTTTCAGTGTTGTTAGAGTTAGTTTTATGTATTTTGGAGCCCTGTCATTGGGTGCGTAGATGTTTATTATGGTTATGTCTTCATGATGGATCGTCCCCTTAATCATTATATAGTGTCCTTCTTTGTCTTTTATGGTAGATTTCGTTTTAAAGTCTATTTTATCTGAGATTAGAATTGCCACTCCTGCTCTTTTTTGGTAGTTGTTAGCTTGATATATTTTTTTCCAACCTTTGACTTTTAATAAATTCACATCTTTGTTTCTAAGGTGTGTCTCCTGTAGACAGCATAATGATGGATCCTGTTTTCTTATCCATTCTGCCATGCTCCATCTCTTTATGGGTGCATTGATTGCATTTACATTCAGTGTAATTATTGATAGATGTGAGTTTGTTGCTGTCATTTTGTAGTGTTTTTTTCTTTGTGGTGCTGAAGTTTTCTTTGTTCTTCTTACTCTCTTGTGCTGAGTTACTTTTGTTTGTGAATTTTTTTTTCCTTTCTTCTGTTTTTGTAGGTTTTGTTTTTGCCGAGACTTTATGTTTTTCGTCTTTATTTTTATGAGTTAGTTTGTTAACTTTCTTTGTGGTTACCATGAATTTTACCCTTACCTTTCTAAGTTTGAAGCAGTCTACCATTAGTTGGTATCGCCTTGCCTTCCTCTCCATTAGAAGGTTCTATACCTATGCCATTTATTCCCTCTTTTATTGTTTTGATGTTGTTGTCATTTATTGATTAACTGCTCTGATTCCCTGTTGTATTTCTTTTGGTTTTGGATAGTCCTTGAGAGTTCATTTCCTAGATTCGTATCTGGCTTGTACGATCCTGTGTCCTAGGTTCTGCCTGTGAGCTGAAGTTGTTTGTCCTCAGATCGAAGAACTCGCTTTAATAATTCTTGTAAGTTTGGTTTGGCTTTTACATATTCCCTTAATTTCTGTTTATCTGGAAATGACCTAATTTCACCTTCAAATCTGATCGAGAGTTTTGCAGGATATATTATTCTTGGCTGACAGTTTTCTTCTTTCAAGATTTTATGTATGTCATCCCATTGCCTTCTTGCCTGCATGGTTTCTGACAAATAATCTGAGCTTAGTCTTATTGTTTCTCCTCTGTATGTGACTTCTTCTTTTTCACGAGCTGCTCTCAGGATTCTTTGTTCGTCTTTGGTTTTGGCAAGTGTGAATATGATATGCCTTGGTGATTTTCTTTCGGGGTCTCTTCTATATGGGGTTCGTTGAGCTTCTTGGATGGCCAGCTTTTCATCTTTCATGCTATTAGGGATGTTTTCTGTCAGCAGTTCCTCAATGATCCTCTCTGTGTTTTCTGTTTTCTCCCCATGTTCTGGAATTCCAATCACTCGCAGAGTTTTGCTTTTAATTGTGTCCCACATAACTCTCAGGGTCTCTTCATTTTTCTTTGTTCTTTTTTCTGAGTTTTCCTGAAACAGAGTTCTATCCAAGTGTTTGTCTTCAGTTCCACTGATCCTGTCCTCCACCATTTCAAGTCTGCTTCTCAGCCCTTCTATGACATCATCCATTTCTGAAATCTTGTTGTTTATCTTTTGGATTTCTAATTGTTGTTTTTGTATAATTTCTAGTTGTGAATTTTTTTGGCATTTTGTTCCTGCATCATCTTCCTGAAGTCTTCCAATTTTTTGTGTGTATTTTTCATGAGTTTGTCTATTTTTTCCTCATGTTTGTCAGCTTTTTGCCTCATGTCTTGGAGAATTCTGAGTATTAGAGATTTGAATTCCCTATCGGGTAGTTCTAGTGCATTTTCTTCCGCAGGAGAGTCATCTGGTGTTTTATTTTAGATGCCTACTGGAACCATCCTGTCCTGTTTTTGTAAATGTTTTGATATTGTCTGCTGATTTTGGGGCATTCTGTAGTTATTTTTCTCATTTATTGATTGTAGATTTGTTTGTTTCATCCCTCTTTAAAAAAAAATTTGACTATGTCTGAGCTGGCAGACTGTGTGTACTTTGTTATTTGCCTGTCTGTGTGCTCAGTACTTTTCACCTCCTTCTCCAACTGGCAGGGTCAGTCACTCATATATGGTACAGCAGGGCAGGTCTAGCTGAAGAGGAGTTACTCGGACGGGTTGCTTGTGGCAGAGTGTGTCAGTAATCAGTGCAGGGCAGGTTCCATTAGGCCGTGCCTGTACTGCTTGGTGGTGTGAAGTCAAGCGCACGGTGCAGGTAGGCAGGATGCAGCGGGGAGATGGTTATGTGTGGAGCTAAGATGGATATGGGAGAGAGGAGAGAGGAACAGGAGCCAAAAACATACAAACAAAAAAGAATGCTAGGGGACCTTGCCGTTGGAATGGAGAGATGAGAGACTATGAAATGGAGAAAAACAGAAAGGGGAAGAGGAAGAAAAGAAAAGAATGAATAAATAAAAATCATAAAGGTTAAAGAACCACAAAGTTCCCAGGGATCCCACCGATACAGTTATGAGGTTTGGGGAAGTTGCTCTCAGGTGTTGCAGCACAGCCTGGCTAGAAGGCGTAGAGGTATACAACGCCAGGTATTCAGGGATCAGAAAGAGAAGGAAGATATAGAGAGATGAGAAACTGAGCTATGAAAAAAGGGAAAAAGAGGGAAAAGAAAACAAAAAAATTAAAAAGAAAAAGAAAAAAAGAACAAGAAAGCCCCCCCAAAAAAAAACAGAAAAAAAAAAAAAACAACGAAGAAAGAAATGCTCTCAGGGATCCCTCTGCACTTCTGTGGAAGCTGTGGGGGAGTTCCTTGCCACACAGCTCCGCCTGGCCAGAAAGGGCTCCCAACTCAAGAAAATGAAAAGAAAACAAACAAACAGTTCAAAACGAACAAACGAACAAAAGTCCCGGGATCCCACCAGCACAGTAGCCAGACCGGGAAGCAGCTCCACACTCGAATGGAGCTCTGCAGCCCCTCAGGACAAAGCAAAGATGGTGCAGGGAGCCAGGCACTCAAGTGAAAGGAGGGGGAGGCAGCAAGAGGCAAGCAAGAAATCAAAAGAAGCAGGGGAAAAAAAAAAAAAAAGCAACACCAGCAGCCAACAAATGGCACTCAGAGAGCCAGCTAGTGCGGGCTGGTGTTTCTGGACAAGAGACTGTGTCGACAGGAAGCAGAGGAGGCCTAGTGTGGGTGAAGAAGGGTTCAGAGTGGGAAAGAGTATATCACAAATTGCCGGCACTCTGCAGGCCCTCAGGATGAAGCAAAGGTGGTACACGGAGCCCGGCTAAGTGACAACTTTTTAAAGAAAGCTTTTACCTAATGTGAAATGAAAATATTTTCTCTATGAGAAATATGCAATCCATACGTGTGTTTATATTTCAAAGCCCCCAATTTACTAGGATTTCTCTAGGCTGTTTTAGTCAGGGTTTGAAAAATGGCTCCCTGTGATTTTTTTGATGTGAGTTAATACAGTGATAAGCACCATAAAGTCTCTGGGAATAACACATCATTAATTTACCTCAGAAAATAAAACTTCAGTGACAAATAAAGCTCATAAGGGCTCTGTGGTTAAAGTAGCTTGGCGAGCAATGGCTATTTGAATTAACTCAAATTAAAGGTAAAAAAGAGTTCAGCAAATGTAACAAATAATTACTTTATGCAGCTGAACAACACATAGCCTGGTTTATGAAGGACCCTGACTAAGTTGAAGGGAAAAATAAATTATTAGAAACATTCTATTTTAGTGGGAGGCAACATTATGTTCCGGGAAGAGCATTGGATTCATAGGAGACCTAATTTAAATTCTTGCCTGGCCACTAATTAATTGTTTGACATTGGGAAGGTAATTTTCCCCCTCAAGACCATCCGTAAAATGAGGGAATTGAATTCTAAGACCTCTACAGTCCCATCTAAGCCTAACTGTCTATAAATCCAAAGATTCTATATCCCATAATGATTGGAAACGAGGATACATTCTCAGAGAGGAATGTGGTTTATTTGGTTGAAAGTGAAGGGAGGCAGGCAGCAGTGCCCTTAACGATTATGCATGAACTTTAGGGTGAAACTGATCTGTGTTTAAGGCCTTGTCCGGCTGCTTATTGGTCATGTTATTTTGGATAAATTCATTCTACTTTTTAAGACTTGGTTTCCTCATCTATAAAATAATGTATAATGCTTCCTTCAGAGGGTTGTATTGAGGAATAAATGAAATAAAATATATAAAACTTCATGTACACCATGTCACATGGTTGATATTTAATATGAGTGAGCATTTGTTTTAATATTAACAGCCGATACAAATGCCTTTCTAGTGGGGAGGTGGGTTGTTCTCGGGGACAAGTGGGTGACAATAAGAAGCTGAACCGGGTCCTGGGTGAGGATCATAGTGTCCAATGAATTTTCATCTAACGTAAAAAGCTTGTGCTAAAGCCAGAATGAGCCAGGAGTGTGTGGAGTGAGCCTGGGACAGATGTCAGTGCTGGAGTTAGTGTGAGGAATCTGACCCAGGGCTAGAATCACAAATTTGGGAATCAACAGCGTAGGGGTAGTGTTTAAAGCTGTAGAATGAATGGGATCACCCACGCAGAGATTCTCAACCTTGGCTCCACATGGCAATCACCTGGGAGCTTTAAAAAATACTGATGCGACAGTCCTACCTTCAGAGATACTTATGTAATTGGTCTCAGGTGTGGGCTGAGCATCTGATTTATTAAAAGCTCCTTGCATGTTTCTAATATATAGCCAAGTTTGCGAACCATTGACCTAGGAAGAAAGTGTAGATAGAAGAGTTTCAAGGACTCAGCCCTGGGCCACTTTCTCATTTAGAATCCATTAGAGACGGTCCAGAGCCCTGGTGGCGTTAGTGATTAAGAGTTCAGCTGCTAACCAAAGGGTCGACAGTTCTAATCCACCAGCCACTCCTTGGAAATTCTATGGGGCAGTTCTACTCTGTCCTATAGGGTCGCTGCTATGAGTCGGAATCGACTCGATAGCAAGGGGTTAGAGAAGGAGGAGCAAAGGAGTTAAGGAAGAGTGGTCTTTGAGGCAGGAGAAAACCCGCAGAAGTCAAGAGAAAAAATGGGTTTCAATAAGGAAGACTATTCAATTCTGCTGAGAGGTCAAGTAAAATAAGAACAGTTGTGACTAATGGATGTGACAGCATCCCTAGTGGACATCCAGAGGTAGATTAACCAGTAAGGTTACAGTAAGCAAGGTATGATACATGGGCTTACTTGTATTTACTTACTAATCTGTCGTGCACAATTTCACACGGGTTTCTCCACAATTTTAATGTGGTGAAACCCGTGTGAAATTGTGCACTATAGATTAGTAAGTAAACACAAGTAAGTCCATGGGTACCTTGCTTATTGGGTAATCCATCCATGTGGACATCACAATGGCAGTTTCTATAGAGTGGTGAATGTGAACCATGTTTTAAACTCAGTTGCCAACTTCCTTTGATGCCTAGCACAGGGCTGGGATATATTTGATTAAGGATTTGTTGAAATGGCTTTTAATTAACACTTGTTACATTTAAAAATGGTTTCTGGAACAGGTCAAATTTTAGGGTACAGTAGATCCATCTGGATCCACATGTGATTAATTCATTGAATGATGGATGGTTTACTTGAAAAGTATTTACTGTGTTTTCATTATATGCCAGTTACTGTGCTAAATTCAGGACTGCTGTGTAAAGCCATGCAGGTTGTTCCCTGAATAACTTCAGGGGTGTCTTAGTTATCTAGTGCTGCTATAACAGAAATTCCACAAGTGACTGGCCTTAACAAACAGAAATTTATTCTCTCATAGTCTAGGAGTCTAGAAGTCTGAATTCACGGTGCCAGTTCCAGGGGAAGGCTTTCTTTCTGTGTCACCTCTGGGGGAATGTCCTTGTCATCCGTCTTCCCTGATCAAGTAGCTTCTCAGCACAGGAACCCCGGGTCCAAAGGAAACTCTATTCTCGTGACTCTTGTTTCTTGGTGTTATGAGGTCTCCCTGTCTCTCTGCTCACTTCTCTCTTTGTAGCTCAAAAGTGATTGACTTAAGTCACAACCTAACTTGTAGATTGAGTCCTGCCTCATTAACATCATAGGGATAGGATTTATAACCATATAGGAAAATCACATTAGATGACAAAATGGTGGACAGTCACATAATACTGGGAATCATGGCCTAGACAAGTTGACATACATTTTGGGGGGATACAATCCAATCTATAATAAAGGACCAGTACAGTAATCTTCTGGATAGTAGGGTTTCTTATTGTCATTTTGTAGATTATTAAAAATCAAAGGCTCTGAAGGATCCTAGAATACACAGCTAGTAAAGCCAGCTAGGGATTACATACGAATCTTAAATTTATACTGTATTAGTCTCTTAGTGCTGCTATAACAGAAAGACTACCAAGTTGGTGGCTTTAATGAACAGAAATTTATTTTCTCAAAATTTAGGAGGCTGGAAGTTCAAATTCACGGCACAGGCTCTAGGGGAATGCTTTCTTTGTCAGCTCTGGGAGAAGATTTTTATCTCTTTTCAGCTTCTGTTCCTTGGTTCATGGTGATCTTCAAGTGGTTGCATCTATCTTCTTTCGTCTGTACTTTACTGCCTCTGTATCTAATCTGCTCTTTTTTTTTTTTTTTTTTTTTTGTGGTTGAGAACATACACAGAAAAACATAAACCAATTCAACAGTTTCTACATGTACCATTTAGTGACATTGGTTACATTCTTCAAGTTGTATTCCATTTCTGAGTTGTTCCTTCCTCATTAACATAAACTCACTGCCACCTAAGGTTCCTATCTAATCTTTCAGTTGCTGTTGTGAATTTGATCCCATATAGATTAATCTGCTCTTTTTATATCTCAAAAGTGATTGGCTTAAAATACTCTAAACTGATATGGCCTTATTAACATAACAAAGAAAACCCTATTCCCAAATGGCATTACATCCACAAGTCTGTTGTTGTTGTTAGGTGCCATGGAGTCTGTTCTGACCCATAGTGACCCTAAGTACAACAGAACGAAACACTGCCTGGTCCTGCACTGTCCTCACAATCATTGTTATGCTTGAGCCCATTGTTGCAACCACTGTGTCAATCTATCTCATTGAGAATCTTCCTCTTTTTTCACTGATGCTTTACTTTACCAAGCATGATGTCCTTCTCCAGGGACTGATCCCTCCTGACAACATGTCCAAAGTATGTGAGACGTAGTCTCGCCATCCTTGCTTCTAAGGAGCATTCTGGTTGTACTTCTTCCAAGACAGATTTGTTCCTTCTTTTGGCAGTCCATGGTATGTTCGATATTCTTTACCAACACCACAATTCAAAGGTATCAATTCTTCTTGGGTCTTCCTTATTCGTTGTCCAGCTTTCAGATGCATATGATGTGATTGAAAATACCATGGCTTGGGTTAGGCACACTTGAGTCCTCAAAGTGACATCTTTGCTTTTCAACACTTTAAAGAGGTCTTTTGCAGCAGATTTGCCCAGTGCAATACATTATTTAATTTCTTGACTGCTGCTTCCATGGGTGTTTATTGTGTATTCAAGTAAAATGAAATCCTTGACAACTTTAATTTTTCTCAGTTCATCATGATGTTGCTTATTGGTTCAGTTGTGAGGATTTTTCTTTATGTTGAGGTGTCATCCATACTGAAGGCTGTGGTCTTTGATCTTCATCAGTAAGTGCTTCAAGTCCTTTTCACTTTCAGCAAGCAAGGTTGTTTCATCTGCATAACGCAGGTTGTTAATGAGTTCTCTTCCAATCCTGATGCCCCATTCTTCTTCATATAGTCCAGCTTCTCGGATTATTTACTCAGCGTACAAATTGAGTAGGTATGGTGAAAGGATACAACCCTGATGCACACCTTCCCTGACTTTAAGCTATGCAATATCCCCTTGTTCTGTTCGAACGACTGCCTCTTGATCTATGTACAGGTTCCTTAGGAGTGCAGTTAAATATTCTGGAATTCCCATTCTTTGAAATGTTATCCGTAATTTGTTATGGTCCACACAGTCAAATGCCTTAGCATAGTCAATAAAGCACAGGTAAACATCTTTCTTGTATTCTCTGCTTTCCGCCAGGATCCATCTGACTTCAGCCATGATATCCCTGGTTCTGCATCCTCTTCTGAATCTGGCTTGAATTTCTGGCAGCTCCCTTTCAGTATATTGCTGCAGCTGCTTTTGAATGATCTACAGCAAAAGTTTACTTGCATGTAATATTAATGATATTGTTTGATAATTTCTTCATTCAGTGGGATCACCTTTCTTGGGAATAGGTATAAATATACATCTCTTCCAGTCAGTTGGCCAGGTAGCTGTCTTCCAAATTTCTTGGCATAGATGAGTGAGTACTTCCAGTGCTGCATCCATTTGTTGAAGTATCTCAATTGGTTTTCCATCAATACCTGGAGCCTTGTTTTTTGCCAATGCCTTCAATGCAGCTTGGACTTCTTCCTTCAGTACCGTTGGTTCCTGCTTGTATGGTCTCTCTTGAAATGGTTGAACGTTGGCCAAATCTTTTTGTTATAGTGACTGTGTATGCCTTTTATCTTCTTTTGATGCTTCCTGAGTCATTTAATATTTTTCCCATAGAATCCTTCAATACTGCAACTCGAGGCTACAACTTTTTCTTCAGTTCTTTCAGCTTGAGAAACGCAGAGCATGTTCTTCCCTTTTGGTTTGCCAACTCCAGGTCTTTGCACATGTCATTATAATACTTTACTTTGTCTTCTCAAGCCACCCTTTGAAATCTTCTGTTCAACTCCACAAGCATAGGGGTTAGGACTTAAAAAAAAACACGTATTTTTGAGGAACATAGTTCAATCCATAACATATACCAATCTAATTACTTAATATTTAATTATTTCACTTAAGAAAGTATGGTAGGCATGTTTCCTTTTACTCCACGAATTCTTGTGTAATTGTTATATTTTTTAAACAGTCATATGTATTTTAAATACAGAGAAAGTTTTTAATATTTAAACATATATTTGCAATTTTTTGCATTCTTCATTCCTTTCAGTAGTTACGAGTTGCCATCTAGTGCCATTTCCCTCAGACTTACGAATTTACTTTAACGTTTCTTACAGTATATGTTTTCTAGCAGTAAGTTCTCTAAGTTTTTGTTTATTTGAAAATATCTTTATTTTGCATTCAGTTTGGAAGAATAGCTTTTCTAAATATGGAATTCTTGTTTACATTGTTTTTTGTTTGTGTGTCTTACCATTCAGCACTTGAAAATTTCGATATATTATAGCTTCCATAGCTTCTTGTAAGAAGTTGGCCATCATTATTATCATCATTCCCCAGAATATAACATGTGGGTTTTTGTTTTTGTTCTGTTTTGTTTTGAGGGAGGTGTTCTTCTAAGATTTTTCTCTTTATTGTTATCTTTTAGCAGTTTGATTTTGATATGTCTAAAGATGATTTTCTTGTGTTTATCCTACTTGGGGTTCATTGATATTCTTGGATCTGTAAATTAATATTTTCAACCAAATTTAGAAAGTTTTAGCCATTATTTCTTCAAATTATTTTTCTTTCTTTACCCTCTCTACCTTTTCTATTCATCTGGGATTACAACTAAATATATGTCATATCACTTTATACTGGTATACAAGTCCCTGAGAGTTGGTTCATTTTTCTTCCATCTGTTTTTTTACTGTAATTTGAACTGGGTAATTTCTTTTTCTCACTTTCAAATTTACTATTTCTTTCTTCTTCCATCTCTAATCTATTGTTGACTCCTTCTAGCTTTTTTTTGTATGTCAGTTATATTTTTCAGCTCTAAAATTTTCATTTTTAGATAGTTTCGGTTTCTGTGTTGAAATTCACTCTGCTCATTCATTTTTTAGCATATTTTTTTCAATTCCCTCACATATTTCTTTTAATTTTCAAATGTATGCATAATATGTTCTTTGAAGACTATCTGCTCAACATTTAAACAATAAACAGCTTATTCCCCTCAGACACAGTTTTAATTGGCTACTTTTTTTCTTTTTTTTCCCTGAGTATAGGTCACCCTTTTCCTTTGCATGTTTGTTTTTAATTGAGAACTGAACACTGTAGATAATATGTTGTCGGCTCAAGATTTTCTCATGTTCTCCTGAGAATTATTTGGTTATATCAGGCAGCTAACGTGCCTAAATTCAAATTGCAACCTTAGTTCCCCTCAGAGTATAGCTCTGCTGTTATTAGTTCCTATGGCTTCCCACTGCTGATCTCTCAGTTTGGCCCCTGTATATCGTCCTTGTAGTTGAGAACTTTTGGCTATCAGGCAATGATTTGGGCAAGATGATGTTCACCCTCTCTTTTTTCCCCTGACCCTAGGGATTTTCCACCAACCTGGACCCTATAACTAACATTTTCCAAAAGATCTGGGTATTCATCTTCTTAAGTTGAAGGTCACTCAATAAATGGCTATAGTTCTCTTTGCGGAAAGACAGAAGGAATCACTATTCTATATATTTGCCATAGTATTTTAGAGTCCTTCCACATGGGAAACATGCCTCTCACTCACTTGACGGAATCTAGGCTCAAGAACTGGAGAAGATCTAGAAACTCGGCAGGACATCATGGTTTCTCATTGGTGTGGCTGACCTCAGCCTTCTTTGCATTCACTCCAGATCTCTTGATTGCATATATTAAGCAATACTATTGTGAGTTGCCTATGCATCTTACCCCTAGGAACATTATCCTCTGTTAGCTAACTCCATAGGTCTCTGCAGGTGAGGCCCTCCCCACCTTACTGACCTTGCTGTCCATTATAGTGAATATACTCAGCTTGCTTCTAGCAATTAAATGCTGCCACCTGGCCTATTTAATGTGACTGTATTATTCTTAACTAGGTAGCCTAGTCCTGTAACAGTATCTACTACCATTAGCCTGTGCGTTAAGACAACAGCCATTACTGAACTTCTCAACAATGCTGGTATCCCCATCATCTTTTCACTTTGATAAGTGGAGTCTCCTCAGCCCTCAGAAGACATGTAGTTAGCTAGTAGGTTTTCCAGCCTTATGTTCCAAATTAGCATGCCCACTTCTCTTTTGATCCCTTCCTCCACGGTTTAGCTTGCAGTCTGGTGTCTCTATTTTATTTAAACCGATGCTCAGCTCCGAAGACGAAGTCATACAACCATTAGTGGTGGAGCCAACCCAGAGCTTAACAAAAAGCTCAACCTCTTTCATCATGCTGAAAAATTTCATAGAGTTTTATTTTGTTGTGAGTTGATTTTTTAATGTATGATTTATTTATTTCATTAGTTGGTTTGTTAGTTTGAATTGAGTGAACCAGTCTGAGAAGTTTTGGGTTTTATCTCTATAAAATTTTTAACCAGCTGACTTTTTAAGAGGGATAGTGACAATTTGGAAGTATTTATAGAATCCAAGAAGTTGGTTGCAAAAAGTGTTAGGTGTGCTGTGCTGAGATTGGAAAAATAATAACAATAAACCCCTGTTGTTCATTTATGCAAGTTTTGAAACGTGCATCGAAGCCCACACTCTAATCCATATGGATTTTCATTTTCTCAAAAAATAATGATCATCCGAGCTTTGTATGAGGGAATTTGAATTCCATGAGTGATGTGTGACTCTGCTGTTTCTGTGAAGAATAGTTCACAACTGAATGGCCTCCTCTGGGACTCCACTTCTGACTGAAATTCAAGAACAACCCTGGCTTAAAGCAGGTTTATATCCCTAGAAGTTAAAAATGGAGTCCAACCACATGAAGATACAGGTGTGTGCCCTTACACACACTAACAGTAGAGGCTCCATCGACAGCAGACTCAGGGCTGTATTTTCACACAAAATAGCTCTATTTTACTAAATAGGTGGGCTTGGTCATATTCTTGGACCTCTGGGACTTCATTTGGACAGTGATAATGTTAATCCCTATGTTATTACAGGGTTTCTCAACCTCGGCACTTGATATTTTGGACCAAGTAATTCCATGTTGCAGGGGCTGTTTTACGCACTGTAGGATGTCCAATAGTATCTCTGACCTCTATCTACTCGATGCCAGTAATAGCCCACACAGTCATAGAAACCAAAAATATCTCCAGATATTGCCAAATATCTCCTGAGGGAAAAAAATCACCCTTCCTGTCTTTGAGAACCACTGGGTTATTTTAAAGACAGCAATAACAATAGGAAATAATTACAGGTCTTGCTTATTGTGTGTGTGCAGTGTATTCTGAGGGTTTTATAAATGCCCTTTATTTCATCCTCACAGCAGTCCTATGATAAGGTGGATACTCTTGTCTTTCCCATTTCATGGATGTGAAAACTGATGCACAAAAGAGGTTAACTTTACCAGTGTCAGAGTTTAACTCGGACTATCTGATCCCAGTGCTCTAAATCCTTGCTACATAAAATATAGTCCTCTGAGTGGCAGCGTCACATCCCCTGGAAGCTTGTTAGATACGTATAATTACAGCCCCTATTCCTAGACTGACTGAAGCAAAACTTTATTTTAATAAGATCCCTATGTTTCCCGTGCACATTAATTTTTTAGAGATATAAAGAACGTAGCAGTTTCTGGAATATAGTAGGTACTCAATGAATTTTAGCTCTTACTGTGTTCTGTTAAGTAGATGGGGAATGGAGAAAAGCCTGATTTTTCTAATTTTTCAATTCCATGCCCAAATAGTCAAGTTACAGTGTTAAAAGGTATAGAAGAATGATTTTGTTGTTCCAAGAAAACTGAGTTCCAAGAAAACAACTTTTGATCAAATAGGGACAGGGTGGTGAAACCTGGGAAAAGATAATGTATTTGAGAGGTCAGCTGGGTCAACTGGGTCAATAAAGCTAGATAGCAAACACCTTGGATACAGACAGATCCATGTTCAAATTCCAGTTTTGAAGTTTCCAGTGGTGACCATGGGCAAAGAGCCCAACCTACATGAGCATCCATTTCTTTATTAAGATGTGGAGTAATAAAAAACACCTTGTAGGGTTATTGTAAGAACTGAAGAAGGTGTCATCTTTAGTACCTAGCACCCTGCCTGGCACAGAACATTTTAATTTACTCCTGAAAAAACTGACTCTCATTCATTTTTCCTCCCTCCCTTCATTCTTTCCTTCCTTCTTTTGTTCATTCCACCCGTCTTTAAAGACTTAATGCAAAATTTTTTGAATAATTATTATTTTTTAAATTCTAGATACTATTCTAAAGGCTGGCGGCATAAAATAAAGACGTAAATGGAAATATGACCTTACTCTCTGTAGTTCACAGCCTAGTGGTTAAACAGAAAGGCAGACAGAACAAGGATGATGTTTTATGAAGATCTTGCCAGAATGGAGATACGTATGTATCTGCACACACACACACACACACACACACTCACACACACACAGAGCACAATGATTTTAAAGAAGAAGAAGGCCAAAATCTTAAGGGACCTTCATAGGGGAGCCAGTGTTTGAAAGAGGCTTGAAGGATGCTCAGAGCTTCTAGGAAGCTGGGGAGAAAGAGGACCCCTCCAATGTGCATGGTCATGAAAAACTTTGCTGGGACAGGTGCAGGCCCTTTGGTGTGGATGAAGCATGAGGTAAGAGGAAGAAAGGGCCAGAGGTGGGGCAAGAGGGTAAGCAAGTCAAGTTTGAAAGAGCCTTATTTGTCACATGTAAGAGTCTAAATTTTTACCAGTGGGAAATGGAGAACCATGAAACAGGGGAGGAACATGACTGCCTAATCATGCCTGTGTTTTAGGAAAGGTCACTGTGGAGCACAGAGTAATGTAAGAAAGGCCAGAGTCAGGGATGCAGTTATGAGGCTTGCATAAGAACCTTCCCCCAAGAAAGCATGGCCTCCAGACTCTCTGTCAACCTAGAACTAAAACAATTCCTGAGGCCAATTCTTCAGACAAAGATTAGACTGGACTAAGGGACATAAAATGATACTCGTGAAGAGTGTACTTCTTAGCTCAAGTAGATACATGAGACTAAACTGGCAGCTTCTGTCCAAAGGTGAAATGAGAAGGCAGAGAGGGTTAGGAGCTGGCTGAATAGACATGGAAACTCACGGGTGGAAAGGAGAAGTGTGCTGCCACAGTAGGGAGAGTGTAACCAGGGTCACATAGCAATGTATGTGTAAGTTTTTGTATGAGAGACTAACTTGAATTGTAAACTTTCACTTAAACTAGAACAATAAAAAATAAACAAATAAGAATCCAAAAAAAAGAAGCTTCCCTCTTTTTCACCCTCCCTTTCTCCCTCCCTTCCGCCGTCCTCTTTCTCTCTCCTTTATGCCCTATCACCCTTCTTTTTGCCCCTCCCTAGTCTTTCTCTCAAAGATGCCCTGGTGGTGCAGTGGTTAAGCACTTGGCTGCTAACCAAAAGTTTGGTGGTTCAAATCCACCAGCCTCTCCACAGGAGAAAGATGTGGCAGTCTGCTTCCGTAAAGATTTACAACCTTGGAAACCCTAAGGGGCAGTTCTACTCTGTCTTATAGGGTCACTATGAGTCAGAATCAACTGGATGGCATTGGGTTTGTTGTTTATTTTTTATTTTTATTTTTGTCTTAGTCTTTCTCTCCCTTTCTCTCTGTCTCTCTTCCTCCATCCCTCCCTCATATACACATACTTATAATCAGGACTTATCTGAAAAAGGACCCTCTTGTCCAAAGATCAGTCTGAATTCTTTCTTCTTAAGTAATTCTGAGTCCCTCATTTCAAGAATAGCCAAAACTTTAATGGTAGAAGTTTCTGATATAGCTCTAAACTCAGTAGTGGAGAAATAATAAACTTAGAAAAGAAGAATTAAAGAAAGCTATTTCTCTCTCTCTCTCTCTCTCGCCACCTTAATTCCCAAGCATGTAGTATTTTTGATTCAGTGGGAAAGCAAAGCAGTCTTGTGGATAAAAGTCATATACACTCATATTAAAGTTCACCCAAAAGCCCCACAGCAAGGCTTAAGATATTCAGTGGTAAATGCATGCCAGAGTAATGGGGTAGTAATTAATTAATTACTGTGAAAATTCTCAGGGTTAGAAACCACTCAAATCTGAACCCTGGAGGTTCCCAAAGGGCTCAGAATGTGGAAATAGCTCAGCCACGAGACAAAACTGAAAGACGAAGGCCAAGGTCACAAAAGGACGTGTCTGTACCCAGTAGTCCTATAGAATCTGCTCTGTGGTTCTCTGGCCTTCTAAGAACAAGTTCAATAGAACCAGTCTACATAGTTCCCATCAGTGTGGAGGCCAGGTGGTACAAGAAGAGCACCTCATCATAGCACAGTGGACAGAGCACAGGTGTGGGAGGGAGGCAGACAACTCTGAGTTCAAATCAGCTCTGACACCAATCACTGGTGTCATTTGGGCCAAGTCACTCCACCTCTCTGAACCTGCTGGCTACCTGTATAATTGGAGAAGAAAATCCAACCCATAGTGTAGGTTTGAGATGAAAATGAGACGGCATAAGAAAGCATTTAGTACATAGCTATTGCCAAAGAAATATTGACTAAATTGATGAAGGAGTGAAGGAATGGACTTCAAAACTATTTTCTTCCAAACTTTCAAGACCAAACCAAAAAAGAAAAAGAGAGAGAGAGAGAGAGAGAGACAAAGACAAAAGAGAGAGCATCTACCTTAGTGAAAGATTTTCAACCTCACAACCAACAGCCAGGGCTCCAGGATGTGGTGCAGGCTTCCTTCAAAGTCCATCCGTGGTTTGTAGTCTTCCCCCAGCCAAGACGGTCACTGGTAACCCAAACGCATGTCTGCATCTCTGGCTTTTAGAACTAAGGGAACTCACCCATTACTGAGCCAAAGGCCTTCTACTTACTCAAGTTAGAATCACACTTGGGAGTAATACTGGGAAATGGGCACTTTCAGTGACACTATTTCTGGGGGAGCGTGGGTGGAAAGATGGTTCTGAGAAGATTACAAAGAAAATTCCAGCTAAGACTGCCCATCCCCCCACCTCATGTTAACTCCCTCTTGTATTTCCCTCCAACAACTCTACTAAATTTCAGCTATTTTCCTCTGCCCCTCTCCCTCCCGCTCCTGTCCAGCCAATCCCTTACTTTGCACTGTCTACTCTAAGCAGCAGGCTTCCTCTAACTTCCTGAGAAAACAGTGCTAACCGAATCCTACCCCCTCAGTTTTCCTCATCTCCAGGCTACATCTCACCTGTGCCTCACCGTACCACTTTCCCTTCACCCTGAGAGGAGGCAGTGTTGTAAAGTGAGTAGAGGATTATGGGATACCCAGACATTGGATCACATCTGTGTCTGTTCTCTTCTATGTCTACTCTAGCACTTACTGTCCATGTAAAATTAAGCCTCAGTATTTTCATCCATAAAATGAAAATATTAATAATCAATCCTAATTTTCTCAAGTGACATATGTGGGCTCATTGGTTATTAAGATAAATGGCCATTCAGTAACCATCCTTCCTTACTACATCTTTGTACGATTTACCCCCACCTTCCAAAATTACGTTTGTTGAGCCTTGCTCAAAGCAAGATTACTGGGCTTTTTGTTTGTTTGTTTTGGAAGGAAGTGAAATTGAGATATAGTATGCATATTGTCTTTAATAATGATTTATAAATGATACCATTGATTGAGCTCTTACAGTGTGCCTGGAACTGTAATAAGTGTTTTCCACATGTTGTCTTGTCTAAATCCTCATACAACTTTATGAGATAGGTATTATTATCACTTGCTTTTTAGAGATGAGTGAATAAGCTCAATGGTATTAAATGACTTGTCTAGGATAATGTAGCTAGAAGGGAGCTGGACCATAATTTCAGCCAATGAAACTGAAGTCTAAAATTTCAGTCCTTAACCCCAAATTATACTTATTTTCCATTTGAAAGATGTCTACTCCCCATCTTCCACCCCAATTTCAATTAACTTCTCCTCTCCTTATCTATTTACTTTGCCATCTCAGATACGTGCATATTGCAAACAATTCCA
Source organism: Dugong dugon (assembly GCA_030035585.1). NCBI lineage: Eukaryota > Metazoa > Chordata > Mammalia > Sirenia > Dugongidae > Dugong > Dugong dugon. The sequence goes on from CM057467.1 coordinate 66,764,938, forward strand.
TATAAGTCATCAATTTATTGACTGATTCCACAAATAGTCATTGAGTCTTGCTATGTTTCAGGCAGGCGTCTTTGTGATGAAACAAAATAGAGCAAGCAAATAAAAAAACAATAGTTACAACAACAAAACAAATGTAAATTAACTGCATTTTAAATCTGGAGTAGAGTAAAATACGATTTAATTTATAACTTTTTCATGTAAGGGCAATGTTAGTCATCCAACACATTAAATGAGAAACTTACTATTGTTTCTAAATAAGTCAGTTGATTTGGGAATGTAAATATATTTTATTTCAGGAAACCATAATATTAAAAAAGAAAAAAAGGCTGAGATAACCTTCCAGAGCAACCACTGCGACCCGCCAGCTGGATCCTCCTCTTCCTCTACTCACATCAGTCTTCATTTGGGGGTGTGGTGATGGCCACAGACCTCACACCCACCACAAGACTCATTTCTCTGTATTAAGCCACAGAATATCAACGGATATTTATTGACCCCTTAGACAATGAAGAGACTGCAAGAATGTCATGCACTGTAGAATCCAGGGTGAGATAAAGCCGTGCTAAAAGATGTTAGGAGCACTGGAAAGAGAGTGTCCACACCAGTTCTCATTCTAGCTCTACCGCTAACTGACTCTTTGAGCAGGAACAAGACACTCACCTGGGATCAGCTTCAGTTTCCCATCTTTAAAAGAAGGAGATGGACTAGATCATTTCTAAGGGCTCTTTTGGTTGTCACGAGATGATTCTCCAAAATATAGATTAGAGCCAGGGATCAAGGAAGAAAGTCTTAGGAGAAGGTTGCAGAAAATCATTTTAAACCCCTTCCATTAACAAAGCAACAAAATTTCAAAAGAAATAAATTGCATGATTCTTCAGTTGGATAACCTAATCTGCAGCCCATCCTCACCACTGGGACATCTTTGAAATATGGCTCAGCTGATTAGAAAGGCAAAATAGAGATGTCATCCTGACTCAGAGAAGGAGGCAAGCTAGATGGGGATCAGACAGCATCTTCATCTCCACAAAAGCTATGTGTCATCTTATATGTGACTGTCTGGCCAGCATCTCAGTTCCTAGAAACTTCAAATTCAGATTGGCACCCTTAGTAGGAATCTTCTTCCTGAAAGGATTCTTGCTTGAATTGGCTATTTTAAAAATTTACTAAGAGAGTAATTGATAAGACATTATCATATCAGTTAGCATCCTCTTGATACCATTTATCTGAAAAATGGAAATAATTTGTTATTCTATCCAAATAGGAGAAAACAATATTTACAAAGTTATCATTGAACATGAGAGGCTTGTCTTACTAACTCCACCTGCCATCAAGCCTTTTTAGAAGTGGAAGTAGATAATTATCTTATTCACACTTACTTAGCGAGCATTTTGCAACAACACTCAAAATCCAGGGAAGAGGAAACATTAGTGGAGTGATGGGCTTTAGCAAATGGTTAGGTTTTGTTCCAGGGACCATTTCTGGGTACTTTACTGAGAAAAACATCTTGAGGCTCCCAGATGAATATTTAAGTTAGGAAAGATGGTTGAAGAGGGTGAAAAAGAAATTCAATTAATCATTCCTTTTTCTCAAAGCTCAAGAATTTTGGTGGATAGGAGGGATATTTGTAATTGATGAGGCTACTTCAAGAAAATAGAGAAGGCTTTCTCCTGCTTGCACAAAGTGAAATATAATGTAATTAAGTAAGAAATTCACTTAAGATTCTCTCCAATTTACCAGCTTGTAACGACCATGATTGTGGTATTTGATATTTGGAAGAATATCTTCTTAGCAACATCAGGTTGACCCTCAACTCATGGTGACCACCACTCAAAAGGAAAGACACGCTGCCTTGTCCTTCGCCGTCCTCATAATCGGTTGTGGATCAAACCATTGTGATTCAGATGGTTTCCACTGGCCGATATTTGAACTAGATCTACAGACCTTTCTTCTAGTCTGTCTTCGTCTGGAAGCTTATCTGAAACCTGATCAGCATCATAGCAACATGCAAGTCTCCACTGTTTTGCCTTTGACTTACTACGTCAACTACCTAGGTCTTATTTTCTTCACATGATGGGTTAGATCATTGGTTTCAAAGTGTGTTCTTTGCCCTCCCCCCATCGCCAATGCAGATTTACTTCAGTCTCACTTTTACATATAGGCCTTCTAAGTAAAGATTCATTGCAAGTGAAAGGCTCCATAGCTAAAGCATTTGGAAATCAAAGGAATGTCTAAGGATGCTTGGAGTTCTTAACATGAGGACTCTAGCTTAGAAATTTCCACTGTTTTATGAAAGCTCTGTAAGGAGTGATTTTATCAAACACATAATGTTCCCTCTGCCAACTGGGCTTCTTCTCCTCAGCAAGGCTCCTTCTTGAGAGTCGACTGCATTCTCAGAATGGAGTTCAGATCATCAGAATTCGACAAATGGTTTCCTAAGTTTTATAACATTTCCTTTTGCTCCTGCCTTGAGTTATAAAATACTTGTACGATAGTAAATTTCAATGACACTAAAACAGCTAATGAAAGCACAAAATATTCCAGGAACAATTATATACCAGTTATTTCATTTTATCAAGTCCAGGCCATGAGGCGAGAGGCATCATCATGGTGCCCATTTTCCTGAGAAGGACGCTGAGACCTGGGAGTAAAGTGAATTGCATAAAGCCACTCAGTGAGTAAGCAGCAGTGTTCGGATTTATATCTAGGGCTGTCTCGGCTAAATACAGCGTCCTACAATACCACGCTTGTTTGCATTACACTCTCCTCTGCTTAGGCTGAGAGCCCAAAGCTGTAAACAACTCACTAGGAGTCTGTTCACTGCACTAGATTCCACTCAGTTTAGCTTATGACCTGAGCCAGTGGTGCGCACTGAGCCAGAAGTCTCAAGAAACCATTAGCCTCCACAGTGCCCGGAGTAGGGGAGATAGGGGACCCTCCTTACTAAAACTTCAGGTTTAAGTATTATTGAAGGTTTTAAGCTAGCTCTGAAAAAAAAAGAATAATAATGTATTTTTAAAAGCCAATTACACAATTTTCTTTTGATTAATCCCAGAAGCCTAACATTTCTCATACTAAGTTCAAACTAGAGAACAGATTTAAATGTACCCCCGCTTACCGATCAAAATGGCAATACCCATCACACAAACTATCATTCACTGAGCACCTACTGTGTTCCAGATACTTTACAAATGTCATCTCATTTAAGCCTCATAGCAAAGGCTCCTGCAGCTGTGACCTACAAGGTGGACATCATAAGACCCATTTACAAATGAGGAAACAGAGGAGCAGCAAGACTTTGTAACTTACCAAAGTCCTTTAGTTAGTAAGTGGGATTCTAACTCTCTCCAAGTCTGAAGCCCATTGTCATTCCATTATTCTGTTCTGACTTCCTTCTGATATAATGGGGGTAGGAGGATCCAAATATTTGCTCTATACCTTAGATTTTATAGCTTAGCCTTTTAGCTTTTCCTCTTCTGAGAACAGATATGATGGAACTGAAAGGACATTAACTTTCTGCCTGTGGTGCTTCATATTGGAAATAACAAAGAAAAAAGCCTAAAATCTATTATCATCCATAGTGCCCAGTGATATTTGCCAATATTTGGAGACATTTTTGATTGTCATAACTATGAGAGGGTGCTATTGTCATCTACAGTGTTGGCATCTACAGGGTTGCTACACATTCTAAATGCGCGGGATAACCCTACACAACAAAGAATTATTCAGCTGAAGTAGTGCTGAGGTTGAGAAACCCTCCACTAGCCTAAAGCTAGGCACCTGGTAGGAAATAATTAAGCAATGTTTTCCTGCCTATCCTACTTATAATAGCCCCTCCTGGTCACTATTTCAATACCGTAGTTACTGATATTTTTATATGTATATATTTGTTCCCATGATATTTTATTCCCTGATGGGAATGTAAGATCCATGAGGGCAGGAACTAGGTCTGCCTTATGAACAGTCATAACTGCAGTATGTAATACCAAAAAAAAAAAAAAAAACACAAAACTCGTTGCTGCCAAGTGGATTCTGACTCATAGCAACCCTATAGGACAGAGTGGAACTGACCCATGGGGTTTCCAAGGAGTGACTGGTAGATTCAAACTGCTGACCTTTTGGTTAGCAGCCATAGCTCTTAACCACTGTAATAGGCCATAAAAAATATAAGAGAAGCTGAATAAATATTTGTTGACAAGACAATGAATGAATGAATGAATGAACAACATGGTGTGCAGAGTAAAGCAATGTCACCTCTACTCCTTTAACTGAACACAGAGACCATAATTCCCCTACCTTCTCTCCTACAAAATATGCTTTGGACTTCTGAGAGCCTGCCCTGGCTACAGGCCATTAAGCATCACGAATTCAGTCTGGAATCATTTATTCTCTGAAATTTTCTGGGCAATTTCACAGGCCCAAATAGTTTCATTGAGCCTCCATCCTACTCTGTGGTTTTCCTAACTAACCACTTAACTGCTTCCTAGGATTCCCATCATTCATGGTTCAGAACTAAATACTTATATCTACAGGTGCTTCTCACTTCTGTAGTCTGAAAACTTGAGGCCAGGGAACTTGAGGAATCAAGGTCCATCTGTGAATCAAGTATAAAACTTAGATGCTCGAGACTCAACTCATTCCAGCCTCAAATAAAAGGAGCGTGAAAAAGTTGTCTGGTGTTAGGCTCTTAGGAGAAAACACTTTCAGTCACACTCCTTGTATCGGGATATGTCTAGTGGGTGGGGGAGGGAATCCCGGAAAACTGTGGATCTAAGGTGGGTCAGAGCTGCTGGGGTTTTTATTGGAAGAAAAGCCAGAAACCCAAAGTGAGTCAGAGAAGGGTAGCATGTGAGAGGACTGTGCCAGAGAGAGGAAGCAGGTGCCAGAGAGAAACAGGCCAGGAGAAACATAGGCCCAAAGGTGGATCAAAAGTCAGTATCTGGATATGTGAAATGCATCAAGCATGGAGATAAACCAGGGCCTTTGTAACTGGAGAGGAATAACCACATACCAAGGCATAGGGCCCAGTGGGTAGAACAATGTGGGTGGGAAAGATCTAAACAGAGTTCACGTATGGTGCAATGCGTAGTATGCTAAAACACCAAAACCCATCGCAGTCCAGCCAATTCCCACTCATAATGACCCCTTAAGGTTTCCAAGGCTCTAAGTCTTTACGGGAGCAGACTGCCACATCTCTCTCCTGTAGAGCAGCTGGTGGGCTCAAACTGCCGACCTTTTGGTTAGCAGCCAAGAGTTCTAACCACTGCACCAGTTAGGTCCTTAGACAACCAAACCAGTTGCCTTTGAGTCGATTTTGACTCATGGAGACCCTATGTTACCTGTTTCAAGGTAGAACTGCTCTCCATGGGGTTTTCAAGGCTGTTTTCTTTCAGAAGTAGATCACCAGGCCTTTCTTCCAAGGTGTCTCCAGGTGGATTTGAACCACCACTTTTGGTTAGTAACCAAGCACTGAACTGTTTGTTCCACCCAAGGACTCTACTAGGCCCTTTACACAATCTAAATACCAGAGTTTTACTACTCATTTGACAGAAAAGTGAGGCTTAGCGAGGTTAACTGGCTTTCTTAGAATCGACTAGATCACTGTGTACTCCTTGCGGATGGGGAGCAGATCGAGTCAGTTTTGTCAGTTTTGACCATCAGTGTGGCCACAGTACTCAGCACATGTTGGCTACACATGGTGGGTGTGCAGCAAATTCTTGCTGGCTGACTGACTTAAGTCAAGTCACCCCAGTGGTAAGGTGAATGGTAAAAGGATGGGCTTCAGAATCCCATTAGCCAAATATAACTCTTCCCTCACCGGTCTGATTTCCTAGACAAAAAAAAAAAAAAAGTTGTAAATCAGAGAGAACTTTGCAGGAGCAAGGATGTTTTACGCACCAAATTCTATCCAAAGCAGACTTGTTATTTCCATTTGTCTCCAAGTCCAGAAGGCCCAGCACCCCATTTTTGCCACTTCCAGGGAGATACAGTGATTTCATCATTTCTCTCAACTTCAAAGAGAAGAAAGCAGTATTTTTTATTATCTTTTTTTTTTTGGGGGGGGGGGATTAGATTGGTTTTCAGCCAACTTAATAAAACGCTAAAGCCAAATATTAATTTTAAACTGCTCATATACTGCCAGCTGCTTGTGTCACTTCCAAACTGCATAAAATTATTTTAGAAGCAAATTATGTTTATTCCATGACAGCTTTTTAAAAAAAAAAAAAATCAAATACAAGGCCCCACACTATCAGGTGATCTGTAATTCTAAGCATTTCACAATTTTAAACTTGGACTTTTTTAGTTTTTCAGTTTAATTTAATTAAAAATGTATTTATTGAACAGCCCTTATGGTTAGGCCCTAAAAGCGGTAAGACATGTGGGTATGAGTGAAAGGATCCATTCAGGGTATATTCTCTCAAGGTGTTCACCCAGCACAGAGCGAATAGAATCAGGAGAGTGTCCACAGAGCCAGTATAACTGGAGCATGACTTAGACACTCACGGGCATAGGTGGGGTTGCAATAACTGCATTAGCTTAAGTGCCACTGGTGTCTGTCTCAGTCTCTTGGCATGGAAACCTCTTGCAGGGAACCTCTTGTAGGAACCCTTTGAATGGAGCCCTGGTGGCACAGTGGTTAAGTCTATAGCTGCTAACCAAAAAGATCAGCAGTTCGAACCCACTAGCCACTCCTTGGAAACCCTATGGGGCAGTTTTACTCTGTCCTATAGGGTCACTATGGGTTGGAACAGACTGGACAGCAATGTTTTGGGGGTTTTTTACCGCCTTGTACTGTTTAGAAATTCTAATCTAGATGGTCATCGCTATTCTTTTTTGAGTATCGCCACTGATGTCCAAAACAGTGCAAGAGTATCTGGCAGAATGAAACAGCTTATTTTTCTCTCTTTCCTTTGTGTTCCCTTCTATAAGCAAGGGCCCAAAACAGAGTTGCTCTTGTGTGACCCAGTTATAAACTTTATTTTGAAGCAGCTCTTTTACTATTTTACTTATTATAGTTTAGGGTGGTAGTTAAGAGTGTAGATATTAGAGTCAAACTGCCAGACATCAAATCTTGGCTCCATCACTTACTAGTTGCATGGCTTGTGAAATTATTCACTTATCTGTACAATGGGGATAATAGTAACACCTACTTCATAATGTGGTGGTAAAGATTAAATGAATAAATACGTGCAAAGCACTCAGAACTGTGTCTGACGTATAGTAAGCACTGTATTAACATTATTGCTAAGTAATTAGTAGACAGCAACTAACAAGAACAACAAGTAATAAATAATAGTTAAATTTTTTGAGTGGTTATCATGTGCCAACACTGTGCTAGGCATTTTATATTTAATCCACTCAGTGACCCTATGAGGTGGGAGTTATTGTTATGCCAATTTTATGTTGTTGTTGTTGTTAGGTGCCATCGAGTCAGTTCCGACACATAGCGACCCTATGTACAACAGAAAGAAACACTGCCAGGTCCTGCCCCATCCTCATGATCCTTGTTATGCTTGAGGCCATTGTTGCAGCCACTGTGTCAATCCATACCAATTTTATAGATAAGTAAAATAAAAATTAGGCTTAGAGAGGTAAATCAGTATGCAGACTCATCCAGGTAGCACATGGATTTCAATCCTAGCTGGATGTCACCAGATGCTGTGTGCATCCATGGGCTGGTTGGGGATGGTATGTGAGCCAATATGCTGCACTTCGAGCTTCTTCTTCCCTCCAAAGACTACAATCTTGATCCAGGTTCAAGCTCATTTCATCTAGATCCCTCTCCCCTTTAGCAGATATCTCTCCCAGGAGACACCTCACAACAGCATGATAGGTATGAGGTAGGTCAAGTCATTCAATGGGACTAGAGAATAAAGTGAAAGAGGAGGATGTGAATGCTGAAGAAATAAGGAGCCAGATTATAAATGTTTGTCCTTCTCAGGAGTTTGTGCTTAATCTCCTAGGCCAGCTCTTTCCCCATGACTCTGGAAACATTCCTGCCGTAGCATGACAATGGATGTTGTGGGGGGAGGGGAGATAAAATAAAGAAAAGAATTTCAATAATAAAAATAACTAGGAAATTGTGGGTTAAACCAGAAAAGTTTGTTTACTGCAGGACTTCTCAGAGCTTTTAAGATCCTGATAATGTGTTCTGAATATCCAGAAGGAGGGAATAAAATGGAATGCTTTCCAAACTTGTTTTTACTGTGGAACTGTTCATGCCTGCCACCCCACAACTCCTGCTCCCTACTCCCAACCCCAGAGCATTTCTTAGGATGAAGGTCTCCAGGAAGAACTTAGCAGGATGGCTCCTGAAATGACAGAAGATTATTAAGGTGTTCTAACAGCAGAGCAACATCATCAGATTTATCATAATAATTCTTACAGCAATATGGAGGAGTCAAGATTAGAGGCTAAAAGACCTTTAGAAGGTGATCAAAATCTCTAGCAAGAGAAAATGAAGGCCTAAATTAGGGCAACAGGAGTAGGGATAGACACAGAGGGCCAGTGTGCTAACTCTCCTCATCGCTTCTTTCCTCAAATGCTACCCTTCAACTTTACTCAACTTCCAAACTGTTTGGCCGCCATAGTTCTACAAATCTCCTTTCTTTACTTGGAATGGCCCTTGTTTATTGTGGTAAATATATATGTACCAAAACATTTACCATTTCAACATTCTTCACATGTACAATTCAGTGACATTATGTTCATCATATTGTGCAACCATCATCATCGTCTGTTTCCAAATTTAATGAAAAATTTGGAAATGGAACGTCCTTTTAATGACTCCTCAAAACACACATGCACCTACCTGTGCCTGAAGAACTCATACTCATTGTCCCAGGTGTCATCTCAGATGGATCTTCCTCCAGGAAGCCTTCCCTGGCCCTTCCAGGCCTAAGCTAGTAGGGCCTCTCCAAAATATGAGCCTTCTCTTTATCAAAGCACTCCTCCTAGGGTTCCTAATTGTCCTATTATTTCCCCTTCTAGACTTTGAGATTCTGCTATGCTAAAACCAGGTCTCATTCGCCCTTCTGTTTCCAACACTGAGATCAGGGCTAGGCACGCAGAAGTTGTACAATAAAGTCTATCATGTGAATAAATGACTTCATTAACCTTCACAATAACTCTGGGAGGTAGATTTTATTTCCCTCACTTTATACACGAAAAAACAGAGTCCCAGGTGGTTAAAAAACGTAAGCTCACATAGTTAATAATGAGTAGGGTTAAGATGATATTTCAAACAACATTAAATTTATCTTTGGGCTAAGGAGAAAAAGTAGTAACCTCTAGGGTGGTGTTTAATATGTATCTAGAGGACTCCCACTGCAGCAATCCGATCTCTCTATCCCTGAGTGAAATGTATCATAAGTTTCCTGGCCTCTGGACACTCAGAGAACGATGAGGACCAACAGGTCAGAGGGGGCACAGGCAGTAAAAAGGGCAGTTCAAGAAGACAAAGTAAAGTATTATAATGAAATGTGCAAAGACCTAGAGTTAGAAAACCAAAAGCAAATAACACACTCAGCATTTCTCAAGCTGAAAGAATCTAAGAAAAATTCAAGCCTCCAGTTGCAATATTGAGGGATTCTATGGGTAAAATATTGAATGATGCAGGGAGCATCAAAAGAAGATGGAAGGAATACACAAAGTCACTGTACCACAAAGAATTGGTTGACATTCAACCATTTCAGGAGGTAGCATGTGATCAAGAACTGATGGTCCTGAATGAAGAAGCGCAAGCTGCACTGAAGGCACTGGCAAAAACAGGGCTCCAGGAATTGATGGAATACCAATTGAGATGTTTCAACAAGATGCATACTCATCCATTCCGAGAAATTTGGAAGAGAGCTACCTAGCCAACCTGCTGGAAAAGATTCATATTTCTGCCCATTCCAAAGAAAGGTGATCCAACAGAATGCGGAAATTATTGAACAATATCATTAATATCACATGCAAGTAAAATCTTACTGAAGATCATTCAGAAACAGTTGCAGCAGTACATCGACAGGGAACTGGCAGAAATTCAAGCTGGATTCAGAAGAGGACGTGGAACAAGGGATATCGTTGCTGATGTCAGATGAATCTGGGCTGAAAGCAGAGAATACCAGAAAGATGTTTACCTGTGTTTTATTGACTATGCAAAGGCATTAGACTGTGTGGATCGTGACAAATTATGGGTAACTTTGCGAAAAATGGGAATTCCAGAACACTTAATTGTGCCCATGAGGAACTTGGACATAGATCAAGAGGCAGTCAATCGAACAGAACAAGGGAATACTGCATGGTTTAAAGTCAGAAAAGGTGTGTGTCAGGGTTGTATCTTTTCACCATACTTATTTAATCTGTATGCTGAGCAACTAATTCGAGAAGCTGGACTCTATGAAGAAGAATGCAGCATCAGGATTGGAGGAAAACTTATTAACAACCTGTGTTATGCAGATGACACAACCTTGCTTGTTGAAAGCAAAGAGAACTTGAAGCACTTACTGACGAAGATCAAAGACCACCGCCTTCAGCATGGATTACATTTCAATATAAAGAAAACAAAAATCCTCACACCGGATCAATAAGCAATGTCATGATAAATGGAGAAAATATTGAAGTCGTCAAGGATTTCATTTTACTTGGATCCACAATCAAGCCCATGGAAGCAGCAGTCAAGAAATCAAATGACTTATTGCATTGGGCAGATTTGTTACTGTGAAAGACATCCTTAAAGTGTTAAAAAGCAAAGATGTCACTTTGAGGACTAAAGTGTGCCTGACCCAAGAAATGGTATTTTCAATTGCCTCATGTGCATGAGAAAGCTGGACAATGAATAAGGGAGACCGATGAAGAAATGATGTCTTTGAATTATGGTGTTGACAAAGAGTATTGAATATACGATGGACTGCCAGAAGAACAAACAAGTCTGTCTTGGAAAAAGTACAGGCAGAATGTTCCTTAGAAACAAAGATGGCAAGACTTCATCTCATGTACTTTGGACATGTTATCAGGATGGGCTAAACCTTAGAGAAGAACATCATGCTTGGTAAAATGGAGGGTCAGCAAAAAAGAGGAAGACCCTCAATGAGATGGACTGAGACAGTGGCTCCAACAATGGGCTCAAGCATAGCAACAATTGTAAGAATGGCTCAGGACCAGGCAGTGTTTGGTTCTGCTGTACACAGGGTCACTACGAGTGGGAAACTACTCAGAAGTGCCTAAAACAAAAACAACATTAACAGAGGCACCAAGTAAATTAAGAAGAGGTTTGTAATTATTTAAAATGTACACTTATTTTCAAATTCTATCATCATAAACAAAGCGTCTGTTACAAATCTTAATGTTCTTTTACCACAAGGGAATAGTCCAGCCAAAAAGATTAACATAGAGAATTGGGTTTCAAACAGCTGACAATGAGTCTTGTTTGCCTACCTGAAGCAGTTAGAAGCAGGTTAGCCTAAGCCTCAGTCTTGGAGGGACTTTAGGCCCCATCCAGAGAAATAAAATGCCAAAAACATACTCTAAATACAGATACACGTTCATTGATAGGAGGCAGAGTTAAGCACCAAGAACTTGGCAGAAACTGGGGTGCAGCAGCAGCAAGGAGGGTCCTGAGTGATGGCAGGGAATGTTGGAAGAGTTCCTCCAACTCAGCCACCTTAATGGAACCTTGTGCATATTGTGTGGGGGTATACTATACAGGACATTTCAGGGGCATTTCAAGTTATAAGCTGGAGCACACACAACAAGCAGAACACTGAATGAAGAACGTTCGCTATGTTATTTTGTTTAATCATCACAACATCCCTAGGAAACGTGCATTATTTCCATTTTATGAAGAAGCTCATTCTCAGAGAAATTACCCAGGTTGTACAAAATTAAGGAAGGATTTTGTCCCATCTATGTCCTCTTATCTACACCTGCATTGTCCTCTATCAAACAAATAAAGCTCAGGGTGTTTGTTTTCGGAATGTTAAACCCACCTGAGAAGTCCAAAAATTCCTAGAAATGAAGTACATACTTCCCTATGAGAACTGTTTCATCTGCGGAGGGTCCTGATTTGTGCTGTGATGCCAGGATTGAATTTACTTCACCCTGTCTGACACTCTCTCTCTCTCTGCCTGTCTCTGTCTCTGTATCTCTCTCTGTCTGTGTCTCCCACCCTTTTCTCACCACCTCTGAAGGAATAGTCATTTTAATATGCTACAGACAGCTTCTCACTTTCCAGAAATGGAAATGGAAAATACTGAATTTGAGTGAGTGAAGCTTGTTAAATGCAAAACTATTAAATATGAGCTTTTTAAAATGAGGTATTGATATTATGCTGATTTTTTGTTTCTGATAATAGCTCGGTGATGACACTAATTTACGTTGCCTTCCTGTTGACTACTAAGTTTATCAATCAACTCAAGGGCCACCATTTTTAAAGTATGTCAGTTTAGTTAAGCAGAATGTGATGTTTGGAGTCAAGGTTATTTGGAAAGAGAGGCCTGGGTGTTCTAGAAAGACAGAGTCAGAAGACCTGGGCTGAGACCTACTTTCTGTCTTGAAGAAGTCAAATATAAAACTGGGATCAAATAAATAAAGGAAGTAAAAAAATACTTTGTAAATTAAAAAAGGGACTTATGAAGTGATTATGTTACAGCTGCTGTTTTCTCACAAGTTGTGACCACCACTAAAATAAGCCTTACTCTACAAATCAACTGACTTCTCCAATAGTGAGAGATAGTCTTTTCCTGAAAATAGTAAGGCCCTTGCTTTGCCAACTGATACAGTTTCATTTATGTTTTTGAGGGTCAGACCACCTCTACCCAATTCCCAGTATTTAGTTTTTCATTATTCCTTCGGCAAACCTAAGATGCTATACACTCAGCCTCATAATGCAGGGTTGTGTTATTACAAGGTAAATGATATGGTCTGGATGAGCCTGGTTCAGAGGACGGAAATAAATCGTTAATTGTGTTATATCCAAATTATAAATTATGCTAGGGTTTCACTGTTCTCAGGGTTAGGCCCTGTGGCAGGCAGGCCCTGGTCTTGCTGAGTGGGTGTATGTGTGTGGAAGGAGGAATGGTAGGGGGAAAGAAGGAGAAAGGGACAGGGGAGGAGGAGAGAAGAGTGACTAAGACGAAGTTCTTGCTCCCAAGGAACTACTCACAGGTTGGAGGTGACAACATACTTGTCAAAATAAAATAACAGCAAAACAAAAGTAGCTCCTATAAAACTGCACTGGTTGAGGCCACCTGCCGCTTTTTCTGAGATTGATGTAATAGCCACTCCCTGGCCTCCTCACTGTGGAGCTCCATTCCTTCTAAGGCATATTTCACCTTCACCTCTAAATCTGACCAGTTTATTACACAAGTCTTAGTCCCAACAGGAAACAAATGACAAATTAAAATTAGGTGATTCAAGGTGGGCTTAATGTGAACAGGATTGTACAGCAACCAGGATAATGCCAACAGAAGTGTTACCGTCATTAAGCCTGAACGAAGGAGGAAGGTAGATGGTACTGGAATCGGGAAGAATAGAGTGATGTGGAATGGGCTTCTCTGAGAGAATCAGTGATGCTGGTAGAGAGATAAATCCTACCTAAGGCAACCCTTTAAGGAAGGGAAACTGGGCATAAATAACACAACTTCACTCTCCTCCCTACCTTCCTTTCATCTTCTGCTGAGGCCACCATTGACCAAACCAACCAGAAACCAGAGCCTAAAGGAGACTATTGATGTAGTCCGCAAAGGTCAGCCACCTTGGAAGAGAACGGATTGGAGAGGAATAGACAGTGGCTCTATAAAGTAGAAAAAGAAACTATATATCTATATCTAGAATATATATATATTGATATACATATTCCTTACTTAAAGTCCATCTGGGTGGTAGAAACACAAAAGAATGGGATTGTTTCCACCCTTGAGGGAACTGCAGTCAACAAAGACTTTGAAGAAAGTTAAACCGCAAAAGAGTTCCCAACCAGGAGAATGGTGTAAGGAATGTTATTTCCTTGTATCTGTTCAATCATCAAACCTTCCCTAGGCACCTCCTCTTTGACAGGCAGACTGGGGCTCTGAGGACTTTGCATAAGAAGGGATGTGTCATAAGACACGATCCTTCCTCTATATGAACTCATTATCTGTTTGCAGAGAAAGACATGCAAGTTATAAACTACAATATACAAAGCACCAAGGTCTTCCTTTCAAATGAAGCTTCTTTCCAAGCATCCAAACGCCTAGCTCTTAAAGCACAATTAGGTCTGTCCATCTTTGCGTATATTTGGATGATAACTGGTTTGGACAGCAGCCTATGTTCATTAGGCTTAGAAACTTCTCATGTCAGTTAATTTGATTAATATCAGAGAAAACTCAATTAGACTTATCAACTTTTTGCATATGACATTTAATATCTATTAAAATGATGTCACCTCCATCAGCCAGGGGCCTTATTTTCAGTTTCTGTAGACCATCAGCTTGAAAATACCAAACACCCAAACAAGCAAGATAGAAAACATATTCTTATCACTCTCTCCACATATTCTTAAAACCAGTCTAATTTAATGACTTGAAAACAGTTTGATGTTAATTTGTCTCTTACTCTCATTTTCCTAGAGAACCACACTGGAAAGAAAAATATACAGGGCTGAAGGTTAATTGCCGAAATAGTACTAGACGGGCAGGGGAAGAGAAGCTTCATCGGTAGGGAGAATAATTAGGTGAGTAGTCTCGTTCGGAGGTTATTCATATACCTGTATGTCACTTCCAAACAACTACAACATTTCCAGGTTAAAAAGAGACTGTAAACTCCTCAAAAAGGATTATTATACTCCTTAATAAAATAAAAAGGAATGTAATACTCTATTTACTAGTGGAATCTCTTTAGATTAGAAGATTTAAAGCTCTATTTAAAATCACTACAAGATATGTAACACATGGAAATATATAAATGTATCATTGAAAAGCAAAAAAAAAAAAAAAAAGAGTTGAAAGACCACTGTATTTAATGTCTATGTTTATTTTGCTATTCTACAATGACTTCTGACTCTTGTGCCTGCTCCACACTTTATACTCTATCTACTGGAAAACTCAAGTAAGTGACTCCTAAGAAGGGGTATCTATCAGATGCATTTGGAAGATCTTTTTTTCAAAATACACATACTTATATCCTCATGCTACCGCCGGGAAGGACTTTGGAGTCTTCATTTTGAAATGTATCTATAGGTAATTGTAATGGGCATTCTCAGATAAGAAATGATGCATTATATTATCCCTAAATATTCTCTGTTGTTTCATACTCTAGGCCTTTGCTCAGGCTTTTCTGTGACTATGTATTTATAAAAGTATTCACTTAGGGGGACCTCATACCATCAAGAAAGCAGTGCCAGGAGCAGAGCGTGTCCTTTGGACTGGGGTCTTGTGCAAAGAAGCTCCTAGTCCAGGGGCACACCAAAGAGAAGAAGGCCAACAGAGAGAAAAAGACTTCCCCTGGAGCTGACGACCTGAATTTGGAGTTTTAGCCTACTTTTACTGTGAGGAAATAAATTTCTCTTCATTAGAACAACAACAAAAAAAAAATTCACTTATGGTTTGCCTGGCAAATGTCTACTATTTTTCAAACTTCAGCCCAGATGATGTCTTCCCTAAAACATTTTTATCCCTCATAGACAGTGTATAGAACCCTACCCTCCACATAACGTATTTTTACCCAAATAATGCACGTGTTCTGTAGTTTTTTTGGCTGACTATGCCCTCCCCCACCAAGTACTTTAGTAAGTATGCTATGCTAACTTTTTTTTACAGCAACATGTAAAGAAAATTAGCGTAGTGCACTTATGAAAATACCTCACAGGGAGAGAGTGCGGCTGGCAAAAAAACATAGAATGTGTAGAACACTCGTTATTTGCATAAAAATATGAGGTATTATGCATACTTTTATTATTTCAGCTATCACACTATCTTGTGATGTGAGTGGTTACTTTTCTTTCTACCAAACCAATCTATGACTTCCTTGAAGGGAGGAAACAGATCCCATCTTTGTATTCTGAGATATAGTCTCTAGCCCATAGTACATGCTCATTAAATGTTTGTTGAATAGGTTAAATTGAAAGAATATTGAATATATTTAGGTCATCAATTACTTTCTCGGATTAGTTACCCAAAATTAATCACCATTCCAGGATTATTTATATAACACTTATGAAGTTAGTGGCACCATGTGCTTCAGGTTCCTTTTGGCAGTGCACCATTAAAAGTAAGTAATTAACTAACCAAAAAAAAAAAAAATTCTAATTTTATTAGTACCTATAACAGTCATAAGAGCTCCGATGGTCCAGTGGTTAAGCGCTCTGCTGCTAACCAAAAGGTCAGTGGTTCAAACTCACCAGCCGCTCTGGGGGAGAAAGACATGGCAGCCTGGTTCCTTAAAGATTTATAGCCTTGGAAACCCAATGGGACAATTCTGTTCTGTCCCATAGAGTCGCTATGGGTCGGAATCACCTGGACAGCAACGGGTTTGTTTTTTTGTTTGTTTGTTTGTTTTGGTAAGAGTCATTAAATAAGATTCAACTTAACCAATGCTATTAACTTTCAGGGTTTTTTTTTTTTTTTTTTCTCATTATCCTCTTTTCCCAATATGTCATACCTTTCTGCCACTCCAAAGCCTTTTCTCTCCCCATCCTCTACTTTTGTTAACTCCCTGTCCACATAGGTTCTTCTCTTCTTCACTCTCTCCTCCCTTCTTGCTTTCACTGGTTCTCTCCCAGTCCCAAATTTAAGAAGCCAAGTGTCTTTCCTGCCCTCACCAGTTCTCTTCCCAACAACTGGCCCAACCCATCTCTGCTCCCATTCCATAACTTGCTCTGTGACTTTGAGAAAATTAATAACAACCCCTCAGCTTGGTTCCTCACTAATGGATAGTCTCTGAGAATTTGCATTTTTGAGGCTTGATTTTATTTTAAAACGAAAAAAATGCCAAAATAGTTTTTATTTAATTTTTGATGTATTTTAAATGTTTACAGTAAAATGAATGAACAAATTTAAGGCAAAAATATGAATGTGTTCCAAAGATGATTACAGGATTTATAAAAATATTCATTCATGGTGCACTATAGGCCACATACTGGGGTAATAGAACACACGCTGAATGTCATTTTCCTTCAGTACAGTCCATGTATCCCTGTGCCTAGATGCCTAAACTCATTTAGAGAGAACATCAAGAAGAACAGCTCATGCCATTTTTTCCTTTCGATCCCTACCCCTGCTACTGCTAATTAAGCTCAGCAAGGAAAATACACATGGAAATATTTTGTGTCAAATCTGAATTCAAATCATGGCTCTTCAACTTTTTAGTTTTATAATCTTAGGTGAGTACGAAGCTTTCATTTTCAAAGGGGGCTCTCTTACCCTTGAAAAGATAGAGCTGTGTTTTCATTCCCTGAAGGATTACTGTTTCCCAAGAAGAGGGTATGGGTGGCGTACTGATAGGAGTGCTTGACTAGAGCAAAAAAGCAAATACAAAAAGGTCATATGTCAGGGCTTTAGAGTTAGATGGCTTATTTCCAGTGACAAATGAGTTACTCTGGCTGCATGACTTCAGGCAAGTTACTTAGCCTCTCTGAGATTCATTTTTATCATCCATTAAGTGAGCATTACAAAAGAATGTGCTTCATTGAGCTGTTATGAAGATTACATTAGATAATTCATAAATACATTAGCTCAACACCTACATAGATTAAGCATGTTTGTGTGTGTGTGTGTGTGTGTGTGTGTGTGTGTAATATCATCTGTGCCCTTGCTTGGAAACGAGGCACACTAGGAAGGGATGAAAGAATGAGACAGGTGAAGGTTGAGGGAAGGGATTTTGGCAGTGACAACCAATTTCAGGATTACATAGACAAGACTCCAGCATATGCCTTGTACTGAAAGATGTTCAAGAAGTACAATAATGTCTTCATCTTTGTCCGTTTGGCTTATTGAAGTATCCCAAGCACCTAGAATAATGCCCAGCAC
This sequence comes from Dugong dugon, assembly GCA_030035585.1. NCBI lineage: Eukaryota > Metazoa > Chordata > Mammalia > Sirenia > Dugongidae > Dugong > Dugong dugon. The sequence continues at coordinate 66,782,922 of CM057467.1, forward strand.
ATAGTAGGTGTTCAACAAATAATTGCTGAACAGTTAAGTTTTATACCCATGCTAACTAATGGGCCATCTTGCATACAGTAGATCCTAGAGGAATGGTTGAATGAAAGAAGAACATCAACAACTAGCATTTGTTGATCCCCTATTATGTGTCACACACTGTTCTAAGTTCTTTATAGGTATAATCTCATTTAGTTTTCACATCCACACTGTGAGGTAGGTGCTTTTATTGTTCTCATTTTGCAGATAAAGAAAATGAAGTACAGATAAGCAACTTGTGTTTTTACACAGCTAAAATGCTATGTGAGGCCAGGATTTGAACACAATCACTGAGACCCAGACAACATGGCCCTTAAAAATCCTACCCATTTTCTTTGATATTGGTTTGAAGCTTAATAAGATCCATGAAAAATGCACTGGTTTTGGAATAGGGATAAAGTTTTGTTTACACGCTTATAATTAAAGATCGTAATACTTGTCCTCCCTATTAAAAAGAATTATTTTGAACATCAATTAATATAATATGGACTACCATAAAATATATTACATTTTACAATCTCTATAATGTGACTAAGAGAATATAGACTTTGGAGTTCACAGACCTACATTCAAATTTTGACCCCTTTTTATTAGTTTTATGGCCTTGGGCAAGTCATTCTGCCTTGCCTTTCTCATCTTTAAAATAAGAATTACCCTGACTTTTGGAGGTTATGGTAATCATAAATGAGATAAAGCCTATGAAAAGCCAAAAAATATTGCCTAGTGCACATAGGAAGGCAAGGATGAAATTCCATCTATTTTTATGCAGATGGGTTTGTATGATCAGTGCCAATAACTAATTATTAAGTGAATGTTTTGGTTTCCTTAAATATAACAGAACTGTGGTTATGTATTGAATACCTACTATGCACATCTCAGATACAGAAAGAGGCCCAGTAAATGTAGCTCCCTTACCCCTGCAGCCCCTACTCCCTTAAGACACTTCACAGCATCCACCTCCACTTTCTCCTCAGCATAGTGTGTTCCCTATGACATGATCTAAGCACTCCTTCTGATTTCTTTCTGCTTTGTCATCTGTAAAAGTAGCATGTGCTTTCAGACGTGTTTTAATGAATATTTATGGTATAATTTGCACTGATGTTAGGCACACAATGGCTGCTTTCCTCCTTGTTAAAGATCTGGAGTTTCGTGTACAGTGGGGCAGTATTAGTGTCTAGTTTCCCCAATTGCCATTAAGAAAACGTGAAGTTTAGTGGAGTGACACTCCAGGGCCCGATTCACACAGCATAGAAGCCCCTCTGTGAAGGCTGTTGTTTTTGTCTTCCATTTTCACATTTTGCTCAGAGAAAAGTGTTGATCCCATTTGACTTAAATATAAACTGTAGAGCACTTTAACAACTCATTACATTTCCTTTTTTCTCACTTCACTTGCAGATGGAGTTCATTATAGAAAAACTGGAGGGAGTCCTGTAATACACACACACACACACACACACACACACACACACACATTCTTCTTGTAGAAGACACAATATAGAATATGTGTCCTGTGTGTGGACCATTGGTTCTTAACAGAAGATGATTTTATTCCTCCCACCCCCCAAGGTACATTTAGCAATGTCTGAAGACATTTTAGGTTGTCATAATTGAGGTAGTGCTTTCATATTGAGTGGGTAGAGGCAAATGATGGAGCTAAACATCCTACAAACCACAAGACAGCCCCCTCCAGCAAAGAATTATCCAGCCCCAAATATCAATATTGCCAAAGTTGAGAAACCCTGTTGTACACAAAAATCAAAGTGTTTTGTCAGCTACTCTGTTTTGAAGACTCTGCATGGGCCACCCCTGAAGAGAAGCAGTGTCTGTCAAATCTTCCACCAGTTTCTTTTTTTCCAGCCTCAAGGAGTTCACCACCAATGTTGGATGCATTTGAAGTCATATTGGGCTAGGTTTGAATCCTAGTGCCACCATATTTTAGGTATACAACATTGGTACTTTATATTTCTGATCCTAAGCTTTCTTATCTGTAAAACAGAGATGATAATACCTACTTGGAAAGTCTGTTGTACCGATCAAATGAGATCATGTATTGATGGCTCAAAAAGTGTCTGATACATACTGGACACCTGATAAATATTATATCTTTGTAATAATTATATAACCTGAAAGGATCACCAGAGACCGTTAATAAAATTTACCTAGGAGGTAGATGAAAAGCACTAAACACATTGTAAGGCCAATTAACTGGGATTTCCCATGAAACCATGACCCAAAACCTCCAAACCAAGCAACCAAATCCCATAAAGTGTTTGGTTGTGCATAAGCAGCCTCAGAAGCTACCCTTTTATTTTGTTGTTGTAAAAATGATACACACAGTCTATCAAACAACTTTAGCCAATTCACCTTTTTATAGGTGTGCAACTTATTGACAGCAATTACATTAGTCAGCTGTGCAACCTAATCCATAATACATGTGATTTTTACATCACCATACTCCGAAACTCAGTGCTGCAGTAACCCCTTTCCCCCACTCCCTCCCACACTGGTAACCACTAAGAAAATTTGGTCTCTATACATTAGCCTTTTCTTGTCTTTTTATATAAGTGAGGCCGTACAATATCTGCCCTTTTGTTACTGACTTATTTCACCAGCATGATGTCTTCAAGCTCCATCCATACTGTAGCATGTCTCAAGACTTTGTTTCTCTTACTGGCTGTTTCTCCACTGTGTGTATGTACCTCATTTTGTTTATCCATTCATCCACCGATGGGCATTTTTAGGATGTTTCTACCTTTTGGCTGTTGTGAACAGTGCTGCAGTGAACATTGGTGTACATGTCTCTGTTTGAGCCTTTACTTTCAGGTCTTTTGGGTATATAACTAGGAATGAAATTGTTGGGTCATAAGGTAGTTCTGGGACCCCGGTGGCAGACTGGTTAAGAGCTTGACTGCTAACCAAAAGGTCAGCAGTTCAAATCCACCAGCCATTCCTTGGAAACCCTATGAGACAGTTCTACCCTGTCCTATAGGGTTTCTGTGAGTCAGAAACGACTTGACAGCAACAGGTTTGTTTGGTTTTTTTTCCTTTTTTTAATAGTAGTTCTACTTTTAATTTTTTGAGGAACCATTAGAAACTATTTTCCACAGTGGCTGTGCCATTTTACATTTCCACCAGCAACGGATAAGGGTTCCAATTTCCGCACATCCTTGCCAACTTTTGTTATTTTCTGATTTTTTTTTTTTTTTTTTTATCTTAGCCATCCTAAATCAAACCAAACCAAACCTGTTGCCATCAAGTCGATTCCGATTCATAGCAAAGCTATAGGACAGAGTAGAACTGCGCCAAGGCTGTAATCTTACAAAAGCAGGCTGCCACATCTTTCTCCCACAGAGTCACTGGTAGGTTTGAACTGCCAACCTTTCATTTAGCAGCTGAGCGCTTAACTACTGTGCCAACAAGGCTTTAACCATGCTAGTGGGAGTGAAGTGGTACCTCTTCGTGGTTTTGATTTGCATTTCTCTGATGGCTAATGATGTTGAGCATCTTTTTATGTGTTTGATGGCCATTTCAATATCCTCTTTGGCGAAATGTCTGTGCAAGTCCTTTGCCCACCCCCTCCCTTTTTTTTTGGTTGGCAGTTTTTTAATTACCTTTTCAATCTCTTCTTTTGTTATGGGTTTATTTAGTTGTTCTGCCTCTGCTAGTGTTAATTTAGGTAGGTAGTGAGTTTCTAGAAATTTGTCCATTTCCTCTAGGTTTTCAAATTTATCAGAGTATAGTTTATCATAGTAATCTGTTATGATTCTTTTAATTTCAGTTGGGTCTGTTGTGATATCACCCATCTCATTTCTTATACAGGTTATCTGCTTCCTCTCCAGTTTTTCCTTTGTCAATTTGGCCAGTGGTTTATCAATTGTGTTGATCTTTTCAAAGAACCAGCTTTTGGACTTGTTAACTCTTTCAATTGTTTTTCTATTCTCTATTTCATTTAGTTCTGCTCTGATTCTTATTATTTCCTTCCTTCTGGCACCTGTGGGCTTCTTTTGCTGCTCTCTTTCTACTTGTTCCAGTTGTAGGGTTAATGCTTTGATTATAAGCCTATCTTCTTTTTGAATGTGTGCATTTATTGCTCTAAACTGACCTCTGAGCACTGCTTTTGCTGTGTCCCAAAGGTTCTGGTAGGATGAGTTTTCATTCTCATTTGATTCTATGAATTTCTTTATTCCATCCTTAATTTCTTCTATAACCCAGTAGTTTTTGAGCAAGGTGTTGTTCAGTTTCCATGTGTTTGATTTTTTTTCCCTTGCTTTTTGTGTTGTTGATTTCCACTTTTATGGCTTTATGGTCAGAAAAGATACTTTCTAATATTTCGATGTTTTGGATTTTGTTAAGGCTTCCTTTATGGCCTAATATGTGGTCTATTCTGGAGTATGTTCCATGTGCGTTGGAAAAGAAAGTATACTTGGCTGCTGTTGGGTGCAGAGTTCAGTATATGTCTATGAGATCAAGTTGGTTGATTGTAGCATTTAGCTCTTCTGTGTCTTTGTTGAGCTTCGTTCTGGATGTTATGTTCTGCCCTTCACTGATAGTGGCGTGTTGAAGTCTCCTACTACTATTGTGGAGCTGTCTATCTCTCTCTTCAGAGCTGTTAGAGTTTGTTTTATGTATTTTGGAGCCCTGTTGTTGGGTGTGTAAGTATTTATTATAGTTATGTCCTCCTGGTGTATCAACCCTTTAATCATTATATAGTGCCCTTCCTTATCCTTCGTGGTGGATTTTACTTTAAAGTCTATTTTGTCAGAGATTAGTATTGCCACTCCTGCTCTTTTTTGAGTGTTGTTTGCTTGATATATTTTTTTTCCGTCCTTTGAATGTTAGCCTGTTTGTGTCTTTAAGTCTAAGGTGCGTCTCTTGTAGGTACCATATAGATGGATCATGCTTTTTTATCCAGTCTGCCACTCTCCATCTCTTTATTGGTGCGTTAAGTCCATTTACATTCAGCGTAATTATTGATAGGTATGAGTTTAGTGCTGTCATCCTGATATCTCTTTTTGTGTCTTGTTTAGTTTCTTTGTTCTCAATTTTCTGTGCTGAGTCATTTTTCTTTATGTAATTTTTTTTTTTCATCTTTTTCTTTGTTGTAGATTTTGTGTTTGCTGGGTCTTTATTTTTTTCTACTGTTTTATTTTGATTTGTAGGATAGTTAGATTCCTTTGTGGTTACCTTAATATTTACCCCTATTTTTATAAGTTTATACCAGTCTCTTATTACTTTATATCACCTTAACTTCCTCTCCATATAAAAAGTCAATGTCTCCATTTTTTAAGTCCCTCTTTTTTTGTTTTAATATTATCCTTTTTTACATATTGATATCTGTTTCACTGTTTGCAATGGTTTATCTTTGATGTGTTTTTGATTTCCATATCTGAGTCAATATCTGGTTGCTCTGTCCTGTGTTCTAGTCTTGCGTTGTTAGCTGGTGTTATTGATTATCTAACTGTAGAACTCCCTTTAGTATTTCTTGTAATTTTGGTTTGGTTTTTGCAAATTCCCTGAATTTCTGTTTATCTGGAAATGCCCTAATTTCGCCATCATATTTGAGAGACAGTTTTGCTGGATATATAACTCTTGGCTGACAGTTATTTTCCTTCAAGGCTTTAAATATGTCATCCCATTGCCTTTTAGCCTGCATGGTTTCTGCTGAGTAGTCCGAGCTTATTCTAATTGACTCTCCTTTGTAGATGACTTTTCTTTTATCCCTAGCTGCTCTTAAAATTCTCTCTTTATCTTTGGTTTTGGTAAGTTTGATTATAATATGTCTTGGTGACTTTCTTTTGGGATCTACCTTATGTGGGGTTTGATGAGCATCTTGGATAGATATCTTTTCATCTTTCATGATATCAGGGAAGTTTTCTGTCAACAAATCTTCAACAATTTTCTCTGTATTTTCTGTTATCACCCCCTGTTCTGGTACTCCAATAACCTGTAGGTTATTTCTCTTGATACAGTCCCACATGACTCTTAGAGTTTCTTCATTCTTTTTAATTCTTTTATCTGATTTTTCCTCAAATAAGTTGATGTCAAGAGCTTTATCTTCACTGTCACTAATTCTAACTTCTACTGCCTCAATTCTGCTCCTATGACTTTCTACTGAGTTATCTAATTCTGAAATTTTATTGTTAATCTTCTGGATTTCTGATTGCTGTCTTTCTATGGATTCTTGCAGCCTATTAAATTTGGTATTATGTTCTTAAATAACTTTTTTAAGTTCCACTACTGCTGTGTCTGTATGTTCACTGGATGTTTCTGCATTCTGTAGAATTTCCTTTCTTATTTCTAGAAGAGTTCTGTATATTAATCTTTTGTATTCTGCCTCTGGTAATTCCAACAAGTTCTGTTCCTCCAGAGACTTTATTGATTCTTTATTTTGGGAGCTTGCTGAAGCCATCATGGACTGCCTCTTTATGTGACTTGATATTGACTGTTGTCTTTGAGCCATCAATAATTTATTATAATTTTATTTTGTGTATTTGCTTAGTGAGACCGAGCTTCTTATTTTGTTTTGTTTTGATATGCCCAAATAGGCTGCTCATGTGCCGTAGTTTGATTTTTGACACCTTTGGATCTCTAAAGCCCTGTCACCAGGTAGTTAGTTCAGTTCTGTAACTAAGTAGGTGCACACAGGAGTCCATTAAATTTTCCTATATGGGTTCAGCTCCAGTGTTCAGGCAGTCAGTCACCAAGTGTGTGATGCATGCTCTCACCCCCAGTCCTAGAGAGGCATGGGTGATTGGTGCAGGCACTGGACTCTGGCTATGGTAGGGGATCACGTGCCGAGCCAGGCAGGGGGCTGACTGCTGCCCCTGACAGTCTGAAAGAAAATCCTGTCCCTATTCTCTAGGGTGAGTAGGTAGGTAAGTTTTGCAGCCGGACTATGAGCATCCCACTCTGTTGGCTGTAAAGACTCAGGGGCACCACTTTTTCTTGAACTCCTGTAGCAGGTGACTAGGCACTTTAGGTGCTACCACCAGTTCTCAAGCCCCTGCTGCAGATCGATAAAAGTGCCTACTTAAGGAGCCGGGCTGTTTCGAGGGTCACAAATCTGCCAGTTCACAGCTGAAGCAGTTGAAGTTAAACTTCAGATGTTTTCCCTGTTGTACTGTGGCAGTGAGGACTAACGCTGTTGAGATGGGTCCCCACAAGTCTATACAGGGGTGTAAGGCACTCAGAGTCTGCAGACCCCTAATACCTGTGCCCAACAAAGGAGCTGTGCCAACCCTGTGTTCCTGGCCTAGGGGACCCAGCAGCTTATTTGTTCCCTCTCCAAGGCCAGGAGAATGGGCCAGGGTGCCTTTTGGGATCGACTTCTGGTCCAGTGGACTCCGGGTGCAGAGCAGGGAGGGAGGAGGTAAAAGGGAGAGAGGTTTTTCCCAAATGGGCTTTTTTTTTAATCCCCGCGAAAGTGTGCGCACATGTACTTATCTTAGCCTCTTGGGAGTTGCTCTTCACTGGATCTGAGAGTCCAAGCAGAATCTCTGCTTCTGGGTCTCTCTCGATGTGGAAACTGCTTCCCAAGCGTTTGTACAGCACAGCTGTTTACCTGCTTCACCGTGGACCGGCGTGGCTGCGGTGATGCGGTTTTGCCGCCGCGGCTCTGGCCCTCCTCACCTCTTCCAAATGGTCCTCCTCACCTCTGGCCCTCCTCACCTCTTCCAAATGATCTCCCTCTCCCGTATCACTCAGACAGATTTCTCAACCTTGCTTTGTTCTGGGCTCCCAGATATTCACATACAATCAAATCACTTGTTTTTCCAGGTCTTTGTTGTAGGAGGGATATAGGAAGCATCTAACTACTCTGTCATGTTGACCACGCCTCCCCTTTGCCCCTTTTATGATTGGATTGTCTTTTTGTTGTTATGTTGTTACAAGTTTTATACATACTTTGGTTATTAGATTATTTTCAAGTACATAGTTTCCAAAGAAACTGTTGCCCCGTGATAATCTTTAAACTTTAAACCAAAAATATCACCTGAAGTCTTCTTAAAGCCAAACAGTAGTTTAGCTTAACTAGTAAAGAAAGTCTGTCTTGAGCATGTGCTCTTTTAAGATCTATCTGTATGGGATCAAAATGACAGAAGCAACTCCAAAGATTAGATGGGGATCTTAGAGGGCAGTAAGTTTATGTTAATAGGTAATGAATAACTCAGAAAAGGAAAGTGAGAATATTTGCACAACTCGAAGAATGTAATCAGTGTCACTGAATTTTACATGTAAAAACTGTTGATTTGGTGTACGTTATGGTGTGTATATTCTCAACAACAACAACAAATAAAATAAATTATATTTAAAAAAATTACCTACTTGCTGTTCGCATTAAGTTCCCATGAAGTCTCAGAGAACCTCTTCCTATTTTCATACAACTTCCATCTATAAGGGAAGCACAGATTGTTGCATGAGCATATACCACAGAGGCACATAAGGTACCTAGAAACACAGAAAACACTTTCTGAAAGAGATGACTGACTTAAGTTTAAAATTTTATGATTGTAAGTGAGTTTTCTAACATAGTTGCAGAAAAATCTAACTTGTTCCCCTTTGTCACTAGATTCACAGTCATTTATTCCTTCAACAAACTGTTCGTATTCTTATCATTAGCAACTACATTGATGGTTTAATTAAAATTTGAACATTCCATCCAATTTCGGCCACCTGCTGTCTTTTAAATCCACTCATATTTCAAGAGAATAGAATGTTCCCTTTTTTTAAGAGTTGGCCATATCTGCTGTGATTGGAACAAGACGCCTAGAAAGGCTGTGACGATGGAGTTTGGTGAGTGTCCATTGATCTGAGTTCATGGCACATATGGGACTTCCACATATCCAAAAAGCATAGGCCCAGAAAGGTATCCTTAATTATGACAATTACAGGGAAATCTCTAGCAGGAAGTATTTACTGTTAGTGGCATAAGTTCAATCATCTCATTACTTATGGATCTATTTGTATTCCTTTTAGCAACTGAGTAGATGGCTTTAGATCAATGTATTATTAGCCTGCAGTTTCCTGTTACTGATAAAGATTATTGAACTAACATTGGAGTAGTAAATTATTCTTTAAATGGGAAATGTTATGCCCTTTATGTGGTTACCAAATAGTGATATTCCTGATTTGCAGCTATGATAGAAAATTAAGGGAAGAGATGAAATTGCAAAATGCCACAGGGCACAAAAGGATGTAGTGAGAGAAAGATTGGAAATAACTCCAGAGTTTCTACTTGAGGTTGGAGTTCATGTCTATTGTGGCTTTCTTGACTTGCATTCAACTGATGGATATGTAGAAGATGGGCATTCATTGCATACATCTGTCTCTCACACTCTGCTCACTGGGAGCTCCTCAGGGGCAAGAATAGGATTTGAAACATCTTACTACACTTAAGGAGCCCTGGTAGAGCAGTGGTTAAGAGCTTGGCTGCTAACTAAAAGGTTAGCAGTTTGAATCCACTAACCACTCCTTGGAAACACCATGGGACAGCTCTACCCTGTCCTATAGGGTCACTATGAGTTGGAATCGACTCAACAGCAATGGGTTTGATTTTTGGTATTGTAGTACATCTAATGCCCAGCACCATGTGTGGTACACACAGGCATTTGATTACAATTTGTTGAATAAATGATTTTTCTATGGATTCATATTAGAATCTAGGTGTAACAGACACTGTGATGAGTCACGTAGACACCTCTCCAGAGCTGAAGAACTTATTCACTAGTAGCTAAGAGCGTGGACCTCAGCTTTTACTCTCCTACAGGGATTGTCTGGCTTAAAGATGGCCATCTCTTCTAAGGCCACCAGCCCTCCCCTTGTCCCCTTGGCAACTGCATCCAGTGATTGGGTGACATGAGGGTATAAAGATCTGGCCCTCTTCCCCTACAGGGGTAATTCTGAAGGGACATTCCAACTTCAGACCACTCTGTGGAGTAGCTGAGGCCTTTCTTGTGAAGCATTACAGCTTTCTTTCACTGTTAGTGCTTCCTTTGGCTCCCTTCCATGGGTATTGATCCTAAGAGAGTCCCAAACACCCCCTGCAGATTAATCCCCATCTCAGAGTATTCTCTGGGAGAACCAATACCAAAGCAAGAGCAAATTCAACAATGCAAATGAATACACATTGATTGATTAACTCCCATGTGCAGTCACTTTCCACTCCTTAACTCTCACTTAATCGCAGCAACCCCTATGGTATTAGATACCACTGTTTTCATTGCACAGAGGAGAAAGCTGAGCTGAGAAAGACGTGTATCTGGGAGTTAAAGTTTTCTGACTCCAAAACACCAAGACCTTGTACTTTTGACTGTAACATTTGATGTTAAATGTATTGAGAGGTCTCTTTCTTCCAGCAACAGAAGAATAATAGAAACCTGGAAGTTACTCAATGACTTTTATATCCTTAGGGTAAGGTGTAACAAGTCCTGACAAATAAACTGGTTATGACAGAATTGTGTAAGGCAAGCTGCTTATAAGCACATACTACTTTCCAGAATTTCAGATCGTGTTTACTGTGTGAAAATATATATTGCAAACCTTGCAGAGATTCTTTGAATCAGAACTTTGGCAAAGAGATTTGTTCATTCATCCTATAGAAATGTGGTGAGCATCTACAATTTATCAGTCACTATTCCATGCAGTGTAGGCAAACCATGTAATAAGATAAACAAGGCACTTTGCTCTCATGGGGTTTCTATTCTAGTGATGGAACAGACATAGCCCAGTAAGTAACCAAATTATCAAAGATAATTAAATAATATGACACAGGGTAGAAAGAAAATAAATAGGGTGTTGTGACAGTCACAGAGGGTGAAGGGCAAACACTAGGGGTGGGGTGCGGGGTAGTCAGGAATAACCTAAGGACTTTACATTTAAGATAAGACATGAGAGATAAGGAGCTAGCTCCTTGAAAGGCTAGAGGACTGGTGGCAAGCAGGGCAAACAGCATGTGCAAATACCTTGAGATAGGGAAATAGTGTGGCATGTGGGTCTGCCCTGGGGCTCTTCTCTGTCTATATTCACCTCCTTAGTGATCTCATTTTCTTTCTTCATCTTGTACAGCATTTACTCAGTGACAATTCCCACATTTATCTCTCTAGCCCTGATCTCTTTCCTGACACCCACACTCCTACATCCAACTGCCTACTCAACAGCCAGCCTAGGATGGCTAATAGGCACTTCAAAATTAACATGCCTAAAACTATTATCTGACACATTCCCTCTAAAATCTGCTCCCACCCTGGTCTTTCTTATTTCAGAAATTTCCATTGCCACCCATCTCCAAAAACCTTGGAATTATTCTGATTCCTCTCTTTTTCCTACCTCACATGCAGTCCATTGCAGGCATACTTCGCTTTATTGCACTTCACTTTATTGTGCTTCGCAGGTACTGTGGTTTTCACAAATTGAAGGTTCGTGGCAACCCTGTATCCAGCAAGTCTATCGGCACCATTTTTTCACCAGCATGTGCTCACTTCGTGTCTCTGTGTCACATTTTCATAATTCTTGCAATATTTCAGACTTTCTCATTATTATTATACCTGCTATGGTGATCTGTGATCGGTGATCTTTGATGTTAGTAGTGTAATTGTTTTGGGGCCCCATGAACCACATGCATATAAGATGGAGAACTTAATCTATATATGTTGTGTATGTTCTGACTGCTCCATGACCAGCCATTCCCCCTCTCTCTCCCTCTCTTCAGGCCTCCCTATTCCCTGAAACATGACAATATCAAAATTAGGCCAATTAACAACCCTACAATGGCCTCTAAGTGTTCAAGTGAAAGGAAAAGTCATGTCTCTCACTTTAAATCAAAAGCTAGAAATGATTAAGCTTAGTGATGAAGACGTGTCTAAAGCTGAGACAGGCCAAAAGATAAGCCTCTTGTGCCAAAAAGTTAGCCAAACTGTGAATGCAAAGGAAAAGTTCTCGAAAGAAATTAAAAGTACTACTCCAGTGAACACAGGAATGATAAGTAAAACAGCCGTATTGCTGATATGGAGAAAGTTTTAGTGGTCTGGATAGAAGATCAAACCAGCCACGACATTCCCTTAAGCCAAAGCCTAATACAGAGCAAGGTCCTAACTCTCTTCAATTCTCTGAAGGCTGAGAGAGGCAAGGAAGCTACAGAAGAAGTTTGAATCTAGCAGAAGTTGGTTCATGAGGTTTAAGGAAAGGAGCCGTCTTCATAACATAAAAGTGCAAGGTGAAGCAGTAAGTGCTAATGTAGAAACTGCAGCGAGTTACCCAGAAGATCTAGCTAGGATAATTGATGAAGATGACTACACTAGACAACAGATTTTCAAAGCAGACAAAACGACCTTAGAGTGGAGGAAGATGCCATCAAGGACTTTCATAGATAAAGAGGAGAAGCCAAGCGTGGTTTCAAAGCTTCAAAGGACAGGCTGAGTCTCTTGTAAGGGACTAATGCAGCCGGTAACTTCAAGTTGAAGCCAGTGCTCATTTACTATTCTGAAAATCCTAAGGCCCTTAAGAATTATACTAAGTCTACTTTGTCTGTGCTCTATAAATGAAACAACAGAGCATGGATGACAGCGCATCTGTTTACAACATGGTTTACTGAATATTGTAAGCCCGCTGTTGAGACCTACTGCTTAGAAAAAAAGATTCCTTTCAAAATATTATTGCTCATTGACAATGCACCTGGTCAGCCAAGAGTTCTGATGGAGATGTACAAGGAGATTAATGTTGTTTTCGTGCCTGCTAAGACAGCATCCATTCTACAGCCCATGGATCAAGGAGTTATTTCAACTTTCAAGTCTTATTTTTTAGGAAATGCATTTCATAAAGCTGTAGCTGTCATAGATAATGATTCTTCCAATGGATTTGGGCAAAGTAAATTGAAAACCTTCTGGAAAGGATTCACCATTCTAGATGTCATTAAGAACATTTGTGATTCATGGGAAGGGAGGCCAAAATATCAATATTAACAGGAGTTTGGAAGAGGTTGATTTCAACCCTCATGGATGACTTTGAGGAGTTCAAGACTTCAGTGGAGGAAGTAACTGCAGATGTGATGGAAAAAGCAAGAGAACAAGAATTAGAAGTGGAGTGAACTGCTGGAATCTCATGACAAATCTTTAACAGATGAGGAGCTGCTTCTTATGGATGAGCAAAGAAAGTGGTTTCTTTAGATGGAAACTAATCCTGGGGAAGATGCCATGAACATTGTTGAAAGGACAACAAAGGATTTGCAATATTACATAAACTTAATTGATAAAGCAGCAGCAGGGTTTAAGAGGATTGACTCCAATTTTGAAAGAAGTTCTACTGTGGGTAAAATGCTATCAAACAGCATCACATGCTACAGAGAAAGCTTTTGTGAAAGGAAAAGTCCATCAGTGCAGCAAACTCCACTGTTGTCTTCTTTTAAGAAATTGTCACAGCCACCTCAACCTTCACCAACCACTACCGTGATCTATCAGCAGCCACCAACATTGAGGCAAGACCCTCCATCAGCAAAAAGATTATGACTCGCTTAAGGCTCAGATGGCATTAGCATCTCTTAGCAATAAAGTATTTTTTAATTAAGGTATGTACATTGTTTTTTTTTTTAGACATAATGCTATTGCACACTTAATAGATGACAATATAGTGTAAACATAACTTTTATATGCACTAGAAAACCAAAAAATTTGTGTGACTTGCTTTATTGCGATATTCCCTTTATTGTAGTCTGGAACTCTGAAGATGCAGTATCTCCAAGGTATGCCTGTAGTAAGTTATTTTTATTACAACCTTCAAAACACATTCCTACATTCATTACTTTTCTCCTCTTCCACTGCTTCTTCTCTCATTCAAGCCATCACCTCCTCTCACATGAACTACTCTAAGTATCCCCTAACTGGTCCTCCACTTCCACTCTCACCCTCCTATCTATCTCTGAGAGACCAGAATGAGCTGGTCACTCCTCTGCTTAAAACCTCTCAGGGACTTTTTTTCATTGTGTTTTTGGTGAAAGTTTACATAGTAAATTTGATTCTCATTTAACAATTTCTATACATATTGTTGGAGCCCTGGTGGCGCAGTGGTTAAAGTGCTCAGCTACTAACACAAATGTCTGTGGTTTGGACCCAACAGCTGCTCCACAGAAGAAAGATGTGGCAGTCTGCTTTTATTAAGATTTGCAGCCTTGGAAACCCTATAGGGCAGTTCTACTCTATCCAACAGTGTCACTATGAGTCAGAATCGACTCGATTTTGGTCAGTGGTTATACACATTGTTCAGTGACATCGGTTGCATTCTTCACAATATATTAGCATTCTCATTATTTTCATTTTGGTTGTTCTGTTTCCATTAATCTAGCCTCCCTGCCCCCACCCCCACCAGCTTCCTCACCTTTGGTCTAGGGTAAATTTTAACCATTTTGTTTCTTTCGTCTGGAAGATTGTTTTGAGGAGCACAGTATTCATGGGTGATATTACTTATTTTATGGGTCAATCTGTCATTTGGCTGAAAGGTGACCTCTGGGAGTGCTTTGAGTTCCAAGTTTAAAGAGTGTCTCAGGGCAATAGTCTCGGAGATTCATCTAGTCTCTACAGTAAGTCTGACCTCATTTGAGAATTTGAGTTTTGTTGTACATTTTTCTCCCATTCTATCCAGAACCATCTATTGAGTCCTCCCAGGGACTTTCTATCTCACTAACTGTGGAAGCCAAATTCTTTTAAAAGCCAACATGGACTGGTCCATCAATACTTCTGTGACCTCACCTTTCACTTCTCTATTGTTCACTCTGTTCCAGCCTCTTTGGCCTTCTTATTGTTTCTCACAACACAAGCAAGCTCCCATCTCAAACATTTTAACTTTCTGTTCCTTCTCCCTTGAATGGTCATCCCTAAGAATTCTCTTGGCTCAAACCTTTTCTTCATTCAGATCTCTGCTGAAAGGTCATCTCCTCCAAGAAGCCTTTCCAGACCACATTGTCTAAAATAGAGTAGCCCCAATCACTCTTTATTCCCTTCTCTTACTTTCTTATTATCTATAACAGTTATCTCATCAGGTATTATATATTTATTTATTTGTTGTCTATTTTCCTTCACCAAAATGTAAGCTCTTGAGGGCAAGAACATTTTTGTTCACTTCTAGGGAAGACTGTTTGGCACATATGAGTTACTCAGTCATGCTGAATGAATAAATGGACAGGAAGGAGGCCAAAGTAGTTGGATCGCAAGTGAGCAAGGAGAAGAATAGATCATAGTAGGCAGTAGGCAGAGGGCAGATTATGTTGTCAGTAAGTATGCTGTGGAGTTTGTGTTTTCTTCTAAAGGGCAATTGAAGAGCCCTTGAGGCATTCTGTGGAACACAATAGTAGGCTATAAATTATGTTTCTGAAATATTACTTCAGTTGCTTTGTACAAACTAAATGGAAACAGAGCAAGAGTGGAAATAGGGAAATAAATTCGGAAAATCTTAAAGCAACCCAGACAAGAGATGTGATGGCACAGGCTAGAGTAGTAGCCATTAAAGATAAAGAAAAGTGGATGAGTTTGGGGTCAATTTCAGAGACAGAAACAGCAGGAATTGATTTTGGACTGAATATGAGGTGTGGGGTGGGGGGGGGGGGGCGGGGAGAAGAGCAGGAAGGAGTAGAGAAAGAAAAGAGAATAACCAAGGATGACTCCTCAGATTTTTGGCTTGATCAATGTTGTTTACTAGGAGAGAATGACTGGGGGAAGAAACATTTTGCGTGGGGGAGGCTAAAAGCTCTCTTTTAAAAGCTTTTTAGATATTTTGGGTTTGAGATAACCATGAGATATTAGGATGATGTTACAGAGGCCTTGAATATATGGAACTAAGAGAGATTTGGATTGCAGTTATATATTTGTGATTCATCAACCTGTGGATGGTATCAGAAGTCATGGAAATAAATAAGATCATTAAGGGGAGAAGTAAATAGAGAAGAAGGCCTATCTCATACTCTCACCAAAAAAAAAAAAATAATAATAATAATAACAAGTAAAAACCCTGGCAGCCATTCCAGCTCTTCCCTAAGCAGGCAAAAGAAACAGAGATAGAAAACAGCCTAGCAGGTAATCTGAACTACAAAAAGAAGCTCACAATAATAATAATAATAATAATAAAATGTATAAAGGAGGGAGTCAAGGTCTCCAATTTTCCTGGAAGAGACATCTTATGTAATTGATTTAAATCTGGATTTGTATAGCAAGCACTGATTTTTATTTAGCATCTGTGCTAGGTGAACAAATTAACAAAGCTATTTAAAGATGCAATTATTTGCTGTTACATGTCAATTGCTTCTATTAAAGAATATTATTACTAATATTAATATTTGTCATTAGTGACTTTGTGGGAAAAAGTGATGGAAATTATTGGTGGAGGATGGGGAAGGAAGGACTAAAACCTTGTTCCTCCAAACCACACTTTGCTATCATCACTGCTGAACCATTATAACATGCAACAAACTCAACCAAATGAGAAAGTCAATAGGGTAAGCAATGGAGAGTTCAAGTATAAGCCATGTTCTCAGGGAGATAAAGGACAATGTTACATCCACAAAACCATACTGAATGGTTATGAAACAAGAACAGGCAGTTATAAAGAAAGACCAAAACATGACACATGAAGGTTTAAAATAATAACATGAGAAGAGATGGCAAGATAAATACAATAAACCACTGATCTCATCAGAACAGTATTTAAGTTCACAGTGGCAGATACAAGTTTTCAAAAATTCTAGTTAAAAATTGAAAGCTCAAATGTTATCATTGCTAACAAATACTGTCATTTGTCTTCCTTAAGTGACAAGCTCACTTCATTCACTTTTGAGAAAATGTCTATAAAATACCCAGTTCCGTATATCCAGTTGTTCTGTCAAGCAAAAATGTTGTGTCATGAACACTCAACTCAACCCTCTACTCAAACAATTGCTCTGGACACTTTTATGAGACATCATACTTTGGTATGCAGTGGAAATGCTGTATGAGTATTTCTCATTTCTTCACACTGAATGTTAAAAACACATGCACTCAAAGGTTAAGATTTAATAAAACTAATGTTTTTCTTGCTACATCAAAAACGTTAACGTTCTTAAGTAAAGTTGCTTTTTTTTTTAAAGCCTGCATATTTAGATGCAAGTATCTTGATTCACGCTAAGAAGATGGCAGTTTTACCCAACATTCCTTTTGCAACATCAGTGCAAATGTCAACACAGTAAAAAATTCAAATAGTAATTTGGTATTATTATGAAAATAGTTTTGACCTCACAGACCCCTGAACAAATGAAGGAATCAAGGTGTTTAAGGAGGAAAGAGAGGACATGAGAAGGGTGTTGTGTAGTAAAAAAATGATGGAACCAAAAGATTAGAAGTCTAGATAAGGTCAAAGAATTGTTGGAGTTGTGATACATGAGAATGTAACCTGTACATTGAGGAGTTAGTCAGAGAATGTGATGCTTGGGATCACAGTTTTAGAGATGATGCATATATATCGAGATGACCAAATCCACGAGTTTCTGAGATTAAATAGTAAAAGTACCGGAATACACCTGGTACAATAAAAGTTATTAATTACCAATACCAATCCAAAGGATAAATGTATGCAACATAATTTCTTCTAATATTTGTATAGTTCAAAGAGTTTGGAATTACACTGATTATTGTAAAAAGAATATTCAACAATGCGGAAAAATAAAAAGAAGAAACAAAAAATAAAGCCTCAAGGTGTTATCACCCAAAAATCATCAACAATAAAATTACTGGAAGTCCTTCTAGACATTCCTTATATAGACATAAAGTATTACAATTTTAATTAATGGTATCTGCCTCCTATATGGTCTTCAGTAATCTTCTCTTCTCGCTCTATAATACACCATGGATCTGTTTCCATGCTGAAACATATTTTAACAGCTGCTAGTTTTTGGTCCTATGTATGTACACTAACTAGACTCTTCATATTGGATGTTTAGGTTGCTTCTAAACAATGCTCTGATTCACAATATTGGTACACATATTTTTGCAATTATGCAATTATCCCTTAGGATTAATTTCTGGCAGTGAAATTTCTAGGACTAAGGGTATATACATACTGTAGTTTTAAACTAATTACTACCTGCCTCCAAAAAGATTGTAATAAGGTTAAAGATAATAATAAGGTTTATCTTCAAAGTAGACTGTATAAAAGGGCCCATTTCATCCGTATTATCAGCAACCTTTTCATTTTAATAGTTGCCAAATTGACCAAATGTATTATCACCTGGTCACGTTTATTTATATTCATATATTTAATTAATTATATAATAGAATAGGTTTGTTGGCCATTCATATTTCTTCTTTTGTGAATTTCCTTGTAATAGCCTTGAGATCTTTCCTATGAAGCATCCTGCTAAACTTCTTTTGTGTGTTCCATATCAGTCCGTGCAGATCTATGCTATGATATTGCCTTTGTATTTGGGCAGTTTGTTCTTGGTCTCTGCTGTTGTGATTACTCAGGTTTACTTCAATTATAAGTATTTGTGAATTAATATCTATGAAAGTCTGTCCCCCTAAGATTCTCTAAATGCCGATACTAATTACTCATAACTAGCAAAAGGCTTTTCTGTCTCTTTATTTGCCCAGGGTTGCCATCCTCTGTGTCTCTTTGTCCTGATCTAAGTGCTCTGTGTCTGCTTCCATCTCTGCCAAGTTCTCCTAATTGAGTGTCTTGCTTTCCTAAGGCAATGAGCATGATGCATTTCTCTTTGTGAGAAAAACAGCTTCATGACTGAGGTCCTAGATGAAAAATAATCCCCCATCATGCAGCACCATGTTTGTTGTTGTTGTTGTTGTTAGTTGCCATCAAGTCAGTGCCCATTCATAGTGACCCCATGTACAACAGGACAAAGCATTGCCCCGTCCTGCATCATCATCATGATTGTTACTTCCTGTGTAGTGTTATATACTACCTTTTGTACAGCAGCATCTCCAGGATAGTCCTATTTAACCACTTTAGTCTACACTAGTACTTGGCACAGCACACAACTGAGTAGATACTTTTGAGACATTAATGGATTTATGCTTTTGACCCGTGTATCTCCCACCTTTATCTCATACGTTAACAAAAGGGAGCCAAAGCTGATATTTGTGGAAATAATGTGATCTATAAATTCATAAATATTCACCCTCTCAAAGATAGAGAATTTCTTGAACAAACATACTATGGACATTTGCTATTATCATCCATGTCTTTCCTTTGTATTATCTAAAAGACGCTATTATTTGCAATGCATGACCTATTATATGTTACTACTATTTAGCTTTGCAAAATAGTGCATGCTTTCGGTATGTGCCCTGGATCTACTACTGCTTCACTTTAAAAAAATGGATCCCTTGGTGAAGGGTAAGAGAGTACAGAATACTGGGGAAGCCAGCAATACTTGTACAAGGCAAGGTCATGGAAGCTCCACAGACACAGCCATACTCCCTGAGGGACTGAATTGCTGGGCTGAGGGCTGTGGGGACCATGGTCTTGGGGAACATCTAGCTCTGTAGGTATAACATAGTTTATAAAGAAAATGTTCTACGTTCTACTTTGGTGAGTAGCATCTGGGGTCTTAAAAGCCTGTGAGCAGCCATCTAAAATATTCCACTGGTCTCACCCCTTTGGCAGCAAGGGAGAATGCAGAAAACTAAAGATACAAGGGAAAGATTAGTCCAAAGGACAAATGGATCACAACTACCATAGCCTCTACCAGACTGAGTCCAGCACAACTATCTGGTGCCTGGCTACCACCCCTGACTCCTCTGAGAGGAGTAAAAGGTCCCAGACAGAGCTGGAGAAAAATATAGAACAAATTCTAACTCACAAAAATGACCAGAGTTACTGGCCTCACAGAGACTGGAGAAACTCTGAGAGTATGAACCCTGGGCACCCTTTTAGCTCAGTAATGAAGTCACTCCTGAGGTTCACCCTTCAGACAAAGATTAGATAACCCCATAAAACAAAATGAGACTAAAGGGGAAAACTAGCCCAGGGGCAAGGACTAGGAGGCAGGAGGGCACAGAAAATCTGGTAATAGGAAACCTAAGGTTGAGGAGGGAGAGTGTTGACATGTTATGGGGTTGCTAACCATTGTCATAAAACAGTAGGTGTACTGTTTAATGAGAAGCTAGTTTGTTCTGTAAACCTTCATCTAAAGTACCATAAAGAAAATTAAAAATGGATCCTTCATAGAAATATTTATGCCTGTGAGGATTATCATTATTTGGTCACTCCCTCCAGTTTGAAACCCAGGTTGCTGATATGTGGCGTAGAAAGTATGCTGGCTCAACTAGTGAGAGATGTAAAGGACCAAGAATAAGGCCCACCTCTGTATTTTTCAGTACTTATTATTTTTTAGCTAAGAGTGTCTGATCAAGAGCAGTTCCTCAATAAATATTCCTAAGTAAGTGAATGGAGAGATGGTCTCTTACATGGTGCTGCAGCTCCCACCAGTAGAAAGAGAGAAGGGATGGTGGACAATCCAGTAATGACTGCATGTGAGTGTGGGCATGTGTATGGATGGAGAGAGGGAGGGTGGCACCAAATCAAAGCAACCAGATGATCATTTCAGAATTCTTAAAGTTCATTTCAGGTAAAGAACGAGAAGGGCAGAAAGTTATGAGATTGAGAAAAGGAAACAAAAGGAATAGGGCAATCATCTTTGAATAGCTGATACTGGAGCATTTGCTTCTAATTAGCTTTTCGTGATCTCTGGGATGATCATTGTATTTAAGAGAGGAGAAAAAGAGAAAGCAATCATATTTAGTGATGGCCCTTGTATATGTTAAGAACATACTTTGAACTGGACATAGACATATTTGTATCAAGTCTGGAAAAATGAGGCCATATAGGGTTTAATCATTGGGTTGGACATCTCAAGGTGTAGAAGAAAATGTTTCTTTTATAATGATAACAATTATACTGTGTAGTGGTTTTGAATATTTTTATTAGACCAGTAATGATAGGTGAAGCCTCTAATAAACTAATAGTATTCCTTCAACAACAGACATCTATTGAGTATCCACTATGGACTTGGCACTGGGTTAGAGTATGGACAAAGCAAAGTCTTTGCCCTCATGTAATTTTCATTCTAGGAATCAAGTTGATTTACTAGAGGTATAAAATTCTCAGGCTACCTAGACTTACATATGAAGAAAAATAAGTGTATCATTATATATCAGTACTAACAAACATTGAAAAATTGACAATATTTTTTGGTCTAGTATTGTCAGTAATATCTGTTCACCTATGTCTGCAATTATGTGTGACATGCAAATGCCTGCTAAAGATTTAAATATTAGAATAGACCTATGTCCTGGAGACCGGAAAGAAGGGCTAGATATTTTACAAAGTGCAAGTTCCAGCACAGGGCCCAACATATGGTAGACATTCAATCCATGTCAATTTACTTTTACTTTTTTTTTCTTCTATTTCATCTCTTTTCCTTATAAAGTTATGAGGACTGTCATCATATTTAAAACTGAGAAGAACAAAAACATATATACAAAAACTGTGAGAAATAAGTTTAAAATATGTATTAATATGAGTTATTTCATTCAAGTGGATAACCTACTCCAGCCCTACCATAAAGAAAGGCAAAGGGAGGAAGAGATCCCCTTCAGACATGATTAACTGTCAATAATTTTTCTGTTAGTGACTGAAGGGCAAAGGCAAGTGCAATAGTTTTGATCATTCTGACAAAATCGAAAGCACATAGGTTTGAAGGGCAAGGATGAAAGATTAAGTGAAATTATAGAAAAATAAGTAGAAGAAATTACAATTAAGTCAATCAGCCTGTCTCTACCAGGGAAGGGGGATGTTTTTAGAGTATTATCTTGTCACCAGTGTGGTACTGAACAATTCAATTTTGTAAGTCCCATTCCACGTATTCATTCAACAGATACTCATTGAGTGTCCACTACGTGGCAGAAACTATTCTAGGCACTGGAAACACAGCTTACAAAGTCTCTCTCCTCATAAGGCGTATTATACTGTCCCAGTGACAGACAATAATCAAATACATATATGTCAGTAGTCATAACTGTGAAGAAAAAGAAACCCTAGACTCAGAAGTCCCAGAACATTACTTATGTCACATTCCATTGGTCAAGCAAGTCACTGAGGCCTGGCTAGATTCAAGGGGAGGTTATTAGAATTAGATTCCACCTTTAAATGGAAAGAGAAGCAAGAATTGACAGTCATCATTAACTGACCACAGAAACCTTTAGAAGTTGTGAGCAGAGGAATGATATGACCTGACTTACATTTAAATGGCTGCCACTGGCTCCCACATGCATAATTAGCTGAGGAGGGGGGAATGCAAAGGCAAAAGCAGGAAGACCAATAGTTCACATTTAATTGCAATTTACTTTTGGGTCTCTTGACTTTCAATAGCAAAATTATGGAAAAAGTTTAATACACGTAATAGCACAGGATTGCATATTGGTTGATTTTTCATATAGAGTACAGTATGTACTGTAATTTTATTCATTTATTCACCAAATATTTTATGAACACCTATTATGTAATGTGGGAGAAAGATGTGGCAGTCTGCTTCTGTAATGATTTATAGACTTGGAAACCCTATGGGCGAGTTCTACTCTGTCTTATAGGGTTGCTATGAGTCGGAATCAACTCGATGCCAGTGGTTTTTTTGGCTATTATGTGACAGGCACTGGAAACACTATGGTGAGCAGCTGTAATCTTTATTTTCAAAGAATTTGCCATCTAGTTGGGAAAAGAGACAAGCAGGCAAATTACAATATACTTTTTAAATGGCATTATGTTGATCAAATGTTTGGTTTCTCAGTGTTGATTGCGAAATGTCAACCTGAACATTGACCCATTTGATTCTTAACGTATAAAAATCCAGCCTTTTCCACAGTTTAGAATATCTACTTTCTATGCTATCATCAAAGAATATAAGCTTGAAATTACTTTTATACTGAAACTTATGAAATCCCAAATTGACAAATGATTATTTGTCTAAAATACATGGTATTGGTCTAATCCTAGAGGAATCATGTGGATCAAGCTGAACCACTAGCAGGCTATAATTTACTTTGACCATATCAGCCTAGGAGCTCTTTGAAATTGTACTTAAATTGTACATCCTTAGCTTCTTCACTGGAGTCCCTGGATGGTGCCAATAGCTAAGCACTTAACTACTAACTGAAGGTTGACAGTTAAACTCACCCAGAGGCTCCTTGGGAGACAGATCTAACGATCTGCTTCCAAAAAGCCACAGCCTTGAAAACCCTATCAAACAGTTCTACTCTGCACATGTTAGGTCCTTATGAACTGAAATTGATTCAATGGCAACTCACAACAACAAGCTTTTTCTCTTAATGAAGTTAATTCTTTAAGCTCCAGTGAAACATAACATCCCCTCTACAAAGCCTTTCTCGATCCTCCTCAGATCCCTGTAGTTGAAGTCCTATACCTCTACTGAGAATATTCTTAATTCTTCCTTTTATATAATCAATGTAAACCATTAATCCAGTAAAAGGATTGTAGAACTACAATTTTTAAGCACCTACGATGTGTCGGTACTGGGCAAGAAGAGACCTATACAAAGATCTTTCCCTTTATAGTAACAAAAATTCTTTAGAAACAGTTAATATTTTATCCATTTTATAGATGAAGAAATGAAAGTTCAAAGAGTTTAAATAGTTTTACCTAGAGTTACACAGCTAATGATTTGTTATAGGAGCCAGGTTTCAACCTCAGTTCAGTTTGGCCCTAAAGCCCATGACCTTTCCATGATTCCTGTCCCTAGTTCAGGATTCTGCTCTGAATTGTAATCTTTTACCTTTCACTCTGGGTTTTCAACAAAGCCATCCCAGTCCATCAAGTAACTCCCGCAGAAGTGTAAGAATAATAGAAGACATATGTCAATATGATTTTGGCTGCAAGTTGTGGATATTCAACACAAAGTAGAGTATTTAGAAGGGGGGATTTATTGACTCATGTAACAAAACAGAAGAAGAGTAGGGATAAAGAGACGCCCGAATAAAAATAGATCCAGGGTTAGAAACTCCATCAAGTCTCTCCATGTCCCATCCCTACTTTACTCTGCAGCTTGATTTCATCCATCAGACCAATTTACTCCACCAGGTTGGAACCATGGTGGCGGGCAGCCTCTGGGACTCACATCTTGCCAATGTAGACCACAGTGAAGGAAAGGACATTTTCTTTATTTTTAACTTGAAAATTCCTAGAGACAATTTGTGACTGGCACACCCTGGATTAAATGCTCACACTCATATCAAGGAGTCAGAGCTCTGTGATTCATTGTTCCCACTCGGACTACATGATTACAATAGGAGGAAGGAACATTTTCCCAAGAATCAGGCATCCTGTTATCAAAAGAGAGGCATGTAACTGAGACACATATAGACATAGATATAGATGTAGATAATCTCCATGTTAAAAAAAAAAAAAAAAAAAAAAGCAAAGCCAAGCCTTTCTTGGATAAGACTTTTGCTTGTAAAAGGTCTAGAAAAAGCAAAGACAAAATACAGAGTTATTGACTACACGTTTCCAAGCCACTCCATATGAGTGTCAATAAAGATGTTAGAAAGTAATATAAGCCTTCTTTTCAAAAGGGCCAGTGACTGGCTAGAACTCTTTTGAATAGGAGATGTGGAAATGAAAGCAGTACAACTTTCATTGTCCAGGTTATATCACAAGAACTTATGTGGGAGGGAAGAGCAGTTCCAATAAATAAGAGAGATCTGATCTTTCCTCAAATATTGCAGATTTCAGTATCTTCAGAGCCAATTTCCTCTCTGATTGCACGGAAAACACTAAACATAACAAAAGACAGGAATGAGGAGACAGGGGAACTGATTTC
This sequence comes from Dugong dugon, assembly GCA_030035585.1. NCBI lineage: Eukaryota > Metazoa > Chordata > Mammalia > Sirenia > Dugongidae > Dugong > Dugong dugon. Next base: position 66,807,811 of record CM057467.1, read on the forward strand.
CAGCAATCCCTGATCCTCCATAAAACCTGGTAGGCTGGTGGGGGCATGAGACAGATGCTCAGGGCCAATTAATCTGCTTTTCTTTGAGGGCCATTCAAGTCTTCCTTCTGCCAAATTGAAAACAAAACCCAGAAACATTTGCTGCCTAGGTGGATGTGGTCACCTTTAAGAAGATGGTTTTTGTTTAGAATTCAACCAAGCTTTGAGGACTCCTTCCTCTAACATACAAATACAGGTGCCCTAGAAATGAACAGATGGAGTCATGGCTGACATTATCTTTGACCAAAAGTGACTTCAGGCCAACTATCTAAGAGTCAGTTCAAATATTACCTCCTGTTATGGATTGAATTGTGTCCTCTCAAAATATATGTCATCTTGGGAGGCAGAGCCAACATGGCACTATAGACAGAATCCCCACACCGTCCCTTCACAGCAAAGACCTGGAAAAAATAAATAAAACAGAGACAAATGTCAGTCCTGGAACCCTGAGCATCTAGTGAAGAGATAAAGAACTCAGCCAAGCACCAAGTGGAATAAGAAACTGACACAGAATGGAGAGGGAGGAGAGATACACGCAGAGGTCACCTATCAGCTAATGCAGCACGGATTCACCATCCTGGACCCTGTCTGAGATTGGTGGACAGAGAGTACAGGAAAGCGGCTTCACAGAGCTTCCAGCAGGAGACAGAGCAGCTGGTAACCAGAAATATAAGCTTTCCCACCTCTCACCCTTCTTCCCACCACTTGACCTCCACCCCCTCCTGATGGCTGAGTCTCTTGGCCGGGAGACACTGACTCTGGCACCGTGCTGCTTGGATTCACCCCACCCACGCTAGGTGGCTTCATCAGTGCCATTTGTTTGTTGCTGGTGTTGCTTCTTTCCGATTCTTTTGGTTTCTTCCCTGTGTCTCACCGCCTCCCGCTCTTTTTTCTTGAACACCTGGCTCCGTGTGCCAGCTTTGCTTCTTTTGGAAAGGCTGTGAAACACTGCTCGACTGTGAACTGCTTCCCCGGTCCACCACACCACACTGGTAGGATCCCTGGGGCCTTTCTTTTTTCTTTATTATTATTTTTTGTTTATTTTGGGTTTTTGCATTTTTTTTTTTTTTCTGTTTTGTTTGTTTGTTTTCTTTTTCTTTACGTGGATTGGGAGCCCCTTCTAGCCTGGCTGTACTGCCAAACTTGGGAGCCACTTCTCCCCTCTGTGCAGCCGTGCCAGTGGGATCCCTGGGGCTTTATTTATTTATTTTCTTCCTTGCTAATTTTTATTTATTTTCTTTTTCTTCTTCTCCTTTTCTTGGTCTCTTGTCTCTACACTCCAATGGCAAGTTCCCTTAGCGTTCTTTTGTTTGTTTGTTTTTGTCTCCTGTCTCTGCTCTCTCTCTTCTTTCCCATACTCACCTTAGCTCTACACATCACAGCCTCCAGCCTCCTTCCTGTCTACCTGCACCATGCACTGAACGTCATACCCCCAAGCAGCACAGGCACAGACTACCGGAACCCGCCCTGCACTGATTCGTGGCCCACTCTGTCAGACCTAGTACATGCCACAAACAGCCCATCCTAGCCCCTCCCCTTCAGGTTGACCTGCCCTGCTGCAGCGTAGCTGAGTGACTAGCCCTGCCTATTGGACAAAGAGGTAAAAATTATCGTGTCCACAGATGAACAAACAACAAAGAACACACAGCCCGCCTGCTCAGACATAACCAAATAAAACAAAAAAGAAAGACGAAACAAGTCTACAATGAATAATTGAAGAAGGTAACTACTGAATGTCCCGAAGACAGAAGACAATAATAAAACATATAGAAAAACAGGACAGGATGGTTCCATTAGGCATCTAAAATACAACACCAGATGACTTTCCAGTAGAAGAAAAGGCACTAGAACTACCTGGTAGGGAACTGAAATCTCTAATACTCAGAGCTATCTAAGAGTTGAAGCAAAAAGCAGACAAAAATAAGGAAAAAATAGACAAATTCATGGAAAAGGCAGAGAAATTCATGGAAAATACAGACAAAAAAATGGAAGAATTCAGGAAAATAATACAGGAACAAAATACAAAATAAATTCACAATGAGAAATCATACAAAAACAACAATTAGAAATCCAAAAGATAAACAACAAGATTTCAGAAATGGACAGTATCATAGAAGAGCTGAGGAGCAGGTTTGAAATGATGGAAGACAGGATCAGCGAAATCAAAGACAAGCACTTGGATACAACTTTGAGGAAAAATCAGAAAAAAGAACAAAGAAAAATGAAGAAATCCTGAGAATTATGTGAGATACAATCAAAAGCAAAAATCTGTGAGTGACCAGAGTTCCAGAACAGGGGGAGAAAAAAGAAAACACAGAGAGGATCATTGAAGAAATGTTGATAAAAAACGTCCCCAGTATCATGAAAGATGAAAAGCTGACCATCGAAGAAGCTCAGTGAAACCCGTATAGGTTAGATCCAAAAGGAAATCATCAAGGCATATCAAAATCACAGTCACTAAAACCAAAGACAAAGAAGGAATCCTAAGAGCAGCACGAGAAAAACAAAGAGTCACATACAGAGGGGAAACAATAAAACTAAGCTGTGATTATTCAGCAGAAACCATACAGGCAAAAAGGCAATGGGATGACATACATAAAGCCTTGGAAGAAAAAAATTGCCAACCATGAATAATATATCCTGCAAAACTTTCATTCAGATATGATGGTGAAATTATAACATTTGCAGATAAACAGAAATTAAGGGAATATGTAAAAACCAAACCAAACTTACAAGAATTATTAAAGGGAATCCTTTAGTTTCAGAACAAACAACATCAGGCCACAGCCTGAATCTAGGATGCAAGATCATACCAGCCAGATACCAAACTGGGAAATGAACTCTCGAGGACTATCCAAAACCAAAAGAATTACAGAAGAGAACCAGAGAGGTTAATCTGTAAATGACAACAATGTCAGAACAATAAAAGAGGGAATAAACAGTGTAGCTATAGAACTTTCTAATGGAGAAGAAGGCAAGGCAATCCAAGTAATAATAGACTGGTTCAAACCTAGGAAGATAAGGGTAGATTTCAAGGTAACCGCAAAGAGAGTTAACAAACCAACCCATCAAAATAAAGTCTCAGTAAAAACAAAATTTACAAAAACAAAAGAAACTAAAAAAAATCCACAGACAAAGGGAATGCAGCACAGGAGAGTAAAAGGAATAAAGAAAATGTCAGCACTACCAAAAAAAAAAGCACTAAAAAATGACAGCAATAAACTCACACCTATCAATGATCACACTGAATGTAAATGGCTTACATGCACCCATAAAGAGACAGAGAGTGACAGAATGGATTAAAAAAGAGGACCCATCAATATGCTGTCTACAAGAGACACAGCTTAGAAACAAAGACATAAATTTGTTAAAAACCAAAGGATGGAAAAAAATATATTAAGCAAACAGCTACCAAAAAAGAGCAGGAGTGACAATATTAATCTCAGATAAAATAGACTTTAAAACAAAATCCACCATAAAAGACAAGGGCACTATATAATGATTAAAGGGATGATCCATCGTGAAGATGTAACCGTAATAAACATCTACACACCCAATGGCAGGGTTCCAAAATACATAAAACAAACTCCCAACAGCCCTGAAAAGAGAAATTGACAGTTCCACAGTAATACTAGGAGATTCCAATACACCATACTCAGTAAAGGACAGAACATCTAGAAAGAAGCTCAGCAAAGATACAGAAGAGCTAAAGGGCACAATCAGCCAACTTGATCTCATAGACATATATAGAACACTCCACCCAACAGCTGCAAATTATACATTCTTTTCCAACGCACATGGAACATTCTCCAGAATAGACCACATCTTAGCTCACTGAGCAACCCTCAACAAAATCCAATATATTGAGATAATACAAAGTATCTTTGCCGACCACAATGACATTGAGGTAGAAATTAACAACAGGAAGAGCAAAGAAGAAATATGAATTCAATAGAAAGTGAATAACACCCTGCTTACAAACCACTGGGTAATAGAAGAAATCAGAGATGGAATCAAAAAATTCCTAGAATCAAACAAGGGTGAAAATATATTGTCTTGGTCATCTAGTGCTTCTATAACAGAAATACTACAAGTGGATGGCTTTAACAAAGAGAAGTTTATTCTCCCATAGTCCAGTAGGCTACATATCCAAATTCAGGGCATCGGATCCAGGAGAATATTTCTTTCTCTGTCAGCTCTGGAGGAAGGTCCTAGAGATGCATCAGTCTTCCCTTGGTCTGGGAGGATCTCAGCGCAGGAACTTCAGGTCCAAAGGACGCACTCTACTCCCAGTGCTGCTTTCTTGGTAGTATGAGGTTCCCATGTGTCTCTGCTAGCTTCTGTCTTTTATATCTCAAAAGAGATTGGCTTAAGACACTATCCAATCTTGTATTCCTCATCGATATAACTCCTGCTAATTCATCTTATTAGATCATAGTGGTTGATTTTACAACACATAAGGAAATCACAACCAATTAGAAAATGGTACACAGTTATACAATACTGGGAATCATGACCTGGCCAAGTTGAAAGATATTTTGGGGGGACACAATTTAATCCATGGCACATACCATATGAAAACTTTTGGGACAAAGCAAAGGCAGTCCTCAGAGGACAATTTATAGCAATAGATGCACACATCAAAAAAGAAGAAAGGGACAAAATCAAAACATTAACTACACAACTTGAACAAATAGAAAGAGAATGGCAAAAAAAGCCCACAGCCACCAGAAGAAAGGTAGTAATAAAGATCAGAGCAGAAATAAATGAAATAGAGAATAGAAAAACAATAGAAAGAATCAACAAAACCAAAAATTGGTTCTTTGAAAGGATCAACAAAATCGACAAATGACTGACCAAACTGACAAAAGAAAAACATGAGAGGACACAAATAACCTAAATAAGAAATGAAATGGGAGAATTACAAAAGACTCAACTGAAATAAAAAGAATCATAACAGAGTATTATGAAAAACTATACTCCAACAAATTTGAAAACCTAGGGGAAATGGACAAATTTCTAAAAACACACCACCTACCCAAACTAAAACAAAATGATGTTGAAAATCTGAACAGACCCATAACAAAAGAAGAGATTGAAAAGGTAATTTAAAAAACTCCCAACCAAAAAAAGAAAGCCATCACTGTGATGACTTCACTGTAGAATTCTACTGAACATACAGAGAAGAGCTCATATTAGTATTACTCACACTACATCAGAACATAGAAAAGGAAGTGATACTTCCGAATTCATTCTGTGAAGCCACCATAACTCTGATACCAAAACCAGGCAAAGATGCCACAAAAAAAGAAAATTGCAGGCTAATATCTCTCATGAATATAGATGCAAAAATTCTCAACAAAATTCTAGCCAATAGAATTCAGTATCATATCAAAAAAATAATGCACCATGACCAAGTAGGAATCATACCAGGTATGCAAGGATGGTTCAACATGAGAAAATCAATCAACATAATCCACCACATAAATAAAAGGAAAGAAAAGAATCACATGATCATATCAATCGAGGAAGAAAAGGCATTCGACAAAAATCCAACACCAATTCCTGATAAAATCTCTCAATTAAATAGGTATAGAAGGAAAATTCCTCAGCATAATAAAGGGCATCTATACAAAACCAACAGCCAACATCATTCTTAATGGAGAGAGGCTGAAAACATTCCACCTGAGAACAGGAACAAGACAAGGATACCCTTTGCCACTACTCCTATTTAACATTGTGCTGTAAGTAATATCTTGAGCAATAAGGCAAGAAAAAGTAATAAAGGGCATCCAAATTGGTAATGAAGAAGTTAAACTGTCCCTATTTGCAGATGATATGATACTATACATAGAAAACCCTAAAGACTCCACGAGAAAACTACTGGAACTAATAGATTCAGCAGAGTAGCAGGATACAAGATAAACATACAAAAATCAGTTGGATTCCAATAAAGACCACAATGAAAAGGAAATCAAGAAAACAATACCATTTATAATAGCCCCTAAAAAGATAAAATACTTAGGAATAAATCTAACCAGGGCTGCAAAAGACCTATACACAAAGAAAACTACAAAACACTACTGCAAGAAACCCAAAGGGATCACCATAAATAGAAAAACATACCATGCTCATGGATAGGTAGACTCAAGGTTGTGAAAATGACAATTCTACCCAAAGCAATTTACAAATACAATGCAATCCGATCCAAATATCAACAACATTCTTTAAAGAGATGGAAAAACTAATCTTAGCTTTACATTGAAAGGGAAGAAGCTCCGGATAAGTAAAGCACTATTGAAGAAGAAGAATAAAGTAGGACTCGCACTACCTGACCTCAGAACCTACTATACAGCTACGGTAGTTAAAACAGCCTGGTACTGGTACAGTGACAGATACATTGACCAATGAAACAGAATTGAGAACCCAGATGTCAATCCATCCACCTACGGTTACCTGATCTTCAACAAAGTTCTAAAATCCATCAAACGGAGAAAAGACAGTCTTTTTAACAAATGGAGCTGGCAAAACTGGATGTCAATCTGCAAAAAAATGAAACAGGACCCATACCTCACACCATATACAAAAACTAATTGAAAATGGATCAAAGGCCTAAAATATAAAGCCAAAGATTATAAAGTTCATAGAAGAAAAAATAGAATCAATGCTACAGACCCTAATGCATGCCATTAACAGGATACAAACCATAAGCAACAACACAGAAACTCCAGAAGATAAGCTAGATAAACGGGATCTTCTAAAAATTAAACACTTATGCTCATCAAAAGACTTCACTAAAAGATTACAAGGAGAACCTGTAGTCTGGGAAAAAATTGGGGGCTATTACAGATTAGACATAAGTCTAGTCTCTAAACTCTACAGGAAAATCCAACACCTCTACAACAAAAAGACAAATAATCCAGTTAAAAAATGGGCAAAGAAAGTGAACAGACACTTCACCATAGAAGACATTCAAGTGGCAACAGACACATGAGGAAATGCTCGAGATCACTAGCCATTAGAGAAATGCAAATCAAAACCACAATGAGATACCATCTCACCCAATATTGTTGGCACAAATCAAGAAAACAGGAAATAACAAATGTTGGAGAGGCTGTGGGGAGATCGGAACTCTTATGCACTGCTGGTGGGAATGCAAAATGATACAACATTTTGGAAAATGATATGGCGCTTCCTTAGAAAGCTAGAAATAGAAATGTCATATGATCCAGCAATCCCACTCCTAGGAATATATCCTAGACAAATAAGAGTCATCATATGAATAGACATACGCACACCCATGTTCATTGCAGCATTGTTCACAATAGCAAAAAGATGGAAACAACCTACATGGCCATCAACAGATGAATGGATAAACAAACTATGGTACATACACACAATGAAGTGTTGTGCAATGATAAAGAACAATGATGAATCTTCAAAGCATCTCATAACATGGATGAATGTGGAGGGCATTATGCTGAGTGAAATAAGTCGATCACAAAAGTGCAAATATTGTACGAGACCACTACTGTAAAAACTCATGAAAAGATTTACACACAAAAAGAAACAATCTTTGATGGTTATGAGGGAGGGGAGGGTGGGGATGGAAAAACACTAAACAGGCAATAGATAACTGGTAACTTTGGTGAAGGATAAGACAGTACACAATACTGGGAAAGCCAGCACAACTTTTACAAGGCAAGGTTGTGGAAGCTCCCTAGACACATCCAAACTCCCTGAGGGACCAAATTGCTGGGCTGAGGGCCATGGGGACCATGGTCTTGGGGAACATCTAGCTCAACTGGCATAATATAGTCTATAAAGAAAATGTTCCACATTCGTCTTTGGTGAATAGTGTCTGAGGTCTTAAAAGCCTGTGAGCAGCCATCTAAGATACTCTACTGGTTTCACCCCTTGGGGAGCAAAGAAGAATGAAGAAAACTAAAGAGACAAGGGAAAGATTAGTCCAAAGGACTGGTGGACCACATCTACCATGGCCTCCACCAGACTGAATCCAGTATGGCTAGATGGTACATAGCTACCACCACTGAGTGCTCTGACAGGGATCACGATGGAGAGTCTCAGACAGAGCTGGATAGGGATATAGAGCAAAATTCTAACTCACAAAAGAGGACTAGACTTGCTGGCCTGACAGAGACTGGAGAAACCCTGAGAGTGTGGCCCCTGGACACCCTTTTGACTCAGTGATGAAGTCATTCCCAAGGTACACCCTTAAGCCAAAGATTAGACAGGCCTATAAAGCAAATCAAGACTAAAGGGGCATAACAGCCCAGGGTCAGGGACCGGAAGGCAGGAGGTGATAGGAAAGCTGATAATAGGGAACCCAAGGTCAAGAAGGGAGAGTGTTGACGTGTTGTTGGGTTGTTAACCAATGTCATAGAACAATATGTGTACTAACTGTTTAAAGAGAAACTAGTTTGTTCTGTAGAACTTCATCTAAATTAAAATATATATATATATATGTCAACTTGGCTACGCCATGATTCCCGGTATTGTGTGGTTGTCCTCCATTTTGTGATCTGATGCACTTATCCTTTATGTTGTAAATCCAAACCTCTATGATGTTAATGAGTCAGGATTAGAAGTAGTTATGGTAATGAGGCAGGACACAATCTACAGGATTAGGTTGTATCTCGAGTCAATCTCTTTTGAGATATAGAAAACAAAAGTGAGCAGAGAGAAGAGGGACCTCCTACCACCAAGAAAGACCTGGGAGCACAGTGCATCCTTTGAACCCAGGGTCCCTGGCTGAGAAACTGCTATACCAGGTGAAGACTGTTAACAAGGATCTTCCTCCAGAGCCAAAAGAGAGAGAAAGCCTTCCCTTGGAGCTGGTGTCCTGAAGTCGGACTTCTAGCCTCCTAAACCATGAGAGAATAAATTTCTGTTGCTTAAAGTCATCCACTTGTGGTATTTCTGTTATAACAGCACTAGATAACTAAGACACCTTCCCTTTGAATCTATCCTTTGTGATTCAATAGTACTTTGCAATATTTTTATTGTAACACATTTCAAACTAACTTTCTCCTTTTTTTTTCCCTCTCCAGTAGACTAAGTTTCTTTAAGTCAGGAATCTTCCCTTCTTTTCGTTTATGTCCCCAGTATGTAACAGCATACCCTGTACATAATATCAGCTCAGTGCATTTGTTTCAGTAAAAAGCTGAGAAAGCCAAGGAAGTGAGGACAGAGGGAGAGAGAGAAGAAGAGAGGAAGAGAGAAAGCTAATTATTTTAAGTTTTCCATTTCTATCTAGTAGAGGTAAGAAAAAGAAAAAAAACTGAGTGAAGGGGCAGGATCAACAAGAAATGATTGTGTATCTCATTCCAAAAACTTTGATAGACAGTTTACATTTGTTGTCTCATTTAATCATTCCCAAAATGTCTTTATTGTCTGAAATTCTTTCTGTAATAAGACAAAGTATTAATGCATAACCCAGTGGAGTATGCACTCTTCTCTCCTCTTTGCATACAAGGAAAGTGAGGCTCAGATAAATTAACAGAATAGCCCAAGGTCACATAATAAATATCGTTTTTTTTTTCCCTCTGTCTCAGTCTATTAAGGATTTGAGACAACTTATAAGACTACATCTAAAATAAGAGAGAGACATCGATCAACGTTGGGACCAGGGAGGCAGCCCTCTGGCTAGAGGTGGGCCTGGACTTTCTGTCCAGCTTTGTCAGACCCTGAAGGCTCTGCTCTTTAGCCGGCTTCACACTTTGCAGTTAATGGGTCCCAGATTGGTTAGGGCATGGCTAGAGATGGAAACAGAAAAAGAGACTGTCAGAGGACATAAAATTCACCATGAGTTCTTCTTGTGTTATTCACATCTATCCACGTGCTTGAATGATTTTCAAGAATTCAAGAGTTACACTTGAATCAACTATGGACTGATTATCAAAATGAGGAGTGTTAAAGCATTAATCTAATTTAAGAAATATACTCTGTGCCCATTCCAATTCTCTAGCACTGTAAAATATTCAGCCATCTTGTGAAGATTCTATAATAGCAAATGTAGTTAGGGGAATGTAGACTGGAGTCCTGCCAATGCTTTCAAGGGACAAATTTTTTAAAAAAACTATACGCATGAACACACATACACACATATGTATATACACATTGATATATATGTGCATCTATATCATGTGTGTGTGTGTGTGTGTGTGTGTGTGTGTGTGTGTGTATTATATATAAATCTTCTCCCTGCTTCAAGCCCTTCTTTCATCCTCCACACCATGGGTCTTAACATCACTGGGAGCTCCTCCACTTCAAAGGTCTAAAATGACCATAATTTACTTCTTTATAGCCTCCTCTCCTTCTAGCTCTCTGACTCCAGCACTCCCACTATATACATTTCAATTCTAATAATCAATGATTCTATTTCTAGTTCTAAAGTTACTTCCATAGATGTATATCAGAGGACTCTGAGAAATTCTCAAAAGGTGGTTCCTAATCATAATGTATAAATTCTTAAGTTCTTCTCCTGCATGTCATAGAGATAGATAGTGGGTAGTTGCTCCATATATGACAAGCATGTCCACTTTTTATTACACACATTTCTACAGGTCTTTCATTTCATGGAATAAGGTGATTATTGTAGTGAGGATGATAATACTAAAGATCTTAACAAGTAAAAATATGAAAGTTGTTGAATTTCTACTCTGTGCAGGCATTGTACTGTTGTTGTTGTTGTCGTTAGGAGTGCTCAAACATAGGGAAGTACAAGTGAAGTGAGAACTTGGTGGTTGTAAGAACCAAAGCAAGACCAGTGTGGTTGGTGTTCAGCAAGTAAATTTAAGAGTATCTCAAAATACGAAAGTAGATGGGCAAGGGGAAGCTCATACAAAGCCATAGGTTTGCGGTCTTAATTAGAAGACCATTGGGAAAGCATCACAGTGTTTACACAAGGAAGAGGTGTGATCTAATTTAAAAGACCATCATGTGGAAGACAGAAGGAATGTGAAGGGTGACAAAGTGGAGGCAGGGAGACAAGTTAGGAGGATGTTGTCATTGTCAAGGTGAGAGATAATAGATGGCTAATGTAATTTAAGAGGGATGGAGAGAATCTTTCTTGTTTATCCCTATATTCCCAGCACTTAGTATTGGTACTGTGCTCAGTAAATGTTTGATAAATGAATTAAAAAATTAATGATACATTTTAAGGTCTTAGTAAGCCTGTTAGCTCTAATATCACCGTGTATCTTTGTAATTAGATTAGATGACCATATCAAATCACCTGTCACAATTACTAATATTACTACTATTATAACTGAATACTTATTATTATATGTGAGGCACTATGCTAAGTGTGGTACATCTATTACTTGGCTTAATCACAAAATAGCCCTCTGTTTTAGGCATTTTACCCGTTTTACAGGTAAGGAAAGCATGGCTCAGAATAGATTAAGAACAAAAATGTATTTAGTCAATTATATCAATCAGGAAATGAATGCATACTTAAATTACAATGATTCAAAGAGCGCTTAATTTTAAGAAAACTAAACTTAAAAGTATAGACAGAATATAGGGGACCTCAAAGAGCAGTGTAGGAACCTGGGGGTAACAGAAGAGGAGCTGTCACACCCTAGTTCTGAAAGGTTGGGGGAAAGGAAAGGTTACTAGAACCTGGAATGAGAAAGAGGCATGTTGAGCAGCCTACCCTGAAAATAAGACTGAACATTGATCAAGAGACAGATCCAGCCCTAGCGGGCCTTTTAGAGAACCAACCATAAGAATAAACACGATGACCTCATTCTCTTCCTGATGGTAGATCTCCACTTGGGGCTCCCCATTCAATAAATACAATGAAATCTAGAGAGCACGAGAGCCCTGCTAATGTAGTCCATACAGGTCAGCCTCCTGGGGCAGTGAGCAGGGTGGAAGAGCATGGAGGGTAGATATGGAGGGACAAAAAAGAAGATAGCTGGCATGTAAACCAATATCTATTGAGAACTTAGCATATGTCAAGCTCTATACTAGACCTTGGTGATTCAACAGCAAACCTATGTGTCCTTGTCCTCAAGAAACTCAATTTCTGGTGCTGTGATAAATGATGTGACAAGGGTAATACAGGATACCGTACAAACAGAAAGAGGAGTCTCTAACCCAGCCATGGCAGGGATAAGGAGAAAGGCAAGAAGGGATAGGGAAGAAGAGTTTCTGGTATTAACTCTATCAAATACATGGTTAATAACTGGTGAAGCCTGGATACTGACCTTGATGATCTAACTCTAAAACTAGGGCTATATTAATCACTAATTTTTTTTCCTTTCCTCCCACTCATCTTTACCCTCAGTAGTCTAGGCTAGCAGTTGATATGCATACATTTCTGGGATTAACCCATAAAAACCCATTGCCTTTGAGTCCATTCCGACTCATAGTGACCCTATAGGGCAGAGTAGAACTGCCCCATAGGGTTTCCAAGGAGCAGCTGGTGGATTCGGACTGCCAACGTTTTGGTAGTTGGAATGACTTGATGGCAATGGGTTTTGTGGGATTAATGACTATTAAATACAGGTACAAACTTCTGCATCTAATGTTACAAGGCAAGAGCGTATCCAATTATTTTTATGAACAGCAAAATTTCCCCCCCGTGCCCTCACTTATATAAGCATAGATATTCTTAGGGACCGTGCAATGGGAAGGAAATGCCACTAAGTTAATGCAGGGCACCTGGATTCAAATCCTAGCTGTGCCACTCCCAGCTTTGTGAATTAACCCTCCCCCTTGCTTTCATCAGTGGTTATTGTGAAGAATGAGAAAGCACTTTGTAAGCTTTAAAATTCCTTACATATAGAGATAAAAGTTAGTGTTGACAGATTTTTTTTCCCTTTTACTGAAATTCCTAAAAAGCCCTAGTTTTAATGTCTCGATCCCCTTCATTTTGCCATAAAACCACCTGAGTCAAAAACACTGATCACTGGATTCTTTGAGGTCCAGGATTCCAAAGTTCCTCTATAATTTTCCTGAAATTCTGTTGTCAGGGTTCAATTTCCTTGGAAAACTTTGCTTAATCAACCTCCAGTTAGCCACTTACCTATGGGTAGTTTCAGAAAAGAAAAAATAAAATAACTTCTAACATCACGGTGGGTGGACCTGGTCTAAGAGGAAAGACAAAGGGCTGGGGATAGCAGATCAGTGTTGGAATCTAGTCTGTGAGCCTGCTAGCTGCCTCCTCTTAGCTCGGAGAGTCACCTTTACGACAGAGACCAGCTTGTGAGGTCAGGTCTGAGCACCAGCAGATCCTGTGCCTCACTATCACTCCTTGAACCTTAACAATTCAGTTCCAGAAAGTACTCTCTTAACCGCTATATCCCACTGCTTCCCGTGTATGTGCTAAGCAACATCCGAAGTCTACAGATATATTTTACCAAGTGTTGCCCAAAGTCTCTTGGCTGATAACGTATAAAACCAGAATTCGATTCCAGTTCATCCTGACTCTAAACTTTTCTCCCAGTTTAGCTCTTCCAGGCCTTGTCTCCTTGTTAATACCTATCTTGTGTGACCCCAGACTAACCTGCAGGCTTTGACTCATGCTGGGTTTGGAGCCCTAGTGGTACAGTGGTTAAATGCTATAGCTGTTAACCAAAAGGTCGGCAGTTTGAATCCACTATTCACTCCTCAGAAACCCTATGGGGCAGTTCTACTTTGTCCTGTAGTGTCGCTATGAGTCGGAATCAACTTGATGGCAATGAGTTTGATTTTACGGTTTGGTTGGTTTTGCTCAAATTTGTCATCACCTTAGTGCATTTCCTTTGTGCTTAACATCTGACTTCCTCCCACCTTGTTGTCCTGTTTCACTCTCCCAGCCCTGTCCCCATGGTTTGGGTATCGTATTTTAATTTATGCCCTGACTACCTCTTTCACACTATGTGAAAAGGATAGGTCGTTGGATGTGTGACCCAGGTATGTCCTTAAACCTCCCTGGGCCTCAGTGTCCTCCCAAGAGAAAAACAAGTCCCTTTGATCTCTGTGAGTTTCTGTTTGCAATCATCTTTCTTGTTGTCAGATACTGAATGGATGCTTTCCTCATATATAGAGAACAGGGAGCTGGCACTGATCTCAACTGATAGGAGTATTATCCACCCTGTGCCCTGTACCAGTTGTCGTGGAGTAAAGCTCCGTTTGTGACTCAACAACAGAAATATTCCATTTATAACTGTGCCAAACTAATGCTTATTAGTTTATCCCATCTGAACAAGACACTTGTTTGTTTGGAAACCGGGAAGGCAAAATGCCGGTAATAAAAAAGCCCCAACAACTGCTGTTTTACATTTTTTACTGTATCCTCTGCCTGCAAAGTCAAAAGTGCTTTAAAAGGCAATATTGTGCTGAGCTCAGACATATGCAAACGTCTCTAGATACCTTGTCTCAATAAAGTTTATAGAATGCATTCCCAAAGGTCTGACAACAAAACAGAATACATCGCAAGGCTCATAAAAATATTATGTGTGCTTTTTTTTTTTTTTTTGCTTACATAAACACAAGCAGATTGCGATGAGAAAGGGAGTGTCTAGGCATGAGAGGCAGCCCTCCTCACAGCAGCCCCTTTTATCATTAGCCCCAACACAGAATGAATTAGCTCTAAAAGACACACAAACACAGAGACATAAGGTAAGGCGAGGCCTTGAATACATCGTATGTGGTTTGGATCCCTCAGGCATTCTTTGCTTCATTCATTAATTTATGTGGTCAATTCCTTGTTCAACCTTTTAACCAAGTTTTATTGACTACCTTCTATGTTCTGGACACCATGCTGGGCACTCTGAATACAAAAGTGAACCAGACACAGTCTCTGTCCTCAAGGAATAATTCACAGTCTTGTAGCAGAGGAAAAAGTGTAGAAAAACTAACCACAATAAGGTACTATCAGTACACTCATAGGAGTAGCATTGCTTTGTATTTTCAGTATATTAATTATATATTTATAGCTGGCTTAACTCAAAAGCAATTATGCCCGATTTCACAAGCCAAAACTTATTATTGTATACACAATTGTTAGCAGTCTAAGATGTCTGAAATGTAATTGCTAATCTTAATTGAGTACTTGCAATGTGTCCAGCTCTGTTCAAAATGCTTTATTGTATTGATACGTACAATCTTCATAGCAACCCTGAACATTAGGTAGTATTATTTGTCCAGATTTACAAATGAAGAAACTGAGGTTGACGTGCCCAAAGTCACACGGCCTCTAAGTGGCAGAGTCGGGATTTGAATCTTGACAATTTGGCTCCAGAAACTGCGCTCTTAACCACTATACTCCACTGATTCTCACGTATGTGCTATGCAACATCCCAAGTTCATAGGTAAGTTTTCCTTGCTTGCCCAAAGTCTCTTACCTGATAAAGGATCGAGCCAGGACTTGAATCCAGGGCTCTAAGGCAGCTTTAGTAGTGGAGGACACCATCGTGCTCTGCACAGAATGTTGGGACTCCTCTCTGAGACGGAGGGGAAACCCTGTTCATTCATGTACCTGCATCCATTTCCTTAGCAGGTTAACTCACAGACAGAACTCACACCAAGGCAGACAAGTCATAAAGCTTTATTATGTTAGCAATTTCACATCATGTTATATCAGGATCTCCCTATATTATTAGTGCTTTCCTCTAAGAGATCACATAATTGCTTGTTTCCATCAAACTAACTCCTAGTTCCCTATAAACTCAGCTCCTGGGCTGGTTACAGTTTTGCACAGGCATGGCAGCCTCCTTGCTGAAAGAATGCACATGTGAGAAATCCTGGCCTCTATTTCTCACAGGTGGGCACCACCTGAAGGATCACGGATCATTCTAAACTAGAGGAGCATTTGTCAATATTTATAGCTGTCATGGATTGAACTATGTCCCCCCAAAAAGTGTGTATCAATTTGGCTGGGCCATGATTTCCTGGTACTGTGTGATTTTCCTGTATATTGTAAATCCTGCCTCTATGATGTTAATGAGGGAGGATGGGTGGCAGTTGTGTTAGTAAGGCAGGACTCAATCTACAAGATTGGATTGTGTCCTGAGGCAATGTCTTGAGATACAAAAGAGAGAAGTGAGCAGAGAGACAGGGGGACCTCATACCACCAAGAAAGCAGTGCCAGGAGCGAAGCGTGTCCTTTGGACCCGGAGTCCCTGTGCAGAGAGGCTACTAGTCCGGTGGAACATTGATGAGAAGGCTGCCCTGGAGCTAACGTCCTGAATTTGGACTTTTAGCCTACTTTACTGTGAAGAAATAAATTTCTCTTTGTTAAAGCCATCTACTTGTGGTATTTCTGTTATAGCAGCACTAGATAACTAAGACAATAGCCAATGAAAAATGGGGAGATGTGCATGGTACACCTATAAGATGCCAGGTGTAACCATTTTTTCTCCATTTCCTCATTTAATCCTGAGAATTGTTTCAAAGGGTAGGTGAGGTATACTCTTTTGACAAATAAATGCATAAACTACTATCAGAGAAATTGAGAGATTTACCTAATGCCACACAGCTACTAGGCAACAACATTAGTTCTCTCTCAGACCGCAAGACCCATACTTTGTTCACAGCATTCTGTAGCTCAGGTCCAATTTAACCTGAGCCCAGCATAATTTCTTTCTTTTGTTTTTCATTGTGTTTTAGATGAAAGTTCACAGAGAAAATTCATTTCTCAGTCAAAAAGTTATACACAAATTGTTTTGTGACATTGGTTGCAATCCCCGCAATGTGTCAACACTGTCCCCCTTTTCTTTTGCACCCCAAGTTCCCCATGTCCTTTTGTCCAGGTTCCCTGTCCCTTCCTGCCTTCGCTTCTTGTTTTTGGGGAGGTGTTATCCATTTGCTCTTGTAGACCTGATTGACTAAGAAGCACGTTCCACCTGTGTCCTATTGTTTGTTTTAGAGATCTGTCTAATCCTTGGCTGAAAGGTGGACTTCAGGAGTGGCTCCAGTTCTGAGTTAGCAAGGTGTCCGGTGGCCATAGTCTTGGTTTCACTAAGTCTCTGTCAGACCAGTAAGTCTGTTCTTTGTGAATTTGAATTTTGTTCTACGTTTTTCTCCTACTCTGTCCAAACCCGCTATTGTAATCCCTGCCAGAGCAGTTGGTAGTCGTAGCCGGGCACCGTCTAGTTCTTCTGAGTTTAGGCTGGTGGAGGCTGTGGTTCATGTAATTCATTAGTTCTTTGGGACTAATAGTTGCCTTGTGTCATTGGTTTTCTTCATTCTCTTTTGGTCCAGACTGGATGGCACCAATAGATGTATTTTTAGATGGCTGTCTGCAAGCTTTTAAGAACACAGACACTACTCACCAAAGTAGGATATAGAACATTTTCTTTATGAACTATGTTATGCCAGTTGATGTAAATGTCCCCCGAGACCATGTCCTCAGGCTTCAGCCCCAGTAACTCAGTTCCTCAAGATGTTTGGATGTGTCTAGGAAGCTTCTATGGCTTTGCCTTGGTCAAGCTGTGCTGACTTTCCCTATATTGTGTGTCGTCTTTCCTTCCACCGAAGTTAACACTTAACCTACTATCTAGTTAGTGATTTCCTCTCCCCACCCCTCCCCTCCCTTGTAGCCATCACAGATTGTGTTTTTCTGTATGTAAACCTTTTCTTGAGTTTTTATAACAGTGGTCTCATTCAGTATTTGTCCTTTTGTGACTGACTTATTTCACTCAGCGTAATGCCCTCCAGACTCATCCACGTTGCGAGATGTTTTCCAGATTCATCATTGTTCTTTATCATTGCATAGTATTCCATTGTGTGTATGTATCATTATTTGTTTATCCATTCATCTGTTGATGGGCATTTAGGTTATTTCCATCTTTTTGCTATTGTGAATAATGCTGCAAAGAACACAGATTTGCATATGTCTATACGTGCGACAGCTGTTATTTTGCTAGGATATATTTCTAGGACTGGGGTTGCTGGATCATATGGTACTTCTATTTCTAGCTTTTTCAGGAACTGCCATGTCATTTTCCATAGTGGTTGTGCCATTTTACATTCCCACCAGCATGTATAAGAGTTCCAATCTCCCTACAGTCTCTCCAGCTTTTGTTTTTCTCTGCTTTTTTGATTCATGTCAGTATTGTCGGGATGAGATGGTATCTCATTGTAGTTTTGATATGCATTTCTCTAATGGCTAATGAGCATGAGCATTTCCTTGTATGTCTGTTAGCCGCCTGAATGTCTTCTTTGGTGAAGTGTGTGTTCATAACCTTTGCCCATTTTTTAATTGGATTATTTGTCTTTTCGTTATTGAGGTGTTGAACTATTGTAGAGATTTTAGAGATTAGAACCTTGTTGGATATGTCATAGCCAGAAATTTTTTCCCAGTCCATAGGTTCTCTTTTTCCTCTTTTGGTGAAGTCTTTTGATGGTATCAGTGTTTAATTTTTAGGAGCTCCCAGTTATCTAGTTTATCTTCTGGTGTTTGTACGTTGCTAGTTATGGTGTGTATACTGCTTATGCATTGTCCCTATGTTTTATTCCACGATCTTTATTGTTTTAGGTTTTATATTTAGGTCTTTGATCTATTTTGAGTTAGTTTTTGTATATGGTGTGAGGTATGGGTTCTGTTTCATTTTTTTACAGATGTACATCTGGTTTTGCCAGTACCACTTGTTAAAAAGATTTTCTTTTCCTCATTTAATGGACTTTGGTCTTTTGTCAAAGATCAGTTGACCATAGGTGGATGGATTTACAACTAGGTTCTCGATTCTGTTCCATTGGTCTATGTGTCTGTCATTGTACCAGTACCAGGCTGTTTTGACTACCGGCTGTATAGTAGATTCTGAAATCAGGTAGTGTGAGGCCTCCTGCTTTGTTCTTTTTCTTTAATAATGCTTTGCTTATCTGGGGCTTCTTTCCTTTCCGTGTAAAGTTGGTGATTAATTTTTCCATCTCGTTAAAGAATATTGTTGGTATTTGGATCAGGATTGCGTTATATCTGTAGATTGCTTTGGATAGGATTGACATTTTCACAATGTTGAGTCTTCTTATCCATGCATATGGTGTGTTTTTACCTTTATGTAGGTCTCTTTTGGTTTCTCACAATAGCATTTTGTAGTTTTCTTTGTATAGGTCTTTTATGTCCCTGGTTAGATTTATTCCCAAGTATATTATCTTCTTTAGAGGCTATTATAAACAGTATTGTTTTCCCGATTTCCTTTTCAAAGTTCTCTTTGTTATTGTGTATAGGAATCCAACTGATTTTTGTGTGTTGATCTTATACCCTGCTATTCAGCTGAATCTTTCTATTAGTTCCAGTAGTTTTCTTGTGGAATATTTGGGGTTCTCGATGTATAGTATTGTATCATATCATGCAAATAGGGATAGTTTTACTTCTTCCTTCCCAATTTGATACCCTTTATTTCTTTTTCTTGCCTTATTGCTCTAGCTAGGACTTCTAGCGCAATGTTAAATAGTAGTGGTGATACAGGGCATCCTTGTCTTGTTCCCATTCTCAGGGGAAATACTTTCAGTCTCTCCCCATTGAGAATGATTTTGGCTGTTGGTTTTGTATAGATGCTCCTTATTATGTTGAGGAATTTCCCTTCTATTCCCATTTTATTGAGAGTTTTTATCATGGATGGGCGTTGGACTTTATCAAATGCCTTTTCTGTGTCGATTTAGATGATCATGTGATTCTATTCTTTTGTTCTATTTATATGGTGGATAACGATGATTGATCTTCTAATGGTGAACCATCCTTACATACCTAGTATGAATCCCATTTGGTCATGTTTGTATTTTTTGTTTGTTTGTTTTCACTTTTTTTTTTTTTATATATATGATTCTGAATTCTATTGACTAGAATTTTGTTGAGAATTTTTGTGTCTGTATTCATGAGAGAGTTTATTCTGTAATTTTCTTTTAATGTGGTGTTTTTGCCTGGCTTTGGTATCTAGGTTATGCTGGCTTCATAGAATGAATTCAGAAGTATCCCTTCCTTTTCTGTACTCTAAAATAGTTTGAGTAGTACTGGTGTGAGTTCTTCTCTGAATGTTTGATAGAAATCTCCAGTGAAGATTTTGGGCCAGGGCTTTTTTGTGTTATTGTTTTGGGGAGTTGTTTTTTTTTGTTTGTTTGTTTGTTTGTTTTTTAATTACCTCTTCAGTCTCTTCTCTTGTTATTGATCTGTTCAGATTTTCGACCTCAGTTTGTGTTAGTTTAGGTAGGCAGTGTGTTTCTAGAAATTTGTCCATTTCCTCTAGGTTTTCAAATTTGTTGGAGCACAATTTTTCATAGTGTTCTGTTATGATACTTTTTATTTCAGTTGGGTCTGTTTTAATGTCCCCCATCTCATTTCTTATTTGGTTTATTTGCTTCCTCTCCTGTATTTCTTTTTTGTCAGTTTTGCCAGTGGTTTGTCTATTTTGTTGATCTTTTCAAAGAACCGACTTTTGGTCTGGTGGATTCTTTCTATTGTTTTTCTATTCTCTATTTCATTTTTTTCTGCCTAATATTTATTATTTCCTTTCTTCTGGTACCTATTGGCCTCTTTTGCTCTTCTCTTCCTATTTGTTCAAGTTGTTGGGCTAACGTTTTAATTTGGCCCCTTGTTTTCTGACGTGTGTGTTTATTGCTATAAATTAACCTTTGAGCACTACCTTTGCTGTGTCCCAAAGAATTTGGTATGATGTATTTACATTCTCATTTGATTCTAGTAATTTTTATATTCCTTCTTTGATTTCTTCTATTACCCAGTTGTTTTTAAGCAAAGTGTTACTCAGTTTCCATGTATTTGATTTTTTTTCCTTGCTCTTTTTGTTATTGGTTTCTATTTTTATGTCATTGTGATCAGAGAGAATGCTTTATATTATTTTGGTGTTTTGGATTTTATTAAGGTTTGCTTTGTGGCCTAAAATGCAGTCTATTCTGAAAAATGTTCCATGTGCATTGGGAAAGAATGTATATTTTGCAGCTGCTGGTTGGAGTGTTCTATATATCTTTGAGGTCAAGTTGGTTTATTGTGGCCATTAGATCTTCTGTATCTTTGTTGAGTTTCTTTCTAGATGCTCTATCTTTCACTGAGAGTGGTGTGTTGAAATCTCCTACTATTATTGTTGAACTGTCTATTTCTCTTTTCACTGCTGTTTGAGTTTTTTATGTATTTTGGAGCCGTGTTGTTGGGTGCATAGATATTTATTAAGGTTATGTCTTCTTAGTGGATTATCCTTTTAATCATTATATAATGTCCTCTCTTGTCTTTTATGATTGATTTTGCCTTAAAATCTATTTTATCTGAGAGTAGTATTGCCATTCCTGCACTTTTTTGGTTACTGTTTGCTTGATATATTTTTTTCCATCCTTTGTTTTTTAATATATTTATGTCTTTGTGTCTAAGATGTATCTCTTGTAGACAGCATATTGATGGGTCATGTGTCTTTATCTGTTCTGCCACTCTCTGTCTCTTTATAGGTGCATTTAATCCATTTACATACAGTGTAATTATTGATGGGTATTAGTTTATTGCTGTCATATTGTTGTGCTTTTTTTGTGGTGCTGACGTTTTCTTTGTTCCTCTTACTTTCCTGTGCTGAGTTCCTTTTGTTTGTGGATTTTCTTTTCTGTTGTTATAATAGATTTTCTGTTTATTGAGATGCTATATTTTTCTTCTTTTTTATTCTGATGAGTAGGTTTGTTATCTTTCCTTGTGGATATCTTGAAATTTACCCTTATCTTCCTAATAACCAGTCCTTTATTGCTTGGTATCGCCTTGACTTCTTCTCCACTTGAAAGTTCTGTACCTACACCATTTATTCTCACTTTTATTGTTTGGATGTTGTCGTCATTTACAGATTGATGTTTCTGTTTCCCTATTTTAAGTCTTCTAGCTTTGTTTTATTATTGAGAGTTCTTTACCTACATTGATATCTGGATGATGCTGTCCTGTGTCCCTGACTACAGTTGTTCTCTGATGTTGTTTGTTCTCTAACCAAAGGACTCCCTTTAATATTTTTTTGTAAATTTGGTTTGGTTTTTACTAATTTTCTTAATTTCTGTTTATCTGAAAATGTTCTAATTTTGTGGTCATATTTGAGAAAGTGTTTTGCAGGATATAATATTCTTGGTGGGCTTCTTTTCCCTTTCTTTCAGGGTTTTATATGTATCACCCCATTACCTTTTTGCATGCATAGTTTCTGCCGAGTAATCAGAGCTTAGTATTATTGCTTCCCCTTTGTAAGTGGCTTTTCATTTTTTTCTTGAGCTGCTCTTAGAATTCTTTCTTTATCTTTGGTTTTGGCAAGTGTGAGTATGATATGTCCTGGTGTCTTTCTTTTCTGGCCTGTCCTATATGGGATTCATTGAGCTTTTTAGGTGGTCAGCTTTTTGTCTTTCATGATATTTGGGAAGTTTTCTGCCAGCAAGTTTTCAACAGTCTTCCCTGTGTTTTCCATTTTCTCCCCTGTGCAGATTTTTGCTTTTGATTGTGTCCCACATAATTCTTAGATTTTCTTCTTTTTTCTTCATTCTTTTCTCTCATTTTTCCTCAAACAAATTGACTTCCATGGATTTGTCTTCAATCTTGCTGATTCTGTTTTCTATTGTTTCAAACTTGCTTCTAAAACCTTCTATCAAGTTGTCCATTTCTGAAATTTTGTTGTTTGTCTTTTGGATTTCTAGTTGCTGTTTTTGTGTGATTTCTAATTGTTTACTTATTTTGATTTTTTTTTCTTGTATTCTTTTCCTGATTTCTTCTATTGCTTTGTCTTTGTCTTGATTTTGACTATGTTTTTATGGTTTTGTCTGTGTTTTCCCTGATTTTTGTCTTTTTTTTTTCCTTTAGTTTTGTCTGTGTTTTCCTTGATCTCTTTCCTAATCTTTTAGAGAGCTCTAATATTAGTCTTTTAAATTCCATATCAGGCGTTCCATTGCCTTTTTTCTACTGAAAATTCATCTTATTCTTTATTTTGGTCACTTGCTAGACCCATCTTGTCCTGCTTTTTTATATGTTTTGATATTGCCTGCTGTTATTAAGGTATTACATTAAAGTATTACCTTCTGTGTTTATTGATTGTGAGTTTGTTTTGTCCTGCTTTTTTGTTTTGGTTTGATGTATTGTCAGGGTGGGTGTGCCAGGTGTGCTTTGCTGCTCATTTGTCTGTGGGCATGATAGCTCTCACAACTTTCCTGGGTGAGTGGCAGCAGGCAAGGTGAGCTCACTTCATTGTACACTGGTTTGGTGAGGTTGCTGAGGGTGGAGTGCGTGGGTACTGTCTACCTCCTGATGTTGGTCTAGCAGTGTGGGAGCATTCAGAGCCTGTCACCAGATAGGTAGGGGTATCACACTGGGAGTGTAGAAGCTTGCATCCCTCTGTTCAGTGGCTGGTTAAGTGACTGGAGGGGAGGGGCAATGTGGACCTGGTCCAGCTGCGGCCCTGAGCTGGGGATGCTCTAGCTGTGGTGGCATGGCAAGGGCCAGTGGGAAGTGGAGGTGGCACATGGGGCTAGGTAGGGGAAACAAAAAAAAAGAAAAGAGAGAGAACAAAATAGCTGGTTAATTGGGTTGGGGAGGACCTAGGGGCCAGCAGAAAGGTGGTGGAGGTGGGGTACAGGGCTAACTTGGAGGAAGAAAGAAAAGGAAGTAAGAGGGGAAAATGGTACAGTGGGAGCTGGCAGATGGGGGCAGGGAAATCCAAGCTGGCTGCAGGGTGGAGGCTCTCTATCCTCAGCGATTCAGCATGGCCTGGTAGAAAGCGGAAGAGGTACTGTACAAGACTAGGTGGGAGAGAGGAAGCAAAGTAAGAAAGGGGAAAAATGGCACGATGGGATCGGGTGAGAGCAGGGTGGACCCAGGTGGCAATGGGTCAGTGACTCTCTAGCCGAGTGGCAGTGCATGGCCTGTTGGGAAGGGGTGGGGTTGGCAATGAAGCTAGGTACAGGGGAGACAGAAAAGGAGGAAAGGGAAAAAAATGGCATGACAGAAGCCAGCAGTTGGGGCAGAGTGGACCTGGCCTGGCAGCCAGCTGGTGTCTCTCTACCTGCTGTGGTGCAGTGTGGCCCAGCAGGAAAGGGTAGATGTGGTGTACTAGGTAGGCGAGATGGAGAAAGAAAAGAAAGAAAGGGGAAAAAAATGGTGCAGCAGGTGCTAGTGGGTAGGGGCGAGGTGGGCCCGGTCTGGCGGCCCTTTTGTGTCTCTCTAGCTGGGTAGCATGGCATGGCCTGTCAGGAAGGGTTAGAGGTGGCATACAGAGTAGAAGGGTGAGGGCTGGGAAAGCATGTTTCTCTGGTTACCGAGTACTCTGTCTCCTGTTAGAAGCTCTGTGAAGTTGCCTTCTTCCCGTACTAACTGTCAGGGGTCATTACTGGCCGTGCTCCAAGATGGCAACACTATGCCGTGTTCGCTGGTAGGGGACCTCCACTCCATATCTCGCCTCATTCTCTGTTTTCCTTCAGTTTCTTCTTCTATTTGGTGTTTGATCTAGTTCTGTATCCCGTCTTTTGATGCTTAGGGTTCCAGGATTGACATTTGTATCTGTTTTCTTTAAATTTTCAACTCTTTGCTGCAGAGGGGCGGCATGATGTGTCTGTCTAGGATGCCATGTTGGCTCTGCCCTCAGCCTAATTCTTTAATATAAACTCTGGAGTTCAAGGTCTGAAATGAGGTGAACTCATCATCATAATCATAAGCTTCAAGCTTAAAGAACCAGTACCCCACCATGATGATCCACAGGCCAAAGCTGCAGAGCGCCTTGTTCTGAAACCATTCAGCAGATGTTACCTAGCCTAGGAAAGCACTGATACATGAGAGAAGATAGACTTTGCTTTTCCTCTCCAAAAATACCTCTCTCCAATAAAAGAATTGAGTATAGAAGCCTAATCTTCTCAGTTGGCAATTCTGTCTGCATTCTCCATCCTTCTGTGGAACTTCTAAGGAAGCTCTGCAGGGCCGGGGAGAAGATGCATGCTGGGAAAATCAAAACCAGCACTTCAAAGTTCTCACCACATGGAATCCGGGCACTGAGGCTTGAACCAGGAAACACTTCTGATAACCCAGTAAGCTGGCACCTTTTATTGGGGACGATTATAACTTTTTTCCTTATTATTAATTTGATGTGTCAAGCATTCATAAGTAGGTAAAAGGGGATTTAAACAAAGACAAAATGATAAAGTGAATTCTTTTGACTCCCTGAAATAAATTTACAGCGTCTTTCAGGATAATACAGAAGGAGAAGGGAAAAGGAAAGAAGTAGCTTTTATTGTGTCTGCTTTGGCCTCCATCTCATCACAGGCTAGAAGCCACATGTATCTACAAGGTGCTGGAAGGTTTGACTGGAGTTCATGGACATATAACGTCCATTATCATCAGTAACGAAACCATCACAATGGAAGGCAGTGTGATTTTTCATGGGAGTTTTAATTTGCATATTCTGTGTGATTCCCAGGCTCCTGAAGGTATTTAAGGTTGAATTATAGGGTAGTTGTGAAGGTCTCCACAGGCTGGTTGGGACTGTCTTAACAACTGTGTACCCAATAAGACACCTTGACATAATTTAGTTTTTAGGGCACCCACCAGCCATTTTAAAAAGGTATATGCACGCATGATTTGACTATAGAGATGCATTGGTGAATATTTGTAAATACAGAGGCCAGCCCAGATGTGAAAGAAGTTTTGCTAAAGGGAAGGAGAACGGACATTTACGTTTGTTCTCACTTACTATGTGTCAAGCAACCTAGGATAACAGGAAAAATATGGGCCTTGGCATCAGCCAGACCTGAGTTCCAATTTCATCTCTAACTGTTCCCAGCTTCGTTGTTCATATATTTAAAGTTTATAAACCTTCATCTCACTATCTTAAAAAGTATGACATTTATGTTTCAATTTAT
Source organism: Dugong dugon (assembly GCA_030035585.1). Classification (NCBI taxonomy): domain Eukaryota; kingdom Metazoa; phylum Chordata; class Mammalia; order Sirenia; family Dugongidae; genus Dugong; species Dugong dugon. The sequence goes on from CM057467.1 coordinate 66,833,665, forward strand.
TTTTCAGCAGGTTTACAAAAAAAGAAATATATGAGACATTAGGTAATGTTCAAGCAATGTATATTCTATTCCTTTTTTAATATATTTAATTTAATTATTTATTAAAAAAAAATACCAGTAGGTAGTTTTTACCCATTTATAAAAGAAGGAACCAGAACTCATCAGGACATTTGGTAACCTGCTCAAGGCTAGGATAATAAAAATACACGTCATTGCATAGACAGGACCATCCCTAGGGTGGGCATGAGCTCCAGGCAAGTAATTTTGTGGGGCCTCTGTCTATATAAACATTTTAAGTCACCCCAAATCAGCATACCCACCTACATGATTTGAGGGTAGGGAATACATCTAACTGTTGAAGCAAGATCTGATCTTTTGGTATTGGACAAAATTAGAAGAAGAGACTTAGGCATTTAACACAGTCCACCTTTGGTCCACTAACAAATGCAATCCCTTTTTCAAACTTTTCTGTCTTCTCTGATATGCAACACTGTAATTTCTCATACTTGCATACGACACTAAGTAAAAGATAAATGTCAGTGAATATCATGAAGAGAAACAAGAAATAAAAAAAGAGAAAGCTCATCACTTCTGAATTCTTATTAGTATAATACAAAAACACAATCTTTTTTTCAACAGAGGTGGTCAACTCACCTATTAACATATAAAGTTTTTTTTCCTGTCAAGTTGAAATGGAAGCATTAGTCTGAGTAGAAATACATTACCGTTGCATTTTAAAACATTATATAAGTGCGTACCGTTCTCTAAAACAAAAACAAAACAAAACAAAAAATAACGTTTATCCAAGAGTGACAGAATACTGTGTTTTCTGCATTTAGGGACAACAGGATACCTTAAAATCCAGTAGACGACTTTGGAAAATAATCTTTAATTTAATCATAAACAAAATCTCTTTTTGGCTTCTATATGTAATTGATTTGGTTGTACCTGACTCACTAACTTTGTCTTTTATCCCTTTTAATCCATATTGCCCACCCCTTGTTAAAGACTTGATAGGTTTTGTTGTCTATACTTTGGGTAAGAGAGAAAAAAAGGGGGGATGGGGGAAATTTGTGGGAAAAACAAGGGAGTCTAATTCTTGTGTAAAAGGCTTCTGGAATGATTAGAAAATAAGAGATGAATCAATGATGGCAGACAGCCTTCGGTGTCTATAAATTAAACCGCAGAGTTCAGAAAGGGGCTTCTGAGTTATGATGCTGAACTGTGGGCAAGAACCACAAAAAAGGCCTTAATACTCATGCCAAGGCACCTTCTCCGTCAGTGATCACATGCAGTGAAATGCTGGGAAGTCACACAAATTATGATAGATAGAACTGCATGGGGGACAAGGCTCACTAAGCAGGGGGCATATGGCTTACACGGAGCCAGGCTAGGTGGCATGGCATAGTCCTTGCTCTCGTAGCTGGGCTGGATCCTATGGTGAATGAATTTGATGTAGCAGACCTTTGTACATTTCTCAGTGTCTACTTGACTTCAGTGATTTGAGAGGACACAATTCCCTGGAGAAGAGACCAACAGAGTAAAAAAAAAAATCTTATTTCCAGGCCCAGATTTTTTTATTTTTTGCTTTTTTCCCTACACCTTGCCTTCTCAATAAATGAATAACAAGTGGGACAGAGAATTCTACACTCTAGGAATTTACACTTATTTAAGCTAATAAATATAAATAGTATATTTAAGAGCATATTTAAAAAATTTTTATTTAAATTTTATTTATTTTGTTGTTGCTGTTGAGAATAGATACAGTGAAACATTCGCCAATTCAACAGTTTCTACATGTACCATTTAGTGACATCGATTACATTCTTCAAGTTGTGCAACCATTCTCACCCCCTTTTCTGAGTTGTTCCTCCCTCATTAACATAAACTCGCTGTCCCCAAAGATTCTCGTCCAATCAAGTTGGTGTTATCAATTTGATCCCATAGAGACAGTTCTTAAAAGAGGATAATGCTCAAGGCAGACCTTTTTTACTAGTTAAGCTAAACTATTCTGTTTTAAGGTGACTTCAGGGGATATTTTTGGTTTAAGGTTTAAAGATTATCTCAGGGCAATAGTTTCAGGGGTTCAGCCACCCTCCATACCTCCAGAAGGTCTAGAGTCCATGAGAATTTTAAATTCTGTTGTGCATTTTCCCCCTTTTGATCAGGATTCTTCTATGGAATCTCTTATCAAAATGTTCAGTAATGGTAGCCAGGCGCCATCCAGTGCATCTGGTCACATGGCACAGGAGGTAGCTGTTCATGGAGGCAATTAGCCACACATTCCATATCCTCCTCCTATTCCTGACTCTCCTTTCTCTGTTTTTCCAGGTGAAGAGGGACCAATTGTGCCTTGGATGGCCGCTTGCAAGCTTTTAAGACCCCAGGCCCTGGGCAACAAACTAGGAGGTAGAAGAGAAGCACTAAATACATTGTTAGGCCAACTAACTGGGATGTCCCTTGAAACCATGACCCTAAACCTCCAAACTAAGGAAGCAAATTCTATGAGGTGTTTGGTTGTACATAAGTAGCCTCAGCAGCTATTCTTTTCTTCTTTTTTTTTTTTTTTGTCATTGTAAATATATTTATACGAACATATTTTTAATAAATGTTTTATTTTAGAGCAGTTTTAGATTTACAGAATTATTGCAAAGATAGTACAAAGAGTTTCTGTATATCCCACCCTTCTACACATTTCCTGCACCCAGCCTCTCCTATTAGTAACATCTTACATTAGTATGGCATTTTTGTCACAATTTATCAGCCAATATTGATACATCATTCTTAACTAAAGTCTATATTCACATTCCCTCACTTTTACCCTAACGTCCTTTTCTGTTATGGAATCCCATCCAGGATACCACATCGCATTTAGAAGGCATGTCTCCTTAGGCTCCTCTTGGTTTTCTTAGTTTCTTAGGTTAACCTTGTGGTTGATGACCTTGACAGTTCTGAAGACTGATAACAAGTTAAATATTTTGTAGAATGTCTCTCAACTAGGATTTGTCTTTCTTATGATTAGACTGTGTTAATGTGTTTTAGAGAGGAAGACCACAGAGACAAATTGCTATTTTCATCACATTGTATCAGTAAGACTTACGACCGTTAACGTTAATATTGATCACCTGTCTTGAGGTAGTGTTTGTCAGGTTTCTCCACTGTAAAGTCATTCATTTTACTCTCCTTTTCCATACTTTACTCTTTAAAATAAAGTCACTATGCACAGCCCATAGTTAAGGAGTGGGGAGTTATGTTTCACTTCCTTAAGGGTGGAGTACTTACATAAATTATGTAGAATTCTTCTGCATAAGGCATTTGCCTGCTCCCACCATTTATTTGTTTATTCAATCATTTGCATCAGTATGGATTTATGAATACTGGACTTATGGGCTATAATCCAATACTACTTTATTGATTTTGTTGGTCAAATTATCCCAGCATTGACCATTGGGAGCTCTTTTAGTTGGATCATATGTCCTTTTGACATACACCCATCATTGTAGGGTTATGTCTTTGTTTGTTTTTTGAGCATTTCCTTACTTTCTGGTGTTATAAGATGGTGCAGGCTCTTGTTGTATATCTTCTGCCTCAGACCTAGACTCAGCCATTGCTGCAAAGGGGCCCTGGTTCTTTTTATTGGAGAATGGTTTTGGAAACCAAGATCTGGCCACTAGGTTTGCTCATTGCCACAAAGGTATCACTGCATGTGTATTAACCTGTGTGTATATGTGTATATTAAAAAAGTTGGCATTCAGTTGATTGCTATCCATGACAACCCCATGTGTTTCAGACAGAGTAGAACTTCACTCCATAGAGTTTTCAAGGCTGTGACTTTTCAGAAGCAGATCACCAGCCCTTTCTTCTGAGGTACCTCTGGGTGAGTTCAAACTGCCATCCTTTTGATTAGTAGTCAACTGCTTAATGTTTTGGGCCTCCCAGGGACTCCTGTGTATATACACATATCTATAAATATTTCTATATGTATTTATCTGTATCTATATTAAGGAGCCCTGGTGGTACAGTGGTTAAGCACTCAGCTGCAAATTGAAAGTCAGTAGTTCAAACCCACCAGCAGCTCCGTGGGAGAAGAAGTAACAGTCTGCTTTCATAAAAATTTATGGCCTTGGAAACCCTATAGGGCAGTACTTCTCTGTCCTATAGGATTGCTATGAGTCAGAATTCAACTTGACAGCAATGAGCATATCTATATTAAGCTAAACATGAGTTAATAGTGATCTCTCCAACTCTATTACGACACGGATCACCCTAGTCTAGAAACAGCATATTTTTGTATGTAAATTATTGCATCCTAAGGATAGAGATCATCTTAAATGGTGACTATCATTTTTTTAAAATACCATAATGAGGTATAATTGACATACAGTAAACTGCTCAATTATATGTTATATATGCACAATATACATGTGCTTTTCCATACGTGTATATATATATGCATATAACAACAAAACCATCACCATAATCAAGATACAGCCACCATTTTCTCATCAAATCCTTTTTGTCAGATACGTATTGAGCAGATAATATACCTTGAGTCCAAACATTCAAGTTTGAATAAAATTCTTCCACTTACTATGTTAAATCAGGCAAATTATTTAATCTTGTGAGAACACTTTTCTCATTTTTAAAATGAGGTTGATAGATTGATAATATCTATCTCATGGTACAAAGATTAATTTTTATCTATTTCTATCTGGGTCCTATATCTATAAATAAAATATCGCAGTATCTAGAAAATACTAAAAAGCAATTATAAATTACTGTTTTTATTATATTTTCAAATTTCTTTAATAACTAGAGTTTCTGATTAAATGAACATGATTAATGAGTAACTCTACATCCTAATTTAGGAAAATAAAATGACTTAAAGATTATGAAAATCAGAAAATCCTTGAATATTTGTTCAGAGAACTAGACACTTAATGCACACACACATACACACACATAAAGGTGGTCCAGTGAGTAAAAATAATCTACAAAAAATAAAAGTTAAGCTTACAATTGCCTTGTAATAATTGTAGGCGACCCTGAAATATTTCTAGGCGACAAAGAATGATGGATAGAAATTAATTTTACGATGCTCATTATTACTTGAGATGTATAAAATGCTTTTTTTTTAATTTAGAGTTTTGATTTTTTTTCTTTGTGAAACTTAAGTATTTGTCCATTTATAGTTCTTTATTGCATTTATTTGGCCCTTATAGCAAGCTTTTATAGTGGGAGGAATATTTTTAATACTATTATTGTGCTCCTTTCTTTTTCCTTTCTGAATACGTGACATTTTGCACTAGTAAAACACAGACCTCCATTTGCCTAGGTAGAGTTTAGGACTTGTAACAGAGAAATGAAAAAAGAAAAAAAAAATGAAGAAAGTAAAAAGAATGAGAACATTTCAGCTTCAGACATGCAAAATAGGGTTTTGATAAGCTTTTTGAGAAAAAGGATTTTCCATATCCTTTTGTTTCCTTTAACATAGCGAAGGCCAACTGTGAAGGACTCATCTGGAGTCCACCATAGTAAAGATAAGACACTCTTTCCACCTGTGACAACAAGGTCATGAGTCTTGGTACATGAGAGCCAGAGTAGGGTCTGATATAAAGCAAGTAAAAGAAAAGACTGGTCCATTCTGACACAGACAACGGTGAGGAGGAAAAGAGAAATTTTATCTTACTCTTAACCTTTCTGGCACCAGCTGCTCCTTGGAAACCCTGTGGGGCAGTTCTACTCTGTCCTGTAGGGTTGCTGTGAGTTGGAATCGCCTGGACGGCAATGGGTTTTTTAACCTTTCTGGGTTTTGGCTGAGAAAAACACATGCACACCATCTAGATAGGGAAACATAAAGGGTGGAGAGAGATATTGCTCCCATTTATCGTTTGGGACTTTGGGAGAAAGCCACATCATAGGCTGACCCTTAATTAACAGTGTGGTCATGCAGAGAGGAACTCTGAGGCTTAGCTTTGACAAGTTGCTTTTGGTTTCCACGTGGTGTGAACTCAGAAATATCTGAGCATCTGCCTAAGGTATCCTACCAAAAAAAGGTTGCTTATTCATGTTAAGGTGATTACTCAGAGCAGGTATGTAGAGACAAGTAAGGATAGAAATCATAGGTAGACCTCAGGAGATCCTCACAAGGAGAGGCTGAGGCAGCCCGGGGCCACTGTGGACTGTGGGTTACATCACCTATAGGCTTCATCCACAAAAGCTTCTAGGGAAAGAAACAACCAAGGAACTTACCCAAGAAGCTCCAACTTTCTTTCTGCCACCAATTATTAAAAGCCTTACTCTTCTACTCCATATATCTCACAACATCTTGCAGAAGAGCCAGACAGAAGGGCTAAAGATAAAGGAAAAGGCTGAGCATTGTTTAATGAGCATTATCTAATAAGCGCTTTCCCCATATCAATTCATCTAATTCTCACAGCAACCCTTTGGGATGGATACTCATTTTACATAAGAGGAAACAGAGGCAAAAAGAGGTTAAATAACAGCTTGTCTCAAACCACAACAGAGCTAATTCATGATGGAACTGGAATTCACACTAAGGCAGATTGCTAAATCCACGAACCACTAAACTATAGCACCCCACTAAAACTACACTGTACACTTGAAATAATGTCTATCTAAAATGATATAATGCCCAGCAAAGTACATAATGTATATTCATTATCATTCAGCTCATAATATTGACTTATTCTCTATGTGATTGTTTTCATTGATCCATGGATTATTTAGAAGTGTGTTTTATAATTTCCAAATATTTGTGATTTTTTCCTAAATATCTTATTGCTATTGATTTCTACTTTAATTCTATTTTAATAAGGACTATATACTGTATGACTTCAGTCTTTGTAAATTTATTGAGACTTGTTTCAGGATCTTAGTGAATGTTCTCTGTGCACTGGAAAAGAATGTATGTTTTTCAGATGTTGGATGTAGTGTTCTAGAAATGTTAATTAGGTCAAGGCAGTTGATACTATTTAGATCTTCTGATCTTTATGGATTTTTTTTTTTTTTTATCTAGTTGTTCTCAATTTCTCTGAGGGGGTATTAAGATCTCCAGCTGTGATTATGTATTTCTCTCTTTAATTCTGTTACTATTTTAATTATAAATTTTGAAGTTCTATTATTAGGCATATCCATAGTTACTATTTTTACGTCTTCCCGATCAAGTCTCTTATTATTATGAAACGTTCCTCTTTACCTTTGTTAATAACTGTCCTGAAGTCTAACTTACCTAATATTAACATAGCCAGTCCAGCCTTCTTATGCTTACTGTTTACATGGTTTTATTTGTTTTTCTCCATTTACTTTTTTTTCAAATAAACTTTCATTTTGGAATAATTTTAGCTTTACAGAAAAGTTTTAAAGGTAGTATAGAGAGATCCCCTATACCCCTTGCCAATTTCCCCTAATATTAACATCTTGTCAAAACTAAGAAACCAACATTGATACATTACTACTGACTGAAATTCATACTTTACTTTGATTTCATTTGTTTTTCCATTATCACCTTGTTTTCTGTTCCAGGACCCAATCTAGAATATCATCTTGTATTTTAGTCTCCATTACTTTTAACCTATCTTAGTCTTTATACTAAAAGTCAATCACTTTTAGAAAGCATAGAGTTGGGTCTTGCATTTTTATTATAGTATGAAAAGCCTTGCCTTTTATTTGGGGTACTTAAACCCTGGTGCTGTAGAGTCGATTCTACTTGTAGTGACCATATAGGACAGAGTAGAACTGCCCCATAGGGTTTCCAAGGAGCTGCTGGTGGATTTGAACTGGCAACCTTTTGGTTAGCAGCCCAGCTCTTAACCACTAAGCCACCAGGGCTCCTTTGGCATGCTTAGACCATTTAAATTTAATGTAATTTCGGTTATAATTGTATTTATGCCTACCATTTTATTATGTGTTTTCTATTTTTCCCACCTATTTTCTCTTGTTCATTCTTTACTGCCCTCTATGTGTTAATTAAATATCATTTTAGAATTACATTTTAATTAATTTATTGCTCTATTAACTATACATCTTTGCATAATTTTTTAGTGGTTGTTCTAGGGATGAAATATGCATCCTTCATTTTGTAGGGTTTACTTAGAGTTAAAATTGTACCATTTTATGAAAGAAGCTTGCAACTATGTAATTTTATTTAAAACCTCCACATCTCCTATGCTTGGGTTGTAATATGGATTCTTCTATTATAAATTCCACAACCATGTCACTGTTTTTTCTTTAAACAGTTACATGTATTTTAGAGAAAATAAGAAATACAGTCTTTTATACTGATCCACGTATTTACTGTCTTCAGTGCTCTTTATTCCTTTCTGATAATTAGAGTTTCCATGTTTTATAATTTCATTTCAATCTTGAAGAACTTCCTTCAACATTTCTTGTAATGTAGGTCTGCTGGTGGCAAATTCTCTCAGCTTTCATTTATCTGAGATGTCTTTATGTTCAGCATCACGTTTGAAGAGGATGTAATTTTTCTTTTTCTGGGTATAATATTTTGTTCTTTTTTTCCAAACCCCCAGCATTTTAAAGATACTCTTCCATTGTTTATTGCCCTCCATTGTTTTTGTCATGGGTAGTTCATATCACTGTGACCCTATATAATAGTTTTTTCTCTGGATACTTTCAAGATTTTCTCTTTATCTTTGGTTTCAAACAATTTCACTCTAATGTTACTAGATCTGGTTGTCCTTGCATTTATTCTGCTTGGGTTTCACTGAATTTCTTCAACTGTACATTTGTGTTTCACCAAAGTTACAAAATGTTCAGCCATATTTGAGCATTGGTTTCCATTGATTGCCTTTTCTCTGAGTATGGTCATATTTTCCTGTTTCTTCATGTGTGTAATAATTTTGTGTTGTTCCTCAAACATTGTGGCTTATATATTATAGAAACTTTGGGTACTATTATGTTCCTCTGAAGTGGATGTATATATGTATTTATTTATAAATTTATTTATATATTTATTTATTACCTTGGCTGAACACAAAGTCCAAACTTTGGCTTTCTTCTGGTGCTATCAACTGAAATCTGTTTGCTTCTTTTACCTTACTTGGGATGATTGAATCTACCCTGAGCTCCATAGTTCAGGAAGTTTATCTCACTCAGTTTGGGAAGAATTTAGGGTTCCGCCTGTTTTCCTTCTCCCTTCTTGGATTCTGTCCTTCACTTTCCTATACTGTCATCACAATAACTTCTCTCTGCGGGTTGTTCGTGCTGGTAAGACTGCATGTCTTCCAGCTGAGTTTTAGCCACCTGGTGTGGTGCGAGCTGAGGCCTGCCCTTAGAAAACAAGCCATAAAAAACAGGGACCTTCCCAAGTGCTGTTCCCTCAAGTATACATACCCCTCCTGTTTCTGACTCTTTTGGTTGCTCTCACGAGTTCAGCAGTTTTCCTCCAGAGTTTATAGTTGTAGCAAGATGATCTGCAAGGAACTACTTCTTGATTATCAGCAGCTAGAACTGCCTTTTGGTAGTGTTTTAATGCGTATAATAATTACAAGATAACATCTTATTATGATAACCATCTAAGGCATACTTTAGAAGAATTAAAATTTTCAAACACAAGGGTCAGCACAAGAGGAGTTTTAGAGGAGGGGCCAAGGGATGTTTTTAACCTTTGTAAGGATAGAGGAAAGGTTTTCCACCCTGAGTGTGTGTGTGTGCATGGCCATGGGTCGCTATAAAGACGTGGCTAGAACTCTGGACCAGAGATCGACAGGCAGCAAAGACAAAAGTGTTAAGGCCAAAATCAAAAAAATAACAAACCAGTTGCCGTCGAGTTGGTTTTGATTCATGGCGACCCCATGAGTATCAGAATAGAACTTGCTCCACAGTGTTTTCAGTGGCTGTGGTGGTTCAGAAGTAGATGGCAAGGCCTTTCTTCTGAGTGGATTCAAATCATCAACCTTTAGGTTAATAGCCAACCACTTAACTATCTGTGCCACTGAAGGACTGGGTAAGGCCAGGACATCTGAAACACCAGTGGTTCCTGTGCAATAGGGTGACCAGAGGGAGATATATGATGAGAAGTTGGGAAGGTGGATTTGTTACATAGGCAAGTTCCCAGGTTTTATAGAGTATTTAAACTCATCCTGAAAATTTGTGTTTATTTTCATGAAAGATCCATTGATGAGTTTAAAGCTGAAGAGTGGTACTATCTTATGAACATTTTAGAAAGTTCACTTTGACAGCTATGCAGAATGAGAGTAAGACCAAAGGCAAAGAGATCATCTAGGAGATTTCTGCTATGTGTAAAAGAAGGCAAACTGATGAGTTCTCAAACGTATAGGTTTATAAAGTGTTATGGGAACTCAAAGAATAGAGACATTAATTTTAACTGGAAAAATCTGGAAATATCCCTTGATAAAGACAGCATTCAAACTAGAATTGAATTATATGGGTAATTCTTAATTTTTAACTATTTATCTACCCATAAATCCATTCATGCACTCATAATTCTTTATTGAGGATCAATTATTTACCAACAACTGTGCTACATGCTAGGGTACATAAATGAACAAGACATAATAACTAACATGTGAGTATCCTTGTCTTAGTCATCTAGTGCTGTTGTAACAGAAATACCACGAGTGGATGACTTTAGCAAAGAGAAATTTATTTCTTCACAGCAGTGAAGTAGGCTAAAAGTCCAAATTCAGGACGTCATCTCCAGGGGAAGGCTTTCTCTCTCTGTTGGCCTTCTTGTCAGTGTTCCCCCAGACTAGGAGCTTCTCTGTGCAGGGACCCCGGGTCCAAAGGATGCACTCTGCTCCTGGCACTGCCTTTCTTGTTGATATGAGGTCCCCCTTCTCTGCTTGCTTCCCTTTCCTTTTTATCTCCTGAGAGGTAAAAGGTGGTACAGCCCACACCCCAGGGAAACTCCCTTTACATTGGGAGTATAAGATGTGCCCTGGGTAAGGGTGGTGTTACAGTCCCACCCTAATCCTCTTTAACATAAAATTACAATCATAAAATGGAGGACAACCACACAGTACTGGGAATCATGGCCCAGCCAAATTGATACACATATTTTTGAGGGACATAATTCAATCTATGACAATCCTTCTTATTTCTTCCGTCTCTCAACTTCTTTCCACCTCTCCTCTCTTTCCTTATCATTCTTCTTTCTCCTCATTCCTCTAGTGATAATGGTCAATAGTTGTTCTGACCCTGCTGTGAGGATAATCATTAGCACTGGTTAGGAGTATCACTCAAGTGGAGGGAACCCACTTTAATTACCCCCAACCTCCAGTTCCCAGTAGATGCTTTAATCTGTTCATCTCTGATAGCTGTCTAGAAAACAATCAAAGTTATCTGTTGAAATAACAACTCACAGAAAGATAGTACAATGCCAAAGCAATATCATTGTGTTTCCCGCTTCACAAGAGGTACATATTGGGAATGTTTATGAACGTTTATAATCACCACCCACTTCTGTCCTGATAATTGCGGGCAGTCTTATCCCAGTGGCACATAATATCACAAGCCAACGATAGTATTTCTTTATTCCAACCCTTAGCTATATTACCAGCTAGGGCATTTTCAGGGAATATGCATTCCTGCCAGTGCTATTTAAATATACTGGAAAATCTAGGTACCCACCATTGTTCTATTCAGTGACTGACCCTCAATGTATATAGCTAGGAGATAAGATCACCCAACAAAGAATATTTGGTAGAAAATCTGTGTCACAGGGAGGCAGCCCATTGCAATGTTCAGAGCATGGATTCTCAAGCTAGGTAGATCTGGATTCAAATACCTACTGGTCTTCTTGTGTATGCTGTTTCCTTTATACCCTTTTGAACACTGGTTTTCTAATCTATAGAACAGGGATTAAATGGCATACTGGTGTAGAGCACAATGCCTAGTGCATGGTTGTTGTTAGCTGCCTACCAGTTGACTTTGACTCATGGCAACCCCAGGTGTTCAAAGTAGAACGGCTCCATAGGGTTTTCAAGGTTGTAACCTTTTGGAGAGCCCTGGTGATGCAGTGGTAAAGTGCTCGGCTACTAATGGAAAGGTCAGCAGTTGGAATGCACCAGCTGCTCCATAGTAGAAAAATGTGGCAATCTGCTTCCGTAAAGATTACAGGTTGGGAAATCCTACGGAGCAATTCTACTCTGTCCTATAGGGTCACTATGAGTTAGCATCGCCTTGATGGCAATGAGCTTTTTTGGTTTAACCTTTTGGAAGAAGATCGCCAGGAGAATCTTCCAAAGAGCCTCTGGGTGGGTTCGAACTGCCAACCTTTCTGCTAATACTCCAATGCTTAAACATTTGCGCCACCCAGAGACTCATTAGCTCATGGTAAAAACCAAACCAAACCCATTGCCATGGAGTCGATTTCAACTCAGGAGACCATATAAGACAGAGTAGAACTGCCCCATAGAGTTTCCAAGTAATGGCTGCTGGATTTGAGCTGCCAACCTTTCAGTTAATAGCCAAGCTCTTAACTACTGCCCCACCAGGGCTCTTAGCACGTGGTAGGTGACTCAAAATAAATTAGTACTCATCCTCCTGTTTACCTACAAGTGGTGTTATGTGCCTAGCATGTCCTGTGTTTGAGTCTGCTTGAATTACAAGATTATTTTAAGGTAAATTTCTCATCAGCCCAATCAGCAAAAGACCCAGGGGATAGATGTTGGCTCCATTCAGCAAATATGTGTCACGTTCCTTATAATGGCCCCAACCCCTTGAAGGCACCTCAAACCTCATTCTCTCCCAGAGAATTTGATATTCATGCTGCTACATCGAAAGGTTGGGGCAGCTATTATGTATTAAAATGTGTCATTTTAAATTGCTTTTTTTGCTAGCACTAGCAATATAGATATTGAAATTCTTCAGAAAGTGCTTATCTCATGAAGACTAAAATTATACTATATGAAATACTAATTACAGTATTATGAAGAAGGTTGAACTTTTCTGTGACATTCTGTCTATTAGGAGAATACTAATTATCTCTCTTTCTTGAGGCAGATAGAGCTTCCCATTATAAGAAATGTGATCCCCTATCACTTCCTCCGTTCTCCAGTGTTATTTTCACAAAGAGGCAGGATAACAGCTCTAACTCCTTGTCTTGGTCTAAGTCATCTGCACCTTTCCATCTGTTTCTAAAGCAGCACCAGATATGGGAATCAAATATGCCCCAGACTGAATTCTGATACAGTGGGGAATACATTGGACAAGGAGCTATAATCGTTGGCTACATGTGCAGAATATTTACACCTTAAAAAAGACATTTTAAATTAAATGAGTTAGTACTGCAAAACACTCAGAACTTTGCCTGGCAAATAGTAAATGCTCACTAAGCATTAGCTGCTGTTGTTATTTTATCATTGTTATTGTCATAATCTTATATAATCCTCACAATTACTTAGAACATAGATCTTATTATCCCCATTTGCCAATATTAATGACTTATCTGTGGTCAGACAGCTAGCAAGTTGGGGAGATCAAGCTTGAATTCAAATTCTGTGAACACAATTGTTATTTATTCATTCATTTATTTAACAAATATTGAGTTCCTAATGTGACTTAGACATTGTTCTAGTGCTGGGCACACAAAGATAAATAAGATTGAGGCTCCTCCTCAGGGAGCTCCCTGTCCAAAGAAAAATATGGACCAGCAGCCATCTGCTGTGCTGCCATTTGGTCAGAACCCTAACAGGGTAGACCAGAGCACAATCACAGGCATCCCTGCTCTCCCCTTAAGGTATGACCTGTTCCGGGTTTGATGAGGGCCAACTAAGTGGTAGTCCTTTCTCTCTAGTCTGGACTCAGTTCCTTATTTGAAAAATAAAGGTATTGAATTATACGGCTGGTATATATGGCCCTCCTTGAGTCAGAATTTTCTATCTCAATACAGAGCTACCTGGCCAGAACAGTGCTTTTCCAGAGTGATTTTGAAAAGTTTCAGTAGAGAAATTTTGAAAACCGAAGTGTAAAGAGGCTGATATATTGCCACTTATAGCAGGGTTTCTAACTTTTTTCACATCATGATGTGCATAGATAATAATGATATTGTGACACAATTGAATAAATAGACAAAGTTCTACCTCCTCATCCCAAGCAGAACTCAGCATCCTTGAGGGTTGAGGAAATCAATATCTTGGCACAACAGTAGTCCTTTTGAGACATACCTCTGTGCCGTTGGTCCCCAGTTAGACATTAAAGGATGATGGGATGGAAAAGCATTGTCCTCAGAGGCAGTATTACCAGGTGCTTAAGAGCACTTTGTGTCTTGGAGTAAGGTAGATATGGGAACTAATACCACCTCCACCGCTTAGTGTTGTGTGAACCTAGGTAAGTTATCAAATTCTCTGGTTCTCAGTTTCTTCTTCTCTAAAAAAAAGTGGTAGTTTGCCTCATAGAGCTATTGTGAGGACAGAATGAGTTGCATGAGAAAGCCTGACACATAGTAAGCTCTCAGTTAAATGCTAGTTTCCTTTGCCATTCCTCTCTCCCAGATATAAGCAAGGGCAACAATTTTTTGGGTTAATTATAAGCTGTCACTTTATTTTGACTTACGGCATTATTGTTATTATTTTGAGCATTTAATTTTCTTTCAATTTTCCAAAACTCAAAATAAATAATCCAAAAATAAGAAACTGACCTGCTCAAAAAAATGGCGCTCTAGGCAGAAGCACCACACTGTCCCTCCACAGCAAAGATGTGAAAAACTAAGCCAAACAGAGAAAACAACAATCCTGAAACCCCAAAACATCAAGTGAAGAGATAAAGAACTCAGCCAAGCACCAAACGGAGTGAGAAAACTGACAGAGAATGGAGAGTGAGGAGAGATTCATGCAGAGGTCCCCTATCAGCTAACGCAGCGTAGATCCGCCATCTTGGACTCCTACCAGAGACCAGCAAATAGGGGGTATGAAAAAGCAGCTTCATGGAGCTTCCAGTGGGAGACAAAACAACTGACAATTTGCAATATACGGTCCACCCCCCCACACTTCTTCACCCCGACTCAGCCTCCTCTGCTTCCCGCGGCCACAATCTCTTGTCCAGAAAGCACCAAATGCTTGGATTCCACCCTTTCTAATGGGCCAGCTCTCTGAGTGCCATTTGTTGGCTGCTGGTGTTGCTTTTTTCCACTTCTTTTGATTTCTTCCTTAGCTCTCACCACTTCTGCCTCCTTTTGCTCAAATACCTGGCTCCGTGCGCCATCTTTGCTTCTTCCTGAGGGGCTGCAGAGCTCCATTCGAGTGTAGAGCTGCTTCCTGATCTGGGCTGCCATGCTGCTGGGATCCCGGGGCTTTTGTTTGTTTGTTTGTTTTGAATTGTTTGTTTGCTTTCTTTTCCTTTTCTTGAGTTGGGAGGCTGTTCTGGCCAGGTGATGCTGCGTGGCTTGGAAACTACCCCTCAGCTTGCACAGACGTGCAGAGGGATCCCTGAGAGCATTTCTTTTTGGTTTTTTTTTTTTTCCTTTCTTTCTTTTCTGTTTTTTTTTTGGGGGGGGGCTTTTCTTGTTCTTTTCTTTTTTTCTTTTAAATTTGTTTTGTTTTCTTTTTCCTTTTTGTCTTTCTTCATTACTCAATTTCTTATCTCTCTATATCTTCCTTCTCCTTCTGTTCCCTGAATACCTGGAGTTGTATACCTCTACGCCTTCTAGAGGGGCTATACTGCAACACCTGAGAACAACTTCCCCAGACCTCATAGCTGCACTGGTGGGATCCCTGGGAACACTGTTGTTCCTTAACCTTTCTGACGTTTATTTATTCATTCTTTTCTTTTCTTCCTTTTCCCCTTTTTGTTTTTCCCATTTCATAGTCTCTCATCTCTCCATTCCAATGGCAAGCTTCCCTAGCATTCCTTTTTAGTTTGTTTGTATGTTTTTGGCTCCTGTTCCTCTGTCCCATATCCATCTTAGCTCCATAACAATCTCCCCACTACATCCTGCCTACCTGCACTCTGCGCTTAACATCACACCACCAAGCAGCACAGGCACGGCCTACTGGAACCTTTCCTGCACTGATTACTGACCCGCCATCGTGGCTGTAGTAAGTGCCACAAACAACCTGTCCCAGTAACTTCTCTTCAGCTAGACCTGCCCTGCCATACCATATCTGAGTGACTGACCCTGCCAATTGGAGAAGGAGGCAAAAAGTATTGTGCCCACAGGTGAGCAAACAACAAAGAAAACACAGCCCACCTGCTCAGACATAGCCAAATTAAAAAATAAAAAAGGGGGTGAAACAAACAAATCAGCAATCAATAAATGAGAAAAATAACTACCGAATGCCCTGAAGACAGCAGACAATATCAAAACATTTACAAAAATAGGACAGGATGGTTCCAATAGGTGTCTAAAATAAAACACCAAATGACTTTCCAGTGGAAGAAAAGGCACTAGAACTACCTGATAGGGAATTCTAATCTCTAATACTCAGAATTCACCAAGAGCTAAAGCAAAAAGCAGACAAAAATGAGGAAAAAATAGACAAATTCATGGAAAATGTGGACAAAAAATTGGAAGAATTCAGGAAAATAATGCAGGAACAAAATGCAAAAATAAATTCAAAACTAGAAATTATACAAAGACAGCAATTAGAAATCCAAAAGATAGCAAAAAACATTTCAGAAATGGACAGTGTCATAGTAGGGCTGAGAAGCAGATTTGAAACGGTGGAAGACAGGAACAGTGGAATTGAAGACAAACACTTGGATAAAAACCTGTTTCAGGAAAACTCAAAAAAAAAAGAACAAAGAAAAATGAAGAGACCCTGAGAGTTAGGTGGGATACAATCAAAAGCAAAAAATTTCGTGCGACGGGAGTTCCAGAACAGGGGGAGAAAACAAAAAACACACATAGGATCATTGTAGAACTGCTGACAGAAAACTTCCCCAGTATCATGAAAGATGAAAAGCTAGCCATCCACGAAGCTCAACAAACCCCATATAGGAGAGACCCGAAAAGAAAATATCCAAGGCATATCATAATCACACTCACCAAAACCAAAGACAAACAAAGAATCCTGAGAGCAACTCATGAAAAACAAGAAGTCACATACAGAGGTGAAACAATAAGACTAAGCTCAGATTATTTGGCAGAAACCATGCAGGAAAGAAGACAGTGGGATGACATATATAAAATCTTGAAACAAAAAATTGCCAGCCATGAATAATATATCCTGCAAAACTCTCATTCAAATATGATGGTGAAAGTAGGTCGTTTCCAGATAAACAAAAATTAGGGGAATATGTAAAAGCCAAACCAAACTTACAAGAATTATTAAAGCGAGTTCTTCGATCTGAGGACAAACAACTTCAGCTCACAGGCAGAACATAGGACGCAGGATTGTACGTGCCAGATACCAATTCAGGAAATGAACTCTCAAGGACTATCCAAAACCAAAAGAAATACAACAGGGAATCAGAGCAGTTAATCAATAAATGACAACAACATCAAAACAATAAAAGAGAAAGTAAACAGCATAGGTATAGAATGTTCTAATGGAGAGGAAGGCAAGGCAATACCAAGTAATGGTAGACTGCTTCAAACTTAGAAAGATAAAGGTAAAATTCATGGTAACCACAAATGAAGTTAACAAACATACTGATTAAAAAAAGAGGAAAAACACAAAGTCTCAGCAAAAACAAAAGAAATGAAAAAAAAATCCAGAAACAAAAGTAACTCTGCACAAGAGAGTAACAAGAACAAAGAAAACGTCAGCACCACAAAAAAAAGCACTACAAAATGACGGCAACAAACTCATATCTATCAATAATTACACTGAATGTAAATGGACTCAATGCACCCATAAAGAGATGGAGAGTGACAGAATGGATAAGAAAACAGGATCCATCAATATGCTGTCTACAAGAGACACACCTTAGAAACAAAGATGTGAATTTATTAAAAGTCAAAGGGTGGAAAAAATTACATCAAGCTAACAAGTACCAAAAAAGAGCAGAAGTGGCAATACTAATCTCAGATAAAATAAACTTTAAAATAAAATCCACCAAAAAAGACACGGAAGGACACTATATAATGATTAAGGGGATGATCCATCATGAAGACATAACCATAATAAACATCTACACACCCAATGACAGGGCTCCAAAATACATAAAACAAACTCTAACAACACTGAAAAGAGAAATTGACAGTTCCACAACAATAGTAGGAGACTTCAACACACCACTGTCAGTAAAGGACAGAACAACTAAGAAGAAACTCAGCAAAGATACGGAAGACCTAAAGGGCACTATCAGCCAACTTGACCTCATAGACATCTATAGAACACTTCATCCAACTGCTGCAAACTGCACATTCTTTTCCAATGCGCATGGAACCTTATCCAGAATAGACCACATCTTAGGCCACAGAGTAATCCTCAACAAGATTCCTAACGTTGAGATAATTCAAAGTATCTTCTCTGACCACAATGCCATCAAGGTAGAAATGAACAACAGAAAGAGCAAGGAAAAAAAGTCAATTACATGGAAACTGAATAATACCCTGCTTATACATCACTGGGTAATAGAAGAAATCAGAGATGGAATCAAAAAATTCGTAGAATCAAATGAGAATGAAAACACATCATATCAAAACCTTTGGGACACAGCAAAGGCAGTCCTCAGAGGACAATTTATAGCAAAAGATGCACACATCAAAAAAGAAGAAACGGACAAAATCAAAACATTAGCTACAGAACTCAAACAAATAGAAAGAGAACAGCCAAAAAAAGCCCACAGCCACCGGAAGAAAGGAAATAGTAAAGATCAGAGCAGAAATAAATGAAATAGAGAACAGAAAAACAATAGAAAGAATCAACAAAACCAAAAGTTGGTTCTTTGAAAGAATCAACAAAGTCGACAAACCACTGGCCAGACTGACAAAAGAAAAACAGGAGAGGACACAAATAACCCAAATAAGAAAAGAAATGGGGGACATTACAACAGACCCAACTGAAATAAAAAGAATTATAACAGAATACTAGGAAAAACTATACTCCAACAGATTTGAAATCCTAGAGGAAATGGATACATTTCTAGAAACACACGGCCTACCCAAACTACAACAAAGTGATGTTGAAAATCTGAACAGACCCATCACAAGAGAAGAGATTGAAAAGGTAATGAAAAAACTCCCAACCAAAAAAAGCCGTGGCCCAGATGGCTTCACTGGAGAATTCTACAAAACATTTACAGAAGAGCTTGTAGCAGTACTACTCAAGCTATTTCAGAGCACAGAAAAGGAAGCAACACTTCCAAATTCATTCTATGAAGCCAGCATAAGGCTGATACCAAAACCAGGCAAAGACGTCACAGACAAAGAAAATAAAAAACCAATATCTCTCATGAATATAGATGCAAAAATTCTCAAGAAAATTCTATCCAATAGAATTCAGCATCATATCAAAAAAATAATACACCACGACCAAGTAGGATTCATACCAGGTATGCAAGGATGGTTCAACATTAGAAAATCAATCAACGTAATCCACCACATAAATAAAAGGAAAGAAAAGAATCACATGATCATCTCAATTGACTCAGAAAAGGCATTTGATAGAGTCCAACACCCATTCCTGATAAAAACTCTCAATCAAATAGGTATAGAAGGGAAATTTCTCAACATAATAAAGGCCATCTATGCAAAACCAACGGCCAACATCATTCCTAATGGAGAGAGGCTGAAACCATTCCCCTTGAAAACAGGAACAAGACAAGGATGCCCTTTATTACCACTCCTATTTAACGTTGTGCTGGAAGTTCTAGCTAGAGCAATAAGGCAAGAAAAATAAATAAAGGGCATCCAAATTGGTGATGAAGAAGTTAAACTGTCCCTGTTTGCAGATGATATGATACTATACATAGAAAACCCTAAAGACTCCACAAGAAATCTACTGGAACTAATAGAAAGATTCAGCAGAGTAGCAGGATACAAGATAAACATACGAAAATCAGTTGGATTTCTATACACCAATAAGGAGAACGATGAAAAGGAAATCAGGAAAACAATACCATTTATAATAGCCCCTAAAAAGATAAAATACTTAGGAATAAATCTGACCAGGGATGTAAAAGACCTATACAAAGAAAACTACAAAACGCTACTGCAAGAAACCCAAAGGGATCTACATAAATGGAAAAACATAACTTGCTCATGGATAGGTAGACTCAACGTTGTGAAAATGACAATTCTACCCAAAGCAATTTACAAATACAACACAATCCCGATCCAAATGCCAACAACATTCTTCAAAGAGATGGAAAAACTAATCATTAACTTTATATGGAAAGGGAAGAAGCCCCGAATAAGTAAAGCAGTACTGAAGAAGAAGAATAAAGTTGGAGGACTCACACTACCTGACTTCAGAACCTACTATACAGCTACAGTAGTCAAAACAGCCTGGTACTGGTACAACGACTGATACATTGACCAATGGAACAGAATTGAAAACCCAGATGTAAATCCATCCACCTACGGTCACCTGATCTTCGACAAGGGCCCAAAGTCCATCAAATGGGGAAAAGACAGTCTTTTTAACAAATGGTGCTGGCAAAACTGGATATCCATCTGCAAAAAAATGAAACAGGATCCATACCTCACACTGTATACAAAAACTACTTCAAAATGGATCAAAGACCTGAATACAAAGCCTAAAACTATAAAGTTCATAGAAGAAAAAATAGGACCAACACTTCAGGCCTTAATACATGGCGTTAACAAGATATAAACCATAACCATCAATGCACAAACCCCAAAAGATAAGCTAGATAACTGGGATCTTCTAAAAATCAAACACCTATGCAGAGAGAACCTACAGACTGGGAAAAAATTTTTGGACAGTACAAGTCAGACAAAGTTCTAATCTCCATAATCTACAAGAAAGTCCAACACCTCTACAACAAAAGGACAAATAATCCTATTTAAAAAAATGGGCAAAGGAAATGAACAGACACTTCACCAAAGAAGACATACAAATGGCAAACAGACACATGAGGAAATTCTCGCGATCACTAGCCATTAGAGAAATGCAAATTAAAACCACAGTGAGATACCATCTCACCCCGGCATTACTGACACAAATCAAAAACCCTAGAAATAACAAATGTTGAAGGAGCTGCGGGGAGATGGGAACTCTTATGCGCTGCTGGTGAGAGTGCAAAATGATACAACCATTTTGGAAAATGAAATGGCGCTTCCTCAGAAAGCTAGAAATAGACATACCATTGGATCCAGCAATCCCACTCCTAGAAATATTTCCTAGAGAGGTAAGATATCTTTGTCACTCGAATAGACATATGCACCCCTATGTTCATGGCAGCATTGTTCACAATAGCAAAATGATGGAAACAACCTAGATGGCCATGAACAGATGAATGGATGAACAAACTATGGTACATACACACAATGGAGTACTATGCAGTGAGAAAGAACCACGATGAATCTGTGAAGCATCTCATAACATGGATGAAACTGGAGGACATTATGCTGAATGAAATGTCAATTACAAAAGGACAAATATTGTATGAGACCTCTATTGTAAAAAACCCATGAAAAATTTCACATGCAAAATGTAACAATCTTTGTTGGTTACCAGGGATGGGAGCGGTGGGGGGAAAATTCTAAATAGCCAATAGATAAGTGGTATCTGGGGTGAAGGGTGAAACAGTACAGAATACAGGGGAAACCAGCCACAGCTTGTACAAGGAAAGGTCATGGAAGCTCCACAGACACATCCAAACTCCCTGAGGGACTGAATTGCTGGGTGGAGGGCTGTGGGGACCATGGTCTCGGGAACGTCTAGCTCAATTGGCATAGCACAGTTTATAAAGACAATGTTCTACATTCTACCTTGGTGAGTAGCGTCTGGGGTCCTAAAAGCCTGTGAGCGGCCATCTAAGATACTCCACTGGTCTCATCCCTTCGGGAGCAAGGGAGAATGAAGAGAATAAGATACAAGGAAAAGATTGTCCAAAGGACTAATTGACCACAGCCACCAAGGCCTCCACCAGACTGAGTCCCGTACAGCTAGATGGTGCCCGGCTACCACCACCGACTGCTCTGACCAGGATCATAACAGAGGGTTCTGGACAGAGCTGGAGAAGGATGTAGAAGAAAATTCTAAGTCACAAAAAAAAGACCAGATTTACTGGCCTAAAGGAGACTGGAGAAACCCCGAGAGTATGGCCCCCAGACACCCTTTTAGCTCAGTGGTGTAGTCATCTCTGAGGTTCACCGTTCAGCCTGGGAGTGGACAGCCCTATAAAACCAAATGGGACTAATGAGGCACAACAGTCCAGGCACAAGGGCCAGAAGGCAAAAGGGGACAAGGAAACTGGTGATAGGGAACCCAAGGTTGAGAGTAAAGATAGTGTTGATGTGTTGTGAGGTTGTTAACCATTGTCATAGGGCAACATGTGTACTAACTGTTAAATGAGAAACTATTTTGTTCTGTAAGCCTTCATCTAAAGTGAGAACAGCAGCACAATTGGAAGAGCATAGTTGATGTCACTGAACTATGCATGTAGAAATTTTTGAAATGGTGTATTTTTGGCTATGTATATTTTCACCAGAAAAAAAAGGTCAAGAAGGGAGAGGGTTGACATGTTGTGTGGTTGTTAACCAATGTCATAAAACAATATGTGTACTACTGTTTCATGAGAAACTATTTGTTCTGTAAGTCTTCACCTGAAGTACAATAAAAAAATTTAAAAAAAAAACTATTCTGGCATGTACCCAGGATGAACTGCACTAATTAGAAATTTCAAATTCTTCAATCCAATAAGCTCGCCAACTTACTTTCATTGCACAGAGGTTCCAATTGTGGAAGATTTATTTAAACCTGAAAATGCTCAATGGCCTATGAAGTCATTGTTTCTGTGCATATAATCCATGGCTCGTGTAGTCTGAACAGGCTGAAGAAAACCCTGTTTAATGACCAAGTTTTATAGCAATATATTTTTTGTTTCTCAAATATGGAACTTTTATTTTTTAATTCATTTTTATTGTCATAAAACTGATACATGGACAAGATTTAAGACATTAAATAGTACTAAGATAATAAAAATGAAAAACAAAAGTTATACCGTAACGTACCTCTTTCCAACTTTAAAACTCACACATATTTAAACCATTCACCAATTTGTTTTTGTTAGTATTGATCAATATATGTTCAAATAAAATGTTTATATTATTATTTCTTGATTTATTCAGTTTTTTTACTTGTGTTATAGTAGATGAGATATTGGCTGTCTTACATATGCACTTCTCCTTTTCCATCCTCCAAAAATAGTTTTGTCAAACTTTTTGGTTAAGTCATGTCAAGGGTTTGATAAAAATAAAATATAACTAAGTAGATACTGTTTATGGCCTTTTCAAATTGTTTATTATGATTATTTCCTTATACAGCATTTTAATAAATTGCCATTTTGTATGTTTTCTATATATGTATCATTAATTCTTCAAAAATATTTTTTTTCTCATTCACCAAAAAAAAAAATTTTTTAAGGTATCTAATAATCTGTAATTTTCCTTTTCTGCATGGAAGCCTGTCTTCTTGAACCCTCTATCTTCCTGGTATAGTATAACTGATTATGTTCCAGTTATCCTAAGCCTTCTCTTTACCCTGCTCCAAGGATAGATACCCTGTTTCCTGAATCACGTCGTACATTCTTCTTTCCTTATTTAGTCCTTGTTTTGCTGAATGTGCCCTCTACTTACTAGAGGATGCTTGTAGCTACTGAAATAGCTTTCTAAGAAGGCATTCTTAAGAAGCGAATTTTTAATTCTATTCTTATGTCTGATTGATAATTTGTCTGAGACTAGACAAACAGGTTAAAAATCAGGAGTTTGAAAGCATTTTGCAATTATCTTTTCGAGTTCATTACTGCCATTAAAGTTTGATTCCATTCTGACTCATCCTCGGTAGGTGAGTTATTTTTTGTTCTGTAGGGAAGCTTTTTAGGATCTTCTCTTTATTCCTAGTGACCTTGATGTGAGTGTCTCTTCATCTATGAGATAGCATTCTGTGGGTCCACACAGTCTAGAGACTTGTGTGCTTCAGTTTTATGACAACTTCTATCATTTCTTTGCTAGTTTTTCTCCATTGTCAAAAAATGAATGAGGAGGGAAATTTATTTTATTGAGGCTGTTACAATAGGGAGAGCACCCCAAATCTGAGGATCAAAGTGTCTCAATGGGGTGAATTTAGGGAGGTATAGACAGCCCTGGTGATCCAACAGTTAAGTGCTCGGTTGCTAACCAAAAAGACGGGGTTGAACCCATCCAGCAACTCTGGAGAAAGACTTGCAATCTGCTCCAGTAAAGATTACTGCCTAATTAGGTTTTGTAACCCTATGGAGCAGTTCTACTCTGTCACATGGTGTTACTATAAGTCAAAATCAACTTTAGGGCACGGCCACCACCACCAGACAAGTTACAGACGGGCTGATTTAGTTGGGATTGTTTTGGCAATTAGAGAAAGTCTCAGTCACCTGAGCAGGAAATGTTTATCTCTACATCTAGCTAGTTTTACAAGGACAAAATGTAATCTCAGTTAATCATTCAGGAGACAAAAAACAGGGAGTTGGAGGGTCTCATGACTCAAGGGAATCATGAGAAAGAGTAGACAATAAGTCTTATCTAAACCATGTGAGGAAGGGTAGTTTGTTTGTGGCAGAGCAGCTGGTGGGTTAGAACTTCCGACCTTTCAGTCAGCAGCTGAGTGCTTAATAACTGCACCACCAGGGATCCTCTACTGGATGTTAGACACATCAGTTGATCTCATTTGCTTATTTTCTATACTTACTTTCCAAATTTGCTTGTTCAACTTTTGGAAAATTTTTTTGCAACTTTATCTTTAAATCCATCTAATGATTTTTTTTTCTTAAATTTAAGCAATCATATTTTTAACTTTTTTCTTTCTCCAGTTACACATTTTTTAATCACATCCTGTGCCTTTTTCAAGAACTTAATATCTTTATCTCTCTGAACAGGAGCCTTGGTGCTGCAGTGGTTAAGAGCTTTGGCTGCTAACCAAAAAGGTCAGCAGTTTGAATCCACCAGCTGCTGATTGGAAACCCTATCAGGCAGTTCCATCTAGTCCTATATGGTCACTATGAGTCGGAATCAACTAGAAGGCAAGGGAATCTCTCTGACCGTGTTAATTATAGTTTCATTAGGAATTTTTCTCTAGCTTCTGTTTCTTTGGTCTCTCTCTTTCTGGCCCTTCCTTTTCTCTCTTATTTCTTTCTCCTCATATTGAAGGCATCCTTCATTACATGTTCATCCACATTTAAATGAAAGACATTAAAAAGAAGGTTTAGATTCTTGAGGGGGAAGAGGAGCAGGGAGGCCAGGAGTTGGTTCTCATTCTTGTGCTTCACTTTAGGAAAATGCAATGGCAAGCAGCCCGCCACCACACAGACTAAAGAACCACCATATGTCATTATTTGCATATTTTTCTCCGGAGTTTTCTCCCTTTTTTTCCTCTCCCCAGAATCTCTCTCTCTTTTTCTTTGTTTTTTTCCTCTGTCTCTGGCTTTGGAGATTTCACTTTGTTCCTTGCGTTTTGGAGCAGGGAGAAAAAGGAGGCTGGAGGTAGTCCGTTCAACATGGAGACTTTCACTTCCTCTAGTTGTATTTTTGTCCTCACACCTCATCTCCATCCTCCCCTGTGCCTGGTGAATGGATATGAGTCCACAATTTCTATGGTTCAGTTTCTCTAGATTAGAAACTTCTGGTCTCCTGGGAGTGAAGGGATGGAGGGAAAAGAAGAGAATGATTTCTGCCAACAGTTATGCAGAAGAGGCTAAGAATAACTGCTCTGCACCCAGATTTTAACCAATCCACCTTATTTCCATCCCCTTTCGTCACTGATGCCTTCCTGAAAGCTTCAAGCCACAACTCTGTCCAGGGCTTCAAAGCGAGACCTGCTGGTTTCTACTTAGTATAGTCTTCTCTAGGTTTAGAGGTTATAATGACCTCTGTTCCATTATGTCAGTTTTTGTGCTTCCATCCACTTCCAAATTTCAAATAGTTCGTTGAAATCCCTTGCCTACTCTTGATTTCTTTGTTTTTATCTTGTAAAAAATGACTTTAGTTTTATTTTAATGGAGTTTGGGGAGGGAGAGAGAATAATGCGTATAGTCATTCCATCCTGTTATAGCTGAGCTCAAATATGACATTATCTACTTATTTTTGCTTTTTCATTCTTTCAAAGCACATTTAATAATCACTGAATGACTACCATAATATAAAATTATAAGGACAACATTAATAACTTTCATCTTTCAAGTGATTGTAGTATTTTAGAGTTTTTAAAAGCTGTTTAGTATTTAATCCTTTATATGGTATGGATATTTTTTATCCCATGTTACAGGAGACAACTGAGGTGAATATAGTTTAAATAATATGTCTATGGTCATGTAGTTAGTTGATAAAATTCCTAAAACTGGAACCCAAATTTCCTAACCCTTATGCTGGTACTCCTCTTAGGACTTCATTAAAAGCATTTTGCTAAACACTTGTATGAGGTACGAATATGAACAAGATCTAGTTTTTGCCCTCAAGACGGTCTCAGTCTAAGAAGAAAAAAGTGTTATTTTAACTTTGATATAAAAAAGAACAAAATAAAAACAAAAACAAACCAAAAAAAAAAAAAAAACACCCAAACCCATTGCCGTGGAGTTGAGTCCAATTCACAGTGACCCTGCAGGGCAGAAGTAGAACTGCCCCATAGGGTTTACAAGGAGTGCCTGGTGGATTTGAACTACTGACCTTTTGGTTAGCAGCCATAGCTCTCAACCACTGTGCCACTAGGTCTCCTATGAAGGAAAGATACAATTTCTCTAGGCAAGTAGAGGGAAGGGCTTTCCTGAGTGGGCAAATATACGAGAACGAGAAAATATACGGAGGCAGCAATCCCCAGGACAGTACCAGGACAGTGAGCTAGTTGTCCATTGCAAGACGAGTGGGCAAAGGTGGGTGGAAAAAGAAATTTAGAGCAATATCAGCCTGTTTGATATCAAAAAGAAAGAGAGAAGGAGGGAGAGAGGGAAGAAGGGACAGAAGAAAATGGAAAGACATGAAAATATGAATGCTTTTTCTATTTTTCTGTTTTTACCGATAATTTCACACTTTACAAAAGCGAACTTGATCTTGAGAACTGACTAAGAGTACTGGAGGTCTTGTCCCCTTGTGCTTAGAGCTGTGAGAAATATGAATCAACTGAGAAGTTAGGGATGGAAGAGTCTTTAGCAACTATGGAATCCATCAGTTTCGCTTACACGCACAGACTCTGCAGATGAGGAAACTGAGGCTCAGGGAATTTGTAAACTGTAGTTCCTCTCATATTTGTCAAGATACATGATTCTTACTGCTGTCTCCATAATAATACCAATCCTACTACTAGTAATCACATTTTTATAATGCATACAATCGTCCCTTTCCAACCACTGGGATTAGGTTTCTGCAAAATGCCGGGGGAGGATGATTCACATTTAAAAAACTTAAGACATTTATGAAAAATCAAGATATAATGGAAAGGAGAGCGGGAGTAAAATCTATAAAAGGCTTTATTTTTATGTCTACTAAAAACAGTAATGACAGAACCCGCAATATAGATAGCAGTAATGATATTTTATTCATTTTAAATTAGGAATAATGACCACCGTGCAATTAATTTTCATTTACTACCTCTTGCATTTTCTAGGATAGCCTTGTACATTTGTTTTGTGGCTGTCATTTGTTTCTGTGTCTTTCCTCCACACACGTCAGGTTTTTTTTTTGTTGTTGTTTGTTTGTTTTGTTGTGTTTTTATGGATTTAGAATTTCTCACTGTCTCTTTTCATGATTGTTCCAAAACACCTAGAAACTATGGATACTTGAGATGAAAACAATTCTGGGTGACTGGTAAATAGCTGGGTATACTTCATAAAACCAGGGTTGTGTTCTGAGCTTAGCTACTGAGAAGTTCAGGCAATACTTACGTTGTCAGCTCTTCTTACCCATGTGTAAGCTCCCTCCCAGGTCACAGATGCCCATGCTTCCTTTATCTTTCCCAAGACTTTATTACAAAAAATAAAAACACTCTGCTCTTACCCCATTCTACCTCTCTTTGATATTCCCAACCTATATTTCACTCTCCTCCAATTATACTCAAGAATAGGGTCCCTACATTTCCAAGAACAGAACTAAACCTTTGTGGTTGCTCTAAAGCTATATAAAAGTAAAAGTATATGAAAGCAAATAAGTTACAGAAAATCTTCATGGTGGGAAAGTTGTCATTGGAAAACGTGTTTCAACCTCCGCTGCCTACGCTCTGGCAGCTCAAACATTTCTGGAGCACTGGCTGCAAGAACACTAGCACTTTTTTTGCGTGAAAAACAACCACTCCATTCCCTTCAGCTGGCTAAGATTCTCCAGCCTTGGAGGAAAAAAGCTTTTCCAACCTCTGTAGGTGAGGAGGAGACCTGGTGGTACAGTGGTTTAAGTGTTTAGCTGCTTACCAGAAGGTTGGCAGTTTGAAACCACCCTCCACTCCTTGAAAACCTTATGGGGCAGTTCTACTTTGTCCTGTAGGGTCACTATGAGTTGGAATCAATTTGATGGCAATGGGTTTGTTTTTTTTTTGATCTATAGGTGAAAGAGCTTACTCAGCTTATTGAGTCTGGAGGCACATGCTTGGTGCAGAGGAAAGTGGCCACAGGGTTCTATCTCAGAGGCTGACCTTCAGGCTTCCTCTCTCAGGAACCAGGTCATGTTGCAGATCCAGAAAAAATGAGACCCATTTAATCTACAGAGCCTCTGCAGGAAATAACATATAGTAAGCACTCAGTAAATATGTATTGAATGAAAGGAGATAATAGAGCACCTCCTGACTAAAGAAAGAAATATCCAGAAATGGCATTATCTGCTGATGCATCGGCTGAAGAATCTGAAGCCTGGGAAATTTGAGGAGAGGAAAGTTCATAGACAATGCAGGGACACTTGTCTTCCAGTTATATCCTCCCCCTGCACAACCCTTGGATAAGAAAATAATAATAATAATAATTTGGACACAAATAGTCATTAGTGTTGAGTTTTTGAAGCTATTTCAAGTCTAGTTTCACTGAACCAAACCCCAGCTTTATGAATAAGGTAGCACAAATATTACTATTCCCTTTCTGTACATGAAGAAACTGATGCTCAAAAGAAGGAATGGGATACATGTGGGTGCATATACAAAATGCTAGCACACGTACACAATAATTCCACCATTCTGCCATCTCAACAGTAAGATCTGACACAAGATGTTGGGTCACACTTCAGCATAAGCAACAGATTGATATCCAATCTGTCTTGAGTCACCTCCACAGAATGTAAGACAAAGGGTCTAAATAAGGTACAAGCAAGGCCCTTGAGAAATAAGCAAGCATTCCTTCTCTTTATTACAGCTTCTCCTTTTTCAATTTTCAATTTGTATTTTTATTGAGGTATAATTCACATTCAGTGAAATGCACAGATCTGAACTGCACAGTCCTATCAGTTTTGATCAATGCACATATCCATGTAACCCCTGTCCCTATCAAGACATAGAGCATTTTCATCACACTAGAAAGCTTTCTCATGCCCCTTCCCAGTGAATCCCTCCCATCTCTAGTGGCTTTGCTTTTAACGGCTGTATAATTTTAAAGGGCCAAGATAATAATTTCCATTATTGTTTATAGCAGATAGACAACTTTGGGAAATTCATCATAACTTTCTGAAAGTAACCTGTAAGCTGCACCTCAGTCTTTATCTCTTAAACATATTTCCCAGAACCCATTTACTCTAAAGATATTAGGATCTTTCACATAGTAAATAAGTATTTTCCTATCCAGCTAAATACAATGTCTGGATAGAAAATATATAGCTTGGTTTCGTAGGAGAGACACCCAGTGTACATGCTTATTAAATAAATACGCTGTCTACTTATGTAAAAAGCTATCTTATCCAACCTTACATTGAATCTCACTCTGTAAATAGATATGTTAAATGATGTGTTTCTATGCCACTGATGGCTTGATTAGATTTTTTTAAATTATTATTAATTTGGTTTGTGGTTAACCCTTGTTTGTCCTGGTTCTATTATCTCAAGGATATTTTCAGAACTTTCTAGGAGAAAGAGTGGACAAAAGTATTCTGTAGTCAAAGACTGACCACCACTTTGAGATGGGTTTTTGTCACAGGAAAACTCCTTAATAGTTAGAAGTTGTTAGTGAATTTTTATTAAAAATGTTTTCTTAAGCATGACTCTTGAGCAGATCTTGAAAGACATTCCATTAGCTATACACGTAGATTCTAAAATATTCAATCTCATTTCTTTCCCCACCTTTCATCCCATGATAGGAGTCTTATCAGTATGTGATATTAATTATCAGGAGAAAAAGTGTGTATGGGTAAGTAAAAATCCCTCATCTCAACAGGAAAATAATTGAAGGGGCATTTGCCACCAGATCAAGCGTTAGAAGTACCATCTCCAAAGTGAATAAGCCTCATTGAACTATAAGCCATTCCAGAAATTATAGCTACTTGTTAACTATTGTGCTCTAAGAATCTAACTCAGTGCCTGGCACAGAGAAGGTGTTCAATATATGTTGAATAAATAAACAAATATTCTGGGGCAGAAACTTGTTCCCATCCAACTTTGTGCTTCTATCACCTAGCACCATGTCTAACACATAAAATCTACTCAAGTCTTATCATTGACTTGAAGTGGCCACACTTAAATGGTAATAGATGAAAGGGACATGACAAATGGATCTAGGGTCGTCTTAGACATTTGGTTCAAGATGGTTTAAGATCATTTAGTTCAAGGCACTAATTATCCAAGTTTTTTGGAAACCAGTAAAGGGAGTCAGGATGTAGTATGACACGTGTTGGAGTTGGAGGCCTTCTCTATTACCTACTAGCCATGTGATCATGGGCAAGTCCCTCAAACTCTCAAAGCCGCGTATAACGTCATCTATAAAATGGGATTACTTACCTTACTGAGGCCTAATGATT
Organism: Dugong dugon; assembly: GCA_030035585.1. Taxonomy (NCBI): domain Eukaryota; kingdom Metazoa; phylum Chordata; class Mammalia; order Sirenia; family Dugongidae; genus Dugong; species Dugong dugon. Next base: position 66,864,683 of record CM057467.1, read on the forward strand.
AAATAAGATGGCACTGAGTAGTTGGTTTTCTCCCTTTCCTTCTTCTTTTCCTCTGAAGAAGTAGCTTCCCTTAAAATGTAGAATCCTGGTGAATTTTGAAAACAAAGAGTGAGGCCGAAGTTAGCTCCCTCCACCTTGATGTATCTGTTCAGCCTGTGGATTCTAGCTGCATTTTTTTACAGACAAATCTGAGTTATCCCTATTTGCACTGCCAAGCTGTTGCAGCCATGCTAGAGCAAGCTAGATTCTGTTTGAATGTGTCATTAAAAGTTCTGACAGCTGAATTCATCTTGCGTTTCCTCTCCAAGCTCTAGAATTTCTGAGTATGGGAACTGTCAAGAATAGCCCAAATCTAAAATTCTAGTCTAATGTTTAGGTCATGGCCCATGTTACATTTGGAAAAATCATCACTGAAACAAAAGATTAAAACAAGACCATATGCATACATACCACCTAAACCATTGACCAGGAGGAGGGACCTTCTCTGCTGGAGAACAGTGTCCCTTCTGCAAATATTCCCCAGGTATTCAGAATTTGAAGGTACTAGCTAGCTTTCAACCACAATCCTGAGTGAAAAGTACAGGTTAAACACAGTGCTGCAATTTTATATCATGAGCAGATTACACCCTTTGTGATTATACTTTTTTCAGGGTTTTCATGGATTGAATTGTGTTCCCCAAAAATATCTGTCAACTTGGCTAGGTCATGATTCCCAGTATTGTGTGATTGTCTACTATTTTGTCATCTGATGTGACTTCCCTGTGTGTTGTAAATCCTATCACTATGATGTAATGAGATGAATTAGTGGCAGTTATATTGATGAGATCTACAAGATTAGATAGTATCTTAAGCCGGTCTCTTTTGAGATATAAAAGAGAGAAGCCAGCAGAGAGATGTGGGGACCTCATACCACCAAGAAGGCAGTGCCAGGAGCTGAGCGTGTCCTTTGGACCTGAGGTTCCTGGGCAGAGAAACTACCAGGCCAAGGGAAGATTGATGACATGGACCTTCCTCCAGAGCTTTCCACTGGAGCCGGCACCCTGAATTTGGACTTGTAGCATACTAGACTGTGAGAGAATAAATTTCTCTTTGTTGAAGCCATCCATTTGCGGTATTTCTGTTAGAACAGTACTAGACAACTAAGACAAAGGTCATATGATGTTTTCTCCTGATGGCATTCAATAGGACGTTTCAAGTAAATAGATAAGGATACTAGCATTTTGAGCTGTGTGGCCTGGTCTTCCCAGCCTCATTTTTAGCCCAGTGTCCTCTGACATCATATCCCTCTATGTATCCCACTCCCCAGACACATGGGCAACACCTAATTTTCTTGAATCCCAGCCAGGAAATACATTCTAAGCTCAAGTATCCCTTTTTTTCTTTGGCCTTCTTACCTTTGCATGCACTAGTCCACAATCTAGAATATTCTTACCTTCCTCTCTTCCTAAGGAAATCTAATACTTCCCTCAATATTCTTGACCCTTCCTCTGAGCTCCCATAATACCCTCCACTCATAGCTTCATAATAGCTTTGGCTTATTCTGTCTTCTTGTGTAGAGTTTTTTCATGGCTGGCTTTACACACTGACCCATGAACTAAGTCACGGCGGATGTTCAATAAATATTGTTAGGCCTAAAATGAGATAAATTAGAGTGATTATATTAAATGAGCCAACCAAACCAAACCCACTGCCTTCAAGTCGATTCTGACTCATAGCGGCCCTATAGGACTTGGTAGAACTGCCCCATAGAATTTCCAAGACTGTAAATCTTTAAGGAAGCAGACTCTCATGTCTTTCTCCCACAAAGCAGCTGGTGGGTTCAAACTGCCTACCACTGCCCCACGAGGGTTCCTAAATTAAACAACGCACAGTATAAATGAGCATAATTTGCACGTGGTCGTACACAGAAGTAGTAAGAAGATAGTACTACATACCTGTCTCTAACTTGATAGGACTGAGAGAGACTAGGAAAGTGGTCTTCCTTCTTCTGAGGAAGTTTTTAACACATGATATAAATCAAGAGCAACACTGACGTTGTTCTCAACATCATCTCACAGCTCTTACTGCACAGCAGTCACCTTGTTAGGCATTTTATCTCATTCTAAGCCCTTAGTTAAATTGCAAATAGTAATCTGTACACGTGCCTAGTATTTCATGATTTCCTAAGTATATGATCCATAATTACGGGAGGTAGTATGTGTAGTGGTTAACTGCACTGACAGTTCAGCATTTGCTTGGATTCACATCCAGACTGTGCCACTTATTGACTTGTAACCTTCAGCAGGTCATTTAACTTCCATACACTCTCTTTCCTGGACTTCAAATGCATTTAGTACATATCTCATAGGACTATTGTGATTATTAGTGCACACTGCATATATTCCGTTTATTTTTGTTTAGTAAGAAGCACCCAAAACAGATGATGATAATGATATTTTTGGAATCTTATATACAACCTATAAATAAAGGTTTTTATTATTATTAATTCTCCATTTTACAGATAGAAAAATTGAAATTGAGATAATTTAGCACCTAGTGCTTAAGTTACTTTTCCAAGGCCCAGTTACTACATGAAGCTAGAAATTTGACTCTACGTTTTCAGATTTTGAATTCCTCCTCTTTCCACTGTGAGATATCCCCTACAACCCAAAATAGTGCCTCACTGTGCTTTCTTTGGTTTGCTCTTCTTTGTTGCATCCGCTTTGACTCACATTTGTGAAAGGCAAGTGGGGGGGCGGGGAAGGGAGAGGTTTGTGTTCAAATGAAACACAGTTATGAAAAAGTGGAATCTAACTATTCATCCCTACTGAGCAAGTTTCAAGGGAAGCGATTTTCCTATTCTCTTCAAACCATTCCCAGTTACCATGAACAGTCGGTGAAAAAAAATGTTGGTTTCCCTACTTTACTAAATGTTTTTTGAAAGCATATCAAAAGAGCTTCATTTATAAAATGTTGTAAAGGTATGAAAACATTACCAACTACAAAGATAGACAGATGTTTGAAGTAAAATAGGAACTGATCCTTTTGACAAAAATTTCTAGTCTGTTAAGTCTGCCTGTTTCTCCCTTAAATGTACCTTCTGAGAATTTGATTTTAATCAAACCACATTTTAAATAGACTGTTACTTTAAGTAATGTGTATTTATCCTCAGAGATAATGCTGGATCTTTTCTACTCTTTATCAAAGCACATTTTAATTGACTGACAAATTAAGAAATACATCCCCTGCATAAATATGAAGAGATATGTTCATAAAAATAAACAAAGTTTAAAAAGAGGTTCATACCAAAAGGATATAGTTTTATCTAGCTGTGAAGTTATGCTAGCTTGGGAAAAGGTTTGTTCTGTTTGAGGCTACATCAAGTTTAGCGTAGCTTGGATCAATTTTAGCAACTAAATGAGAGCTCACTATAGAGAAGGTGTTAGGATTTTTTTCATATATATATATATGTATATTATTAAGGAGCCCTGGTGATGCTAACAGTTAAGCACTCAGCTGTTAACCCAAAGGTTAGCAGTTTGAACTCATTCAGCAGCTCCACAGGAGAAAGACCTGATGATCTGTTTCTGTAAAGATTACAGTCAAGAAAACCCTATGAGACAGTTCTACTCTGTCACTTGGGGTCGCTATGAGTCTGTATCGACTTGATGGCATACAACAACGTATGTATATTATTATATATTAAATGAAGTAATATATATTATTATAAGTACATATATATTATAATTTTATGTATAAAAACCCGTTGCCATCAAGTTGATTCCGACTCATAGCGACCTTGTAGGACAGAGTAGAACTGCCCCACAGGGTTTCCAAGGAGTGGCTGATGTATTCGAGCTGCCGACCTTTTGGTTAGCAGCCAAATGCTTAACCACTGTGCCATCAGAGCTCCGATTTTTTGTATATACGTATTATATATTGAATGAATGAATATATATGATGTGTAATACATAATATATATTATAACAAATATATGTAGATATATTTTTTTCTCCCTTGACCATGAACATTGGATTGTGTCTCTATCCTGAAATGTGACATAGCAGTAGTTTATGTCTGTAAACCATTTGCAACCTATTAAGCCCCATTGATCTCAGAGAAGCAATGGAAGGCAAGGGAATCATCCTTAAGTCTAGGACTTTTACGGAAATGAATCCATGTTCATGTTCAGAGCATAGCATTATGTATCATAATCATACTTTTTAATAAAAGAAATGGCAGAATTAAAAATTTGCTCTTCTAGCACTTAAGGAACCTACATTTTAATTAGTCATGTAGAAAATTAAGTAAATAATAAAAAATAATAGCATCAATAATTTATATTTTTTTAAATTTTTATTGTCATAAATATACATGTAACTAATGATTTGTCATATCAACATTCTTCACGTGTGCAATTCAGTGACATTAGTTATTTTCGTCATGTTGTTCAACCATTACTATTATCCATTTCCAAATTTTTCTATTACCCTTAAGAGAGAAGCTCAGTGTCCCCTAAGCAATGAGTCTCTCTTTTCTCATCCCTCGCGCACACACACAGAGTAACTACTACCGTGATACGCATATAATGCAGGCCTTTTATGTTTGTTTGCCATCTATCCCTCTCCTCTCAAGGTATTTCCAGAAGCGCATCTATGGCAATTTTTTTTCTACATGTTGCTGTAAAAAATTTTTTTTTAAAGTTAGTATAGTGCACTTACGAAGATACCTCGCAGAAGGAGGGAGTGGTTGGCAGACAAAAGTAGAAGGTGTGCATTATTTGCATAAACATCAGGTAATAAACTTTGGTTTGTATATACTTGCCCATCCTAGATATTTCCTATAAGTGAGATCATACAATATTTGTCCCTTTATGACTGACTGACTTCACTCAGCATGTTTTCAAGGTTTATTCATGTTTAGTGTACTTCAGGACTTCATTTCTCTGTATGGCTGACTACTATTCCATTGTATCATATGTCACATTTCGTTTATCCATTTGTTTTTTGATGGATATTTAGGCTGTTTCCACCTTTTGGCTATCATGAATAGTGCTGCAGTGAACACTGTTGTGCAAATATCTGTTTGCATTCCTGCTTTCAATTCGTTTGAATATATGCTTGGGGTGACATTGCCAAATAATGGGGTAATTCTATGTTTAACTTTTTGAGAAATTTAATTTACATTTTATAGTGCTTTATCATTTTCAGAATGTGTTTATAGCCATTGTTCCAAGTGATCCTTACACCAACCATATGAAGTAGGATTTAACTCAACACTACTTTGCTAGTGTAGGACTAAAGAAGTAGATATTATTATTAGCTTCATTTTGCATATAAAATAAAAAGAGACATTTCAGAGAGTTTAGATGACTTGTCTGATAAGTGGTATAGCTTAGACTTGAATCCATTGCTTGAATCCATTCGATGATGGGATTGTTAAATTCTACTACTCGGGTTAGCAGAGGAATCCTAAGTCAGGAAAATTCATTCTTTTGTGAATCAAAACAACACAGCTAGATCCTGTCACTTTTCAAAATTAATTGCTTTCCTGTGTTACCATAGCATTGTTTATTTCTGTACTACATAGCACCTAGTATAGAATGACATATAGCACATTTAATTGAGTTATTAGCTGTCTCGCTCCTTGAGACTTGAGTTTCTTGAGGGCAAGGACCAAGCAGTTTATCATTGTGTTCCCATCACAGGGTCTTATACAGTACTTTCAAATTCTCCTCCCAGGCTAAATTCACAACCCAGGCAGAGCAGAGATTTTCTCTACCTTCAGTGGCCAGTTTGCAATCTGAGCTTTTCATCCTGAGAGTCTTCTAAGTCATTATGTCTTGTCCTGAACTGAGCATTTCCTCACAGTCAGAATTTTGAGTAGATGCCCATTTCCAAAGCTAAGGACTCTTCTTCTGAGTTTTCCTACCTTTTAGCAGGGACGAGGGTACACTTTGTCTGTCTCCTCTTTGACCCCAATCTATAATCAGTTGACCCTACTCTTTCAATCACTTCAGTGTGAACTTCTCACACTTCTCCAGGTTGCCTTTGGAATTATACAAGAGGTCATTCAGCTGGTGGAACTATGATGGAAGTGTTCTGATAACAGGTACCATTTTACTTGTGTTTCTAAGTAATGTAAGTCTCATGACTACGATATAAAGAGGTGAACTCGGAGGTGATACCTTCTACCATCTGCCATAGTCCCCTGGCATCTACAACTCACCTCTAGTGGAATTTACTTTTTATCCCTGGGCTTTGTTAATTTCTTCACCTACCTGGTTTCTTCACATTCAAAGACTCAGAGGAACTTGGCTTTCTTAAAAATATCCAATAAGGGCCTGGTACTGTGCTGGTACCTTTAGATAGAAAATCTTAATGATTCTCAAAACTGTATAAGATGGTAGGTGTTTAGAGAAGCAAAGGCTCAGAGAGGTTAGGTGATGTGCCCCAAATACCAAGTTGATGAATATGATTGTCAGGACTGAAACTATATATATTTCAGTACAAATTCCACAATTCCATCTATTGCCCAAGGATAATATGCATACCACTTCTTCACCTGCCCTTGCCCATGGGAGACATTGCTGACCACAACATAATCTTTTGTAAATTCTAATTCAATATAGACAGTCAATATTTAATCAATTAGAGTTGGCATTCAAGATGAAACCTACCTGGCATCCCTGCTATAAAAGATGTCATGTACCTTCTTAGAGCATAAGTGTTAAACCTTTGACCACAATTTGGCTGACACCAATGAGACATAGATCTTATTATTAATAATAAAATGGCCTCATTTGGGAAGAAACCATATATTCTTATGATTTGATAACCTTTTGATATATTAGTAATAATATCTTAATTTTGTTAAATTATTACAGTTCAATTCTTACCAATCTTACCCACTTCTAACCCCAATCTTAGCAATAGGCAGAATGTTCTAACAGGTTTCCTTTTTCCTGTATGTGTAAATGCTTCCACATATGTAAGAAGGACTTGAGCTTCTGTTACTGATCTGTGTAGAAGATAGTCCCTCTTATTGTTAGGACTGCAGACCAGCAAACAGAGCTTCAGGAAGAATATTCAGTCTGGGTTGTTTTGTATTGGGCACCTCACACTTTTTCATTTTGATCAAGTTGTGGTTCTGAATATATCATTGCCATTAAGTTTTGTGTTTTCTGTTTTTAACATATGACTGTAATGATGTTAAATCTGCTGCCATCAAGTCAATTCCGACTCATAACGACCCTAGAGGACAGAAGAGAATTGCCCCATAGGGTTTCCAAGGAGCAGCTGGTGGATTTGAACTGGTGACCTTTTGGTTAGCAGCCACGTTCTTTAACAACTGTGCCATCAGGACTCCGTAATGACGTTACCCCACTGGGAAAAATCAATTGTTTTGGTATCTTTTGATTTATTTAAATTCTAGATTTTTTTATTTTTTAAATTTTTTTGGAGATCCAGTGTTTTAGTTGTCTATGCCACATAGCAAATTGCCACAAACTTAGCAACTTAAACATATATTTATTATCTGATAGTTTCTGTAGCTCAGGACTACAAGTACAGCCTAGCTGGGCCCTCTGCATAGCGTCTCACAAGGCTGAAATCAAGGTGTTGGTCAGGCTGCATTGTCATCTGGAGACTTGACTGGGGAAGAATCTACTTCTAAGCTCACTCACGTTGTTAGCAGAATTGCAGTGAGTCTGCCAGCAAGAGAGAGTCTTACATAATGTAACTTCATCAGGGGAGTGACATCTGATCACAATTGCCATATTTTATTGGTTAGAAGCAATTCACAGGTCCCACTCATTCAAGGGGAGAGAATTTCACAAAGACATGAATGCCAGGAGGCAGATATCGTGGGTATCATGGGGGCTACCTTACTCTGTCCATTCCTAGGATCTATCAGAGTATAATAGAGAGAAGACCTGGGACCTAATCCTAGCTCTTACACCAGATAACATTTGGGATGCAAGACAAATTAGTGTTGTAAGGATTTAATGTCTTCATCTGTTATATGAGGAGTTAGTTTAGATGGTCCCCAAGGGTTCTCTAAGTTTTATAACCACTTGACATTAAGTCAATTTTGAGTCATGGCAACCCCATGTGTGTCAGAGTAGAATTGTGCTCCATAGGGTTCTCAGTGGCTGATTTTTTGGAAGTAGATTGCCAGGCCTTTCTTTTGAGGGGCCTCTGTGTGAACTCAAACCTACAACCTTTCAGTTAGCAGCTGAATGTGTTAACCATTTGTACCACCTGGGGATTCCATAAGTTCTATAGTTCTATAATAAATACCTCCATATAAGCACAGGGATGATAAAATATTTGCCCAAAGTCGATGACTGCATTCTGGTTGGTTCCTCAACACATTGGTATTTATTAATTTACTTACTTCAGCAAGATGATTCAGGTGGTTCTGACATAGCCTTCATGAATGCATCCAAAATAATAGCAATGAGAACATTTATGTTGCCAGGATTTTTCTTCTTCAGATGATTCAACACTAATTGCTACTCAGTGTGAGGACTTTGATGCATAGAAATGTCCCAAGTTGCTTCTCTTGTTGTCCATATAACCCATGACATTGGCCAGAACATTATAAGCACTTGGGAAAATCATGTTGAACAACTGTTGTTAAACTTTCTAGATCATCAAAGTTTCAGTGATTGTCTTCATAATTTTAGAAGTGAATAGGTTTTAGTAAATTCCCTTTCTTCAATATATCTGTTGGTATTTATGATATTGTTGATACTATTGATATTTATAACATTGTTTACTTAACTGAAATTCTCCTTTTCCAGGAGTACTTCTTCTGCATTTTAATCAAGATAATTAGGATAGTCATCTCTAGAAGGAGCAGTATGATGTATTTGAGATGAATTTTAATTGGTCTCTTGAAAGAGAAAAAGGAATAGTCAAAGTTTTCTGTTTTGCCAGATAGTGCTAAGTAGTACCACAGAATGGGGAGTAGAAAATACCTAGTATCTAATTCTGGCCACATGTCTACTTACTATGTGTCTTTGGGTAAATCCCTTATCTACTCTAGGCTTCAGTTTCTTCATCTGAAAGATGGTCCGGCGATTTTCAAAGGTTCTTTCCAGCCATGATAGTCCAAGATTCTGAATAATCTTATTTAAGTTCTGGCTTATTATGTCAACTTAGTTGTTGCCCCATGTAAGTGGAATGAGGAACAATGATCCACAGTGTAGACATTTGTCCTCCAACATCAAGGAATACCCAGACCTCCTACTGTCTCTCTTAAATTTTAAACAAACCCCTCCCTACTAACAACATACAATATTATTATCTCCTAGGAGAATAGCGATTCATTCATGGCTCTGACATATTTTATGAATCTTCAGCTTTCCTAGGAACATCCAGGAAGCCTAGAACCAGGAGCTCTAGTTCCAAGTAAATAATGGCCTTCAAACTTTAATATGAAGAGTCAACTCCTACCTTGATCATTCTCTGTTGTTTATATGGAATCACTGATTGATTGCTTCTGCAGTCTTGGATCCACTCCCATGCTAGGGCCAATCATAGCTATGACCAGAAGAATATTGGCAAACTCTTAAACATCATTTAAAGGGACCTACACTAAAACGCCTGGGGAAAACCAAGGTGTATATGCAGTCTCATTCATTCCTTCAACAAATACTACTGAATGCCTATTAAATACCAGCCCTCACCCTGGGAAGGGGAATTCCAAAACAAGTGCATTCTGCTCTCAGAATAGCATGGTCTAGACAGGAAAATAAATAAGTAAACACAATATATAGCAGAATGTGATAAGTGTTATGATGAAAGTAGGTAAAATTGCTAGGGAAGCAGAAAGAACAGGGAATTTGATCAGGTTGAGGGCAAGCATAACAAAAGGCTTCCTAGAATGCTTAAGCTAGATCTTCCGAAACACAAAGAAGCTAGCTCACCAGAGAAGGTAGGGGTGTATGTGTGTGTTTCTTGTATATAGAACAGGCAAATAGGAAATAACTAAATACAGAATGAGTAACATGAGATGTTCCCAAAGTTGTGAAATAACTTGATGCCTGCAATGAAAAGACTATACTCCAATATGGCTGAAATACAGTATTCTAGGGAGTGAGAGATAAGGATCAAAATGTCAGTGAGAGCTTAGGAAGAAACAGCCTTGTGAGAACATTACAGGCTGTTGGGTCTGGACTTTATCTTAAGGGAAAAAGGGAATATTTAAAACATGCATTCAATACCCTGTCTCCCAGAAATTCCTTTCCTAAAAATTATCTTAAGGAAATAATTTGGATAAGCGTACAAAGAAATCAATGTAAGGATGTTCCTGACGTTTTTTATGAAAAGTTGATTACAACTACATAAGGAAACTCTTTTAAAATAGATTAGGGCACATCCATTGGATGGACTACTATATATATCTTATGTTGATATGGAATGATATCCATAATATATCATTAAATAATCAAAGTAGGTTATTGAACAGTATGAAGAGTACAATCTCATTAATGTAGATAAGACTAATTTTACATGTGTTAAAATATAAGAGGATTAATTCTAAAACATTTGGCATCCTCAGAGAGAGAGAGAGAGATTTCTTTGCATGAACTTTTTGCAATGAACCAAAACAATAAATGTAATTCCGTTTTGAAAAAAAAAATCATGTCAGGAAAATCATTGTAGCATAGGAGAAGGATTGGTATAAAAGAGTTTATTAGTTGGGGTAAAAACTGGGTTGCTCTGTTACAGATATACCAAATTACAGTGTTTCAGACAAGACGTTAATTGACTTCCTTCTCATTTAACAATCCAAACGAGTAGAGTATGCAGGCCCTATGTCCACAAAGCCATGTAGGAACCTAAGCTGTCAGAGCCAGGTCTGCTGTCCTAAATATAAGCATCCAAGATTTTCTAGCCCTCATCTTTTCTAGAAAGTGAGAGGGAAAGAGAAAAGAATCTATGGCAAGAGTCTTAGTAAAATGACCAGAAGGCAAGAGTCTTAGTAAAATGACCAGAAAGGCACACACATCACTTTTGCTCATGCCCCATTAGTGGGAATTTAGATGTAGAACTCACCAGGGAAAGAAGGATCAGTCAGCAGTCTGCCACAAGCAGCAAGGAGCTCTAGTCAGGGAGATTGATTTGTAGGCTCATGTAATAGTTAAGCTAAGAGATGAGTTTTTTTATTTTGTTGTCATTGTTTTTAAATGAGCCTTGGGTGCACAGAATTGGATTAATTATAATCCTTAGTTTACAGTAAACACTCTCATCATTGGTCACTTTTTCATGTAAAGTTCTGTCTTCCTTCCTCCCTTCCTTCCTATGTATGTATGTATGTACGTACGTACGTATGTATCTATTGATAAATAACCACTCAACATAAAAACTAAATCAGTTAGCTTTTGCCACATAATAAAGTATCCCAAAACTCAGTGGCATAACATACCAATAATTTATTAGTTCATGATTCTGTGGGTCAGCAGTTTACCTGGTCTCAGCTAGGTGGTCCCTCTGATCTGGGCAGGATGGTCTAAGACAACCCCACTCACTGTCTCGAAGTTGGTGCTGACTGTTACTGCTAGTTGTCAGCTGTGGTGGCAGCATGGTTGGGCCGTGTTTCTCTACCAGGCTAGCCCAAGTGTATTCACATGGTGGTGGTTGCAGCACTTCCAGGAGCAGCAAGAGGGGGGAAGCTTAGTGTGCAAGCACATCTCAAGTCTGCTTCCATCATGTTTTCTCTTATCCCATTGCCCAAACAAATCTCTTACCAAGCCTGTAGTCAGTGTGGGAAAGGAGTAACTACAGGGAGGCATGAATACCTCAGGACCATTGCTACAACAATCTACCACAGTGGCAAACGCCTACAACTATGTATATCATCCTCCCGATCCCATCCCCCTGCCTCCTCCTCCCTAGATAACACTATCCTTCATCTTGTGTTCCTCAATCCAGTGTTTTCCTTATATTAAGTATTTTGTTTTGGTTTTCTTAGTTTTAATTTTATGGAAATGATATTATGCAGTATGTAATCTTTTAGGATTACTGTTTTATGCAATATTGCTAAAAACCATATTGTGTATAACAGTAGATTATTCACTTTAACTTCCGTATGATGTTCAATTGCATGAATATACCACATTCAATTCATGCTTTCATTTGAAGGTGGGCATTTGGGTTACATCCAAATTTTTGCTACTCCAGACAGTACTGCTATGAACATTCTTGAATATGCCTCCCGTTATACATGTGCAAGAATTTCTCTTGGATATGCCTGGGAATGGAATTGCTAGTTACAGGGTATATGAAAGTTCAGTGTTATAAAGGAAGGCTCAATTATTTTCTAAAGTTGTTATACCAATTTACATTCTTACCAGCAAAGTACTATAAAAGTATATTTGCCACAAAGTATATTGGTCCCCAACCTCTTACCACTTAATTTTGAAAGACTGCTTAATTTTTGCTGTTTAAATGTATGCAAAATTACATCTCACTGTTTATTTGATAACAGTGATTTCATGAACAGTCCTTAGTCTTGCCCTTGACATCAATACACGGATTCTGGTTCAGGGTCTGCTTAATTCCTAGTCCCAGTCCTATTCCATCTCAGCTCCAGCTTTTCTTGTTTCTCTGACAACCCCTGTGACTGAAGACTCATTCAATCCCACAATCGCACCCAATTTAGTTACAACATGAAGTTCCTTTCAAACCTGAAATTCTGCTTTTTGATTTTTTTTCTTTCAAAGCTTTCTTTCCCTGGTGTACTGGTGTAGAGAAAAGAGCATGATGTTTGGAATTGGACAAACCTGGTGTGAATTGTGCCTCCTACTCTTTACTAGCTGTGCAACCTCGGACCAAGTTACTTGACAGCTTTTTTATATTCCTGGCCTTCTCATATGTAAAGTAAATATAACAATTCTCATTTTGTAGTGAAGGTTATATGTGTTGACGTATGTAAGAGGGCAAGCTACACTTGGTATATAACAAGTGCTCAAAATTGGAAGCACAGCTGGTGACTTAGCAAAACCTTTTACTGGGTTTCACATTGAAGGATCCAGCCTACTGTAAGATTAGATAGGCTAGCCTTGCCTGAGGTTAAAGAGCTGTTTCAGTATTAATTCACGTCAAATGAAATTGTGATTTTGCTGTGACTTATGAAACTGTAGTCAGATCTGACAAATTCAATCAGCTAATTTTTAGGCAAAGTCTCAATGATTATAATGTAGATCATTAGTCACTATCTCACTTGCACATGAAATCTGATGGATATCAGTGTCAGGCATTTCCACAGGGAGCATTAGCAACAAGGAAAATGAGGTGAGTCCACCCAGAGGCACCTCAGAGAAAGGCCTCGCAATCTACTTCCAAAAAATCACCCACTAAAAACCCTATGGAGACAGTTCTATTCTGACACACATGGGGTCACTATGAGTCAGTATTGACTCTACAGCAACTAGTCACTGGTTAAGGTCCCTCAGTGCTTCTTTTCTCCAAGGGAGAGGGCCAGGGCGGAGATATACGAGGCAGCATACTGCCTTGGCAGACAGGAGACCTGTCTTGTAAACCTGGCTCTGCCATTGTCTATTGGGTGATTTTAAAAATGTCTGGACATCTATGTGTATCAGTTTTCTGAGAAAGTTGATAAACACATATTTGATAAATGTTTGCTGAGTAGGAAAAAAAAAAAGGATCTGAAAATGGCAGCGTTAGTATAAGCCACCCCGTGATCCTTCATGAACCACCATATAAACTCACACCCCAGGTGAAGCAGCAACTCCTCTTCCGTAAAGTCATTTTTGACTCTCCCAGGCTGTCAACCACTCCTGACCTTTATGAACTCACAGCCTCCGGTTGAAATTCTTTTTTCAAAGAACTCTGGACCATAAAATGATCTGATGGGGCTTGAAAGGAGATACAAAGGTGGTTGTAGCTTCTCAAGAGGCCACACTTGTATTTCAAGTGAGTTGAGAGTCTGCAAATGCCTAGATCCTAGGAGTGGTTCATAGTGAGTGAGGTGCAAGCCCCTTTTCTACATTCCACAGCTCCCTTCCTGGTGTTCCATGAGTTGGCCTTATGAATTATTGGCCCTTCCCTGGGATAATCTTGCTATCTGTAGCTAAAGCAGACATCGCTGATATAGCAACATTGATTTGTGTTTAAAATACTTGTGCTGGAGAAATTGTTTGAAGATCTGTCATTTCAACCCTCCAAGACCCAGGTAGGTGGAAAAGGGATGTTAAAGCATAACTGTATTTCCACAGTTTTGTTCAAGAAAGTAAGGTCTAAGCCTGTATCTCAAGACTGGAGTCCAAGCCCCAGCTCTTCTACTGTATGATTTTAGGTGAATTACCTCTCCTCTCTGGGCTTTAGTTTTCTCATTTAGAAAACAGGGATCTAATATCTGTTCTGCCTCTCTTGAAGGACCGTTGTGAGGCTCAAAGGAGATAATGCATTTGATGTTGCCTTGGTGTTGCATTGGGGGTTGTTACCATGGACCATCTCCATCTGTTTCTGCAGTGGTCCCTGGTTCTCAGCTCCCTGGAGCCTTCACTAATCCTTAGCTGATGGGACACTGTCATAACCATCATCTGAATATTTTGTGTTTACACAGCACTAACTCAAAGGAGCTAAAGGCAATGGGGCTTCTCTTCTGCACCACCCCTGAGAGAACTCTCGCAGAGTAACAGCTAGAGTTTGGACATTTTGCAAGATAATCAGCTCAGATTTGCTTCTGGTTCATTTCAGCCCATTTCTCCCTGCTAAATTCCCTGGGACCAAACTTTTCTCTCCAGCAGTGGGGAGAGCAGGACTAGAGATTATTCAATTACAGAAGCTAAGAAGACGATCGCTGCTACACATTGCGCAAATATTTTTTGATCACCCCTTGCAGTGGAAAAAGACAGGCTGCATTCTGACTGTAATGTTAAGGAACAACTCTTCTTTTTTTTTTTTTTTTTCTTTGCAGCCATATACCACAGTGATTAAGAGCATATATTTTGGATTCCAAGGGAACTAGGATGGAAATCTGCCTTTGCTATTTACAAGTCACTAAACTTCAGTTTTCTCATATGTAAAACCTCAGAAGGTTGTAGTGAGTATTGAGTGAACTAATTTATGTGAAAGACTTAATCCAGTACTTGGCAAATAAACCAGTTGCCATCGAGTCTATTCCAATTCATGGTGACCCCATGTGTGTCAGACTAGAACTGTGCTCCATAGAGTTTTCAATAGCGGATTTTTTGGAAGTAGACAGCCAGCCTTTTCTTCGAGGCAGCTTGGGGTGGACTTGGACCTCCAACCTTTCAATCAGCAGCCAAACGCATTAACCATTTGTATCACCAGAAACTCCTAGTACATAGTATGAACTCAATATTAGTAGCTAGTATTACTACTGTATTATTATGTAATCTGTGTGGTCTCATTCCTAACTTGTATTGTTTCAAATGCAATTTACTTTGTCAATTAATTCATCAAGCACTGCTTATGTGCCTTCTTGATAATAAGTCTGATATTTTTTCATGAGTCCTTTCTTGATATCCCATATTTCTCCTGTGGATTATCTAAAAATTTAGGGGCTTATTCAAACCAAGAAAGGGGGCAACTGGATCTGATCAGTCTACCTTCTGCCATGGCTCCTGGCTACTATATAGGTGTCGCTGCAGAAGGCTGCTTCTGCACAGCCTGAACCAATGCCACAAGGGAGGATGCCCTGAGCCAGTCTTGGGCCTATTGCCCTCAAATTCATTCTCACCCTTCCCTTTCTGGGCTCTGAAACACAGTGTGAAGGAGTTGATTACAACATGGTGAGGAAGACCCTCAGGCCTCTGTGTCAGCTGGCTTCTAAATGGTTCTAGCCAATAGGGAGCGCTAGAGGGAGATTAGAAGAAGGCAGAAAGAAGAAGCCAGGGTATTTCTCCCCACTCCTCTCTGCTTCAGGCTTCTGGATCAGATAACACCTCATAGTTCCCTTCTCTTGTTTCTCCAGTCTAAGAAGGTTTATAGCTTTCTGCTTTGTTAGTCTTTAAACTGCCCCACAGTCTTCTGCTTATCTTCCCAGCTCCTCCATCATCCGCATAATAAACGTCCCACGTTAAGTTCCCTCTGTTGTAAACACTTGAAGTAGTTTCTGTTTTCTGGGGTAGACCATGACTAATACAATTTGATGGATCCCTGCTAGTACTGTGATGGATCTCCTGCACCAACTCCAAGTTACAGATATCTTTGCCAACATGAAGATGCTCATCTGTTGCTTATACAAACAAGACACTGAATGAGGGTTACTGAGTCCTAAGGAGCTTCCAGAGCCAGCCTTAGACTGTGCTACAACCAGGACTCTCTGACATGCACTGTGCTTTGGACTGAGCCATGGTCACCAACCCAACTCAACCTGCTTTCCTGGTGAAGTCTCCTTTAGGGTCCTTAGCATCCTTTCCTGCTAGCAGTCTTGGCCAGTACTTTCCTACTTTTAAGTTTCTGCAACAGAGTTTGGGGTCTGGTCCCTCCATTCTCCGAAGGCTCTGAAATTCTTTTGCAAATTAATCTGTCCTCTTCCCAGCATCCAGCCCTGCATTACAAGGGATACGCTAGCCCTTGTCTGTCCATGTAATCTTCTATTATAATCCTTCCCCAGGGAAATGGGTGCCTAATGTACTAGTGCCTTATAATTGCATAACTAAAGGAGGCCACCAGTAAGAAGCTTTTCTAAGAGATCCACTGGTACTGGTTACTGAAGATGAAACTGGAGCTCTGCTATCACCTCCTCCTTGAAGCCTGTCTTGCTTATTTCAACACCAAAAAAAAAAAAAAAACTCCTTGCCGTTGAGTTGATTCCAACTCATAGCAACCCTATAGGACAGAGTAGAACTGCCCTATAGGGTTTCCTAACAGTGGCTGGTCGATTCAAACTGCTGACCTTTCAATTAGCAGCCTGAGTTCTTAACCACTGTGCCACCAGGGCAAGGCTTAATCACATACCCCTCTATGCTACCACAATTCTCTGTTCCTGGTTTTCTTGTAGCACCCAACATTTAGCTTATAATTGTGTGTGTGTGTCTTTGTGCGCATATGTCTCATTACCCAATGGAAAGTGAACCCCTAGAAAATTTAGATTATGTCAGTAACCCATGTGCCTACCACAGTGCCTGCCCCAAAGCAGTATTCATTTTATGCTTAATAATGAAGGAAAGAGTAAATAAACAAATGAGTGATACATTAATTAATTAGTGAATGGAAGAATGAAGGAATGGATAGACGGGTATATGAACAAATGAATGAATGAATAAATGAATGAAATTCAATGAAGTGAATGAAGGGGAAGACAGAAGAGTGTATGATGCCTAGAGAATTAATAGCACGGAGGTGCCAAACCTGAGATTGTGTACAACTGTGAGTTAAAGTCCTACTTCAGAGGCCTGCATCACAGGTATGTCTGAAAGAACAAATAAGAAATTTGAAAATCTTTTAAAAGAGTTGTGAGGGCCTTCTAAATTTATAAAACCGCAACTCAAATTCTGCTTCTCCAGAAGCAACTTCCCTGTTGACCATCCTACTCATATCTACTCTACCCCCCTCACCTCTCTCTCTCTCTCTCTCTCTTCAAAGAGGAGAGGAGGCTGGAAGAAGACTGACCCCTAGGAACACTTGCTAATAAGCTTTCAGTTCTCACAACTATGATGGCTGGGGATATTCTCCCTGTTTTATAGAGTAAGAGCTATTTATAGATAACAAGATATTAAATAAATTTGTCCAAGATTCTCAAACTAGTCAGTGGTCTAGTTTGGATTTGCATCTAGATCTATATACCTGCAAAGTCCAGGGTGGCCTTTTTCTACTCCCGCAGGCTGCCTTTACCACAATGTGCTGTTGACCACAATATGTGGCAACGTCATTTGTCTGTGCAGCTAAGGGGAGAGATGTGGCAGCCTGACTAGATAGCGGCAGACAGAGAAGACTTGCTTTGGAAAACGTTGTTCTACACGAAACTGAAAATAGGAAAATGTACATATGCCAAAAAGTCCTGCCAGGTACCCAGTGAAAGCCTCACCAATAAGATTGTACAGGCACATACTGTTTTTTAAGATTTTAATCCTCTTTTGGATAGTTGTTTTTTTATTATTTTCTTTTAGGTCAATTGATTTTTTTCTCCCCCCCTGAGAAGCTGCTTGAGTACCATCTGTCACTTGCTGAATTCTGTGTCAGGTTTATGACAGCGGTCTCAGGAAAGTGTCCCTGTGCCTGTCATTTCCCATGCCCACCGTGGTTACAGGGTGTCACTCAGAGCAAAGGATAGCATCTCCATTCCACCGTTAACTCATTTATTCATTTCTTCACTTTTACCCTCACTCACTTACTCACCTACTCATTCGCCCACTGATGAAGACTTGCATCAGGCTGTGGGGAGGAAAACTTGCTCATTCACTCAGTCACTTCCTACCCATTCATTCACTTGTTCTGTAAACTCTTCCTGAGCCCTGGGGGTACACAATGTCAGAGGAGGAGATAAACTTGTACTCAGATAATTATGGTACGATGTTCTAAGAATTTTCACAAAAATAACCGCACAGGATGTGTGAGCACTTGGGAGAGAACAACTAAACTCTGCCTGGCAGAGAGGAGGAAGGTGTTATGAGGAGATTTTCAAGTTAATCTTGAGCAACAATGAGTTAGGGACGCCCCTTTGCAGATGGAGAGAGAGAAGTGGATGCAAGTGGAGGAAAGATGTTGTAGCCAAGCGTGGAGGTGTGAAAGAGACTAGGGTAACTGAGAGCCCTTCTCCACCCTGTGTGGGGACAAGAGGGGACCCTGGAGAGGATGCTTGTGAGAGCAGCTTGATGCCACACTGAGGAGGTTGAACTGGATCCCATAAACAGAGGAGAGCCATCAGCATTTTAAGGATGATGACGTGCTTGCAATGCTAAACAGAAGCTCTTTTGATGGACCTATTGGGGACACTGGAGACAGTCACCTCCCTTCCCTGCTTCATTATATTTTGCCTGGGATCCTGTTCCCTGTAGTCACATGCGTGTACCGTGACTTGGAGACTAGACAACCAGAGCAAGATTCTGAACCTCATCCCTGGTAGCTGCAGCATCTGTATTAATCACAGAAGCCCAAACCAATATCTCTTTAGATACAACAAATCACAGGCTGAGAATAAGAAAGTTAAGTTCAGTCCTCACCCTAGCTTTTATAGGAACTAAATTTCTATCTTCAGTTTCAACTGTCCAATTGGAGATTACCTCAGTTCTGTGTTTCTGCTCAAGCAACAATTCTCTCCCCCTTAGAATCTGGAATACTCTTCCTTCTACATATTCTTAAAGACCCATATAAAACGTTTTCCAGCTACACTAAAGAATGTGATTGCTCCCTTCTTTAAGCTCCCAGAACACTTTACCTCATGGCAGTGCCTAGAGGTATAGTTACATGTAAGAAAAGCCTACTCTTGCCCAGTATGCAAACTCCAGACCTCATTGTCTTACCCACCCAGCTCTGCGTTTCCTGGATGTGGGTGTTGCTGTTGTTGCTAGGTCACATCAAGTTGATTTCAACTCATGGCAACCCATGTTTTACATAGTATAACTGTTCCATGGGATTTTCTTGTCTGTAATCTTTATAGAAGCAAATCTCCAGGTCTTTCTCCTGTAGAGTGGCTAGATGGATTTGAACCGCCAACCTTTCGGTTAGCAGCCAGGTGCTTCACCGTTGCACCATCAGGGCTCCTTAGACTTGGATAGCACCTGGCATTTGTTGTTGTTGTTGTTAGGTGCTGTCGAGTCAATTCCAACTCATAGTGACCCTGTGCACAACAAAACAAAACACTGTCCAGTCCTGCGCCATGCTCACAGTTGTTGTTATGCTTGAGCCCATTGTTGCAGCCACTGTGTCAGTCCATCTCATTGAGGGTCTTCCTCTTTTTCGCTGACCCTGTACTTTACCAAGCATGATGTCCTTCTCCAGTGACTGATATCTCCTGACAACATGTCCAAAGTATGTAAGACATAGCCTCATCATCTTTGCTTCTAAGGAGCATTCTGGTTGTACCTGGCATTTAGTGGCTGCATAATAATTGTGGAGTGACCTGAGCACAGGCTAAGGAGCTAGTCAGAGCTGCATTCAAATCCTAGCTCTGGCACTTCCTATGTGTACTTGGTCAAGTTATTTAACCTCTCTGATTCTGAAACAGGATTGACTGGTTAGATATCATAGAGAAAAAGCACTCAGCCCAGTCTCTAGAACACGGGGCATGTTGCATATATGGTGTCTTCTGATAAATGCCCTTTTTTTACCTTCTCTCTTTACCTGTTGCAACATGGGAGCTTGTGTTTTTCTGCTATGCTGGATGCTTGTAGGACAAAAATCTAAAATCTAAATAAACTAGATTACAGAGCTCTCATAGATCCCCTCCATCCCCATGAAAAATGATTACAGGGAACAAAAATACATAATCAAGGGGAGAAATAAATGTCACACAAAATTGCCGTCTCAAAATAAGAGCCGAGTGTCACTGCGTTCTTCCTCATAATCGGTCCGTGGAAACATGTGGAGTATCGCATCCAGACTGAAGTATATTATGAATCCCTGCAGACACAGAAATTTTGCGAGCTGTAGGTTTCGGGAACTCACAGAGCTGGGAAAGCACAGGTTTAATGGTAGTTTAAATGTTTGGACTACACAGAAGCCAGAATCTGCAGTCTAATCATTTTCAGAATACTTGCTGCCCTATAAGCAACTATAGGCCCTATGCACTTCCTCTCCAGCCTGCGCTCTCCCAAGGAGCAGGGCAAGTTAAACGGGACGGAAAGGGATCACATGTTCATGGAGCACCTACTAAGGGCCTGGTGCTTTCCCTGGTTACCTCACTTCATCCTCGCAGGAGCCCACAGACTAAGGTGTTTTGACCTATCCCTCTGGGACTTGAAGGCAGCTGATACCCTCAAAGCTTAAGCTTTCCACGACACTATAATAAGGGTCACCCAATGACACACTCCCATCAGACTCCTAGAAATGCTGAACTCATTCCTTTCCCCTCACTTAAAAAAAGTATATTGGAATGTGAGTTATGTTATGATAAACATAACCCTAAATTGGCTCCCATTTATGTGTAAAAAGCAAATCATTCAAAATTTTGGCACTTTAACTATTGTGTCAAGATAATTCACTGAGGTATTATTTGTGTTGTGTTTCCCCTGAGATGGAAGAATGGACAGAAAGAATGGGGCTGTTAGTGATTGTGTCTCTCTGTTTCTGTCCCCATTCTAAGGAGGAGACCACGGCTTTTTATTTCCTTGCCCCAGGGGAACCTGCTCTTCCCAGCTTTTATGAAACCCAATTCTTTAAAATGATTATACGCTTTGTTAGGAGCTCTGATGGCACAGTTAAGCACTTGGCTGCTAATCTAAAGGTTGGTGGTTTGAACCTACCCAGCAGCTCCACAGGAGAAAGATCTGGCCATCTACTTCTGTAAAGATTACAGCCAATAGAACCCTATGGGGCAGTTCTACTCTGTCACATGAGGTCACTATGAGCTGAAAACAACTCCACGGTACCTAACAACAATAACATACTCTTTGTTTGGGCAGGGAAATAATTGACAGCCTTTTAGAGTTGTAAAGGGAGTAAAAGGAAAGGGAGAGTCAGAGACAAAACCAGAGAGGTGATGACAAAGAAGATTCTGGAAGGCCAGGAAGGAAGGACACAGAGATCTGGGTCTGCAAGTCCTAGGTATGCCAGGGACTCTCAGCCATTCATCTGCTCCCCACAAAGAACCTTTGCCAAGGCTGGGAAACCAAAAAGTCTGAATCCTTGGTGATAGGGCTTTCAGCTTTGGCAAACACCTAGGTGTCCAACGTGCCATAAAAGAAGCAGACCTGTAGAAATCCCAAAAGTTATGAGAGCCAAGACAATGACCTTTTATAAGCATGACTGGTGTGGCCTAAAGACCCTCCTAGGCCCCTCCCCGAAAGCTGTCCTCTGCATAAGACCACTGGTTAATTTTTCAAGTCCTGAGTGTGACAAACTCCGATATTTAACTGAGATTGAATTTTTCACTAGCTTAGTGAAATTGGTGCTCAAAGCTGTGTTTAATTTGATTTAAAAAAAAAAAAGTGATTTGTACACTTGAGTTTATGGTAAAATTTATATCCGCTAAAATTTTTTGTTAACAAATAATTTGCACTCACCTTCCTATTGATCTAGCCGAAATTACCCTATATAGTCTTCAGCTCCTGCTGGAACTGGTTCTTGCCTACCTAGTTCATGTAATTTTTCTTCCCACCTGCCCCTCTTCTGTTATCTCATGTGAGAATTCTGTGCTCTAGACCCCAGCCTTAGACACTTCAAACCCTGCTCTGTCCTTTGGATGCCACACAGACTTGATAACCCCAGTCCCCACCCTTTCATCTTTCTTCAGCCCAAATACACATTTGGGAGAGAGGCACGGCTCAGAAAGGAAATCAAGGCTCAAATAAGTTCCCCAAAGTCACCCAGAGACAACTGGAAATCCAGTTGGAAAAGATTCATCTGGTTCCTGATCCTGTGCCCTTGGTTATATATCAAAACCCATTGCCATCAAGTCAATTCCAACTCATAGCAACCCTATAGGACAGAGTAGAACTGCCCCATAGGGTTTCCAAGGAATGCCTGGTGGATTCAAACTTCCGACATTTCGGTTAACAGCCGAGTTCTTAACCACTGCACCACCAGGCTTATTTATTAAGCTGTCTCTATAATCCAGTACCTCACACAGAGTCACTCAATCAAAGTTGATTAAATGGTCTCATGTTTATCTTAGAGTAAAATATCTGTGTAATGAAAAATATCAATATCCTTTCAAGGATGGCAAATGAGCAGATGTGTTCAGTTAGTTTCTTGTTGCTAGGGAAGGCACATCGGGACACAGAGTGTAAACTCTGGTCTTTTACTAACTGGGAGGAGGATCTCGAGCACATCACTTAACATCTCTGGTGCTGAAGTCATCTGAAAAATGAGTGTTTGTAACTCAGTGGTCTTTAAGAATCTTCCAAATTTGTGATTTTAGCTAAGGAGCCCTGGTAGTGGTGCAATGGTTAAGTGCTCAGCTGCTAACCAAAATGTTGATGATTCAAACCCATACAGTGGCTCCATGGGAGAAAGGCCTGGCAATCTGCTTCTGTAGAGATTACAGCCAAGAGAAACCCGCGGAGCAGTTCTACTCTGTCACATAGGATCACTACAAGTTGCAATCAATTCAACAGCACCTAACAACAACAACAGCCCTTAGCTAGTCTGTGATACCTAAACCCCAAACCAAGGAAAAAGTTCTGACCAGCAAGAGGTACACAGCACTCTCCCCTAACCCTTCTTCACCGTGGGTGGGAGCTCCTTGGAAAACAATGTAATTTCTACAGGATGGGCTCTGTCAGGCTGCTACCTGCTTCTATCTCCTCACCTCCATGGGTAAAACAGGTCAGTCTCTGTCACACTAACATCTCTTCCCTTTTCCATAGATATAGCAACCTAGTCATCATACTACAACTTTTAGTTCTTTCACTATTTGCTGCAGTAAAGAGGGGTTTAAGCATAACTCAATAAATGTTATTGAGTACTGAATGGTATATTGGATGTTGTTTTTGTTGTTGTTGTTGTTGTTAAGTGCCATGGACTCAGTTCCAACTCGTAGCAACCCTATGTACAACAGAATGAAAAACTGCCTGGTCCTGCGCCATCCTCCCAATCGTTGCTATGTTTGAACCCATTGTTGCAGCCACAGTGTCAATCCGTCTCGTCAAGGATCTTCCTCTCATTCATGGACACTCTACTTTACCAAGCATGATGCCCTTCTCCAGGGACTGATCTATCCTATCCTGATAATACGTCCAAACTATCTGAGATGAAGTCTCACCATCCTCGCTTCTAAGGAGCTTTCTCGCTGCACTTCTTCCAAGACAGATTTGTTTGTTCTTTTGGCAATACATGATATATTCAATATTCTTTGCCAGCACCACAATTCAAAAGCATCAATTCTTCTTCAGTCTTCCTTATTCATTGCCTAGCTTTTGCATGCATATAAGGCGATTGAAAACACTTTAAAAGGTCTTTTACACCAGATTTGCCCAATGCAATGATTCTTTTGATTTCTTGACTGCTACTTCCAAGGGCGTTGATTGTGGATCCAAGTAAAATGAAATCCTTGACAACTTCAATCTTTTCTTTGTTTATCATAATGTTGCTTATTGGTCCAGCTGTGAGGATTTTTGTTTTCTTTATGTTAAGGTGTCATCCATACTGAAGGCTGTGGTCTTTGATCTTCATCAGTAAGTGCTTCAAGTCCTCTTCACTTTCAGCAAGCAAGGTTGTGTCATCTGCATAATACATGTTGTTAATGAGTCTTCCTCCAATCCTGATGCCCCATTCTTCTTCATATAGTCCAGCTTCTAAGATTATTTGCTCAGCATACAGATTGAGTAAGTATAGTGAAAGGATACAACCCTGACACACACCTTTCCTGACTTTAAATCACGCAGTACCCCCTTGTTCTGTTTGAACAACTGCCTCTTAGTCTAAGTATAGGTTCCTCATAAGCACAGTTAAGCATTCTAGAATTCCCATTCTTCACAATGTTATCCATAACTTGTTTTGATCCACACCATCGAATGCCTTTGCACAGTCAATAAAACACAAGTTAAGTATCTTTCTGATATTTTCTGCTTTCAACCAGGATCCATCTGACATCAGCAATGATATCCCTGGTTCCACGTCCTCTTCTGAATTCAGCTTGAATTTCTGGCAGTTTCTAGTCAACATACTGCTACAACTGCTTTTGAATATCTTCAGCAAAATTTTATTTGCATGTGATATTAATGATATTGTTTGACAATTTCTGGGTTGGGTTGGATCACCTTTCTTGGGAATAGGCGTGAATATGGATCTCTTCCAGTGAGTTGGCCAGGTAGCTGTCTTCCAAATTTCTTGGCATAGATACGAGAGCACTTCCAGTGCTGCATTTATTTGTTGAAACATCTCAGTTGGTATTCCATCAATTCCTGGAGCCTTGTTTTTCACCAATGCCTTCAGTGCAGCTTGGACCTCTTCTGTCAGTACCATCAGTTCCTGATCATATGCTACCTCCTGAAATGGTTGAATGTTGACCAGTTCTTTTTGGTACAGTGACTCTGTGTATTCCTTCCATCTGCTTTTGATGCTTCATGTGTCGTTTAATAATTTCTCTGTAGAATCCTTCAATATTGCAACTTGAGGCTTGAATTGTTTCTTCAGTTCTTTCAGCTTGAGAAATGCTGAAATGCCATACCATATGCCTATCATTTTTTAAAGCACTCCATATCCCTTGCACCACAGGGCTTTGTACGCCTCCTGCTTAACTCCTATTAATTTGCCAGAGCCCACTCAGAAGAGGCATCCTCAGGGAAAGCTCTCTGGGTAACTAGATGGGTTTCTCACAAGTGCACCAGGTTCACTTCCTCACAGCCCTGGTCATGGATGTTATCAGATACTTATTCTGTTTCCCCACCAATTATAAGATCCATGAGGGGGACCCTGTCTTTTGTTTCTACCATTTTAATCCTACCTCTGGATGCAGTGCTTCGCACATAGTGGGAACTCAATAAATAATGTGTTGGAAGAACGATGTTCATTAAGTGTTAGATTCCTTCTATTCATCAGGTAGGTTTTAGAAGAGAGCTGGTAACCAGTAGGCCAGGATACTGAGTTTTTCTTGCAGATGGAGAAGCTTCACAATGTCAGCATAAGTCCCATGAGACTACATTCAAGGAGACCGGTTCACAAGGGATTGAGTCACATAGACCAAAATGTTAAAATTTTCACCCTTAACAAGGACTATTGCTTAACAAGAGAATTACTACTTTGTAAGCTCATTTCATTTGATATGTAGGAAAAAATATGTGGCAAAAAAGAAGTGATAATAATGATGATAGAGTCTTTGTAATAATAAGAAATAATAATAGTAGCCCTATTAAGCATGTGGAGCCCTGGTGGCACAGCGGTTAAGAGCTTCGTTGCTAACCAAAAGGTTGGCAGTTCTAATCCACCAACCACTCCTTGGAAATCCTATGGGGCAGTTCTACTCTGTCCTATAGGGTCGCTGTGAGTCAGAATCAACTTGACAGCAATGGGTTTGGTTTTGATTTTCTATTAAACATGTAACCTAATTAATAATAATGATGATGATGACAGTTACAATAATAATAATGGAACAGGTAGAAACTATTGAATGATAACTAAGTGTGAAGTTTTCTGCTCAGTGCTTTATTTCCTTATACTCCTCACCACAACCCTATGAGCTAGGCACAAGTTGGTATCGTTGTTTTGCCGATGAGGAGAAAAAGTTAAACAAGTTGTCCATTATCACACAGTTAAGAAGCGCTGAAGCAAGGATTTAAACCGAGATCTAATTCCAGAATCTGAATGTTTACCCCAGTGTATTGGACTAGATACACAACTTAGGACTGAATACACTGGCAAGTTATATAAACTTTCTGAGCCTTGGTTTCTCCTGCAATGGAAATTCCAAGCCTATTTCCACTGCAGAATTTTGTGACAACTAAAAATGCTGTTGGATAGGAAAATTTCTTCATAACCATAAGGCACTTTACAGAGGTAAGTTTTGAGAATTATTAATATCACTGGTTAAATGAGGTGTTTGGAGGATCTGGAAATATTTAAAATGAAAAAGATATAGCCATATGCGTTTATGTAGCTCTCTCATGTCACTAAAGAGCCCTGGTGGCACAATAATGAAGCGCTGGGGGAAAGATCAGCAGTTCAAAACCACCAGCCACTCTGTGGGGAAAAAGACCTGGAGATCTGCTCCTGTAAAGATTACAGCCTAGGAAACCCTATAGGGCATTTCTTCTTTGTCATGTAGGGTTACTATGAGTAACAACAACACGTCACTCGAAAAAAAAATCATGAAAAGAAAAAAGAGGAAAAAAATATGGTTGCACATTTACTATCTTACTATGTGCCAGTCACCATGCCAAGTACTTTACATGACTCCTTTATCTTTTTAAAATGTAAATTATCTTTTTAAATTCTCACAACAGCCCTATCATTATTCTGGTGAAGAAAAGAGGCACAGAGAGGTTAGGTAACTTGCTTGAGGCCCCAGCACTAAGATGTGATGGAAGAGGCTTCAATCCACGCAGCCTGGCCCCAGACCTAGCCCTTAATTACTACACAGCGCTGCCTCTCTAATCAGCAAAACAACAATTAAGCTGTTAAGTTTTTCGACAGAGTGTACGGGGAAAGAGTGCTGTTTATCTTCTTTAATGCAATTCACCTGACACACTTGGAAAACACATTGGATGAACCAGTTTATCCTGACAAAAGGAGAAGCGTAATTAGTTAATGACAATTGATCTGGGCTTCTTCCTCTGTCATCCGCAGGAGGCTGATCAATCAGTCAGCTTCCCTCCCCTTCTTTGCCACCCCTTATTCATGAAGAATCACACCCCTTATGTATATCATTCTCTGGGAGTTATGCCTCCTCTTTGTTTAAATTTGAGCTTAAAACCATCAGCCTCATCTAGTGGGAAAAAAAAAGAAGAAGCAGCAGGACTCATCAAGCTTTGAATAGAAAAAAAAAAAAAAAAAACAACTATAAAAAGGCACTTTTATTTCATTGTCTTCAAACCCAACCTTTGTGCGCTGTCAGTTCTGTTATTAGCCAGCTGTTTAGTTAACTGAAGTATTGATCGGCCTGTCACACATTCTTTGTCTGTCGGGAACAAGGAAAAGTGCTGACCCTTCCCAGGATGCACTGGTGACAGGTCTGTAATTTGATAATCGCTTGTTCAGGAAAGATTTTACTTTGTTCCTTGATGTACATCCTGGCAACTGGTGTGCCTTTGAGGCCTCTGATAATGCCAGCTTTTACCCCCTCAAATCTTCAGTATAGGATAAAGCAGGATAATGCAAGAACCAATTTCAGTCTGCTTGGTCTTCCTTTCATCTTTTCTTACCAGAGATTAGGCATTATTGTGGTTCTGATAAAAAAATAAGAATAATAACTGTTTATTATGATTTGTATTTTTTGTAGAAAAGGAGAAACAGATAAACTTTTCTGTAGAGGGTAGCCAGTTGTTCCAAACCTGGGAAATAAGAATTTAGATGAAGCAAAATGTATTTGTGTGGTAGCTTTCAAATACTCTGGCTTTGGAACCAAAAGCTACATGCTGTGCCTAGTTTTAAGCTCAAAACTTGAGCAGAGAAAAAGAAAAACATTATTCCTTCTATCACTTTGTGTTCTTAGCACAACAGAATAGAGATGAGTGAGCCTGGATTTGTTGAACAGTTGGAAATTATATTCCAACAGTGTGCGGTTTAGTAAAAACCACAAATATGTTTTTTATCCTGCATTTTCATTCTGAATGGTAAGCCTCTTGACATTTTAATAAAACGTATCGTAGACTGCTGATTGAATCCTATTTATCAAGGTATTGGCAAAAGCAACGTAGAATAGGAAAAAAATTATAATTTAGCCTCAAACTATGAGTTCTAGCCACTTTTTTTTTTGGTAACACTGTAACATTGTTACATATTGAGCCTTATTTTCCTCCTTCGGCAAAAGGGCATAATAATGGGATTTATTGTAAGGATACAAAGGCGGCATGAGGCAAGACGGAGTGCCATCTTCTTCGTTGATAGAAAATCACTCTAAACTCCAGCACCCACGGAGCAGCTCAGCATGGTTCAAAACACCCCATCTGTGGGTGCTGTCTAGTTATCCTCCCCAAGAGAGGGCATGAGTGGATACATATGACACTGTCTAATATCAAATGTTCTAAGTGACATTGTTTTTCCGTTCCTGCCTCAGAGCCTTACAACACACAGATATCTAGCCTACCTATGTGTTTATTTAAAATGTTTAAACTGTACTTACTATGTGTCGGAAAGATGTTTACCTGTATTTTATTGTTTATGCTAAGGCATTTGACTGTGTGGATCGTAACAAATTATGAATAACATTGGGAAGAATGGGAATTCCAGAACACTTAATTGTGCTCATGAGGAACCTGAACGTAGATCAAGAGGCAGTTGTTCGAACAGAACAAGGGGGTACTGCGTGATTTAAAGTCAGGAAAGGTGTGTGTCAGGGTTTTATCCTTTCATAATACGTATTCAGTCTGTATGCTGAGCAAATAATCCGAGAAGTTGGACTCTGTGAAGAAGAACTCGGCATCAGGATTGGAGGAAGACTCATTAATAACTTGTGTTATGCAGATGACACAACCTTGCTTGCTGAAAGTGAAGAGGACTTGAAGCACTTACTGATGAAGATCAAAGACCACAGCCTTCAGTATGGATGACACCTCAACATAAAGAAAACGAAAATCCTCACAACTGGACCAATAAGCAACATCATGATAAATGGAGAGAAGATTGAAGTTGTCAAGGATTTCATTCTACCTGGATCCACAATCAATATCCATGGAAGCAGCAGTAAAGAAATCAAACGACACATTGCATTAGGCCAATCTGCTGCAAAAGACCTCTTTAAAGTGTTGAAAAGCAAAGATGTCACCTTGAAGACTAAGGTGCGCCTGACCCAAGCCATGGTGGTTTCAATCGTCTCATATGCGTGTGAAAGCTGAGCGATAAACAAGAAAGACCCAAGAAGAATTGATGCCTTTGAATTGTGGTGCTGGCAAAGAATACTGAATATACCATGGGCTGCCAAAAGAAGGAAAAAATCTGTCTTGGAAGAAGTACAACCAGAATGCTCCTTGGAAGCAAGAATGGCAAGACTATGTCTCACATACTTTGGATGTATCATCAGGAGGGATCAGTCCTTGGAGAAAGACATCATGCTTGGTAAAGTACAGGGTCAGTGAAAAAGAGGAAGACCCTCAATGAGATGGATTGACACAGTGGCTACAACAATGAGCTTAAGCATACCAATGATTGTGAGGATGGCACAGGACCGGGTGGTGTTTCTTTCTGTTATACATAGGGTCGCTATGAGTTGAAATCAACTCGATGGCACCTAACAA
The DNA here is from genome assembly GCA_030035585.1 of Dugong dugon. Taxonomy (NCBI): domain Eukaryota; kingdom Metazoa; phylum Chordata; class Mammalia; order Sirenia; family Dugongidae; genus Dugong; species Dugong dugon. The sequence goes on from CM057467.1 coordinate 66,894,654, forward strand.
CAGCAACAACGTGTCAGGCATTTCACAAGTATTAACTCATTTATTCCTCATGATTAAACTGTAAGGTAGTCTCAGGAGAAATTAAGGCATGGAGAAGTTAAGTATCTTGCCCAGGATTACTCATCTAGTGAGTAGTGGAGCCAGGGTCTTGAACTTAGACAGTTTTCCTAGAGATCAATTCCCCCATTTTGTTGTTGCTGTTATTTTTTTGGTTGGCTAAGTATTACCTGGAGCTCTGGTAGTGCATGGTTAAGAGATCAGCTGCTAACCAAAAGGTTGGCAGTTGGAATCCACCAGCCACTCCTTGGAAAACCTACGGGGCAATTCTACTCTGTCCTGTAGGGTCACTATGAATCGGAATCAGCTGGACGATAAAGTTCTTGGTTTTTTTTTAAGTACTACTTAATTTTGAAAAGTCATCCCATAGGTTATTAGCTCCTAAAGGAAGCTTTTCCTGATTATTTTTCTCACACTCTTTCAGGGTTCAATACTTGGTCTTATATAGTTTCATATCATTGTGTCTACATCTATCATGCAAAACATTATCTTGTCGAATAGTAATTATCTTTTAATTAATATCTCTGCTCCCTGCAACCACAACACACAAGTTCATTAGACTGTGAGCCTCTTGAAGGCAGGGATTGTATTTAATCAAACTTTATTACCCACAGAGCCTTGCCTAGGGAAACCTTCCATACTAACCCCTCAGTCATCATGTCAGGTCCTCTGCTAACCACCGTGTATATGTTATTGCATTCTAATCTCTCAACAACCATGTGTTGGAGCCTTGGTGGCACAGTGGTTAAGAGGTTGGCTGCTGACAGAAAGGTCAGCAGTTCAAATCCACCAACAACTCCTTGGAAACCCAACGGGGCAGTTCTGCTCTGTTCTATAGTGTCACTATGAGTCAGAATTAACTGGACAGCATTTTTTCTTTTTCTTTTTTTTTTTTATTTTATTGTACTTCAGGTGAAGGCTTAAGGAACAAATAGTTTCTCATGGAACAGTAGTACACATATTGTTTTATGACTTTTGGTTAACAACCCCACAACTTATTGACCCTCTAAATTCTCAACCTTTTTTTTTTTTTTTGGTGAAAATACGCATAGCCAAAGATACACCAATTCAAAAATTTCTACATACACAGTTCAGTGACGTTGACTACACTCTTCCAGTGTTGTTATTCTCACTTAAGATGAAGGTTACAGAATAAAATAGTTTCTCATTTAACAGTTACTTCAAATGTTGCCCTATGACAATGGTTAACAATCTCAAAACACATCAACAATATCCTTACTCAACCTTGGGTTCCTTATCACCAGCTTCCTTGTCCCCTTCTGCTTTCTGGCCCTTGTCACTGGACTCCTGTACCTCGTTAGTCTCATTTGGTTTTATGGGGCTGTCCAATCCCAGGCTGAACAGTGAACCTTGGAGGTAACTTCACCAACGAGCTAAAAGGCTGTCTGGGGGCGATACTCTCGGGGTTTCTCCAGTCTCCTTTAGGCCAGTAAATCTGGTCTTTTTTTTTTTTTTTTTTTTTTGTGAGTTAGAATTATGTTCTACATCCTTGTCCAGCTCTGTCCAGAACCCTCTGTTGTGATCCTGGTCAGAGGAGTCAGTGGTGGTAGCCGGGCACCATCTAGCTGTACTGGACTCAGTCCAGTGGAGGCCGTGGTAGCTGTGGACCATTAGTCCTTTGGACTAATCTTTTCCTTGTATCCTGTTCTCTTCATTGCCCCTTGCTCCCAAAGGTATGAGACCAGTGGAGTATCTTAGATGGCCGCTCACAGGCTTTTAAGACCCAAGACATTACTCACCAAGGTAGAATGGACAGCATTGTCTTTATAAGCTGTGTCATGCCAACTGAGCTAGATGTTCCCCGAGACCATGGTCCCCAGAGCCCTCCGCCCAGCAAGTCAGCCCCTCAGGGAGTTTGGATGTGTCTATGGGGCTTCCATGACCTTTCCTTGTACAGGTTGTGCTAGTTTCCCCTGTATTGTGTACTGTCAACCATCACCCAAGATACCACTTATCTATTGCCTATTTAGTATTCCCCCCTGCCATCCCTGGTAACCAACAAAGATTGTTACATTTTGTGTGTGAACTTTTTCATGGGTTTTTACAACAGAGGTCTCATACAATATTTGTCCTTTTGTGATTGACGTATTTCACTCAGCATAATGTCCTCCAGTTTCATCCATGTTAGGAGATGGTTCACAGATTCGGATGTTCTTTCTCGTTGCATAGTACTCCATTGTGTGTATGTAGCATAGTTTGTTTATCCATTCCTCTGTTGATGGGCACCTATGTTGTTTCCATTGTTTTGCTACTGTGAACAATGCTGCCATGAACATAGGTGTGCATATGTCTATTCAAGTGACGACTCTTATTTCTCTAGGAAATATTCCTAGGAGTGGGATTGCTGTATCGAATGGTATGTCTATTTCTAGCTTTCTGAGGAAGTGCCATACCATTTTCCAAAATGGTTGTATCATTTTGCATTCCCACCAGCAGTGCATAAGAGTTCCCATCTCCCCGCAGCCCCTCCAACATTTGTTATTTCCAGTGTTTTTGATTCGTGCCAGTAATGCCGGGGTGAGATGGTATCTCATTGTGGTTTTAATTTACATTTCTCTAATGGCTAATGATCGCGAGCATTTCCTCATGTGTCTGTTGGCCATTTGAATGTCTTCTTTGATGAAGTGTCTGTTCATTTCCTTTGCCCATTTTTTAATAGGATTATTTGTCTTTTTGTTGTAGAGGTGTTGGATTTTCTTGTAGATTATGGAGATTAGACCTTTATCTGACTTGTACTGTCCAAAAATTTTTTCCCAGTCTGTAGGTTCTCTTTTTACTCTTTTGGTGAAGTCTTCTGAAGAGCATGGGTGTTTGATTTTTAGAAGATCCCAGTTATCTAGCTAATCTGTTGGGTTTTGTGCGTTGATGGTTATGGTTTGTATCCTGTTAATGCCATGCATTAAGGCCTGAAGAGTTGGTCCTATTTTTTCTTCTATGAACTTTATAGTTTTAGGCTTTATATTCAGGTCTTTGATCCATTTTGAAGTAGTTTTTGTATGCGGTGTGAGGTATGGGTCCTGTTTCATTTTTTTTGCAAATGGATATCCAGTTTTGCCAGCACCATTTGTTAAAAAGACTGTCTTTTCCCCATTTGATGGACTTTGGGCCCTTGTCGAAGATCAGGTGACCATAGGTGGATGGATTGACATCTGGGTTCTCAATTCTGTTCCGTTGGTCAATGTGTCTGTCGTTGTACCAGTACCAGGCTGTTTTGACTACAGTAGCTGTATAGTAGGTTCCCAAGTCAGGTAGTGTGAGTCCTCCAACTTTATTCCTCTTCTTCAGTAGTACTTTACTTATTCAGGGCTTCTTCCTTTTCCGTATAGAGTTAATGATTAGTTTTTCCATCTCTTTGAAGAATGTTGCTGGTATTTGGATGGGGATTGCATTGTATTTGTAAATTGCTTTGGGTAGAATTGACATTTTCGCAGTGTTGAGTCTGCCTATCCATGAGCATGGTATGTTTTTCCATTTATGTAGATCCCTTTGGGTTTCATGCAGTAGTGTTTTGTAGTTTTCTTTGTATAGGTCTTTTACATCCCTGGTCAGATTTATTCCTAAGTAGTTTATCTTTTTAGGGGCTATTGAAAATGGTATTGTTTTCCTGATTTCCTTTTCATCATTCTCCTTATTAGTGTCTAGGAATCCAACTGATTTTTGTATGTTTATCTTGTATCCTGCTACTCTGCTGAATCTTTCTATTAGTTCCAGTAGATTTCTCGTGGAGTCTTTAGGGTTTTCTATGCATAGTATCATGTCATCTGCAAACAGGGACAGTTTAACTTCTTCATTACCAATTTGGATGCCTTTTATTTCTTTTTCTTGCCTTATTGCTCTAGGTAGAACTTCCAGCATAATGTTGAATAGGAGTGGTGACAAAGGGCATCCTTGTCTTGTTCATGTTTTCAAGGGGAATGTTTTCAGCCTCTCTCCATTAAGAACGATGTTGGCCATTAGTTTTGTATAGATGCCCTTTATTATGTTGAGAAATTTCCCCTCTATACGTATTTTTTTGAGAGATTTTATCAGGAATGGGTGTTGGACTTTGTTGAATGCCTTTTCTGCGTCGGTTGAGATGATCATGTGATTCTTTTCTTTCCTTTTATTTATGCGGTGGATTACATTGATTGATTTTCTAATGTTGAACCATCTTTGCATACCTGGTATGAATCCTAATTGGTAGTGGTGTATTATTTTTTTGATATGATACTGAATTCTATTGGCTAGAATTTTGTTCAGAATTTTTGCATCTATATTCGTGAGAGATATTGGTCTGTAATGTTCTTTTTTTGTGACGTCTTTCCCTGGTTTTGGTATCAGCGTTATGCTGGCTTCATAGAATGAATTTGGAAGTGTTGCTTCCTCTTCTATGCTCTGAAAGAGCTTGAGTAGAACTGGTACAAGCTCTTCTGTAAATGTTTTGTAGAATTCTCCGGTGAAGCCATCTGGGCCACGGCTTTTTTTGGTTGGGAGTTTTTTTATTACCTTTTCAATCTCTTCTCTTGTGATGGGTCTGTTCAGATTTTCAACATCACTTGGTTGTAGTTTGGGTAGGCCTTGTGTTTCTAGAAATTTATCCATTTCCTCTAGGTTTTCAAATTTGTTGGAGTATCGTTTTTCGTAATATTCTGTTATAATCCTTTTTACTTCAGTTGGGTCTGTTGTAATGTCCCCCGTTTCATTTGTTATTTGAGTTATTTGTATCCTCTCCTGTTTTTCTTTTCTCAGTCTGGCCAGTGGTTTGTCAATTTTGTTGATTCTTTCAAAGAACCAACTTTTGGTTTCGTTGATTCTTTCTATTGTTTTTCTGTTCTCTACTTCATTTATTTCTGCTCTGATCTTTACTATTTCCTTTCTTCCAGTGGTTGTGGGCTCTTTTTGCTGTTCTCTTTCTATTTGTTTGAGTTCTGTAGTTAATGTTTTGATTTTGTCCCTTTCTTCTTTTTTGATATGTGCATCTGTTGCTATAAATTGTCCTCTGAGGACTGCCTTTGCTGTGTCCCAAAGGTTTTGGTATGATGTGTTTTCATTCTCATTTGATTCTAGGAATTTTTTGATTCCCTCCCTGATTTCTTCTATTACCCAGTGATGTGTAGCAGGGTATTATTCAGTTTCCATGTAATTGACTTTTTTTTCCTTGCTCTTTCTGTTGTTAATTTCTACCTTGATGGCATTGTTGTCAGAGAAGATACTTTGAATTAGCTCAACGTTTTGGATCTTGTTGAGGATTGCTCTGTGGCATAAGATGTGGTCCATTCTGGAGAGTGTTCCATGTGCATTGGAAAAGAATGTGTACTTTGCAGCAGTTGGATGGAGTGTTCTATATACGTCTATGAGGTCAAGTTGGCTGATTGTGACCTCTAGGTCTTCTGTATCTTTGCTGAGTTTCTTCCTAGTTGTTCTGTCCTTTACTGAGAGTGGTGTGTTGAAGTCTTCTACTATTATTGTGGAACTGTCAATTTCTCTTTTCAGTGTTGTTAGTTTGTTTTATGTATTTTGAAACCCTGTCATTGGGGGCGTAGATGTTTATTATGGTTATGTCTTCATGATGGATCATCCCCTTAATCATTATATAGTGTCCTTCTTAGTCTTTTATGGTAGATTTCGTTTTAAAGTCTATTTTATCTGAGATTAAAATTGCCACTCCTGCTCTTTTTGAGTAGTTGTTAGCTTGATATATTTTTTTCCAACCTTTGACTTTTAATAAATTCACATCTTTGTTTCTAAGGTGTGTCTCCTGTAGACAGCATATTGATGGATCCTGTTTACTTATCCATTCTGTCACTCTCCGTCTCTTTATGGGTGCATTGAGTCCATTCACATTCAGTGTAATTATTGATAGATGTGAATTTGTTGCTGTCATTTTGTAGTGCTTTTTTTTGTGGTGCTGACGTTTTCTTTGTTCTTCTTACTCTCTTGTGCTGAGTTACTTTTGTTTGTGGATTTTGTGTTCATTTCTTTTGTTTTTGTTTTTGCTGAAACTTTATGTTTTTTGTCTTTATTTTTATGAGTTGGTTTGTTAACTTTCTTTGTGGTTACCATGAATTTCACCCTTATCTTTCTAAGTTTGAAGCAGTCTACCCTTACTTGTTATCGCCTTGCCTTCCTCTCCATTAGAAGATGCTATACCTATGCCGTTTATTCCCTCTTTTATTGTTTTGATGTTGTTGTAATCCATCTACTGACTGTTCTGATTCCCTATTGTATTTCTTTTGGTTTTGGATAGTCCTCAATAGTTCATTTCCTAGATTGGTAATTGGCTCATACGATCCTGCATCCTAGGTCCTGCCTGAGGGCTGAAGCTTTTTGTCCTCAGATCGAAGAACTCCCTTTAATAATTCTTGTAAGTTTGGTTTGACTTTTACATCTTCCCTTAGTTTCCGTTTATCTGGAAATGACCTAATTTCACCATCAAATTTGAATGAGAGTTTTGCAGGATATATTATTCTTGGCTGACAATTTTTTTCTTTCAAGATTTTATATATGTCATCCCACTGCCTTCTTGCCTGCATGGTTTCTGCCAAATAATCTGAGCTTAGTCTTATTGTTTCTCCTCTGTATGTGACTTCTTGTTTTTTTCGAGCTGCTCTCAGGATTCTTTGTTTATCTTTGGTTTTGGCGAGTGTGAATATGATATGCCTTGGTGATTTTCTTTTGGGGTCTCTTCTATATGGGGTTCGTTGAGCTTCTTGGATGACCAGCTTTTCATCTTTCATGATATTGGGGAAGTTTTCTGTCAGCAGTTCCTCAATGATCCTCTCTGTGTTTTTTGTTTTCTCCCCCTGTTCTGGAATGCCAATCACTCATAAATTTTTGCTTTTAATTGTGTCCCACATAACTCTCAGGGTCTCTTCATTTTTCTTTGTTCTTTTTTCTGAGTTTTCCTGAAACAGAGTTGTATCCAACTGTTTGTCTTCAGTTCCACTGATCCTGTTTTCCACCGTTTCAAATCTGCTTCTCAGCCCTTCTATGACATCATCATATCTGAAATCTTGTTGTTTATCTTTTGGATTTCTAATTCTTGTTTTTGTATAAGTTCTAGTTGTGAATTTATTTTGGCATTTTGTTCCCGCATCATCTTCCTGAATTCTTCCAATTTTTTGTCTGTATTTTCCATGAATTTGTCTATTTTTTTCTCATGTTTGTCAGCTTTTTGCCTAGTTCTTGGAAAATTCCAAGTATTAGAGATTTGAATTCCCTATCAGGTACTTGTAGTGCATTTTCTTCCACAGGAGAGTCATCTGGTGTTTTAATTTGGACGCCTACTGGAACCATCCTGTCCTGTTTTTGTAAATGTTTTGATATTGTTTGCTGTTTTCGGGGCATTCAGTAGATATTTCTCTCGTTTATTGATTGTAGATTTGTTTGTTTTGTCCCTTTATTAAAAAAAAATTTTGAGTATGTTTGAGCAGGCGGACTGCGTGCTCTTTGTTGTTTGTTCGTCTGTGCGCTCAATACTTCTCACCTCCTTCTCCAAATGGCAGGTTCAGTCACTCAGATATGGTACAGCAGGGCAGGTCTAGCTGAAGCGGAGCCACTGGGACTGGTTGTTTGTGGCACTCACTACAGCCACCAGGGCTGGTCGGTAATCAGTGCTGGTCAGGTTTCAGTAGGCCGTGCCTGCACTGCTTGGTGGTGTGATGTCAAGCGCATGGTGCAGGTAGGCAGGATGCAGCAGGGAAATGGTTATGTGTGGAGCTAAGCTGAATATGGGAGAGAGGAGAGAGGAACAGGAGCCAAAAAACATACAAACAAACAAAAAAGAATGCTAGTGGAGTTTGCCGTTGGAATGGAGAGATGAGAGACTATGAAATGGAGAAAAACAGAAGGAGAAAGAGGAAGAAAAGAAAAGAATGAACAAATAAAAATCAGAAAGGTTAAAGAACTGCAATGTTCCCAGGGATCCCACCGGATGCAGCTATGAGGTCTGGGGAAGTCGCTCTCAGGTGTCGCAGCACAGCCTGGCCAGAAGGCGCAGAGGCATACATTGCCTGGTATTCAGGGATCAGAAAGAGAAGGAAGACATAGAGAGACAAAAAACTGAGCAATGAAGAAAGACAAAAGGGAAAAAGAGGGAAAAGAAAAGAAAAGAAAACAAAACAAAACAAAAAAAAAAAAGAACAGGAAAGGCCCCTGAAAAAAACAGGAAAAAAAACAAAAAAAAAACGAAGAAAGAAACGTCCTCAAGGATCCCTCTGCACGTCTGTGGAAGCCAAAGGGGAGTCTCTGTGGCATGCAGCTTCGCCTGGCCAGAAAGGGCTCCCAACTCAAGAGAAGGAAAAGAAAACAGACAAACGATTCAAAATGAAGAAAAGCCCCGGGATCCCACCAGCATGGTAGCCCTGACTGGGAAGCAGCTCCACACTCAAACGGAGCTCCGCAGCCCCTCAGGAAAAAGCAAAGATGGCGCACGGAGCCAGGCACTCGAGCGAAAGGAGGGGGATGCAGCGAGAGGCAAGCAAGAAATCCAAAGAAGCAGGAAAAAAAAAAAGCAACACCAGCTGCCAACAAAGGGCACTCAGAGAGCCAACCAGTGCAGGCTGGTGTTTCTGGACAAGAGACTGTGTCTGTGTGAAGCAGAGGAGGCCGAGTGTGGGTGAAGAAGGGTGGAGAGTGGGAAAGCGTATATCACAAATTGCCAGCGCTGTGGAGCCCCTCAGAAAGGAGCAAAGATGGCGCACAGAGCCAGGCACTTGAGTAAAAGGAGGGGGAGGTGACGAGAGGCAAGTGAGAAATCAGAAGAAGCAGAAAAATAAAGCAACACTAGCAGCCAACAAATGGCACCCACAGAGCCGCCCGCTTGGGTGTATGGAATCCAAACAGCCGGCGCCTCCCAGTCAAGAGACCGTGGCCGCGGTAAGCAGAGGAACAAACGAACAAAAGCCCCGGGATCCCACCAGCGCTGCAGCCCAGACCAGGAAGCAGCTGCACACTCAAATGGAGCCCTGCAGCCCCGCAGGAAGAAGCAAAGATGGCGCTCAGAGCCAGATGCTTGACCCAAAGGAGGGGGAAGTGGCAAGAGGAAAGTGAGAAATCAAAAGAAGTAGAAAAAAAAAAAAGCAACACTAGCAGCCAACAAATGGCAGCCAGAGAGCCGCCCGCTTGGGTGTGTGGAATCCAAGCAGCTGGTGCTTCCCAGTCAAGAGACTCTGGCTGCGGGAAGCAGAGGAGCCCAAGCCAGGGTGAAGAGGGGTGCAGGTTGGGAAAGCGCACACAGCAAATTACCGGCTGTTATGTCTCCCACTGAACGCTCTGTGAGGCTGCTTTCTCGTACCCCTATTTGCTGGTCTCCGATAGGAGTCCAAGATGGTGGATCCACGCTGTGTTAGCTGGTAGGGGACCTCTGCATGAATCTCTCCTCGCTCTCCATTCTCTTTCAGTATTCTCACTCCATTTGGTGCTCGGCTGAGTTCTTTATCTCTTCATTTGATGTTCTAGGGTTTCAGGATTGTTGCATTCTCTGTTTGGCTTAGTTTTTCGGATCTTTGCTGTGGAGGTACGGCGTGGTGCTTCTGCCTAGAGCGCCATCTTGCCGGAACCTCCTTTTTTTTTTTTTTTAACAACCATGTGATTATTCTCATTTCACCAAGGAACACTGTGATTCCAGTGTTGTCAGTTTAACCGTTAACAACAAAAGGAGTTAATTTTATTTCAGATTCATCTGAATTCTAAAAGATTTCATATTTAACATACTAGGACATTTTATTCAACCATTTAAGAACGCAGTATGTAAATTTTAATTATGACAAAGTGATGTGTTATACTTACACAGTTGATTTTGAATTTATCTTTTACTTTATAATTAACAGTTTACCTTGGTAGTTTTCAGGGCGCATATCAAATATGAACGTTTTAAATAAACGAGAAAAAATTAAAGGATTTCAACTTGTCCAAACCCACAAGAATCAGAATACTTACTTCTCACACCTGAAATTATTTAGGAAAATATTTACTACAACATAACTTTAAAATATACCTGCCTGAATTTGAATTGGATGTTGAATTGGAAATATATTACATATATTTGAATATATTAACTATATTGGAATTTGAATTTTAAAATATTCTCTTTCTTTTCTTCCTTCAAATGTTGTTTGAGTTCCTTCTTTTAGTGGAAGCACTGGGGCAGGTGAACCACTACCCTCAAACCACACAGATTTGTACTGAATATAAAACACATACACAAATGCTTGTAAAAGTTATTAACATTTATAAGCTAACTCAGAGTTTTCACAGGGTCTGTTATCTATCTGGAGTCCCCAGGTGATGCAAACAGTGAAGGCACTTGACTGCTAACCAAAAGGTAGGGAATTTGAGTCATCCAGAGGTGCCTCGAAAGAAAGGCCTGGTGATCTACTTCCAAAAATCAGCCGTTGAAAATCCTATGGAGCACAGTTGTACTCTGACACACAGAGGATTGTCATGAGTCAGAACTGATTGAAGGGCAACTGATTACTGGTAATCTATTACCCTACTTGAGTCCTCGAAGACCTAGGGAAGGTAAGCTAAGCAGAGCACAAAGAAGTTAGACAAGGAAAACTGAGACACCAGGATGTAGCGGAGCTTGCCCAGTACCCACAACTGACCAAGCAGCAGACCCCTGGACCTGTCACTGTAGTTTCAGTGATCTTTCTTCTGTCTCCATTCTGTAACAAAGCAACGTGCTGTAAAAACAGACATTTAGATGTTGCTTCTCCGCTCACTTCAAAATCAGATTTGGCTGAAAATTATAAAAGTAATCGTAAGGAATAGAAGGAACTCTATGAGTATATGTTGACATTCTATGGCCACTTTTTATATAGTTTGTGTCTAACTTATACATGTGCACATCTAAGGGATTATTCTCCATTTATAATGTCGCAAGGTAATATCCCAAAGGTCATTCAGTTGCTTTTTATTACCTTTACATTCAAACGAGGGATCTCACTCACCCACCCCTGCCACTGCTTCACCCTACTACCTCTTACCCTCCACACATCTGAGCCAGGAAAACCAACCAGTTTCAGTTGAGTTGACTCTAATTCATCGCAATCCCATGTGTGTCAGAGTAGAACTGTGCTCCATAGGATTTTCAACGGCTGATTTTTGGAAGTAGATCACCAGGCCCTTCTTCCGAGGCACCAACTCCAGTAGTTCCTTTTTTATCACACGAACTGTGGTACATCCATACAATGAAATATTACTCAGCAATGAAAGGAACTGAACTACCAAAACATAAAACATGGAATATGCATTATCAAATAAATTGTGCTAAGAAAGTGCAAAAGGCCATCAAAAGGCTACATGATCTAAATTACATGGCTTTATGGAAAATGCAAAACTAAATGGACAGAAAAGTGATCAGTGGTTGCCAGAGATTGGAGGTAGGTAGAGGGTAGACTAAAAAGGGCATAAGAAAAATTTGGAGCGTGATGGAACTCTTCTATTATCTTGACTGTACATTATTACATGACTCTGTGTTTGCCAAAAACTAAACCTGAAAAAGAGTGAGGTTTCTATTCTGCATCTTAAAAAAAGAAAATCCAGGTTATCAAGTTTGGAAAGAGTCAAAGGATCTCTATGATGAGTTTAGGGGTCTGGCCTCAAAGGCCTTCTGCTATCTCCCTCATGGCTTTTATACTGTAGTCACCTCCATTCCCCCCTTTTAAGGTAGAATCTCTCTAGAGTTCCCCAGTGCAGAGCTGAACTGAAGCAAGCATGTTTATATGACTGTCTTAACTCTTGGGCAGTGGCTTTTAAACTTTGATGTGCATTAGAGGAAACACCTGGGGGAACTTGTTAAAAGGTTCAAGTTACAGATATTCTGATTATGTAGGTCTAAGGTGAGGCCCAGGAATCTGCATGTTAGAATCTCTTGAAAAAAATTTTGATGCAGGTAGTTTTACCACAGTTAGAGAAACATTGCCTATGGCATACCAAGTACAAATAAGCTGTATAATCTTATTTATGAAACATGTTGTATGCGTTTGAAGATTGGGTGTCTATACCCCGGATCTTCCCAACACCATACAGCAGAAACGATCTCCGTTTCAAGAGTCTAAAATCCTCACACCAGATTCCTAGTTATTGCCTAAGATCTTGCTTTTTCCTTGGAAAGCTAATGCAAAAATGATACTTGCTCCTATGCAAGGGGGGTATGATTTCATGGTGGCTCCAGTAAGCCAATGATATCAGAATCCAATAAGTCTAGCATTCATACTTGATGGACACATATGTGTGAGATGTCATTGTATTACAGAAAGGGTAAAAAAAATTCCAGGGTAGAAACAAGCTTGAAAACCCTTGTTCTTATAGTTGAAAGAGTACAGTCCTTGAAATGAGAAAGTCATGGGTTTGTCTCCTGACTCTGCCTCTGGCTATCCATGTGACTTTAGGGAGGTCACTGAAACTCCTTGAGCCTCAATTTTTTTAATAATAGAGATGGTAAAATCCATCTTCAGAGAATTCTAGATAAGTTTCAGGAATGACACACTGTGATTTTATTTTTTTACTTTCCTTTGCTTTATTGAGGTATTACTCACATACAGTAAAGCATACAGTTCTTAAGGGTACAGTTCAACAAATTTTTACACAATAACAAAGCCATGGAACTACCACCCAGACAAAGATATGGAACATTTCTGGTACCTCAGAAGTCTCCCTTCTGTCCCCTTATAACCAGCAGCCTTCAAAGGATAACCATTCTTCTACTTCATCACCAGAGATTATATTTTCAACAGATGTTTTTTTTTTTGATAGATATCAATGTTATTTTTATGACACAGTATGAGGCAAATGTCACTAAACCATGACCAGATGCTTCTTAATGACCCCATTGGAGTACTTGGAGAAAGTTATCTGTAATCAGTGACACACCAGAGGATACTTAAATCCTCTTGGGCTATCTTACCCATGAGAGGAAGGGTGGTAATGTTGGGTCCATGAGGAGAAAATGTATTCACCCTAATGTCAATTTATGTGGAAGTGAGCCTCGCTGTAGCAAAATATTGTGTCTGAAACCTGAAGGATGAAAGTGTAGAGGTTCATCTAGATCATTAAAGAAAGCAGACAGAGGGATGCCAAGTTTACAAAAGAATATTAAATGATTTATATGATGTGGCACATAAAATTGTGAAGTGTGGTTAGCAGAATTCTCTAAGCCTCCACACACACAGCCTTCATGTTCAGTACCAATTTTACCTCCAGGTGAGCATCTAAACCATTCATCTCTTCTCCAATACCCCCAACCATTGCCTTTCCATTGGCCAACTATAGCAGCCTCCTAAATGGTTCCATCTTGAATCAACCTCACTCTGCCCCAGGATGATTATTCTTAAAACATATTTGATCATGTTATCCTGTCCTTGAGAACCTTCAATGAGTACACTTGACTTCCAAGTTAAATTCCAAACTAAACATGGTGTATAAGTCTCTTTTGTAACTTTCTCCTGATGACTCAATCTTAAATCCAAACGCTTCTTTCCGTTCCCTCTACACTAATACTGCACTACAGCTTTCTGCACTCTTGGGCTTCCCTGATTTTTCCCTGGTATACATTTATTCTTCCTGTCCCCTAATAAAACCTTAATCCTATATCAAGTCCATGACAACTGTCACTCCTCTGCTGAATCTCTCCCACTCAACCCCCCTTTCACCTGGCAGAATTCATGAGTCCCTCCACTGTATACATTAAGGATTTATTTATATAAATAGTACAGCCTTTGTCACACTCTACTATATTTACCTGGGTGTATACTTGACTGTAATTGCATAAGCTAGCACAGCTGTGAAGAAAATGGCAACTGCGGGGAAGAAGAGGAAGGTAGGAACCGTAGGCCCCAGGGTTAAAGGGACTAAGCTGGCTGTATTCATTTACTAGGGCTGTAGTAACAAATTACCACAAACTAGAAGGTTTATAGCAACAGAAATTTATTCTCTCACAGTTCTGGAGGTTCAAAGTCCAAAATCCTAGTATTAGAGGGCCATACACTCTCTGAAGGCTGTAGGCTCCTTTTGTGCTTCTTCCAGTTTCCTGTAATCCCAGGTGTCCCTTGGCTTGTGGCAGAGTAACTCCAATATCCGCCTCCATCCTCACATAGCCATCCTCCCTCTGCCTCTCTGTGTCTCTTCACCTCTTTTTATAAGGATGCCTATCATAATGGATTAGCGCTCATCCTACTTAAGCGTGGCTCATATTAACATCAGTAATTATATCTGCAAAGAATCCTATTTCCAAATAAGATCACATACACAGATATGAGGTTTGACTTCAACATAACTCTTTTTTTTGGTGGGGGGGATGCACACTTCAACCCATGTACTGGCCGTGGAAGATGACTCTCTCATGGGAGCCTCCTGCTCAAATATCAGATTCCAAAGGAGGTGACAAGGACAGGAATTTGATCTTGAGGTTTGGCATCATTTTCTGAGGGGTTTTAACTGGAAGGTGGGACATGGCAGCCAGGATCTCTAAGTAGAGGTATGTGGTAGGCAGAATTCTAAGTTGTTCCTCAAGATTTCTTGCCCCCTGGTGTACATGCCCAGCATAAACCCTGGGACTATGAATATGAAGGGTTATACTCTAATGATCAGGTTATGTTATATGGCAGTTGACCACACATAAGGAGATTATCTGGTTAGGCCTGACCTAATCACATAAGCCTGTTAAAAGCAGAGAGCCTTCTCTGGCTCATCACAAAAGGGAAAGCCAGAGAGATTTGAAGCATGGGAGATAGTCAACATGAGGGAGATTCTCTGTTGCTGAGATGAAGGGCCCACGTGACAAGGACCTGAGAGTGACCTCTAGACTCTAAGAGTGGTCCCTGGCTAACAGCTAATAAGAGACAGCAGTACCCTCAGTCCTACAACCACAAGAAAATGAATTCTGTCAACAACCTGAATGATCTTGGAAATAGTTATTTCCCTAAACAAGCCTACAGATGATAACACAGGTGGCTGGTGCCTTCATTTCAGCTTATGAGACTCTGAATAGAGGACCCAGGTAAATTGTGACAGACTCTTAACTCCTGGAAACTGTGAAGCAGCAAATGTGAGTTGTCTTAAGCCACTAAGTTTGGGGTAATTTGTTATGCAACAATAGAAAAATAATACAAGGTGATACTTACAATTCAGTGTGGTAGAAGCTTTGGCCGTCTCCATGATTTATCTAAGTTGGTATAGTCCTGAGCTAGTGATTCATGGTCTAGACAGCAATACATGAGGAAGAAAAGGGACCAGCATGTGTCACGTAGTACAGGTGCTCTGGCCAGGCCTCTAGCTCTATTTTGGGACTTATAATGCATTCAGGAAATGAAAGCTGAATTCAAGTTGAGGAAATAAGGGAAAGTGGGGATTTTTAACTTGTTGGCTATGGGAGTGCCTAGGACCGTTCCAGATACAGGAAAGTTGGGTTAGGGCAAGCAGACTAATGCCAGAACTCACCTGCTGGAGACATGGAGGTTTCTCCATGACAGCTCAGGGCTACTTTGGGCTGAGTCTGCCATGTAAATGCCCTCAGTACTACAAAGTTAGGAAGGCTGAAGAAGGCAGGGACTGACTATCTCTGTCCCCCAACTGTAGTGTAACGTAAGAATTCTTCTCTGGAGGACTGCATCTCCTTCATCTTTGAATCATTAGCATCTATAGCAAAATCTGGAATATAGTAGGTTCACACTATTTGTTGAGTGGGAAATGCAGAAATCACATGTGTATGGCATTGAAAGTAGATGAATGACCCATTTGACCCCTTTCATAATTCAGTGTGGTCTAATGGGAAGACTATGAAGGTGGTAGCTAGAAAGCCATGGGTTCAAGTCCTAGTCACCATTACTAACCTCCTTGAACCTTATTCTCCAAGTCCTTGATGCTTTCTGGGCTTTTGAAATGGCCAGCACCAGGCAGGAAAAATAAGTCTGTTCACTTGTAGCTGCTCTATCTAGTCAAACTCCCAGTGAGCTTTCAAATGAGGAGCTACTGAAGTAATCCAAGAAATATTGTTGTAATTGATGTAAATGTGTGGGATTTGTTGCTTTCTGCTGAATCTACATGGTGCTTGGGTTCTTGTTTTTCTTTTGTTTTGTTTTAAGTGAGAATATGATCAAATGAAAAGAGGAGATTTAGAGCCTCAGCCATGGGTATAGCAAGAACACAATCCCTTACAAATGGCTTAGTTTGCACCAAGAATTTTGCTAGTTCCTTTACCCCTACTAGGCTTGTGAACTTGGGTGAACTTAGTTGTGTTTACCTCTCTGTGACTCAGTTTTCTCATCATAGAATGTGGGTATGAATAGTGCCTGCCTCATAGGATTGTTATGCAAATTAAGAGTTAATATTTGTAAATCACTATGGTAGTATATAAACGCTAGAAAAATAATCTCGTTATTCTCACAACAACCCATACAGTTAAATGTTCTTATGCCATTTTGTCAGTGAGAAAATTGGCTCTAAAAGAGGAAATAGGAGACTTATATTAAAACGACAGTAACCAATACAAGGTAACATGCACGTGTTTATCCAGAATAATCAAGGCGTGATTAATATCAAATCATCACACATTGGCTCACCATCTTGAATATAAGTCACTGTGTAAATTTAATCCTATGTGTGTCATCCTTAATTCTATTGTTGAAAAATGGTAAAATACATGCATTATTGGGTTTCATTTTTAGGCCTTTGTTCAAAAGAAATTTACATTCGGAAGAGCAATCATAAAAGTTAATGTTTTTATTTTTCTGGAACCCTAAACTGAGCCCCAGCAGGAGGAGATGACGATGACCTGCAGATAGACAGCAATCTTGCACATGTCCAAAACCAGGAAACAACAATAATAAAACTCTACTAGTTTTATGCCATACATCTTATTAATATGTTACTTCCTCTGGACATCAACCATAATAATTTGAACCATGCAAAATGTGTGTCCTCTCACAAAGATGTTTTCTAGAAGAAAGAGTAGGCATATTCTCTGAGCTAGGTAGTATTATTTCTTCCATTTTACAAAGAAACTGAAACTCAGAAAAGTTAAATGACTCGCCCAAGATCATACAAGTAACTGGCAGATCAAGCCATGGAATCAAAATTTTTTGTTCACTTCAATGCTTGCTCCTTACCTAAGCATGTTATATAGTCACTCCTTCATTCATTCAACAAGAGTGAGATCTACCATGTGCCATTCACTGTGCTAGGAACTGGGGAGACTCCAGTGAGAAAATCTTTGCTTTTAGAGAGCCTACAGATTACCATGGATTCAGATAAGAAACAAAGCAATATTGGATAGTGCATTGTATTGGGTTAGACTGGATGGATTTGGATTTGAATTGAATTGAACTGAAGTTGTATTTTTCATTCAGATCTGATGGGATAGAAATAATATGCTCTTTTGCTGTAGAAATGGTCGCCTTCGGGAAGTGAGTAACCAATCTTCTGGGGCTCTTATGAAAACAAAACGAGACCAAAGTTGTAAGGAACAAAAGGAGCAACTTGATTGGATGCAAGGAAGAACATCTGAACCTGAGATTTGACCTACAAAACCTACACATTCATTCTACACACAGTGCCAAGCGGTATACTAACATCAGGGTCTCAAGGAGAATACGTCATGGCTCTGCTTTGAAGGAGCTCACAGCTTAGAGATGGGCATGTAAAGAGGGAAGTATAAGAGAATGTTAGGGCTGTCACATATCTTTCTATTTGATTCACTTTGGGTTGAGTGCACACTGAAGGCTGAGGGATCGGGCAAGATAAGATGGCCTTTAAAGGTTTCCACATCTGTATTTTGAAGAAATTATACAAGAAGGAAATCAAAGTTCCAGCTTTACTCTGTAAATAACAAGGTACATGACTCTGTTGTTCTGGAAAGGGCCAGGGCTTTACAGAAAAGCATCATTCTATTCCTGATCTTTAATAGCTATGTGATCTTGGGCCAGTTAGTTACCCTGAGTCCAAGTGTCTTCATCTGCAAACTGGGGCCAGTGGCCGATGACATCTACTTAAGGAGCTTTGGTGAGAATTAATGATTATGTGTGCAAGTGTACCAGCACATTGCTTCATGCAAAGGAATAGCTCACCAAATATTAAATATCACCTCCATTTCTACTCTGCACTAACAAATTGGCCACCAAGGATGCAGAAGATTATCTACTGCGGCATTTCCTAAATTATGTTTTGCAAAACAGAGGTTCTGGGGACAAGTGTGTTTGGGAATTATGTACTATGTCTCCGTCCTTGAAGATTCACAGTGAACTTCAGCATATAACAGTTCTAGGAAGCCTTATCTTATAGAAACCTTTTCAAACTTGTTTACTCTGAGTTTTCCTAATTTTTTTTTTTTTTAATCACTGAATCGTTTTCTCACTGGAGATTTTATTAGCATCCATCACATCAGCCTATTTCCCCCTTCATGTGATTGTTTTGTTAATGAATTAACAAATGAATGAGTGAATTCCACAGAACTATTTGGAAAAAACACTACCCATCCGCCATTTTAATATGTTACAATAGCAGAGACAAAATTTAACACAGCATTTTTGACCTTTCAGAAAGTGAAATGTCCTTTTTGGGGTAACTGCTTCTCTTACTGACTTCTTGAGTCTCCAATCAGAGCACATGACTTTTCTATCGTACTCACCTAACTCTTGGACATTGCAGATTCTTAGGTACTGAGTTATCTTCCCTAATATTGGATGTTGACTTTTATTATTATCATTAGTAGTAGTAGTAAAAAAAAATTTTACAAAATCCAAACCCAGTGCCATCTTTGTCGATTCCAACTCACAGCAACTGTATAGGACAGAGTAAAACTGCCCCATAGGATTTCCAAGGCAATAAATCTTTAAGGAAGCAGACTGCCACATCTTTCTTCCACAGAGCAGCTAGTGGATTCGAACCCCAGTCCTTCTGACTAGCAACTGAGTGCGTTAACAACTGCACCTATCAGGGCTCCCTTGTAGTAGCAGTAGTATTTGTGTATCTTCAGAGATCCTTTTCCTGAATTGAAATTCACAGACTTAAGCTCTCTCTGGAATTCATCCCCTTTCAGACCTGGCCATTCCTTGAGTTTGCACACATATTAAGGCATCAGAAGTGCCATCTCAATGCAGAAGGTGGGGCAGGGCACCCTCCATTGCATTCCAACATCTGTGTAGCACAACCCTTGCACTTTTGCAAAGCATTCTTAACCCTCATCTTTTTGGAGACCCTTAAGAACCCTCAGGAATAGGTAACCTGGAAGCAAAAGAGACACAACTGTGGAGTAAGAACTCCTAGCTCTCTTCCTTACTCTGTGAGTCACATGTGCAAGTCATGGCACTATTATGAAATGATTTCCTCCGGTTCTAACACGGGTATGCTAATACCTTCACCGCCTACTTCGCAGGGTTGTTTTCTGGATGCAATAGCAAGTCAGAGGGCTGAAAACTACAAAAGTCTCTAGAAATCCTAGGAGAAAGTAGAGACCGTACTACCTCCATACTCTGGATGAGGAAAATGGGTCAAAAGAGAGTGTCAGTCTTGCCCAAGCTTTCTTGGATTCAAGATCCTTTCTTCTGGCCTTCTGTTGGTTGGGCTAGTGTGTAACTTCTGCAACTCTGAGGCAGTCTAGCCAGGCTACACAAAGTCATCCTCAATGCCCTTCACTTCTTCATCTTTCACATCTAGCCATCACAATGTTCCATGAATGAAGCCTCCTTGCATTCCCTCTAATCTCACCCACCACTCCAGCCTTAGTTCAGGTCTCCATTTCTCTCTCCTAATCTGTTCGGTGCGTTAAACTTGCACCCTGCTTCTGAGCTGGGCTCCCTATAGCCCATTCTCCACACTGTGACCAGATACATTGTTCCAAAGAGCGTATTTGACCATACTCTGTTCCTAAGTATGCTCTATGAGATAACATAATACAGAAAAGAGGGAGTGTACTTGAAGAGAGTTTGGTGAATGGGAAAGTTACCAGAAATGCGTGTAGGGAACCTGGAAGAAGTTAAGCTGTGGAAGAGAGGCTGCCTGTCATAATTGTGGCCTTAGGCAAAGGAACACAGCTACCATCAAATCCCAGTCCAGCAGGGAGGAGCAGGGAAAATAAATCCTGGACTTTATCTTCTCTCCCTTTGCTCTCTTGCTGGTGGCTCCAATTGGCCAAGCACAAGCAGAAGTCAGAGGGCAAGGGAGCCCCGGTGACTAGATTTGTAGAAATCATCTTCCTAGAGCCCAGAGCAAGGCAGAAGAGGATAGAGATTGAATCTGGGAGAGCAAATGTCAAATATCCAGCACGCATACCATATACTTCTGTGCATCTATGCCTTTGCTCAGACAGCCCCCACTAACTCTCATACCCTTTCTCCCTGTAGAACTATATAGGCCCTTTAGTTCTCTATAGGTCTAAATCCTAAATCATTGAACACACACCCGAAGTCTTGCTCAAATATCACTTCCACTGCAAAGCTCTTACTAACTACCATTAAAGTTAATGACTCCCTCTTGCATGTTCCCTTAGCATTTCAGACTCTGAAGACAGAATGAATTGAGATCCATTTATTAGCTATGTGACCTTAGGCAAATTGCTTAACCACTTGATACCTCAGTTTCTTCACCTGTGAAATAGTTACTAATAGTATTTTCCATTGTATTCGTATTGTGATGACTACATGGATATGTTCAATTCCAGTCCTGTCTGGCACGCAGGAAGCACTCTAAAAATGAAATGTCTTACCATCATCCTCATCACCTCTATACCTATCACATTCTGTTTGGTGGGATGATTGTCCCTGTATGGTTTGTTCACCAGTCACTTCAGGGCAGGTACTTCTCTTGCTCATTTTCAGATACTTGACATTCAGCTCAGTGCTTTGCACATAGAGGTGCTTAGTAAATATTTGTGGACTTGAACTGAACAGAAGATGAAGCAAAGTAGACTAGGTAGGTGAAGTCAACTTTGTTTTTCTTCCAGTCCTGTGAAAACTCGAGTCTCAGGATTTTGAACCTGCCAACAAAAAACTGGTATTGGTTTACAGAACCTATGATTTTTAAAGCCAGGATTTATCAAAGAGAATTAAGCATCTCTTAAGCTGTGTGCATTTAAGCAAAGCCCTGATTGAGACCCTGAATGTTCTCAGTTATTGGCATTTGGAAGATCAATACAAATCATTATTCCATCATCCTTTTCCTTGCACCACTACTGCTTGATCCCTGATTTCTATGGATTCCAAGAGTAATAGGAATCAGGCTTGTAGGTCTGTTCTTAACACACAGCCTTTGGTTTGGTTATAGGCAGAAGTCTAGCTTAAGGGGGAGCAAGAGAGTCTATCTTCCCCCTCAAACATTCGTATTTTAACAAAAAATTTCCAGATGAGGTATTGACCGGGTGGCTGTTAAGACTGATGTAAAGAAATTAAAGGAAGCAGACACTCTGAAACACTGGAGGCAATAGGTAGAACTTTTGTGCCTGCTCTCTCCCACTCTAACATTAAGAATAGGCCATTCCACCTGATACCCACCCCCCCACCAAGCTTACTTACCTTGATAGAGTAACAAAGCTATGCCTCTGGCTATAAACAGAAAAGAACTAATATTTATTGAGCATATGTTATGCATAAGACCTTATGCCAAAAAATTTATATTCACAATTGAATTCTTTTTTTTTACAAAATTCTGTGATGTTGGTAATAAAATGTCTTTTTATATATTGGGGGATATATTTTAACTAGCATGTTTGGAGAGCCTATAGTGTCTTGAAGCCCTGGTGGGACAGTGGTTAAAAGCTACAGTTGCTAACCAAAAGGTCGGCAGTTTTTTACTTTTTTTTTATTTTTTCCCATACAAAAATTTATACATATGTTGTTATTGCGCTCCCCATACTGTGACGGCATACACCTCCTTTCCACCCCTGATTCCCCATGTCCACTCAACCAGCTCCTAACCCTCTCTGCCTTCCCATCTCACCTCCGGACAGAAGCTGCCTGCTTAGTCTCTTGTATTTACTTGAGCTAAGAAGCAACTCCTCACGAGTATCACTTTATGTCCCACAGTCCAGTCCAATCCCTGTCTGAACAGTAGGCCTCAGAAATAGTTTTAGTTCTGGGCTGATAGAGAATCCAGGGGCCATACTTTGCAGGGTTTCTCCAGTCTCAGTCGGACCGCTTAGTCTGGTCTTCTTACTAGAATTTGAGTTCTGCACCCCACCTTTCTCCTGCTCCATCTGAGACTCTCCATAGTATTCCCTGTCAGGGTGGTCATTGGTGGTAGCCGGGCGCCATCTAATTATTCTGGTCTTAGGCTGATGAAGTCTCTGGTTTACGCGGCCCTTTCTGTCTCTTGGGCTAATACTTTCCTTGTGTCTGTGGCGTTCTTCATTCTCCTTCACTCCAGGTGGTTGGGACCAATTGATGCATCTTAGATGGCCGCTTGCAAGCTTTTAAGACCCCACATGCCAATCACCAAAGTAGGATATAGAACATTTTCTTAATAAGCTTTGTTATGCCAGTTGAAGGTCGGCAGTTTGAATCCACCAGCCACTCCTTGGAAGCACTATGGGGCAGTCATACTCTGTCCTGTAGGGTCACTGTGAGTTGGAATCAACTTGACAGCAATAGGTATAGGGTCTTAGTTACTATGCTAGTGCTGAGGATACAGAGATGACCAAGACAGACTCTGCTTTCAGGGACCTTACTATCAAATGATTGTGCTATAGTTTTGTTTCTGTGAAAGTTCTCATTTCAAAACCGTGTTAACTAAAAACAATGATTTTGATGAAAAAGAGGGTTTGGAATTAGAAAGTTTTAGACTGATATTAACAAAGTTATTTTTTCTGCAGAACATAATAATAAAGTTGTTTTAGAGATATAAACTATTTTGTTATCACGAACTGGAAAAATCACTGTTAATATAAATAGATAAAACCAAACTTCCTCCTTTGGGAACTACTCATGAATGTGAAAAGCACTTAAGGGGAAATTTAAGTGGCTGAATATTTCTGAACTATAGAGAATAAAACGATGAAAAGTTGAGACATGCAATGATAGGAATAGACTTGGGCCAATCATGTAGAAATGCCTCAAACGGGGAGTTTCTAATGCATGCCTTAGTCAAGCGGGAGCTATAAAGGGGGAGTGATACTACTAAAGCTTTGTGTAAGGATATTATGTTGTGGCCAAAAAAAAAACACACTCATAGAAACAAACAAACAGGCAAAACAAATGAAAGCAGAAAAAAAGCAGAGTAATTTGAATCATCTAGAGGAAGCGGCAGTGCCGGAGGGGCAGGTGCTGTTATGGCCATTGATGGGCTTGACAAAGGAGAGTCGTGAATCAGGAGCCCTTAAATCCAGGGTGTAGGAGAATCACCTGTAGAGTTGGTTAACTATATACAGATTCCTGAGCCCCACTCCCAGGAAGTCTCTTTCAAGAGGTTCCAGGTGGGCCAATGAATCTGAATTTACAAAGGCAACTTTGATGATTCTGATATAAATGGTCCTAAGACCAACCAGAAGAATGAACAAATCTATCCTGGAAGAAATGCAGCCAGAATGCTCCTTAGTAGCAAGGATGGCGATACTTTGTCTCACATACTTTGGACATGTTATCAGGAGGGACCAGTCTCCAGAGAAGAACATCATGCTTGGTAAAATAGAGGCTCATTAAAAAAGTGGAAGACCCTCAACGAGATGGATTGATGCCGTGGCTGCAACAGTGGGCTCAAACATAGCAATGACGGTGAGGATGGCACAGGACCCAGTGGCACCTAACAACAAGACCAACTCCAAGGAGCCCTGGTGGCACAGTGGTTAAGCACTATGCTGTTAACCAAAAGGTTGGTGGTTTGAACCCATCAGTCACTCCGAGGGAGAAAGATGTGGCAGCCTACTTCTGTAAAGATTATATCCCCATGGGGCAGTTCTACTCTGTCCTATAGGGTCACTGTGAGTCAGAAATGACAGCAATAGTTTTTTGTTTTTTTTTTTTTTTTTGGTTAAGACCAACTCTGAGAAATGTGAATGGAGTAAATAAAGAAAGCTAATGACAAAACTGTAAGAAAAATATACTTTTAGTGAGATAGGAAGAAAAATAAGCCAGCAAAGGAAACAGTGATAACATGAACTATGAGGAAGGAGAAAAAGCATAGAGTAAAATTTCAAGGAGAGGACTTAGCAAATGCTGCAGAGTATCAGTGAAATGAGGATGGAGAGGAAGCAGATGTTTGTAAACCGCTGGAATTACCTACAACATTCAATTTTATTTCTTTAATTATTTTTAAATTTCAAGCAATTGTTTTGTTTGAAACTATCAAGGGCTAGCATTCACTAAAATAATAAAAAATTTCCCCAGCTTTTAAAATGAAACTTTCAAACACACAAAATAATAGAAAAAAAATTTATGGTGAAGACCCATTATACCCATCACCTAGATTGTACCATTAATATTTTATTTATTTGCTTTATTATATAACTAATCCATCTTACTTTTGCTGCATTACAAAATAAATGCAGACGTGAACACATTTCTCCCTAAACACTTTAGGATACATGTCACTAACTGCAGTTCAAGATTTATTTAAATATTTTAATGTAAAATTTGCATGCAATTAAATGTACAATTCTTGTTGACAAATGCTTACCTGTGTAATCCAAACATCTATCAAGATATAAAATATTACTGTCACCCCAGAAAGTTCCTGCATGTCCCATCCAGTCAATCCTCACTCCTACTCCCTGAGGCAAACAATATTCTTTTTTTTTTTTTCAGCAAGAATTTATTTTCCTTACTTTAGAATTTCACATAGACAGAAAAACATAGTATGCACTTTTTTTGTGTAATGCTTCATCCACTCAGCATGCTTTTGAGATTCATCCATGTTGTTGCATGTATCAGTTTTACTCCTAAGTAGTATTCAATTAAATGAATATATCAGAGATTGTTTATCCATTCTCCTCTGAAGATTGCATGGTCTGTTGCGAGTATCTATCTGTAATGAATAAAGCTGCAATGAACATTCTTGTACAAGCCTTTTGTGAATATATGATTTTCTTTATTTGAGATAAATACATAGGAGTGAGATTTTTATATATCTTGGTTGCAAATCTTTTGTCAGATGTATGTTTTGCAAATAGTTTTCACTATATGTAACTTGATATTCATTTCCTTTATGGTATTTTTTGATGAGCAGAAGTTTTTAATTTTAGTGAAATATAATTTATCATTTTTTATGGTTATTACTTCCAGTGACCTATCTAAAATACAGTTGACTATCTCCAAATCATGAAGATATTCTCCTATGTTTTCTCAAAAGCTTTATGGTTTTAGCTTTTGCATTTAGTCTAAAATTCTTTTTGAATTAATTTCTTGTATATTCATTCTTTTTTTTTTTATCCATGTGAAAACCTAGTGTTTCCAGTACCATTTGTTAAAAACCTTTCCCACTGGATTCCTTGAGTGGTTGTGCAAAATTCAATCACCAGGAAAATGTAGCTCTATTTCTAGGCTCTTGATTCTTTTTCATTGATGTGTCTATCCTATGCCGGTACTACACTGTCTAGATTATTGTAGCCTTATAATTAAGTTGTCAAGGCGAGTAGTTTAACTTTCCAAATTTGTTAATCTTTTTTTCAAGATTGGTTTGGATATTCCAGATGATTTTCATTTCCATATACATTTTAGAATTAGTATGTCAATCTGTATTGCGCTCCCCCTGCCAAAAAAAACTAAAATAAAATAAAAAACCCTACTGGTGTTTTCATTGTGACCAATCCATAGACCAGTTTTGGGAGACTTGACAGTTTATCAGAATTTAGCCTTCCAAACCATGAACATTATATATCTCTTCATTTATTCATATCTTTTTAATTTTTTTTCACAATATTTCGTAGATTTTGGTGTGAAGTTTTAAAATTTCTTTTCTTAAAAATATCTGCTTTGTTTTTTAATACTATTGTAAATGAATTTGCTTTAATCTTCCAATCGCTCACTACAAGAATATAAAAAACAGAATTGCTTTTGTGTATTAATCTTGTATCCTGCAACTTTGCTAAATTCACTCATTAGTTTTAGTCATAGTTTTGTAGATTTCTTAGGATTTTTTGTAACAACTGTGCCATGTGCATACAGATACAGTTTAACTTCTTCCTTTCTGTCTTTTAACCTTTTATTTATTTTTCTTGCCTGACTGTAATGCCTTGGACCTTCAGTGAAACGTTGAATGGAAGTGATAAGAGAGGACATCTTGGTTGTGTTGCAGATCTTAAAGGGAAAGTGGCCAGTATTTAACAATTAAATAGGATGTTTGCTCTAAATATTCTATTTCAGATTGAGGAACTCCCACTATATTCTTGTTGGAGAGTTTTTAACCTAATTGGTGTTGAATTTTGACATATGCATTATCATAATCTACTACAGTGATCAAATTACTTTTTTTGTCTTTTAATGAGGAGCCCTGGTGGTACAGTGGTTAAAGCACTCAGCTACTAACTAAAAGGTCAGGGTTCCAACCCACCAGCCACTGTGTGGGAGAAAGCTATGGCAGTCTGCTTCCATAAAGATTTACAGCCTTGCAAGCTCTATGGGGCAGTTCTACTCTGTCCTATAGGGTTGCTGTGAGTCAGAATTGGCTTGATGGCAAAGCGTTTGAGGGTTTTTTTTTTGTTTTGTTTTGTTTTTTGTCCTTTTAATAGGGTAAATTTCTGGTATAAACCTTTCTTGATCATGATGTATTGTCATTTTTAGGTATTGTTAGATTTGATTTTCTAATAATTTGCTAAGTAATTTTATATCTATTTTCTTAAGGGATATTGGTCTTGTGTTGTCTTTGTGCTATTATGGCTATGCTAGCCTCGTAAAATAAGTTGGTATATACATTTTTCTTCCTCTATTTTCTGAAATAATTTGTTGAAGATTTGGATTATTTCATGCTTAAATATTTGATATTATTCACACTTAAATTATCAGAGCCTGGAGTTTACTTTGTGGAAAGGTATTTTTTATAACATTCAGTTTATTTAATAGATATAGTGCTATTAAGATTTTTGTTTCACTTTGAGTCAGTTTTGATCAGTTTTATTTTTCAATAAATTTTCTCGTTTCATCTAAGCTGTATAATTTCCTGGCGTAATGTCATTCATGAATTAGCTTAATATCCTTTAAATGTCATTCCTAATACTGGCAATTAGTGTTCTCCTATTTACTTGATCAGTATATTGAGGGGTTTATTGATTTTGTGGATACTTTCGAAGGACCAACTTTTGGTTTCTGTTGCTTTTTTGTGCTCTATTTCATTTATACTTCTTGCATTATTTGTTTATTTCTGTTTACTGTGGGTTTATTATGTTCTTTATTCTAGCTTTTTAAGTTGGAAGCTTAGGTTATTTTAGATCTTTCTTCTGTTATACTGTAACATTTAAACTTATCAGTTTCCATCAAAGCATTGCTTTAACTGCAACACACACACTTTATATTTTAATTGTTATCTGGATCAATATTTTCTTCTAATTCTTCTATTCATTGGCCTATGGACTTTTAAATTTTTTTTAATATTTCTAAATATTAGAAGTGTGTTGTTTAATTTCTAA
Organism: Dugong dugon; assembly: GCA_030035585.1. Lineage (NCBI taxonomy): Eukaryota > Metazoa > Chordata > Mammalia > Sirenia > Dugongidae > Dugong > Dugong dugon. Next base: position 66,922,255 of record CM057467.1, read on the forward strand.
ATACGATATTCTGATTTAATTACTTCGTGGTTATAAAGCATACTATTTATTATTGTAATCCTTTTAAATTTACTGGGGTTTGTTATATAGCCCAGCATATGGCCCATCTTGGTGAATGAAGCGAAGTGAAGGCCATGCCTTCACTTTTTTCCCATGGACAATTGAAAAGAATGTATTCTGAGGTGTGGAGTGGAGTATTCTATAGATTAGTTAAGTCAAGGGAGTTGATAGTGTTATTCGCAGTTTCTATGTTTTCCCTTTTTATCTAATTATTATATCAATTGCTAATAGGTAGGTGTTAAAATCTCAAAATATGGTTGAGGAGTTGTTCATTTTTTTCTTTTTTAAATTTTTTTCTTGTGTTTTGAAACTCTTTTATTAGATGTGTACACATTTATAATTGTTACATCTTCATGGTGAATTTAACTGTTGAATCTTAAGAGGCGACCACCACTATGTATAATAATGCTGTTTGTCTTGAAGTCTAGTTTATCTGATCTTACTATAACCATTCCAGCCTTTTTATGCTTACTGTTTGTTTAATACTTTTTTCATTCATTTACTTTTACCACGTGTCTTTATATTAATGTGCATCACCTGTAGACAACATACATCGTATGACAGTCTCTGACTTCTGATTGAAGTGTTCAGTCCAATAATATTTAAAATAAATAATAATATGGATAAATTCTGTTCTATTATCTTGTTTATTTTCTGTTTGTCTCATCTGCTGTTTTTTTTTCTTTCCCCTCTATTCCTCTTTTTGGAATATTTAAATATTTCAAAATTTCATTTTAATTTCTTTATACATTTTATAGCTTCATTTCTTTACCTTGTCTTTTCATGGTTGCTGTAGAGATCTTAATATACATTTAAGAATTTCAGTCTACTTGGCTTTAATATTGTACCAGTTCACATAAAATGTAAAAAACTTTTGACCATGTAGATACATTTAGTACTCTTCCTATTCTTTATGCTTTAGATGTCATGCATGTTACTTCTACTTATAAACCTCACAAGACAATGTTATAATTTTGCCTTTAACAGTCATATGCATTTTTTTTAATTTAGAGAAAAATATCAATATATATTTTATTCTCTTATATACCAAATATGATGTTCTTCATTTCTTTCTAATCATCTGAGTTTCCGTGTGATATCATTTTCCTTCAAACTGAACAGCTTCCTGTAGTCTTTCTTAAAGTGTGGATCCAGCAGAGATAAATTCCCTTAGTTTTCTTATGTTTGGATATGTCTTTATTTTATATTCATTTTTGAGAATTATTGTTTCTGAATATAGAATCTAGGTGATGAGTTGTTTTCCTTTCTGCATGCTAAAGACACTCTTCAACTGTCTTCTGGAGTAAAAAGTCATTCAAATAGTTGTGGAGTATATCTATATGTAATTTGTCAATTTTTTCCAAATGCTTTCAAGATTTTTCCTTTATCTTTGATTTACAGGGATATGACAATGATGTGCCTATGCATTGTATTTATCTTGTTTTGTTTTAGTTGGGCTTGTTAAGTTTAATAATTTGTCTTCCACAAAATTTGAAATTTTTGTAGCTACTATATGTTTAAATGGTATTTTTCTCCCCTTTCCTTCACTTTTTTCCCCTCTGAGATTCCAATTACATGTACAATAATTTGTAATTGTTCTACAAGTACCCAAAACTCTGTTAGTATTTCTCAAGTTTTTTTTAATTCTCTTCAAATTAGATGATTTCCACTGATTAACTTCATGTTTACTGATCCTTTCTTCTGTCATATCTATTTTTCATTTAAGCCTGTCCAGTTAAAAATTTATTTCAGATATTGTCTTTTTCAGTTCTTAAATTACTATTTGTTGCTATTGTTAGATGCCCTCAAGTTGGTTCCGACTCATGGTGACCCTATGCACCCCAGTATAAAACATGAAACACTGCCTGGTTCTGCTCCACATTCACAATCATTGTTATGACTGAGCCGATTGTTGCAGCCGCTGTGTCAGTCCATCTCATTGAGGATCTTCCTGTTTTTGCTGACCCTGTACTTTACCAAGCATGATGTCCTTCTCCAGGAACTGGTCCCTCCTGACAACATTTCCAAAGTATATGAGACGTAGTCTTGCCATCCTTGCCTCTAAGGAGCATTCTGGTTCTACTTCTTCCAAGAACATTACTCTTTGGTTAACTTTAAAAGCTTTTCTGAGGTATTATTTGCATACCATAAAATTTACCTATTTTCAGTATACAATTCAATGATTTATGGGAAATGTACAGATTTGTGAAACTATCACCACAATCCAGTTTTGGAATATGACTCTCACCCCAAAGAGATCAATCCTGCCCATTTTCAGCCAATCCTCTTTCCTATTCCCAGCCCCAGGTACCTACTCATCTTTTTTTTTTTAGCTTCATTTCCTTTCCTTGCTTTTTCATAGAAATGGAATATGTGGCCTGTTTCACCTGGCTTTTCTCACTTAGCATAATTTTTTTTTTTAATTCATCCATGTTGTGGCATATGTCACTTGTTTTTTCTGTTTTATTACTGAATAGTATTTCATTGTATGTATATACCAAATTTGTTCACCACTCACCAGTTGATGGGTATTTGGATCAATTCCAGCCTGTTATAAATAATGCTGTTATATACCATCACATCTAGGAAGATCTTAGTCATATCAAAAGCAGAAATTCCTAGGCCACTTTATTTTTCAGTTCTCTTGAGTAAAAATTTTTGCAAATCAGGTCAAACTAGTATCTTCAGAGAAGTACGTTTGAAGAGTAACTTATAGAATAATGTTCTGTTTAGCAGCAGATATACTCTGAATTTAACACTTCATGATGCAAAAGGACTCCGCATCTGCATGATCCTAGAGAGTTTGGAGATTAGAAATTCTTGTGTTTGGGACTAAAATCTAAGCAATTACCCCAACCACAGTCTGATAAAAAGTACAGTTCCATATAATTTCATAAGAAGGTCGTGATGAGTAAAGCTAATTAATCAGCAAATATTTTGACACCAAAAGTATAGGTAACTTAGAGATGAGGGTCTCTCCATGAAGCATAGTTCAGAGTTTAAAGAGGAAAAAGAACATACTTTCACTGTAAAATCAATTCAGTTTAATTTAATAAACAAGTAAGTACTCATTAAGGATACCTAATTATGTCTTTGAATGTATAATCAACCCACAGCATTTGCTTTACAGTCCAAACTACAACAATTAGTAGTGTTTGCTTGAATTTTATTTAAACTGGGAGCTCCTAAAATCAAACACTTATGCTCATCAAAAGACTTCACCAAAAGAGTAAAAAAACAACCTATAGACTGGGAAAAAAATTTTGGCTACAACAAATCCAGTCAGCGTCTAATCTCTAAAATCTACAAGATACTGCAAAAACTCAACAATAAAAAGACAAATAACTCAATTAAAAAATGGGCAAAGGACATGAACAGGCACTTCGCCAAAGAAGATATTCAGGCGGCTAACAGACACACGAAGAAATGATCACGATCATTAGCCATTAGAGAAATGCAAATCAAAACAACAGTGGGATACCATCTCACCCCAACAAGGCTAGCATTAACCTAAAACACACAAAATCATAAATGTTGGAGAGGTCATGGAGATACTTGAACATTTATACACTGTTGGTGGGAATGTAAAATGGTGCAACCACTTTGAATCGATTTGGTGCTTCCTTAAAAAGCTGGAAATAGAAGTACCAAGAAATCCAGCAGTCCTGCTCCTTGGAATATATCCTAGAGAAATAAGAGCCATCTCATGAATAGATATATGCATACCCATGTTCATTGTAGCACTGCTCACGATAGCAAAAAGATGGAAACAACCCAGGTGCCCATCAACCGACAAATGTATAAACACATTATGGTATATTCACACAATGGAATACTACACAACAATAAAGAGAAACAATGAATCTGTGAAACATCTTGTAACATGGAGGAAACTGGAGGGCATTATGCTGAGTGAATTTAGTCAGTCACAGAAGGACAAATATTGTATAAGACCACTACTACAAGAACTCAAGAAAAGGTTTAAACACAAAAGAAAACATTCTTTGATGGTTACAAGGGTGGGGAGGAGGAAGAGGCTTATTCACTAACTAGATAGTAGACAAGAATTATCTTAGGTGAGGGGAAGGACAGCACACACTACAGGGGACGTCAGCACAACTGGACTAAACCACAGCTAAGAAGTTTCCTGAATACAACCAAACACTTCGAGGGACAGAGTAGCAGAGGTGGGAGTCTGGGGACCATGCTTTCAGTGGACATCTACATCAACTGGCATAACAAAGTTTATTAAGAAAATATTCTGCATCCTGTTTTGGTGAGTGGCGTCTGGGGTCTTAAAAGCCACTAAGCGGCCATCTAAGATGCATCAATTGGTCCCAATCCACCTGGAGTAAAGGAGAATGAAGAACACCAAAGACACAAGGAAAGTATTAGCCCAAGAGACAAAAAGAGCCACATAAACCAGAGACTGCATCATCCTGAGACCAGAAGAACTAGATGGTGCCCGGCTACCACCAATGACTGCCCTGACAGGGAACACAACAGAAGAGTCCCTGAAGGAGTAGGAGAAAGGTGGAGTGCAGAACTCAAATTCTAGTAAAAAGATCAGACTTAATGGTCTGACTGAGACTGGAAGAACCCCAGAAAGCATGACTCCTGGACTCTCTGTCAACACAGAACTAAAACAATTCCCGAGGCCAACTCTTCGGACAAAGATTAGACTGGACTGTGGAACATAAAATGATACTCGTCAAGGGTGTGCTTCTCAGATCAGGTAGATACATGAGACTAAATGGGCAGCTTCTGTCCAGAGGTGAGATGAGAAGGCAGAGACGGTCAGGAGCTGGTTGAATGGACACCGCAAATCAGGGGTGGAAAGGAGTGTGCTGTCACAGTATAGGAAGAGCAATTAGGGTCACATAACAAGGTATGTATAAATTTTTGTATGAGAGACTAACTTGAATTGTAAACTTTCACTTAAAGTACAACCATAAAAAAATTTGTTTAAACTGAGTCATTTTAACATTAATTTTGCTATCAAAAGCTCTGGAAATAAGTTATTACTTCTAGAGATAAGCATGGCATGAAAAATTTCTACCTTGAACTCAGAAAGGGCATCCAACAAGAGTCCAGGACAATCATAGCCTCCCAAAACTTGCATTGTAGATGCCAGCATGAGTTGAATGAACCACAATTCACAAAATAACCATCAAGAAGAAAGATAGTACTAAGAGAGTAAAAATAGTAGCATATGTATTTTTTAAATCTAAAATTTTTTAGTACATTTTGAGTATATTTTCCCAGGTGCTAACACTTTATCTGAATTATACACTCTTTGTAACAGTCTTGTGGCGTGAATTTCACCATCCTCATTTCACAAAGATCCCTTTAGTCACAGAACTCAAACAGCTTTTCCAAGTCACTTGGTGAGTTAGTGAGGGAACCAGAACTCAAATCCACTCTAATACCTCACTGAAATGTCAACATTACCCTAAGTATGTTAAAAAAATCTTAGTTGGAAGGTCTTTGGACCATATCTTATAGTATATGGTCATTAATTATTCTTTTTAACATTATGTAAGTGCCTGACAGTATGAGAGGGAATGAGAATGTGGAGTAATTCGTATACATGAGGAAATATTTATGCTGAAGATTGAATGCTGACTTCTGGGTGTGGTAGGGAAAACTTATTTGAAAATGTGTAACTTCTCTATACATCTGTACACTCTGCAGTCAAATAGTTTATTAATTTCTTCACTCGGCCCAGTTATACACTGCATATACGCCATCCTTGTCCATTTATAAATGATAATGTGAGTTTAAAAAAAAAAAATTTTTATAAATGATACTATATTTTCATTTTAAGATGAACTTACTACATATTAGGTTTATAAAACAATGCCTGATATATAATGTGTGCTCAATAATCTTAGTTATTATTATAAGAAGTAGAGGAGGTCCTGTTCAAAAAGAATTTGATGAGAAAAACAGACAAGGCCAAATGATAAGTGAAGAGACCATCTACTAAATACAGTGAACTCCACTCCGTGATATATACATATATATACATATATACATATATACATCACGGAGTGGAGTTCACTGTATTTAGTAGATAGTATTTATATATATATATGGAGCCCTGGTGGCATAGTGATTAAAAAGCTCAGCTGCTAACCAAAAGGTCGGCTTCAAATCCACCAGCCGCTCCTTGGCAGTTCTACTTTGTCCTATAGGGTCACTATGAGCGGGAACCAAGTCAACAGCACCTAACAACAGCATATATGTATGTTTTATATATATGTAATATTACATATATATTACATATAGTATATATATATATATTATAATATATATATAATATATATAATCTCAATCCTTACATTAGGACAATAATATCCATGTCTTCATAGAGGCAAATGCTAAAGTTAAGAAAGCTTAACCTATATTTTTGCCCTTATTGTGACATAATTTCGAATTCCAATCCAGTTGATTTATATGGTTCTATCATTTATGTTCCTTAAACTGATACTGAAAGCTAAGATTAAGGTAGTCATTTCATTTAAGTATTAAATTTTGAACTGAGGTTCCTAGGAAGTCAGATTATAAAAAAAAAATAAGGATAATATTTATTATTGTTAAAGAGGATCATACCACTTTCAGTAGAAACGACATTCCCTCCTATGCCCATGAAATTCTATGATGAATTTGGGCAGTTTTCTGAGCCAACTCTTCTTGTGGACTATGGGACCTATAATTTATAGGCATTGAAGAAATAATATTGGAATAAGATTTCCAGATTAGATACGAAACTGGTGAGTGCCTTACATGTCAATAAAACTATAAAATATTTTTCTACTGGAAAGAAATCTACAAGTTAACAAGTAATTTCACAGAGTTTTGGTTCTAATCAATAGTAAATATTAAAACAATTAAAGGTAACTTCCCCTAGTGAATTAAATAATCTCTGGGTGGACCTGTTAGACAGAACTCCTGTATAACTTTGAAAGGACATGAAGTCATACTTTTGCTTTATTTCCAATATTACCATGATTTTCTTAGCAAAAATATTTTCAGTCATTATTATTTCTTTCTTTTGTTTACTTTGAGTTTAACCTGTTCTTATTTTCCTACTTTCTTAAAGTGGAAATTGAGATTATTGATTCTGAGATCTTCCTCTTTTTTTCTTTCCTTTTTTTTTTTTTTAATGAAAGGCATTTCATGTTATGAATTTCTCTTTAAGTGCTATGCTGGCAGCATCCCAAAAATTTTTTTGTTTTGTTTTACTTTTTTTTTTTTTATTGTACTTTAGATGAAGGTTTACAGAACGAACTAGTTTCTCATTAAACAGTTAGTACACATATTGTTTTATGACATTGGTTAACAACCCCATGACATGTCAACATTCTCCCTTCTCAACCTTGGGTTCCCTATCACCAGCTTTCCTGTCCCCTCCTGCCTTCTAGTTTTTGTCTTTGGGCTACTGTGCCCCTTTAGTCTCATATTGTTTTATGGGCCTGTCTAATCTTTGGGTGAGGCATCCCACAAATTTTGATATGTGTTTTCATTTTCATTCAGTTTAAAATATTTTCTAAATTCTCATTTGATGCCTTCTTTGACCCATGTCTTATTTAGAAATGGTATTTGTTTCTAAATATTGGAAGATTTTTCAGATATCTTTCTGCTATTGAGTTCTAATTTAATTCTATTAAGATCAGAGAACAAACTTTGTAAGACTTAAATCTTTTTAAATTTGTTGAAACTTATTTTATGGCCCAAGACGTGGTGTATCTTGGTAAATGTTCCAAGAATACTTGAAAATAATATGTTTTCTGATGTTGTTGGATGGAGTAGTCTATAAATGTCAATTAGGTTGATTGATAGTGTTAGTCAAGTCTTGTATATATTTATGCATTTTCTATTTGTTTTATTCTAAGTGTGAAGTTATCTATTTCTCATTGCACTTCCCTTAGTTTTTATTTTCTGTGTTTTGAAGTTCTGTTATTATATGTATTTAACTAGAGCTAGTTTTGCCCTATGAAGTCCATGGGTGGCAGAAACTGTTAAGTGCTCAGCTACTAACCAAAAGGTTGGTGGTTCACATCCACCCAGATGCACCTTGGAAGAAAAGCCTGGCAATTCTGCTTCAAAAGTGTCGCAGCCTCGAAAACCCTACGAAGCAGCTCTTCTCTGTGCTCATGTGGTCACTATAACTTGGAATCGACTGGAGGGCAACTCGTTTTTGTTTTTTTATTTTCTTTTTCTCTTGGTTTTAGTTTTGTCTTACTTCTGAGGCAAAACATTTCTGTATACTCTGCCTGCTGCCCCATCCATCATGACATTTGTCACTCAGGCTATGGGAAAAAAGAAACTATTCCTACTCCTTTGTGACCATTGTGAACCGTTTTTGAGTGGTTCCTTACCTGTCCTCAGGTAGTTCCTCACATGCATGTACTGATCAGTACGCAGCAGAAGACTGAAAAGATGACTCACTGTAAACCTCTGAAACTCTCCTCTCTCTGGAGATTTCTTCTCTGCTACTCTCCCTGGTGAATTCTAGCCACCTGGCCTCCTCAGAGCCTCTCAAATCAGAGATTTCTAGGCAACGCTTGTCCTGGAAATTCTATCCAGATGTAGGCTGTGGCAATCATAGTGTTTACCTCATTTTCTTAGTATCTCTTAGGAAGATTTCATTGTCCTTTCTTGCTTGATGTCAAATTACTTGAAAACAGTAGTTTCTTTGTTTTTTTCAGTTTTTCAACTGAGTAGGTAAATTTGGTCCTTTTTACTCCACTTGCGCAGAAGCCAAAACTTTTTTTTAATTAATTGCCATTTAAAAGTAACAAAAGCTGGAGAACAGCAACAGCTGCTCCTTCCAGAATAGTCCTGTGTTGTCCACTTCTTCAGAGCTTTCATCATTGTCTACATTCTGTACTCTTCCCATTTTTACTCATTTAAGTTACTGGCCAGCACATTTTGGATTTGTGAACTCCTGGCTAGAAGGTAGCTAATATTTTTTTAACAGTTACTATAATCAGGAAACTTTTATATTTTATATATGTTTATATTTTATGTAGACTCTCACACTGCCAGAAAGGAAACCAAATATCCAAAAAGTATATGTTGCCCAACATCAGTTTTGAAATTGTCAGAATTGAGATTCAAACTCAGATCTGTCTGATATTAGAGCCCACAATTTTTCCAATACACTACACTATCTATTGGAGCCCTGATGGTGCAGTGGTTAAGAGCTTGGCTGCTAACCAAAAGGTCGGCAGTTTGAATCTACTGGCCGCTCCTTTGAAACTCCATGGGGCAGTTCTACTCTGTCCTGTAGGGTCACTATGAGTCAGAATCAACTCAGCGGCAACGGGTTTGGTTTAGTTTTGGTTACCCTGTCTCTTAAAGGAGGTGGGGGAAGTTAAAAAATTTAAGGCTGTGTCCTTGGGGTCTGTAGGAAGAAAAAAAAAGAATACAGGAAGCTTTACCCAATCATTGCCCACCCCAGTCTAAGCTAGCGATTCAGCTGCTGAAGGATCCTTACGCAGTAGACACTTTTCATTATACAATGAGCCACAAAAAGGTGTATTCAAATTGCACAGGTTTTATACTTAAAACCAGAGGCCAAGCCAAGTGAACACTCAATGTTTTTCTATTTTGAGAGCTGTGTTCAAAATATCTACTGCTACTAAAAGCCAAGGTTTATTTTGTGCAACATCTTCTTTTCTAAAACTTAACATTGTTTCACGGGAAACAAGTGATGTAAAGACTGAAGATTGTGTCCATTTAAAATATTTGTTCTCCCAAAGAGTTTTCCGTTTATTTCATGAGTAACTGAAATATGTAAGATTGCTTGACTTCCTTACAACTAAATACTAAATGCAGGCTAATAGTCACAAGAGGGAAGAAAGTATGTATTTCCATGAATGAGCCACTGTTTAATGTTTTAATTTATTCATGTGAGTGAAGATTTATTTAAAGTTTTGTAGGGTTTTTTCTTTTTCATCCTTTTCATTAGTGTTTTCATATGAACAGTATGGATTTCATGCTCCTCTATTAAAGCATTATAATTTTGTTCCAAAACTGTCTATCAGCATGTCACACTCTTGCATTTGAATATAGGCCCCTCAGGGATAAGCTTAAATATGTCAGGTTCATATTAAGGTATTGATTTTGTTCAAATGAACAAAACAGAAGGGTCTTCTTAACTTTGCCCTTAAGAACAAAATAAAGCTTGAGAACCTTTCTGAGACTAATCACAGAATTCAATTAAAAACAAAACAAAACAAAACTGTGGCTTTGTTAATAGGTTAGTTGGGTATTCTAACAACTTTGTTAAGAGCTAATGAGGCTTAGTGGAAAGCACATGGATTTTGAAGTCAGATTAAGTTGCCTCTAACTTGGACAAGTTACTTATATTCATCTTTTTTTTTTTTTTTTTAATCTTCCATGGTTTTTTATTGTTGTTGTTTTCATATACACCATTTTCTGTGCATGAGCGATGTGATATGGCAGAATGGTGAGCAAGACAACCTTGTCTCTTCCCTCACTGGGCTTTCCAGGGAGGCAAATGAGGCCTGCTGGGGAAGAAATAGGATCACATAAGTGCAGTACATGTTAAAGTGCTGGAAGCACAGGGGCCCTGGGATTACCTAGCAGGGCTACCTGACTCAGCCTGAACTTGATGGGAGGATATTCTAGAAAAATACTAGGTTGAGACTTGAAAGATGAATTTGAATTAGTAGTTAAAGTAGGGTAGATCAGCAGAGGGATCAGTAGAGACCGCAAGGACGGAGAAAAGAAGGACGATTTCACAGACTGATGAACAAGGATTTCTTTCTCCTCCAACCTCAACAGCTACTGACTAGACTAGAAAGTGACATTGCAGTCAGCTCTCTAGCAGGAAGCACAACTGTCTTTAGGAATACAGTCACAGTAGAGCATTCCCTACTATATGACAGACCTAACAGCTGCCTTCTTCAGCTCAGATTGTGAACTCATTTTGTCTATGGAAACCTGGAAATAAAGTCAAAAGAAAAACACAGAATTTGTCAGGGAAATAGCCCTTTACACATATTAAATTGTTTAATTTTCACTTTCACCCACCGAGGAAACTATGACAAAAAGAAGCTGAACAACTTACTCAAGGTCACATAGCTAGTAAGTGGTTATGCTGAGAGTTAGTCCCAGTATATGTTCATAAGTACAATGAAAGTCTTAAAATGCCGATACTTGTCTCTGCTTCTCAGCACAAGGACCCCGAGTCGAAAGGATGTGCTATTTTTCTGGCTCTTGTTTTCTTGGCGGTATGACGTCCCCATGTCTCTCTGCTCACTTCTCTCATTTATATCTCAAAAGAGATTGGCTTAAAACACAGCCTAATCTTGTAGATTGAGTCTTGCATCATTAACACAATTGCCTCTAATCCCACCTCATTGAGACCATAGAGGTAGAATTTGCAACACATAGGATAATCACATCTGACAACAAAATGGTGGACAATCACCCAATACTGGGAATCACGGCCTAGCCAAGTTGACACATATTTTTTGGAGACACAATTTAACCCATGACACTGGCTAATAGTGATTATTGTTATTTGCTCAGTTTTGGGTTCCGCTGCCTCTCCCTCTGCCACCCCTATGGAAAGCTTTCTTTGGTGAACAGAAGGGCTTCCATGAAGGACCTACAGTAGAAGGGAGAAGGAGAGAGTTTTCCTGTTGGTGATAACAGGCAGCCTCTTGGTATTTTATCCACGATAACCTACAAGATCAAGATGAAGCTCACAGAATTAAAATATTTTACCTAAGGTCAAGTAATCAAGGTGGATCATCTTTGGATTTTGAACTAGCTCAGTCCTAGCCAAGCACTCTCTCTTTTTCTCTGGGTATTTCCAAAAGTCCTTCAAAATGATTCATATTTTTTTAAAAAAGGATCCATAGACAAAGAGTTTATGAAATATATAGTATGTAATATATCTTTTTCTTGCAGAGTTACTACTAGTAGAGTAAAAGTTTTGAAGAATCCTACAATGCAGAAACCTGTTTAAATTTAAGTCAGTATTTTACGACTTGCTTGACTACTGCAAGTCACCGTTTTCTCTTCTCTGGACATGAGAAAAATATGACTTACTTCACGGGATTTTATGAGTATTAAGTGAATTAAAAGAAACTGCATTTGTGGCTAGACTCCACCTCTAACTAGCAGTGTAGCCTATATCTGCTGCCTACTTTTCAGTGTCTTGTATCTCAAAGGTGAATAATAGTTACACACTGAGTAGTTTTGAGGTGAGAAGAATCTGCATTGTAGTTTCTGGTGTCCTGTTGTTGCCCAATAAATATTATTGCTCTTCCCTTTCCCTAGTTCACCATTTCTACTTCCATGTTCCACTTTCATTCTTCTTTTCCTATGCCTGCCTTTCTTTTCTTCAATACCTCATGTCCTTTTGCTCCTATCCTTCTTTCAGTTAGGTACTAAATGTGATTAAAGAAAAGAGGATAATATCTGAAAATGGAATTCTTCTAAAGTAATGTTGAGACTTTCTCTACAACCTCCTTGAAAAAACTGATATGAAAGAAGAGAAGGCAAGTCTGTCCCTACTTACCCTTGGAGATTGTTTCATTTCAGCCATTTGGAAAAGGGCTAGTGCAGCACCCTCCCAGATGTTGGCGCATTCTGCAACAGTGAGCACAGTGATCCCATTATCTCTCTGGGACAGATCACAGGCTCTCAGACCTGATAACTGGCAACCCTAGGTAAACTCTCCCAACTTATATTTCACTTGACCAAGCGCTAGTTGAAAGATTTGTGTCATTAAAACTGGGTAAAAAGATAAGATTTGGAATCATACAGGCTGGTAACTGAGTAAGGAAGGTAACTAGTGAATAAAACTTAAAGGAAATGTCTTTGGGACCTGTTGATGATTTTACCAACTTGTGTTTGTCCTTGGGCCTGGGATACTTCTTTGAGATTCTAATTACATATGTGCAAAATGAGGATGGAAAAGTAGTATAACGTGCAGGGAAAGAAGTTAAGTGAGAGGGTGACACCTATGGTAAACATCTAGAGATCAGTAATCATCTATGTTTTTATGTGTCAACCCACCTCCAAGTTACCAGTGGTTACTAGAGAGATGATCCTGGTAGGACTTAGTTTCTGCATTAAAAGTGACCACAACTGAGACAAAGACACAAGGAGCAAAGACTATGGGAGAACAAACTAGACATTAGACAGATTTTATTGTAATACTAGCTTTATTACCTTACCCGGTTACTAATCACTTTGAGCACTGTAAAATTGTAATTATTATGCCTGCCTCATAGAGTATCTTGTAAATTCATGTAGAAGTGGTCAATAGAGGATGGTACAATATATTTGCTCAAAAAGTATTAATTGGATTGAATAGAAGGAAAATATTCTAGCACACAAAGACTCATCAATACACCACACTTACCTGATGGTCACTGTTTAAATGTCCATGCAAGGTGGCATTCCATGCTTCGTGTCATGCTCCATTGAATGGTTAGGAACGTGACTGTCACAATAAGAAAAGTGAAGTCAAAATTAACCAGGCCAATCTATCCTTTGAATATGAACACTTAATCATCATTTATCTCTACACTCTTTATCTTTACACATGCTTGGAACAAAAATTCTATGTAAAAGTTAGATGGAAAACAAAATCATTCTTTGAATGAGTCAGCTCTTAGACTGGGGAGTTAATTTTATTTTTGCCATTGTCATTATTAATGACGGCAAACACCCACATGGTGCTGGGAAATACACTAAGTAGAGAAAAATGAAGTATTGATTTCAACCTAGTCTTGAAAGCAAGACTATTGAGTAAATATTATTATACCTACTTTATAGATGAAGAAGCTGAAACTCAAAACAGTAAGTAACTAGTTGAAAGTCATGCAATTGGGAAGAGCCAAGATGGGATGTGAAACTAGAATTTCTGCAACCTTCCTTTCCTTTCTGCAGCCTTCTTCCTGAACTTTCTTCGGTCCTCCACTTCACAATGGCAACATGAGTAAGCACATAAAAACCTTGCCCTCCATGACAAAATATTCACAAGTAACTTCCTCATGAAGTCATGTTAAACCTTCCCCAGGAGGAAAGCTCCAGGCCCTCAAGGTTTAGAAAGGGGCACTTATCCCTTCAAGGGCAGCCATAGTTAATGAAAGCTGTTAATTACTCCTTCTATTTCCTTCTGAATGAAAGGACCAAGGTCAAAGAGTTCAAAGAAATTAAGATGATCTGCCAGTGGGAAAAACTCAGGACAAAATAAACCCAGTGACCCAATAAAAGACCATATGGAGCAATTCAAATATAACGCGTGATAGATTTTTGCAAAGGCTGGATACTATGGGAAGAGGAGCATAAGAGCTCTCATTTATCCATTCACTCAAATAGCATTGCTGACAGGGTTTATGGGAAGAGAACTAACATTTATTTGTTCTTTCATTCATTTCAAATGTTTGTTGAGCATTTACCATGGCCAGAGAGTATTCTAGGACTTGGAATAAAACAATAAGATAAACATATGCCCCACTGTCATGGGGCCAACATTATAGTGAAGGGAAGAAAATCAGCCAATCAATAAAAATAGGAAAAATGATCAAACAGTGATAACACTGCACAAAGAATTAGAATAAAGACATTGGAAGATGCTTAAGGTGTGCTACCTTAGATATGGTGCTCATGGAAGGCTGGAAATGCAAATGGTTGAAAAGGGCCAGCCATGTGAATATTGGAGGAATAGCTTCCTAAGCAGAGGGAACAGCTAGCTAACACAAAGTCCCCATGGCAGGAGGAAGGAAGCTTGTGTGTTCAAGGAATTTTTAAGAAAGAAAGAAAGAAAAGCTAGTGTTGGTAGGGTGTAATGAGCAAAATGGAGAGTGTCATGTGAAGAGATCGGAAACATTGGTAAGGACGGATGAGATAGGAACTTTTTTTTCTCATAAGCCATGGTAAGAAGCTTACGTTTTATTCTAAGTGATGAGTGAGTCTTGAGAAAGGATCGGGGCTGGCCATGTAGATGTGTGGGTCCATGGCATCGAAAGCCATGGGAATGAATGAGAGAATGGATGTACAGACAATGGTGAAGGACAAAGGCCTGGGGTAGTCCAACTTTTAAAGACAGCAAAGAATACTAAGAAGGAGTGCCAGGGAGGTATAGGAGCAAAGCTATCCATTGAGATGGCAATGAAGCCAAGAGGAGAAAATATTTCACCAAACAAGGATCTGTAAGCCATGTCAATGTTACTGAGAGGGAAAGGGGTGAAAGATCAGAGAGGTGACCATCAGAGACAATTGATAAGTTTAACATGAACATTCTTTGCAGATGCTGGGGTAGAAGCTTGATTGAAAGAGAAAATGTGATACAAATAAAGGATAGCCAGAAGTAATAGACATCTCTTTCAAGAAATGTTCTTATGAAAGGAAGAGGAAAATCAGACTATAATGAGAGAAGAATGGAATAGAAGGAGGATTTTTTTTTTCCTAAGCCAAAGAAATTACAGAGTGTACTTTTATTTTGGTGGCTAACAGAAATAATCCAAAAGAGAGGAAGAAAATAATGTCTCCAGGAGTAGAAGGACTGATTTCAGGAATAAAGGCTTTGAGATAAGAGAGGGAAGGAGATCTAGATCACATTGCAGGGATTGACCTTTAACAGTGCCTACTTTGTGTTCAGAACTTTATAAAGACTTAAGCCTCAAAACCACCCTATGTGGTATATATTATTATTACTATTTTATAAAGGAGGACATTAACTAAGATCCTACAGTTCTTATTAATCTCCAAGTCTATGGATTCCAAATGTCCAGATCAGATAAGACACTGGGTTTCTACTCTGTGTGGGGATATTAACATCATGTGGCCTTCAAAGACCCAACCACTGCCTACTTCTCCAGTGTCACCTCTCACCTCTCTCCTGTACTGACCCTGTTTTTCCAAGAATACCAAATCTCTTGTCATTCTTAGACTGTGTCATATTTTTACGCAACATGCTGCCTCTACGCACCCTCTTCCCTCTGTAGCAAATACTTTGCACCATCTCTCCTCCACATGGGTAGCTCCTGTGTATCCCTCAAGCTCATTCAAGCATTTCCTGCTCTACCCATGCATTGCTGACTCTTGCCTTTTCTCCTTCAATCCTTATTCTTGCCTCTTACAGATAATGATAAACTAAAACTCATTAACATCACACTGTACTGTGATTGGAGGTTCATGTGCCTATGTCCCCAACTAAACAGAGAACTTTAAATCAGGAAACTTGTGTCCAGCATGGAACCTGATCTAAAATAGATGTTTGATAAATATTTCTAGGAAGAAGGAAAGAAGATCTGTTCTTACCATCATGATTGATATATTTACTTCCTAAGTGATGCAAGTATTTGAAAAACCAACTTTTCAAATGTTTTCATCATGTTCCTATGGGAAAGGAGGGTCTCCTACTCTTTTATTTTGCTTCATCTGAGTATCCAAAATTAATGCCCATTCAGGGCAAGAAACTGGGAAGAGGAGAATAGAAATCTCCTTTGGTACAAATTATACTGATATACCCATTCTCTGAAGAACACTGGTCACCTTGCCCCTTCCTGTGGTCCAAGACAAATGCCAAATGCATGCTGAACTGCTATTAAATGGCAAGCATAAAGGACCACATCACTATTTATTTTTTAACTTGAAGACGTAAAAATAATTTTAGCTTATTTGAGCTTCACTCGTTTTGTGATATAAAAGAGAATTAGGTAAATTGTCTAGTGAATGATGGCAACAATAACCTCTTTTGCTTGTATATCCTTTTACTGATCTTAAAGCTTTTTCTTGTACCTATTTCACATTAATATTTCAATGAGAGATCATGGGAATGAGGATGAATGAAACAGAACTCTAATCTTCATGTGGCCACCCACAACAGTCCTATGAGCTATACAAGACAAGTGCTATTATTTCCATTATACAGATCAGAGAATGGAGGTGAGGATGTCACACAATGCTGAAGCTTAAGCTTTGTAACTTTTGGGCCAGACCTTTCCTAAAAAAAAGAGAGAGACTTATTTTACAAACATTGAGAAAAGTCATGGGCAAAATTTCTATAGGTAAAAGTTAGCAGTCTGAAGAGCCAGGGTCTAAAAATGAGTTACTACTGCATGAAGTAGATGCTCTGGGTCCTTGATAACCTGACATTCTATGTTGCATCTGTAAGGGGGGAAAGAAAAATCCAGAGGTTAAACAAAGGGCACCATTCACAACAGCAAAATAAAGTTCCACTGGAAGAACACAATCGAGCAATCACCATCAAGAAAAATTTGAGTTGTCTTGTACCACTTCTAAGTATATAAATCTATATTGTCCCTATTAATGCATCCGTAGACTCAAAAGCAAAGACAGAAACCCAAGGAGTTTAGCAACCTTTTTATATCAGAATCAATTATGTATGTGCTGTGCTTTTAAAATGCACCACTTCATATTAGGGAGCTTAAGGGGTGAATAAGAAACTCATAAAGTGTTAATAGCTATGATAACTACAGTTTCAGCAACGTCTTTAACAGTGTGGAACTGTCATGGAACCAAAGATAGTAAAACGCCCATGGGCGAGTGATGGGCATTGGAAGGCCTGAGTGGCTTGACAGGAGTACTTTAATCCCTACGCTTCCATCTTGTCACCTTGGGTTTGGTGAAATCTGGGCTCTTGCCTGAAGCTTTGGAACCAGCCTCATGTTCCCTATTATGCTCAAATAATCAGAGGGAATTGCTCAGTGCAAGGGCAATGAGCTAGGAGTCAAAGTATCTGAGCCTTGGTGGTTTTCTGTCCCTTGCTCACTGAGTGGTTTCAGAAGTTCACCTCTCCAAGCCTCAGTATCTGTGTCCTAAAAAGAAAAATTGCAAGGCACTCTTCATAGTGCTTTAAAATATTGACTTATTTTATCTGCCTTTCAGTGCTATGAGGTAGATGCTAATATTACTCCACTTGACAGAAGTCAAAGTCATAATGTTTGGCCAAGGTCACATAGCCAAGATCCAGAGTCTGCGTGCTCACCTGCTCCATCGTGCTGTCTAGCGGGAGAGCTCTGAATTTTCCTGGATGGCTAATGTTCTGTGATTCTCTTAGCCTTCAGTCGCTAATCAGGGCAAGAGCAAAATCTTCAGTTGGGAAGTCTTGGGAAATACACTTTGTGAAAAGAATGCCCCCTTTCCTAACTTCATCACCAAATGTAATTTTTTTTTTTTTTAAACTTCACAAGTAGCTTGTTGGACTTCTAAATGTTCAACCTCAGTACTAATTCTCAAATTTCAAATTATGATTCTAAAGCAATATGTCTGGTTAGCCAAATCCTACTTTTAGTGGTAATAACCCACTGCTGTCAAGTTGATTCCACCTCAAAGCGACCCCATAGGGTTTTCAAGGTTGTAAATCTCTACAGAAGCAGACTGCCGCCATCTTTCTCCTGCAGAACTGCTGGTGGTTTCGAACCGCTAACCTTTCAGTTAGCTATTGATCACTTTAACCACAGCGCCACCAGGGCTCCTTTTTGGTGGAAATATAAAACATAAAATCCATAATATAGTAAAATGAAAATTAAATTGTATCAGTTTTAAAGGCATCACAAAGAAATTCCTTTTTTAGAGTATTCTCTTCTTAGAATGCGAGAAGTAGAATCTAAGGCTGGGCAAACTGATAGCCGTAGGGGGAGATAAACACCTTTTTTGTGGAACTGCAGTGTCTCTTCAGCTCAGACATCCACAATGGCGGTGCTATCTGGCTTTCTCTGGTAAATACCTATGTATCCTGGAATATTTAGCTCAAATATACCTTTCTGATTGCAATTGTTAACTGATTTCTTCCTCACTATGCATCATCCCCCTCTCTTCTAGCACAGCCTGCATGGTATTGTCATTGGTAAGTATTCTGGTGGTGTTCATGGAAAGCAGTTTAGAGCCTGTTAAGGGTACTGGCTCTGGGGGTTGCCTGTCTTCACTGGAAACCTAGCCAAATACTAGCCCTGTTGACCTTTGCCAAGTGACTTGATCATTCTGTACTTCACTTTCCTTTATTTCTCTTGTTATCTGGGAAAATAATACCTACTTTTCAGGGTATTTATGAGGATTAAGTGAGTTAATCCATGGAACAGTGTCTGGTACAGAGTAAGCACTTAGATATTATTACTATGGAAAGATTATAGGCAGTGAAGGTCAGTAGAGCCAGATTTAAATTCCTGCTCAACCCTCACTAGGTGTGTGGCTATAGGTAAGTTATCTTCCTGCTCTGACCTGTCATTTCCTCATTAAGCCTATGTTACTGATTTTGAGGGTTGTTGCACAATTTATGTGCAGTGTAGGTAAACTGTCTACTTCTTGAAAAGAATAGAAATGTCATGGTGGTGGCTGAAATGGAAGAAGTGGTGATGGTGGTGGTGGTGATTGTGATTCTGGTGGTGGAGGTGAGGATGGAAGCAGCACTGGTGTTGGTGGCGATGATGGGGTGGAGGCAGCACTGGTGGTGATGGTAGTGGTGGGGGCAGGAGGGGCTGTGGGGCGGTGGCAGTGGTAGTGGGGCAACAGTGGTTATAGTGGAGGTGGGAGTGGTCATGGTGGCAGTAGTCATGGTGGCAGCAGTGGGGGTGGGAGGTTGCAGGGGTGAGGGTAGGAGTTCTGGTGGTGGTTCTAGTGGCAGTGGTGGCCATAGTGGGGGTGGTATCAAGGACAGTGGTGGCTTTAGTAGGGGCAGTGATAGGGATGGGGTAAAGAGACGATGTGCTTACGTATGTGTCTGCTGAGTTAGACTCTAAACTCCCCCTGGGTGGAGAGTGACCCTCATCTTGATGTCCTCCATGCTAATAACTAGACACAGGTAGAGGAGGCCAGGGGCCTCAGGGCAGTCCATGAGAAGCTAGAAGAACCCAGGCCTAGGCTGTACTGGAGAATCAACAGGCCTGACTTTATGTTCTGCATACCCTGTGCTCTATAGCTTCCAAAGCACTGTTTTGAAACTGGATTTAATGCCAGTCCTCACCAAAGGCCAAGGAGGTTTAATCTGATCAGTGAGGTCCAGGATAAAGTATATGAGTAGTGGCAGGAGAATTACCCAGGAATCATATCAAAACAAGTTTCCAGATAGTGATAAGACGTGCAAGGAACTCATCATATATAGTAACAGGATATTGACACTTTAAGAAGAGCCTGCAGTATCTTCCCCACCAGGGGCTATATCCTGTTAACATCTAAGATGTAAAATGCTTTGATCAAGTCCTGTACATAGAAAACTCTCAAATTATTTGCTATGATTATTATTATTATACTTCAGTATCGTCATTATCAGACCCAGACAACTGGGCTCAGTTTTAGAGCCAGACTCCAATCCCAATTTCAGCAAGAGCCTAGGGGTATAGTATAAACTGGTGAAGAGCTCCAAAGTGGAGGCAGCAGTGACAGCAAACAGGATATCATCTGTATAGACCAGTCCATTAAGGCATAGAGAGATGAAGATCTTAGAGACCATGAATGCATAAATGCCTAGTTCTACTCTACTTCTCTACACACATAGGCCCACGTGGCAACACAACAAATTCCAGTCCTCCCCTCCTTTGTTGTTAGCCCTCCTAATATGCTCCCTTCCCTGATCAAGCCTGGTTGGACCTTGGGTTCTGTGATTGAACAGGGCTGGGAAAGGCTGGGCAATGTCACAATTTTGCCAAATTAAAAAACAGAGGCCCGAGTCTAATTCTGGCAAGTCTGGAGACATGCCAACACCTAAACCAAATAGAAAAACCCAGAATTATACTTATAAATGCATAGCACATCCCTCTTCAGTGAGGAAGACAACACTCCTGGCTGCTCCTGTAATATTACTTTTTGTCAAAGGTAACAGTCTGAAAAATGATGGTAACAGATTATGAGCATGCACGCCCCAGTATTTATTCTGAATACATGAGCAGAAATATGATATGGACTGTGAATCTTTTGTGTAAAATGCTCTCAAGTTATCAGCTATAAAAGTGGGTGTGTGTTTACATATCTATACAGAAATATTTGAACAGAAGGTAGCACTAGTGTTTAAAAATCTTAATATTAGTCACAGTAGACCTTTCTAAAAATAGAAAATTAACTTCCCAGTGGAAAAAAAAAGTAGAATTTTACATTATGCATGTTTTATAAATTGTCTCTTAGGAGAAGTATTATTTCAACTTTGGTTCTTCTCCCTCATCAAGCCAACCTTCTTTCCATAAAACAACATCACCCGACATTAAAGATATACCCTTCCAATTTATGATTTATGGCTCTAGAATCTAGACTAAGGATCAGAAAACTACAGCTTGTGGAACATATTGGTCCACTGTCTGTTTTTGTAAATGAAATTTTATTGGAACACAGCTATGCTCATTTATTTATGTATTATCTATGGCTGTTTTTGTGATAAACAGCATACATGAGTAGTTATGCCAGGGACTGTATGGCTCACACAGCCTAAGCTTTCTAATCTGGAGCCCATTACAGAAAAAAGTTGTATCAACTCCTGTTCTAGAGCAATGCTTCTCAACTTTGACACCATATTAGAATCACATGGAAAACTTTTTAAAACCCCAATGCCCGAGTGGGCTCCAGGCATCAGTATTTTTTAAGTCCCTTGGGTGATTCCAGTGTGCAACCAAGGTTGAGAACGATGACACTGGAGAAAGAGCCCCTTGTTTTTCCACAACTGGGGGCACCGGTCCTGTAGAAATACTCTCTAAGCTTTAGTTTCCTGATTTATCAAATGGGGTTCAGAATACTCGCTTCATAAGGTTGGTGTAGGTATTCCACCAATATCATCTTCCATTCTCACAGAAGAGGAAAAAAAAAAAAACTCAGATAAATAACTACTTCCCCTCTTCATTAATGAATAAAGATTATTCATTAATCTTTCCCCCTTGCTCTTTAAAGTCTTATTGCAATGGGAATAAATCCACCCAATAAGTGCTAATAGTCTTTAACACCATTCTTCAACATCACCTATAGTTTTTCTGGAAACCCTGGTGGTGTAGTGGTTAAGAGCTGCGGTTGCTAACCAAAAGGTCAGCAGTTCAAATCCACCAGGTACTCCTTGGAAACTCTATGGGGCAGTTCTACTCTGTCCTATAGGGTTGCTACGAATCGGAATCAACTTGATGGCAACGAATTTTTGGTTTACAGGCTCTTTTAATGTAAATGAAGGGTTTTCCAAGGTTCTTCTCGGAGTTCTCTGTAGGCAGCCTCCATAATAACATGACTGTGTTGAGGGCTGGTACACAGAAGGGGACTTGAGGAGTGTTTCCAGGTAGGCAGAAGGCAATAAATATTCAAAAAGACTGTTGAGTGTACAAATCAGAAGACTCTCATGTAATAATAAATGTGATTCTACCTTACAAAGATTTCCTTATAAAACTATATTTCTATCTTTAAGAGTATGGACCAGCTATGGAGTCTCTATAATGAGATATGGATGTGCATCATCCAGAATCATAACAGTGGTGGTACTGCGTAACATAAAACACACCACCCTACACACACACACACACACACACACAAAGAATCAGAAGAATTGAGTTCTAGTCCCATTTCTAACCATTTGCCAGGTGTGTGACCCCAAATTGATCAGTCTCTGGACTTTAGGTTCTTAAGTGGATGGCACAAATGGTTAAGCGCTCCGCTACTAGTTAAAAACGAGTCAGTTCAAACCACCCCCCCCCCCCCAGCCCCCGGAGTCATCTCATAAGACAGGTCTGGCAATCTGCTTCCGAAAGGTCACAGCTTTGAAAACCCTATGGAGCAGTTTTACTCTGCTCATGTGGGGTCACCATGAGTTGGAAATGACTCAACAGCAACTTAAAAGAACATGATTATACATACACACACATACACACACACACACACACACACACACACACACACACACACACACACACACACACACACACACATGGAAACCTGGTGGCGTAGTGGTTAAGAGCTACCGCTGCTAAACAAAAGGTTGGCAGTTTGAATCCACCAGGCACTTCTTGGAAACCGTATAGGGCAGTTCTGCTCTGTCCTGTAGGGTTGCTATGAGTTAGAATCGACTTGATGGCAACCAACCAAAACCTTTGCCGTTGCGTCGATTCTGACTCATAGTGACCTATATGTTTTGTTAAGTGTGATTATATGGTGTTGTTTAAGCTCTTCAGTTCAGTGAGTCCCTCACTGTGAGTCAGAATCAAGTCAGTGGCAACAGGTTTGTGATCTTAATTCATTTCTAGTAACCCATCCAGTGATCATTCCCTGGAAAAATGCATTCTGACACCTTCTGCTCCCATACTGGATATTTTGGCTTGTGAATAGTTGAATGTGCAATCCATTCAATCATTTATTTGACAAGTATTTGAGTACCTTTATTTGACAAGTATTTGAGTGGGATACCAGGGTATAAAAGAAGAATAAGATTCCTGCCCTAATGAAGCTTACATTCTGTGGTTGATCTGAGATGTAGATCACTAACAATAGCTTACATTTTTCACAGCATTGTATTATTTTTTTTTTCTTAACAGCAATTCTGTACTGTTACTATGGACATTTCATAGATGAGGGAACTAAATCTTAATGAGCTCCTGGAGCTTATTTGAGAGCTCAGAGTCAGGACTCTAACCTTTTTCCTTTGATTCCACATCACTCACATACTCCACCAGACCTATTGTTTCTCCCTTATCAATAAATATTCCTGTCTCCATACTGATGCCATTAACGGATTAAAGCATTCTATTATGTGTACATAGTGGCACATTTTCCAATATTTTAGAGGCTGGTTTCTCCAGGTTGCCTCTAACACCTTAACAGAAAATGCGATGCCAGGGAAAGAGAATGGGGACACATGTGAATTGAAGGGAATGGGGATTGGAGCAAATCACAAGTCGAACAAGTTGAAGCTTACTTTTGCTAGTGCCATCTCTGGTCTCTTTCCAGCCTCTCATAATCTGTGCTTCAACCATACTTAATTGTCTGTATGGTAGGTTGTATTTTCCAAATACGTGCTCTTCCAGAACCTTGCCTCTAGTCCATGAAGAGGTGGAGCTTATGGCCCCTCCCCTTGTCCTGAAGTAGGCCTTCATGACGCCCCCATCTAGTACATTATAGCTGAAGTAATACTCTGTGACTTCTGGGATGATGTCTTTCCTGGGATGCTCACCCTTGGAACCCAGGCACTATGCTGTGAGGAAGCTCAGGCCACATGAAGAGGCCCATGGCGAGAGGAACTTAGGACCCCAGCCCTCAGTCCGGCTGAGCTTTAATCGACAGACTGTACCAACCTGTCAGCCATGTGAGTGAACCTTCTTGGAAGAAAATCTTTCAGGCCTGATCTCAGTTGAGACCCCACCCCCTGCTTCCAGACACATGGAAAAGATAAAAGCCTCCTTAAATTAATTGCAGATTCATAGGCAAAATAAGTGGTTCTTGTTGCTTTAAGCCACTAAGTTTGGGAGTCATTGTTATGCAAGCAATAGATAACCGGTACAGTTCACAATTCTCTGACACCCACACTGCCGCATACCTTGGATCTAAACCCATGTTGTCTCTACTTCGCATGCTCTATCCTCTTGACCTAGCTTATTGCCATTCATCCTTAGATATTACTTCATCTGGGAAGGCTTGTCAGATTTTTCCAAGCTTGGGTTCAGTCCCCTCCTTTGTGATGTTATACTTGTTGTAGAACTTATCACACTGTTTATTTCCTGTTACCCTGACTAGACTGAGAACACCTTGAAACTTAGATCTGGATCTTAATTGTGTCTGCTGCAGCTAGTACAGTGCCTGGCACAGGTTGAGCACTTAATAAATATTTGTCAAGGTAACGAGCCATGCAAATATAGGAGGAACAGGCATAGTCCAGTAGCCCATGGGAAGAAGACATGGATTTTAATTCCCATTAAACTCAGTATTTAGTCCGAAGTGGAACCATGTCACCAAACCCTAGTGCAAACTTAGGTGCATTAACGTAAGTATGGTATAAAGAAGAAGGGCAGTAATAATTCTTTGAGGTTCTGTTCTGAATATTGAATATCTAAAATATTGTTAATTTTCTGACATCAGCTTTGAACACATTCTCTCTTTTTATTGTCCATTTTAAGAGACAAAACCATATCTTGAACACTAGTTGAAAGAAGAAAGGGTATTTTACCCAGAGAATAGAAAATTCAAGGGTGACTGGAACACATCTTCAAATCAATGGACAGTTATCCTGAGGAAGAAGTGTCCAGCTCATGTATTTGGTTAGTGTGTAATGCCCATGACAGATGACATTCCTAGATTACATGTTCCAGGAACCCTCTAGCAATAAAGACAAGCTTACCTGCATCAGGAATTGTTGTTATCACTAGCTGTCCTTTAGCTGGCTCCTACTCATAGCAGTCCCATGTACAACAGAACGAAATGTTGCTCAGACCTGTGCCATATTCACAATTAAGTTCATTGTTGCAGCCACTGTGTAATTTGAGTGCCTTCCAATGTAGAGGGCTCATCTTCCAGCACTATATCACACAAAATTTGTTGTAATCTACAGGGTTCTCATTGTCTAATTTTTTAAAGTAGATTGTCAGGCCTTTCTTCCTAGTCTCTTAGTCTGAAAGCTCCTCTGAAACCTATCCACCACAGGTGGCCGTGCTGGTATTTGAAATACTGGTGGTGTACTTCTAGCATCATAATATACAAATCACCACAGTAAGACAAACTAACAGATGGGGTAGTGGACCTGAGGAATATAGGATTTAAAAGATGAAAAGTTTTACATCCTCAGTGAAACACTGAAAAACCTTCAAACTAAAAAAAAAAAGTACTTTTGTACATGATAGGGATAGTAAAGAGGTTTATTTATTTTTCATATTAATTAGGGATTATTTTGAGAATGAATGGCACCGTGGAGGCAGGAAATTGGCCCTATGATCCAGGGGTGTGTTTGATTTCTTCACTGCAGTGGTGGAGGCAAGGGAAGTGTCCCAGTGTCCTTGAGAACTTTCAGACTGAATTTTACCGAGTTGTGAACACTGGCTCTTGGCGTGGTTCTACCTGTGTGCTAAGTCTGTTAAATCATCATCTATAATCCCTCATTACCAGCTAAGTATAAAGGCTGCTTATTCAAAAGCAATTAGGTGCACTATGTAGATTACCGTTAAACCTTCGTTTTCTGTAATGCTGGCATTGATACAACTCTCATTACTAGAGATACTTCGAGATCTTTCAAACTAACAGAATGAAGGGGTGAGGGAACTAATGTTTATTGCATGCCTTCTTTGGGTCAGCCACCATAATTGGCACTTTTCATCCTGATAACCTCTTGCAATGTACCCTATTACTGTCTCCACTCTTCCCTGAGGGAATGAGGCTCTCAGAGGTGAAGTTAACTCCCCTTGGACAGGACAGCTAGTGGGGCTGGAGCTGTAATTTGAATCAAGGTCTACCTGATTCCATAGCCTATGTTCTTCCCACTACACCACACTTCCCTCTTGTTTCCACCAATGCTATTGAGCGCATATAATACTGTGCTTTAGGGAATACAGACGCCAGTTTTGGGAGAGAAGTAGAGGAGAAAGGGTATCTGCACAAATAGTGTATTTCAAGATAGGAAGCTACAGAATATTAAAAACCAATACCAAACCCATTGCCATCGAGTCAGTTCTGATTCATGGCAACCCCATGTGTTACAAAGTAGAACTG
This sequence comes from Dugong dugon, assembly GCA_030035585.1. Taxonomy (NCBI): domain Eukaryota; kingdom Metazoa; phylum Chordata; class Mammalia; order Sirenia; family Dugongidae; genus Dugong; species Dugong dugon. Next base: position 66,948,982 of record CM057467.1, read on the forward strand.
CTCCATAGGGTTTTCTTGGCTGTAAACTTTAAGGAAGTAGATCACCAGTTCTTTTTCTGTGATACCACTAGATGGGTTCAAACTGCCAGCCTTTAGATTAGTAGCCAATTGGAAACAGCTTGTACCACCTATAAATAAGGAAGATAGGTTAATTCAAGAAATGGAAAGGGAAGATTTCCTAAAGCAAAAAGTTGAAAGTCTTTTGAACAGAAGTGTGACTGGAGAGAAGAAACCTCCGTAACCCAAGACAATGTTATCTGGAGCCTCTGTCTTTCCTCCCTCCTGCAGAGTTCACCTTGTTTTCATCATTTTACCCCTCCCCTGGCCTCCTAGGGAACCAGGGCTTGGAATGGGATCCTGAGTGGGGTATTAAAAGTTGTCTTTCCTTGTATCCTGCCTTCGGTATTAGACCTGGAATTAGAGCTTTGAAGATTTTTAAAAATATATTATGCAGTATTACAGATATAAAAAAGTTATATGATGAAAAAAGCAGAACAAATATATAACTATGTTCCACCACTCTCCTTAAGAAATAAAGCTTTACTATGGCAATTTAAGCCTTCTTTTTCTTTCCCTGGTGGCATTTCTTATCCTCACCTTCAGAGGAAACCACAGTTCTATATTTGGTGTTGATAATACCCATGCATGTTTTAATATGATTACATGCATGAGTGTATGTATACATGTATGTCAACAATTAATGCTCATAGAAGCAACAGTCAAGATGTCAAATGCTGTATTACATTGGGCAAATCTGCTGCAAAAGACTTCTTTAAAATCTTAAAAAGCAAAGATGTCACTTTAATGACTAAGGTGTGACTGACAAGGCCATGGTATTTTCAATAGCCTCATATGCATACAAAAGCTGGACGATGAAAAAGGAAGAGCGAAGGATTGACACATTTGAGTTATGGTGTTGGTGAAGAATATTGAACATAACATGAACTGCCAGAAGAACAAACAAATCTGTCGTGGAGGAAGTACAGCCAGAATACTCCTTAGAAGCAAGGATGGTGAGATTTCATCTCACGTCATCAGGAAGGACCAATCCCTGGAGAAGGACATCATGCTTGGTAAAATAGAGAGTCATTGGAAAAAAGGAAGACCTTCAATGAAATGGATTGATACAGTGGCTGCAACAACAATACAGTTGCTCAAACAAACCTAATATTGTGAGGATAGTGCAGGACCCGGCCACATTTTGTTCTATTATACCTAATGTCACTCTGAGTCGGAGCTGCCTCGACAGCATCTAACAACAACATATATACACTTAATTGACTTTATACTATAATATTCTCCTGCAGTTCATTTTTCAACATTTGTAAGATTTATCAGTATTCACGAAAACAACTATAGATCATTTTCACTTCGTTTGACTTCATTTTTGCTATTTATTTCATTGACTGAATGTACTGTAATTGATTTATTTTTCTTTTTTTAATAGTCATTTAAATTGTTTGCAGCTTTTTGTACCTTATTTTTAAAGTGATGCTATGAACGCTCTTGTTTGTGTCTCAGTGTATGCCAGTGAGAGTTTCTCAGTCTATAGTATATATCTTAGGGTTATTACTGAATACAAATTCTTGTTACTCCATATCTTCACCGACACTTGATATTGCCAAGACTTTTTTATTTTAACTCATATGCTAGATATAAAAAAGATATTTCAAGATAGTTTTTATTTGCCTCTTTATGTTTACCATTTAAGTTTAACATCTTTTCATATTTCTTTCATATTTCTCCTGATTGTGCTTGGTCATATTTTTTTTTTCAACTAAGAATTGATAAAGGTTATTCCTATAGTCATGATCCATATTTTGAATCTTGAAGGAATGTTTCAAAATAAAAACAAGTCAAAGGACAAAAAGACATATTTTGAACTTTAAGGCTGTATTTTTTTTCCATGAGCAGTTTCCATGAGCAAGTCTCATGGTGCTACACACCACTTAAGTAAATATATTATCAGTAAAATAACTCATTAAAGAAATGCAGAACAGACACTGAATTGATCTGAGATTAATGGATTTATCCACAGATTACCTTCTGGGTGAAGTAATATTTTATGTTGGGCAAGAGGAATCTTCTCTTAAACTCAGATTATTATTATTATTATTTTATTGTACTTCAGGTGAAGGCTTATAGAACAAATAGTTTCTCATGAAACAGTAGTACACATATTGTTTTATGACTTTGGTTAACAACCCCACAACATGTCAACCCTCTAACTTCTCAACCTTTTTTTTTTGGTGAAGATACACATAGCCAAAGATACACCATTTCAAAAATTTCAACATGCACAGTTCAGTGACACTGGGTATGCTCTTCCAATTGTGCTGTTATTCTCACTTAAGATGAAGGCTTACAGAACAAAATAGTTTCTCATTTAACGGTTACTACAAATGTTGCCCTATGACAATGTTTAACAATCTCACAACACATCAACAATATCCTTACTCAACCTTGGGTTCCCTATCACCAGCTTCCTTGTCCCCTTCTGCCTTCTGGTCCTTGTCACTGGATTACTGTACCTCGTTAGTCTCATTTGGTTTTACGGGGCTGTCCACTCCCAGGCTGAATGGTGAACCTCGGAGATAACTTCACCACTGAACTAAAAGGGTGTCTGGGGGCCATACTCTCGAGGTTTCTCCAGTCTCCTTTAGGCCAGTAAATCTGGTCTTTTGTTTGTGAGTTAGAATTATGCTCTACATCCTTCTCCAGCTCTGTCCAGAACCCTCTGTTGTGATCCTGGTCAGAGCAGTCAGTGGTGGTAGCCGGGCACCATCTAGCTGTACTGGACTCAGTCTGGTGGAGGCCTTGGTAGCTGTGGACCATTAGTCCTTCAGATTAATCTTTTCCTTGTATCCTGTTCTCTTCATTCTCCCTTGATCCCCAAGGGATGAGACCAGTGGAGTATCTTAGATGGCCACTCTCAGGCTTTTAAGACCCAAGACACTACTCACCAAGGTAGAATGTAGAGCATTGTCTTTATACGCTGTGTCATGCCAATTGAGCTAGATGTTTCCCGAGACCATGGTCCCCACAGCCCTCTGCCCAGCAATTCAGTCCCTCAGGGAGTTTGAATGTGTCTATGGGGCTTCCATGACCTTTCCTTGTACAAGTTGTGCTAGTTTCCCCTGTACTGTGTACTGTCTCACCCTTCACCCAAGATACCACTTATCTATTGCCTGTTTAGTATTCCCCCCCCACCCCTCCCATCCCGGTAACCAACAAAGATTGTTACATTTTGTGTGTGAACTTTTTCATGGATTTTTACAATAGAGGTCTGATACAATATTTGTCCTTTTGTGACTGACTTATTTCACTCAGCATAATGTCCTCCAGTTTCATCCATGTTATGAGATGCTTCACAGATTCATTGTTGTTCTTTCTCATTGCATAGTACTCCATTGTGTGTATGTACCATAGTTTGTTTATCCATTCATCTGTTGATGGGCATCTAGGTTGTTTCCATCGTTTTGCTATTGTGAACAATGCTGCCATGAACATAGGTGTGCATATGTCTATTCGAGTAACGACTCTTATTTCTCTAGGAAATATTCCTAGGAGTGGGATTGCTGGATCCAATGGTATGTCTATTTCTAGCTTTCTCAAGAAGTGCCATATCATTTTCCAAACTGGTTGTATCATTTTGCATTCCCACCAGCAGTGCATAAGAGTTCCGATCTCCCCGCAGCTCCTCCAACATTTGTTATTTCTAGTGTTTTTGATTTGTCCCAGTAATGCCAGGGTGAGATGGTATCTCACTGTGGTTTTAATTTGCATTTCTCTAATGGGTAGTGATTGCAAGCATTTCCTCTTGTGTCTGCTGGCCATTTGAATGTCTTCTTTGGTGAAGTGTCTGTGCATTTCCTTTGCCCATTTTGGTCGTATTTTTTGCCGCTTATTATTGAGTTGTTTAATTATTCAATTGATCTTTTAATATTTTTTGTGCTGGATGATTTTCTTATGAAATGTTTGCTTTCAATAAATTTTTTAATGTAGTCAAATTTTACCAATTTCTTGCTTCTGTTTTATGTTTTTGTTTCTGGTTTAAGAAATCTTTCAAACTCTAAGATCAAAAATTTAGTCTATTTTGTCTGTAATTAATATAATAACACCACCTTTCTTTTGGTTAATATTTACCTGATACATCTTTTTCCATCCTTTACTTTCAAACTTTATCTTGATGTTTTAAATGCGTTTCTGATAGTGTCCCATGGATAGATTTCATTTTCTGAACCCAGCCTGACGATGTAAGTTAACTAGTGAGAGTAATCAATTATCATTTATTGTGATTACTGTCATATTTTGACCTGTTTATGTCACTTATTTTGTTACTTTTCCTGCTTTTTTATATTTTTCTCCTATCACTATCTTCTATTTTATTGTTTTCCTCCACTATTTCACTATTTCAATCTCCAGAACTAATACAAACACACAATTCTTCTGGTTTCCTTTGCTAGCAGGCACTCCCCCCACCACCCCCGCCACAAAAAAAAAAAAAAAAAAGCCTACCCTTTCATGTGGGTGTAGTCTTTTGAGGTTCTCAGCTATATGTTGGGAGTCTTAGTCAGAACTCCTCATCCTTGGTGGGCCTAAAGGCATTAAAAGTCAAGACTCTAGATACCTGGCCTTGCTAAATGCCCGCAAGCAAAACATTTGACATTTACTTGTCCCTCTGGTTTGTTTCCTCTGTTTTTGTGTCTCTCAGAACATCCTTGTGTGCGCCTGTGAGAGACAATGCAAGTGAGTCTCGGTGAGCTGGGGTAGGAATGTTTTTAAATGTTTATTGTTAATAATGCAGTGTCTAGTGTTTTTAGTGTGTATGTTTTCAAAAATCTCACCTGCCATATTACTGGAAGTATAGGTTTGTTTTATTAGCTGAAATGATTGATTCACTTTTTATATGAGTCAGTGTTTATAGTGCAAATTATTTGTAAAAATTAAAGGAGAACTCATCTGGAAATTCTACTTGGCATCCATTGTGTCATTTGAAAGGATTAGGCTTCCCAATTTCATCTAGAAGCTGAAGAATAGGTCCTTCTAATAGGAATTCACATTCAGAATTCAGTTGAAATGTTACTTCTTCAATGATCACTTTATATAAGTTGCTATTCCACAGTATGTAAGCTGATCCCAGGCCAGGCTGATCTCCCACATACATCGTTATTATCTATTAGCACACCTTATTTCCTTCATATTTTAATATAATAAAATTAATTCACCCTGTCTAGAATAATGTAGACCATAAGCTGCACAAAGGCAGGGATTAGAACTACTTTATTCACCATTTCACTAGTACCTCAGAGACTGTTTGGCCCATTAACAAGAACTAAATTACTGATTGACTGAATGTGTGAATGAAAGAATGAAATGCTACGTTTTTATTTTTATCTACTCATTCTTCTTTGTTAGTTCTTTCTCCATGGTTGTTGGACAAATAAATGAATAAAAGCAAAAAAGATTGAGTCAAGAATTATTAAAAACCAAGTTCCTGCCCTTAACCTTGATTCTTAGTTGGTGTTTCCAAATCACACATTATAAACTAATTTAAACAATAATTACCTTAATCTTTTCCCTCTGACACAACCCAGTAAGTTTCTTAAGCCCTGTGACAAGTAACCAAAATATTAACCATAAGCTATATCTCTAGCCAATGTTTTTCTCTAAATAATTAAAATTAATAAATCCAAAATGGGGAAAAACTGGATATTTCTGAATAAAGATTTTTTTGTGATGTTTAAAGTTGTTTATTGAACCAGTAACCTTGAAACTCAATTTTCCTTTAATCCTGCTATCAGCCTCCAGACTGTCAGCCGTCATATTTGTCTTTAAAGACCAACTTCCCAGAGGTAAACTCATAGTGAGGGTGGAAATAGAGGGAGAAAACACAGGTGAAATTTACTAGGAGTTTTGTATCACACCCCCAGGAATTGGCCTGAAAACCAGAGGGATCATTACTTTGTACCAAAAACTGTTCTCTATGTTATGCATACATTGATTGCACATAGTCTACACTTAACAGGATATAAGGTAGGAAGCATTAACCCATTCATAGTCGGGGAAGGTGAGGCATAATGCTCTCCTCATGTAATTGGCAATTTGGTGGAGCTGAAATATGACCCATGTTGTTATAATACTTCATAATTCTGCTGGCACCGTGTTACAGGTATCATCTAAGGGAAAACCTGAAGGAATAAGCTTGGTCCTCTGCTTAGAATCCAGGAGGATAGAAGCAAAATACATTCCTGGGCCTAATGGTGGCTGTCAGTCAGTCTATATTTATTGAGTGTCCACTCTGGTCCAACACTGTGCAAGATGCTAATGGGGATGAAGTCATCTTCTGATCCCCCAGAGCACTTTGTGTCTCACCAGCATCACCATGTATTGCATTACAGTGGTTTATGAGAAAAACTGAACTTTATGGAGGACTCTACACTTCAAAAAGGACTTTTGGGGATTTATGTCATTGAGTCCAATTTATGAGCATGCTTCGTCTGTTCTACCACACAGTTATCTCTTGTGAACCAGGTCTGATTCAACTTTGCACTTCCCCATGTTGATCCCCACTGTCCCAAGGACTGACTGAGCAAAGGACATTGCAAATAATAGGTAATCCAAAGTCTTGAATAGGTGTGTTTCAGTTTGCTTATGCTCAAGAAACAGCAAGTAAATAAATATTCATGGAATTTTATAAACCGTCTCCTCCTACTTAGTTATGGCTCTGGGATCAGCATTGTTTTAACTTAAATGGAGGCTCACCTAGCCATACACAGTATCCCCAAAACCTTTTCAAGCTTCTTTGGGGATAAGTGATGACCCAAGTCTCACCCAAGTAGGCCCTGCTTTTTGAGCAGAAGCTGGTGGATTTCCATCCTGCTAGGTTCCGTCATAGAGTTGACTTGGTGCCCTGACTTAACTTCCTTCCTTTTCCCACAGGCCTGTCTCCCCAAGCTCTTTTGACCCCTAAGGCATGACAAGGCTGTAATGGATATAAAAGTTTCCATGAATAGTTTTTATTTTGGCCCTGGTGGCCTTGACTGAAGAACATGTAAGGTCCCTGGCATCAAGGAGCTCAGGCCTTCCATCTAATTGACCATTCCAGATCTAAGCATGGAGCTTGAATTTAATAGTAGTCAATGGACAAGATTAGATGGAATTAGTAATATTCCAAATAACAGTTGATACAATATAGTTTTAAAACTGTCAGAAGTATAATTTTTATCTAGATCCTTTCAGGTACCTCCATAAAAAACAAGGAAGATGGTAAGCATAAATTGAATGGCACAGAGTATAAAGAAAGCACTATGGAAATCCATCGACAAAGAGAATAACGAGGACTGTCGCGATCAGGGAAGAGATTCCGAAGATTACACTTGAGCTGGATCCTGATGAATGGAATTTGTAAAAAAAAGGGGAAGGTCATATTGAGTAAGGCGAACAACATGAATTATTTTTCAACACATAAGGAATAGTAGGGACTAAGTCCTGCAACCTTTTAAACCCTATGGGGCAGTTCTACTCTGTCCTATAGGATCACTATGAGTCAGAATCGACTTGATAACAACGAGCAAGTCTTGAAGACTTGAAATAATAAAAGAAAGAATGCTTATGAGAATGGTGATTCTTTCAAATATTTAAGAATCTACTGTGTGCCACGCACTAGGCTAGAAAAGAGAGGCACGCAAATAATAGAGAACTAATCATTAACCATTAAAAGCCCACAGGAAAGCAGAATAGACAGGAGTTATAGATTGAACTGTGTTCACCAAGATGTTATGGTGAAGTCCTAACCCCTGTACCTGTGAATGTGACCCTGTTTGGGAATAGAGTTTTTTTGTAATGTTAATTAGGTCATAACAGAGTAAGGTGGGTCCTAAACATAATCACTTCTGAGAAGTGACTTATAAAAAGAACAGAATAGACACAGAAAAGGCACACAGGGGGAAGATGCCATGTGAAGACAGACAGGCATAGCAGATGCACCTACAAGCCCAGGAATGCCAAGGATTGATGGCAGCTACTAGAAGCTGAAATAAACAAGGAAGGATCTCCCCTAGAACCATATGCTGCATTTAGACTTCTAGCCTCCAGAACTGTGAGAGACTAAATTTCTGTTCTTAAAGTCACCCACATGTGATTCTTTTTTTTTTTTTTTTGGTTACAGCAGCACTAGGAAACTAAGACAACAGAGAAGTAAACAATTAATTGTTAAATAACATGATAAATGCCAACATGAAGTGCTGGGGAAACAAGTAGTAGAAGACAGTCACTCTGGGGTGAAGCAGGAAATGTATCTCCCACAAAGTGGTAGGAGGAGTAGACAAGGATCAGGAATTCATATGACAGGATTCCTTGGGGAAAGGCATTCTAGGTAGAGGGAACTTACCTGGATTCAGAACCAAAAGCAGGAAGCGTGTGGGAAGGAAGTAAGCGGGGCCAGATAATCCAGGTCTTACGGAGTATTTTCTCTTCAACCTTCTTATTTTTCACTTGTCTGTGTTTATTTTGCAAATATTTATTTAATTGGAAGTGTAGTTTCCCAAAGATTATTCAACCAGAAAATTCATTAAACTCTATTACAACAATCACACAAATTAATAATATCTCATTGTTCTGCCTAAAAAGTGATTTGCAGCTTCCTCTGTGCATGGTTTTTTAATTTTTATTATTTTTCCTTTCTTTTTTTTTTTAAACAATTACTGCATAACCTACTTAGAAACACTAATTATAATAAACTTTTAATTCTTAATCAGTCTTCTTAAATTTTATATTTCTTATCGGTGAACCAGTCCTGCCTTCACTTGATTCCCTGCTGCTCCTCGGGAAGATGTGTGCTCAGGAGACCTGACAATTAATGAGACATTCCTTAAGGACATTTGTGGGGATTTTCTTTTCTTTTTTTTTTTTTGGCTGAACTGTTCTCTTAGTTGATGGAAGAAAAAGCAAGACATATGTGCTGATCCTCAGGGAAATTCTGCTAGGCTTTTAACTCTGCTCAGGAAGCATTGTTGGAGCCAGGTGTGTTCAATTTGTTGCAGGCCAATCCGTTAGTGTTTGAGGGAGGGTAGGTGTCCATAGAGAGGAATGTTTTGACAGACTGTTTACTGTCATTTGGGCTATACCTGCAGGCTGTTTGGGAGCAGCTGGAACAGAAGACTAGCTTATTTCCATCATTTCCATCCACGTGGATAATTAGCAAGGCTGGCCCTGGGCCAATTGGGAAAAGCAATGAAGTCTGTGGTTTCTGCAGCCTCACGCTCCCATGCCCCTCATCTATTTCCTCCTGCCACCTTCAACCCCCAACTCAAAGAACTCATCATGAAAAGAAAATAAAGGAGTTGTGTGGATCAACACCAAACCTATCCTTAAGCAGTTAGAGTTTGGAGTACTCAATACATGTCTTGGTTTCCCAGCCTACCTCTGAGCATTTTTTACTATTAGAAAGTGTTCCCTAATTTTGAACAGAACGTACTCATTCATTCAATGTTTATTGAACACCTACTATGTTCCAGGCAGATTCTCTGGGTGGTAAAAATGATTAATGTGCTGGGTTGCTAACTGAAAGGCTAGTGGTTCGAGTCCACCCAGAGATGTCCCAGAAGAAAGACCTGGCAATCTACTTCCAAAAACTCAGCCACTGAAAACTCTATGGAGCACAGTTCTACTCGGATACATGTGGGATCGCATGAGTCAGAATCAACTAACAGCAACTAGTACTATGTTCCAGGCACTATTCTGGCTTCAAGAAATAAACGCCTTTATGGGATATTCATCCCTAGAGGAAATGAGCTCCAGTTCCTTCAGTCCCCCTCTCTAACTTGGTGATCAGTCCCACATTGGGGTCTTGTATATTCATTGTACCTATTGCTATCTTCCTTTGTGTTACCTTACGGATTTCCTCAGTCATAGGACTGGAGGGGCCTTATTTACTCCTTTAGATTCATTCGTCGTTACTTCTCTGCCCTTCACACACAAGTGATCCATCATCAACTCACCCTCCAGTGCAATGGACTTCACATTCCCCAGTTCTAATGAGTGGGCATGATTTCATCTCCTGGTATCTTTCCGTATTCTTTGCCTAGAATGCCTTTCCCTCTTTTTCCCCCTGGTGAACTGCTTCTAATTACTTTCTCTGTTTGCTCACATCTCTTGGTGCACTTTGCCTCTATACACCAGACCATGACCTTTTATGATTAACAACTAGCGCATTGACTTGTATATTAGGGCTCAGTATTTATTCATGTAATGTATGGTGTATTATCCGATCAAGGGAAGACCCTATGAGATCCACTGAAGGGAACTACCATTGAGCAAATGCCTCCTCTCTGCCAGGGTCATGTGTACTGGCATCCACTGCTTATGCCTTCTAGTAGCAGGGTCTTCCTATTTAAAATTTTCTTCTTCCTGATACCAGTCCTTCTCCAATTAACAAGCCCTCTCATCACTTTAGCACCTTCTGCTATTTTTTCTCCCTTTCCTTTGAGGTTTAGGGAACTAGAATCGACTTTCCCCACATAATACTAGAGTCGCAGGACTCTGTAAGGCTGCCACCAAGCTAATCCCATCCTCAGCCTTTGCTAGTTTATTGTTCATGTGCTATGTGGGACACAGGGCTTTTCATTCAGCCTTCAGGGCACACGCTAGGAAGACAATCATTGATAGTGTCTACTCTGAAACATCCTTGAAACTTATCAGGTTTCTGTGGTATGGGGCCTCTTTCAGGCTCCTACAAACATCTTAGCTCTTATCACCTGCCCTGCAGACTTCCTTTACCACCTGCTTATCCCTTTTTCTATGGGGCAGTTCTACTGTGTCCTGTAGGGTCACAGATGTTTCAAAAAATGGATGCAGTGCTGGAAGTGCTTACTTGTCTATGCCAAGAAATTTGGAAGACAGCTACCTGGTCAACTGACTGGAAGAGATCCATATTTATGCCTATCCCAAAGAAAGGTGATCTGACCTAAAGCAGAAATTATCGATCAATATCATTAATATCACAGGCAAGTATAATTTTGCTGAAGATCATTTAAAAGTGGCTACAGCAGTACCTCAACTAGAAATAGCCAGAAATTCAATTGGTATTCCGTCTATTCCTTGAGCCTTGTTTTTTGTCAATGTCTTCAGGGCAGTTTCGACGTCTTCCTTTAGTACCATCAGTTCCTAATCATATGCTACCTCCTAAAATGGTTGAACGTTGACGAGTTCTTTTTGGTACAGTGACTCTGTGTATTCCTTCCATCTTTTTTTAATGCTTCCTGTAGAATGCTTCAATATTGAAACTCCAGGCTTGCATTTTTTCTTCAGTTCTTTCAGCTTCAGAAGTGCAGAGCATGTTCTTCCCTTTTGGCTTTCTAACTCCAGGCCTTTGCTCATGTCATTTTAATACTTTGTCTTCTCGAGCTGCCCTTTGAAATCTTCTGTTCAGTTCTGTTACTATATCATTTCTTCCTTTTCCATTAGCTACTCCATGTTCAAGAGCAACTTTCAGAGTCTCTATATACATTCCTTTTTTTTCAATGTCCTTGATGTCATTCCACAACTTGTCTAGTCTTCTGTTATTAGTGTTCAAGGCGTCAGATCTGTTCTTGAGGTGGTCTCCAAATTCAGGTGGGTTATACTCAAGTTGCTTTTATAGTGACTAGGAATAAAAGATGTGAAAAACCACATAGTTTAATACGAAAACTGTATTCCCCATATGACGGTAAAGGAAAATTATTAGTTTTCCTTTATAGGACATCAGAATTGTTCATTTTCCTCTTTGAAGTAAGCAAATTTTAGAGTAACAAACATCTAATCCAGAAATTTTGGCCCATAGACTAAATTTGGCCTGCAATTTTTTTCTACCACTGATTTTTATCTTAAATTTTTAAATAGACTTTGTATTTTAGACCAGTCTTAGGATTACAGACAAACTGTGCAAAAAGTACAGCATTCCCATATACCCCCTCTCCCTTCCACACAGTTTCCCATATTATTAACATCTTACATTAGTGTGGTAATTAGTGTGGTAAATGTGTTGCAATTGATGAACCAATACACAGTGATTATTAAATAAAGTTTGCCTAGGTGTTCACTCTTTGTGATCTACAGTCTTATAGGTTTTAACGAATATATAATGTCATGTGTCTACCACTGCAGTATCATACAGAATAGTTTCATTGCCCTAAAAATGCCTTGTGCTCTACCTGTTTGTCCCTTCCACCGCTCACTTAAAACTCTGAGTTTTAAAATGTTTGAATTTCAGCCCTTGTAGGTAGCACCCATGGTCCTCAGTTCACAAAGACCCCTTGTTGTTGTTGTTAGCTGCCTTCTAATAGACCCTTGATTCATGGCTACCCCATGCACTACTGAGCAAAACACTGCCCAGTCCTATGCCGTACCTATGATCCATTGTGGATTGGACTGTTGTAATCCATAGGGTTTTCACTGACTGATTTTCAGAAGTAGATCATCAGAACTTCCCTCCTAGTCTGTCTTAGTTTGGAAGCATTGCTGAAACTTGTTCAGCATCATAAGCAACATGCAAACCTCCACTGACAGATGGTGGTAGCTGCACATGGGATGTATTGGCTGGGAATCAAACCCTGGTTTCCAGCATTAAAGGAAAGTGTTCTACCACTCAATTCTGCATTGTCTTGTAAAACACATATATTACCTACAAGGCTCCTCAGGGCATTTTAGCTCTAACCTAACTCTCTCTTTTGAGAATTAGAAAGCCAGAATGATTTGTTCAAGGTTACATAACTAGTCAGTTATGATGCTGTGCTAGAATGTAGGCTGTCTAATTCTAGACCAGGGCTCTTCTGCTACAACCAAGATGCCTCCCAAAACATCTATTATAGTAGTGTAACCTGAATTTGAATTTTCTTAGTCCATAGAAGAGGAGAAGAGAGTCAGTTTAAAAGTAAAACTCCAAATTTTACTGGCTCTTGTCCAAGCCTGCATATACAGGACATCTATCCCACTGTTAAAGATGACCTAGTTATGTCTTAAAGTCCTCAGTGGAAGAGGTCTCATGTATACTCAGAAACTGACTTGTTAGCTAGTCACCACATGGTATTGGGCATTTTCTTCCTAACCCAGCAATCACACCCATCCACCATTTATGGCCAGTGGCCATGAGGCCACTTACAGGTGACTCATAAATGCCACTGCACCGTTTTTCTGCCAAGTGTGTTATTAACCAGGGTTCTCAAAGTCGAGCATCCTCAAATCCTGCCTTCCTATGTCCAATATAGAAATGTGCTCCTTAAAGGCCACTTCCTAATGTGCAAATTCAGTCCTACATATGGCTTCACTTAGGCTTCTAGCCCTGTAACTTCACCCACTCTACCCTGGCAGGTCAATCCTCTTTAGTTTTGATCAGGACCCCTTGTTATGATAATAAAGAAAGGGTCATGCATGGAGGGGAAATGGTTTTTTTTTTTTTTTTTTTTTTTTTTCTTATCTAAGCCTCGTGCCCTATGTCTAGAAAGGGGTTAATCACGCCTCCCTCCCAGGACTGTTGTAGAGATTATATGTGTGAAAGTGCTCTGCAAGCTGCCACATGCTGTACAAATGTTAGAGCTCTAGCCTGCAGGTTTACAAAGCCTTCTGTTCTCAGCATTCACTGTTTACCAGCATCTCATGTTTATTTATTATTTTTTGCTGTGTACCTATTTTTCCTTTTAAAAACAAACATGGTATTTTAAATCCAAAAGCCTAAACAAATCCATTCAAATTTGCATAGCTCCTAGGTTATTAGATGCTCGGTAAACGTCCTAAGTCTTTTCCATGTGTAACAATTTTCAATTTAATTAAACCAACCACTATTGAACACTTACTACTAGGCCAGTATTGGGGACATGCACGTGTCTTTTCTCAGAAATGTGTAATCTTTTAATTAGGTTTAGACCACAATGTAGTTTACTATAATGTGGACCTGGCATTGAGATGGGCAACAACTCCTGCTGAATATACTTAGGCTTTAGTGTATGAATACCACATCCTATGAAAATACTGTAAGTCAGGAGACCTAAATTGGTGCTCTAGCTCACCACCAAACCATTGTTTTACTGTGGGAAAATTTGTTAAGTTTTTTGACCTTCAGATTCTTCATTCTATAATAATAATTACACCGCAGGGTTGTGGTCAAGAATGAGTGCGATCCTGTACGTAAAATAATTTAAGAATCTCTCTCTATATTTAAGTGAGTCGATATCATATACAAGTGATTTTTAAAGATCGATGACTATTTCCTCAATTTGCATAAAAATCTTTGTCAAAACCAAATTAGTCTGTGAGGTAATTTGCTGAGACATGGCTGTCCAGCATTATGTTAGTCTGGGTTTTTCCAGAAGCAGATTGCAAGACAGGATTAAGCATGCAAGGATTTATTAGGGAAAATGCCTGCGTCAGAGGAAACAGGGAGGTTGCTAGAGAAGACTGGGAGAGCCACCAGATCACAGGGCAAATTTGTGACCCTGAGTGAAGGAGAGAGGGAGAGAAGTTTGGAAGGAATGGTGGATGCCATGCAATATAAGTCCAACAAAGCTACTGTGTAGTCCTCAAACTAAAGTCAGTTATCACTGAAGTCCTAGTCTCCCAGTAACTAGTCTACCTTCGTATCCCTCCCACATTAAGTCCTTGATAGCCTGTGGGAAGCAAGACCTTGGCACAAATGTGGCAATGAATATCAAAGAGCAGCATCTAGGGCCTCTGGTCAATCATGTTCGTTGTCATGTGAGGTCCCAAGGTGCATTGTCATCGCTGCCACTGTTTACAGGAAAGTCTAGGCACTGCCTTGCTGTCTCTTGAGAAGCATCTGTTTTTACAGATCTCTTTCAACTCTCACAACTCACTTCTTTTTCCTTTCGAATGAGATTTCAATAACCCAAGTTTGACAAAACATAATGGATTCATCAACACAGTGGGCCAATTCTGACTTTTCAGTAATGGTTTTGACCAGATATTTCATGACGTGATCCAATGGGCTCTGTCTGACATTGTATAGTAGTGTAGCCACTGCTTCATATAGGTGACCCTTGATGTTGGATTTGGCCCTGCCTCTGCCTGGCTACATCACTTTGGTCAAATCATTTAACTTTCCCGGATTGCTTTCTTCTTTTATAAAATGGACATTATATGTACCACAAAGAAATCTTCTGAGGGTCAAATATGATAAAGTATGGTGGACAACTAGGAAGGTAACTGGCACCATTCAAACATTTAATAAATTAAGTAAATTGCTTTTATTTGTAGGGTTACTATTATCACTATCTTATATGATCATCAATCACATAATAAGCATTAATTAATGGAATCTCTCAAAAGGATTAATAAAATTAATATTCGTGTCTGTCCCAGCACAGTGTGCTCTAGCACACACTAGAAGCTCAACAGATACTAGTTCCCTTTTTTCCCTCCTCTCAATTTCTATCACAATTTTTATTTCCCTCCGGCCAAATTATTTTTCTATTGATGCACTTTATAAGAATCTGTCTTCCTGGTAGCCATTTGCCCCTTTTATTCCCTTCTGGGCAGCCATAGGCAGTAATGTATTGATGGGGACTCCATGAATACATTCTACACTCTTTTATTCAGCATTTACTGAAAGCCTAGCCGGAGCTGAACAATAGATATTCAGATGTACATATAGTTGGTCTTGCCCTTAAGAAGCTGATTATCTGATGAGGGTGCCAGTGAGGGATACGCAGACAGGCCTGTAAGTTGCTTGTACAAACTCAGTTCTCTTCCATGTGTGCCTCTCTGCACGCCTGCTTGGATTTCCTTACACTATGGCAGTCTCGGGGTCGTTGGACTTCTTACTTGGCAAGTATCTTCCCCCAGAGTGCAAAAGTTGAAGTTGCCAGAACTTCCTTAAGAATTCATTCAACAGCAGGTAGAATGTGAGTTCCTACGCATTCTGTTGCTTAAAACAGGTCATGGTTAAAGCAGCCTACAGTTAAAATAACTTATGCTTAAACCATTCTATGTTCAACTGGACTACAAAACAGCATTCATGTGAGAGGTGTGATTTATTAGGGGTGGTCAAAGTAACAATCTATCACACTGAATAACTTCTTCAAACTCAAGACCCCTAAGCAAGTGACACTTCTAGCATTAGCACCCATGTCTAACATTTTTTTTTCAAGAATGTCATGATTCTTCCTTGTAGGTGGCATGACATACCCATCACCACAGGTAGGGCTGAAGCAAAAAACAACTATCATCCAGCAGCCGCCAGATAGTTGCACTCTTTATCCTGAGAGTACAAGAATGCAGCCACAGTTGCCTTTGTAGAGAACAACTCTCTGACCTTCATGGTTGGACAAGGGGATGAAAAGCCCCTCGATAACTAAGAAAATGGCTAGTGACATAGAATCCACTTTTGATGCCAACTGGCAAAAAATCATGAAAAATAGTTACCATCTTCTGGCCAAAGTCTGAGAGCTATTCAATTCAGGACTAATGAACATGGCACTATTGATCTTTTAAGACTGTGTAGGACTGATCAGTTTAGTAGCCATAAATTTTATTTATGAAGACATTCAAATAGCACACAATGAGTAATTTTTCTCTTGAAAGCCAATAGAAGCTGCAGAGGCATCTTCCACAGTTATCTGACCAAGACAGGAAGACAAATACTCTTCAGCAAAAGGCCCAGTCTCATTTTGTTGACTAGGTGGTTTCTGCTGTCTTCTTTCTTGCACCCTTGGTCTCTTTAGAGAAGACAATGTGTGCAATCATTCTTCCTTTCTCTTACATCTTTTAGAAGTTTTTTTTTTTTTTTTTAATTTGGTCACTTAACAAACAATCAAGGATCCTTGGGGAGATATATTTATGAATAGGAAATGAAGCCATTAGCTAAAGGAGTCACAAATATTCAAAGAAGTGAAAGCTAGAAAATGCCTATGATAGAATATACTATCCCTAGGAAGCAGGTTATATTCCTCCTGGGTAGAGAAACTGAGGCTTCTACTTGTTAAGTAGCTTTGCAAGGTCATACAGAGAACATATGGCCTGGCACTCATTGGCAGCTGGTTGGCCTTCCTCTAATGGCCAGTTTTCCCTCCAAAGTACATTGCCTCCCTTGCCCAGTAATTTGTCATCTTAAGAGTTTGAAAGCTAAGAGGGTTGTGTATGAGAAAAATCAGGGACTTGAATGTCAGAATACATGAGTTTAGTATAACTTCAACCATTGAATCATGACATGGAATTGGACAGAGCACTTGATTTCTCTAGGTCTCAGATGCCTCGTATGTAAAGTAATGTTTAAACTAAATGAGTGCTAAGGTCCTGTTCAGCTTAAAATTCTGATTGTCTTTCCTTAACTAGTTCTGATGAGGCTGAGGCTTCTGGAGGTTGTATTTGAATGTTACACTTTAGCAGGAATGAAAAAAATTAGCTCTAAACTTACCATTTAGAAAAGACTCTTATCCCCCCAGAGGAATGGTTTTGCAGCAGCTGCAGAGGTCAGCAGCTGTGGGAGGCTAATTTAGGTTGTCCCTGGCTCATTGGCAATCATGAGGCTTGATATGCATTTGAAAAAAACTAAACACTCCTAATCACTCCAAGAAAGGTATAACTCATTATAACTGCACACTAAGGAACTTCGGTGACATTTATTCCACATTTGTGTACAAATAGATTACATTATTTAACTAAATCAGTTTGGGCAGCTGGAAGCTACCCGTGTATTCCTTTATCCCTGTGGAAGATTGAGCAGTGATTAAAAGAGAATACCTCTTTAATTCCAGATGTCATATACATTCCACAAGGAGAAGGTTTTTTAAAACTCTGTGATAATAGCCTAACATGAACCAAGCATCTTCTTTAATACCACAGTCAAATTTGGAGGTGGGAAGAAGGAGCTACAAAAGCCAGAAAGTGCATTTTTGTGGCCATCTGGGACAAATAAGTTCTGGGTTTTTTCCACCTTCATTAGTAAACATGCTTGTCCACACCCCCTCCCTGACGTGACTCAGATTATGGTAGTTAAGAATCAGAACCTTCTGTTTGATGGTTTGGTTCCTTGATTTAGCCATCTGGCATTCCAGGTAGACAGGGGTTCAAAGTGTAAGTTTTCAAATGGGAACAGAGCTACATGGGACAACCTAATGCTCAGAAACATCTCAATTCTTCAACCATTGGATGTTCTTGGGTTTTGTTTCTCTCTCATTTCTTTTTTTTCCTTTGGACCCCAAAGAAAGAGCTAAGTTAATTACATTTGAAACAGCCTTGTCCCCATGCTGTAAATAGCCCATTTCTGACAGAAGCAACCAAATGCATTAGAATTAATGGGGCTCATGTGAGAGCAACTTGAAAATTGACATGGAGAAATTAAAATGTGTTAAATACGTGTTATGAGTTGGACAATGTATGAGGCATGTTACATAATCTCATTTACTGACTGTAAGCCTGCTCCATAGGTGTCATGACCTGTGTGGTCACACAGGGCCCACACTTACAAAGTTCTTGTGCCTGGTTCAATGTTCTGCAGTTGCCATCTTGAAATTTTTAAGAATTTTGGTATAAGAGACCCCATAGATTATGTGATCTGTCCTAAGTGGTTCATTGTTGTTGTTACTATTGTTGTTATGTGCTGTCGAGTAGATACCAACTCATGGTGACCCTATAGGACAGAGTAGAATGGTCCCATATGATTTTCTTGGCTGTAATCTTTATGGAAGCAGATTGCCAGATTTTCCTCCTTCAGAGTCACTGGGTGGGTTCGAACCCCCAACTTTTCTGTTAGCAGCCTAACACTTAACCATTTGTACCACCAGGGTTCCTTAACTGGCTTAGTAGCATTATTATTTGTGTGTGTGTATGTGTGTGTTTAATAGATTAAAAGAAAAGAAGAAGAATCTCAGCTGAGTCTCAAACCCAGGTCTGCCAAACTCCAGATATTATGCTCTTTGCATTTGGCCTTTCAAATAACAAAAATTTGCAAAATGCATGGCTCTCTCTCAAAGCATCCACTCATCTACTGAATCTCTACCTCAAAACATAATCTGCACCTTATCACACTGACCCACCCCACCCAGTGGAGCAGGGATAAGGTAGGAAATGATAAAATAATGATAATAGAGATAAAAACAATAAAAAACAATTTTCTCAGGCCTCATGTGTAATTTCTCTTTTTCACACCAATATGTTTGGATGTGTGTAAGTTATGTGAATATACTGAGAAACTAACTAGTTATGCCTGAGCCTCAGTAACCCATAAATCAAAGAAAGCAAAAGTTTATTGTTATTTCAAATGACAAAGTCATTTCTTTCATACATTTAAGTGAGATAGCGTGACTTGCCGCCACCTGTTTGTCAGTTTGCTGTACTGTGGTGGCTTGCGTGCTGCTGTGATGCTGGAAGCTATGCCACTGGTATTTTAAATTCCAGCAGGGTCACCCATGGTGGACAGGTTTCAGTGGAGCTTCCAGACTAAGACAGGGTAGGAAGAAGGACCTGGGGATCTACTATTAAAAAAAAAAAGGCCAGTGAAAATCTTATGAATAGCAGTGGAATATTGTCTGATACAGTTCTGGACGATGAGCCTCTCAGGTTAGAAGACAGTCAAAATATAACTTGGAAGGAGATGCCTACTCAAATTAAAGTTGACTTTAATGATGTGGATGGAGTAAATCTTAAGATAACTATTGTTCAAATTATGCACCAACCACTAATGCCAAAGATGAAGAGACTGAAGATATTTACCAGTTTCTGGAGTCTGAAATTGATCAAACACGCAATCAAGAAGCAATGATAATTACCTGTGATTGAAATGTGAAACTTGAATACAAAGAAGAAGGATCCATAGTTAGAAAATATGGCCTTGGTGATAGAAACAACGCTGGAGATCACACCATAGAGTTTTGCAAGACCAACTACCTATTCATTGGAAATACCTTTTATCAATAACATAAATAGCGACTATACACAGGGACTTCAGCAGATGGAATATACAGGAATCAAACTGACTACATATGTGGAAAGACGATGGAGAAGCTCAATATCATCAGTCAGAACAAGGCCAGGGGCTGACTACAGAACAGACCATCAATTGCTCATATTCAAGGTTAAGTTGAAGCTGAAGAAAATTAGAACAAGTGGATGAGAGTCAAAGTACAACCTTGAGTACATCCCACCTGAATTTAGAGACCATCTCAAGAATAGATTTGACGCATTGAACACTAACGACTGAAGACCAGATGAGTTGTGTAGTGACATCAAAGACATCATACATGAAGAAAGAAAAACATCATTAAAAAGACAGAAAAGAAACTAAAGACCAAAATGGATGTCAGAAGAGACTCTAAAATTTGCTCTTGAACGTAGAGTAGCTAAAACGAATGGAAGGAATGATGAAGTAAAAGAGCTGAACAGAAGATTTCAAAGGGCAGCTCTAGAAGACAAAGAAAGTATTATAATGAAATGTGCAAAGACATGGATTTAGAAAACCAAAGCTGAAATAACTGGAGAAAAAATTCAAGCTTCGAGTTGCAATATTGAAGGATTCTATGGGCAAAATATTGAATTATGCAGGAAGCATCAAAAGCAAATGGAAGGAATACACAGAATCACTACAATATGAAAAGTTGGTCGACATTCAACCATTTCAGAAGGTAGCGTATGATCAAGAACCAATGTTACTGAAGGAAGAAGTCCAAGCTGCACTGAAGGCATTGGTAAAAAAACAAGGTGCCAGGAATTGACAAAATACCAATTGAGATGTTTCAATAAATGGATATAACGCTGGAAGTACTCACTTGTCTATGCCAAGAAATTTGGAAGACAACTACCTGACCAATCTACTGGAAGAGATCCATATTTATGCCCATTCCAAAGAAAGGTGATCCAACAGAATGCAGAAATTATCAAACAGTATCATGAATATCACACATGATTTAAATTTTGCTGAAGATAATTCAAAAATAGTTGCTGCAGTACACTGACAGGAAACTGCCAGAAATTCAAGCTGGATGTAGAAGAGGACATGGAACGAGGGATATCAGTGCTGATGTCACGTGAATCCTGGCTGAAAGTAGAAAATACCAAAAAGATATTTACCTATGTTTTATTGACTATGCAAAGGCTGTCAACTGTGTGGATCATACAAATTATGGATAGCATTGTGAAAAATGGGAATTCCAGAACACTTAACTGTGCTCATGCAAAATCTGTACATAGACCAAGAGGCAGTCATTCAAACTGAACAAGGGGATACTATGAGGTTTAAAATCAGGAAACGTGTGTCAGGGTTGTATCCTTTCACCATGCTCATTCAATCTGTATGCTGAGCAAATAATCCTAGAAACTGGACTATATGAAGGAGAATGCGGCATCAGGTTTGGAGTAAGACTCCTTAACAACCTGCGTTATGCAGATGACAACCTTCCTTACTGAAAGCGAAGAAGATGTGAAGCACTTACTGATGAAGATCAAAGACCACAGCCTTCAATATGGATTACACCTCAAATAAAGAAAACAAAAATCCTCACAACTGGACCAATATGGAGAAAAGATTGAAGTTGTCAAAGATTTCATTGTACTTGGATCCACAATCAGTGCTTATGGAAGCAGCAGCAACAAATCAAATAACATATTGCATTGGGCAAATCTGCTGCAGGAGACTTCTTTAAAGTCTTAAAAAGCAAAGATGTCACTTTGAGGACTAAGGTGAACTTGACCCAAGCCATGATATTTTCAATCATCTCATATACATGTAAATGCTGAACAATGAATAAGGAAGACCAAAGAAGAATTGATGTATTTGAATTACGGTGTTGGCAAATATTGAATATATCATGGACTACTAGAAGACCAAACAAATCTATCTAGAAAGAAGTATAGCCAGAATGCTTCTTAGAACTGAGGATGGCTAGACTTCATCTTACACACTTTGGACATGTTATCAGGAGGGACGAGTTCCTGGAGAAGGACATCATGCTTGGTAAAGTAGAGGGTCAGCAAAAAAGAGGAAGATACTCAACGAGATGGGTTGACACAGAGGCTGCAACAATGGACTCAAGCATAACAACGATTGTGAGGACAGCACAGGACCGGTCAGTGTTTCCTTCTGTTATACCTGAGATCACTATGAGTTGGAACCGACTCAATGGCACCTAACAACAACAACAAATGTGACTTGTGTCAAATCACGTATTTCTCTAAGACAAAAAAACTTATATGGTAAGTGAGTCATGCTTGAACATTAACTATTAGACCTGAGGCAATTTTTAAATAGTAGGATTTCTTTTTCTCTTGAAACATGTGTCATCCATTTAGGATTCAAACACTTTGGGCTGTGTTCAAGCTTTTCGTGTTGAAATACTAAAGTACATAAATAATTGTTCTACATACATTAAAAAAAAAAAACCTGTTGCCGTCTAGTCAATTTCAACTCATGGCCACCCCATGTGGTTACAGAAAAGAACTCAGAGATGAGGAATTAAATGAGAAAATAAAATAATAATAATTTAAGAAGGCAAAATATCAGCTATAAGATTTGAGCACCTGGCATAGGAAGGGCAAAGAGGGAACATAATCACCAGAAGCAGAACACTATATCATGGCCGGGTGCCTGGAAACTAGGTCTAGGTGAGTTGGTCCTGAAGCCTGAATTAGCCCTGCCTCAGGTAAGACAGTAAAAGAAAAGGCTGATTCTGCCTCAGGTATGCACCAGTGAGGTACATTGAATTGTAGAGTTTCTCTCGTTATGTACTGTAAGTTTCTTAAGAAAAGAAAACAAATTTTACTCAACCTTCTGAGCATCTCGTTCCTCATTTGTGAAATAGGGATAATAATAATACTTACCTCATAGTGTTGTTGTGATAATGACATGACACAATCCATATAATTACTTAGTGCCTGCTCAGCCTAGAGTAAGAGCTCCACATAGGACCATTCCCATTATCCACCCACAGTGTCTGAATCTGCTCCCCACTCTAAGTATTTGAGCAGTTGCGAGCAAAACCTGGTCAGAATGGCACCGGGACTGAGATTCCTTGGCTATGGTAATAATAAGTCTCTTCACAAAACTGGACTCACCTTTTCTTTTGTTTTTATTTACTACTTCAAGAAAAAATTGGCCATGTTCACACTGCTGAAAAACCAGTGAAACCGTGACTAATGTTTCATAATTGACAAGGCTTGCCTCATACGCTACGACAGTTCTATCCTGTTTCTGACAGTTAAATGTTATTTCCTGGAGGGTGGTGAGACCTCACTTTGGGATGTTAATGTGGGGTATGTGTTGGGACTTAGAGAGTCACAGGGTGCTCCATCCCTATTCCTCCTGGCACTGTGCTTTATGTGCTCAGCAACTCTCTTTTCACTTGAGGAAGAAGCAGCTAATTATAGTGCAAAGAGCCTTGACTTAATAGCCATACAGACCTGGTTCAGTTTCACTTCTTACTAGCTGTATAGCCCAGGGCAAGTTATTTAACCTCTCTGAACCTCACCTTTCTCATCTGTAAAATAAGAAAAAAACTAGTGTGTAAGTATTGTATAAGTTCTAGATGACACCTTGTATCAAATCTTGTAAATGCTAAGCTCTTAATCAATGGTAGCAG
This sequence comes from Dugong dugon, assembly GCA_030035585.1. Taxonomy (NCBI): domain Eukaryota; kingdom Metazoa; phylum Chordata; class Mammalia; order Sirenia; family Dugongidae; genus Dugong; species Dugong dugon. The sequence goes on from CM057467.1 coordinate 66,972,540, forward strand.
ACAAATTTCACCTACTATTAAAACTTTCCTTTGACGGTCTAATCATGCCTCCAAGTGTATAATTGTTTATTCTGAGTGTTGACGAATCCATTTTGGCACAAATTGAGTGGGCCTTGTGTTCTAGTCTTGGCAGAATTTTCTTTATCTTCCCAGCATACAGAGTTCTTTTAACAGGATCTAGTGTTCTTTCAACAGGATACACTCTTCTTTTAACAGGTTCATTCCTGCATCCAGCACTTCATTATAAATTCAGTCATCACTCCAATTTGGTTCATCACGTGAAACATCTGTTCACTTGGCAGATCAGCCCCTTTTACAGACGTTAATCTAAATGAGTTCTACTGTACTCGCTGTTATCTTTTTTCCCCCAGAAACTGCCTAATAAACATTTGCTCAGTATGGGTCAAGTCTTTGAACTGAAGGGGAAAAATGGATCCATACTTTGTAATCACCTCAAGGCAATATTTCTGATGCTATTTCATACTGCTCGCCATCATAGGACTAGATGGTTATCCATGGGTTCCGGAATGCTATCAGCTAATAATGCCATTGGATATAGGTGGCACTCCACTTAGTTCAACTCAATGAGTATTTATTGAGCACTTATTTAGTTCCAGATTCTAGGAAAAATAGATGATTGGTACAGTCTCTTAGGGTGGCACAAATGGATAAGTGTTCAACATCTAGCCAAAAGTTTGGTGGTTCGAACCCACCCAGAGGTGCCATGGAAGACAGGCCTGGCGATCTGCTTCTGAAAGGTCATAGCTTTAAAAACCTTATGGAGCAATTCTACTCTGTGCACATGACGTCACCATGAGGCAGAATCAACTCAACAGCAACGAACAACAACATAGTTTTATAGACATAAACATACAAGCGAGTCTCACAATGCTGCTAACAAATATTCTTCCAACTGTGCTATATCAAATCTAGATTCTAGCCCTTTGGGGTCATGAATGGCTAGTATCCACTAACTAGTCGGGCATTTCAGGCTCCCAGGTACTCCCTTTGTGTTCAGAAGGAAGAAGATCCAGATTCTATTCCCCACACAGTCGTTTACTAGCTGAACAAGTATTAGGTGCAGTAATATCAATAGTACTGTCAATATTAGGGTTCTTTCCAAGATCAGACATAATAATATACCTGAAAACACTTTGTAAAACATAAAATCTTATATACACATTAAGAGCTTACTGGTAATGAGTCCAGGTTCTCCACATTTCTTATTCTGAACCTGCAAAGTCTTTAAGAAACTAGAAAGGTAAATGAAATCTTTAGAATGCACACTAAACTGAAAAAGCTATCTGCTAACAAGCTGTGCTCAGCCCAGATGTGAAGAAAAGCTTGTCAATCACTAGGACCTACTACTGAACCTCTTTCCCGTCCTCTCCTCAGATGCCCTCCTTAAGTAGAACAAACTTTTCTAAGTTTGACTTAAATAAACACAAACTGTTGGTTGCCTCATGAAATATTCTGCCATACGTTCCTTTTGCTGTGTGTTCAATAATAAATACTTTTGAGCACTTATTGTATGCCAGGTACTGTTTTTAAGTGCTTTTATGGTGCTTTACAGTTATCAACATGTCTAATTCTCTCAATAACTCTGCCCCCCGTTTATAGATGAGAAAAAGCACAAAGGATGTTAAATAACCTATCCCAGGTTGTAAAGCTATTTACATGGCACAGCTGAAAATCAAACCCAGGTAGTCTAGTGCCAAGGATAGCATTCTTAACCGCTATGCTACTGGTGTTGGCATTTGAGTTCCCATTGAAACGATACCCTCTTTTTTATGTCCGAACCTGGAACCTTATTAAAACCTATAATGACTTAACAGCAGTAGTTGAAAAGTGTAACATTCAAAACATTCAAACATGAAATACCTAGATTCAAATCCAACGTCAGTGTGGCAATATCACTGTTCCTTAATTTTCTTAAGGGTTAACACCTACATCTCTTTCCTTGGTTGTCTTCTAACAACTCCTTTTGTTTTGCCCCCAATCAATAGTTCTTGAGTTGTCTGCAGTCTCTTTAGCAACCTTCAAACCTCTGAAAACTGCCTTCTACCTCCACTGCAATGGTTTTGATGTAGAACTCTAGAACAACCTCTTACTGCCAAAATTAATGACTGCTTTGCAGCCTACATCTTATATTAACTGAACGTTCTTGGCATTTTCTTTCTTGAAATTCTCTCTTCTATTAAATTCCACACCACCACTTGTCCAGCTTTCCTCCCAACACTATGGATGATATCTATATATATATTTTCTCCACCTCCTTTGCAGACTTCTGCTCTTCTCCTACTTCTCAAATATCATTGTCCTCCAAGGCTCCATTCTTTACCCTTTTTTCTTCTCACTATTCCTTCCTGGGAAATTTTGTATACATCATGACTTCAACTACTATATATAGATAACTCCCTAATTTCTGTCTTTAGCTTAGACTTCACACCTTAATTCCAGATATGCAGTCTAAACTTTTTACTTGATATCTCAAACTGGATGCTCTGTGACTACGTTAAACTCAACTTCTCCCCTCAAACTGAATTTATTTCCCCCATCTTCATTGCTTTTTCTCCTGTATTTTTTCATTATCTACACTGTCCAACAAGCCAGAAACCTGGAAGCAGTCCTAGATTTCTATCTTTCCCAACTTCCTTTGTCTAAATACAGATAAAGCCTATCTATTCTCTCCTCTTCGTACCCACTGATGAGGACTTCATCATCTCCCACAAAATTGTTCACATTGTTTGTCCTCACATTCTCCAATCTTTCTAGCACACTGCTAGCATAATAATATCTATGACACAAACATCTAAACATGTCGTCACCTTACTCAAAAAGCTTTAATTTCAAAGAGAGTTTAATCCGTTGCCTATTGACATGGATTGAATTATATCCCCCAAAAATATGTGTATCAATTTGGCTACGCTATAATTCCCAGTATTGAGTGATTCTCCACCATTTTGTCATCTGATGTGTTTTTCCTATGTGTGGTAAATGCTGTCACTATGATGTTGATGAAAAGGGATTAGTGACAGTTATGTTAATGAGGCAGGACTCAGTCTACAAGATTGCTCACCCAGCAAAGTCTTATTCATCCTTCAGATTTCGGTAAAAAATATCACCTCTTCACTGAAGCCTTCCTTGACTTCCCCATTCCGTTTAGGATGAAATACAGGTTACTGTTTCAATTTTTGCCTTTTCAGGAAACTGTTAGTTCCGTAAGGTAGGGATTCTCTTCTTTACCTCTGTCAAACTAATGCCTAGCAGAGCACCTGGCACGTAATAGATGATTGCTGAATGAGAAGGAATAATTCACTGGAAGAAAAACCTTTATTTACCTATAAAATGTTTGCATATGTATGTATGTGTGCATGTGTATAGACAGATAGATTGTATGTAGGTCGGTGATTATCAGTGCTTACTTTACAGACATGAGTCTATAACTCTAATCTTTAAGAAGCTATTTGTTTCATTCAGGATAGTTCACCAATTATTGAAAGCATATCATTAAATATTGGCCATGATCTCATGGCCAAAAAACTAGGTAAAGTTTTCTGAAATAAACTTTATTATGATTGTTGCCCAAATAGGACATTAATGTATAATAGTTTATTAAAGTACATAAATATAAATATCATCCAGTATATCATGCTGCATGGTTTAAAATCAGGAAAGATGTGCGTCAGGGTTGTATCCTTTCACCATACTTATTCTGTCTGTATACTGAGCAAATAATCTGAGAAACATCACCTCAGTATCAGTGGAATACTCATTAAAAACCTGCAATATGCAGATGACACAACCTTGCTTGCTGAAAACAAAGAGGACTTGAAGCACTTTCTGAAGAAGATAAAAGAATACAACCTACAGTATAGGTTACACCTCAACATAAAGAAAACAAAAATCCTCACAACTGGACCAATAAGCAACATCATGATAAACAGAGAAAATATTGATGTTGTCAAGGATTTCATTTACTTGGATCCACAATAAATGTCCATGGTAGCCGCAGTCAAGAAATCAAACAACATATTGCATTGGGCAAATCTTCTTCAAAAGACCTCTTTAAAGCATTGAAAAGCAAAGATGGCACTTTGTTAACTAAAGTGCACCTGATCGAAGCCATGATATTTTCACCCTCCTCATATGCATGCAAAAAGTGGACAATGAATAAGGAGGACCAAAGAAGAATTGATGTCTTTGAATTGTGGTGTTGGTGAAGAATATTGAATATACATGGACTGCCAAAAGAATGAATAAATCTGTCTTGGAAGAAGTACAGCCAGAGTGCTCTTTTGAAGCAAAGATGGTGAGACTTCATCTCACATACTTTGGACATGTTATCAGGAGGGACCAGCCCCTGGAGAAGGACATCGTGCTTGGTGAGGTAGAAGGTCAGTAAGAAAGAGGAAGACTGTTGGCAAGATGAATTGAAACAGTGGCTGCAACAACGGGCTCAAATATAGCAATAATTGTGAGGACAGCACAGGAATGGGCATTGTTCCCTTCTGTTGCACATACAGTCGCTATGAGTCAAAACCAACTTGACGACACCTAACAAAAACATTAAACAACATTACATGCAAATAATGTATGAATGCTAATGAAAATAATGTAAACCCTTAGGTTCCGTGCTTAATTTTAGCCTGATTTGCTTCAGCATATTCCCATGAATAAGCACCAAATCTCTCTAAAACTGGTCATTTTGGGATGTGGATAGCTTTGTGATTTCAGTCCAATTTGACTTCAAAACTCTTCTGGGCTCTTTCTTTCAGAGGCTGAAGACTTCTTTCTACTGTGATCAGATTCATTTTATGCTTTTTAAACTGATAGAAAGGATTTCTTTACCAGATTTACTGTCATTCCATGGTGAAATAATCAGCCAATATCAGCCAACAATTGTAATTTAACCTATATTCCCATTAGAGATTTTTAAGCAAGAACTAGTGATGTTTCTAAGCAAAATGTATACATGAAAATCCTTCTCTGTTGATTCTCTTAGACTGGGCTAAACATCCAGTTTGCTTAAAAACTCAATTCTTAATCAGTTTTTTCACTGAAAGAGTTTCATATTATGAAGGAGATTCAAATAACAAAATTTACTTTGAATAAGTTTTACAGAACTATGTCATATATATTGAAAAGTACATAAATCAAAACTGTACAGCTCAATAAATTTACAAAGGGAACACCATCCAGATCAAGGTACAGGACATGGAGCCACACAAAATCCTCCTTGTTGCCTTTAGCCATCATTAGCCCCTTGCCAAAGGTAAACGTTTTTCTGGCTTCTTGTATAAGGTCGCTATGAGTCAGAATCTACTTGAGGGCAACGGGTGTTAGTCTTTTGGTTCTCACCATTAGGGCATTGTTTTTATATGCCAAACATAGACCTTGACAAGGGTTCCAAACAGTGATAGAGAGGATGGGAGGTTAAGATTTAGTGACTTGTAAGTCCTGTCCAATCTTGAAATACTGCAATAAATGTTTTTTTCCTGTAACTCACCTCCGTATAAATTTGATATGGCCCTTTGAGTTTCCCTTCCCAAATACCATTCTCTTTCCCTTTAATCTCTACCCATTCTGTATCTTTTCTTCCCATTCTCCATGCCAAATGTATTCCTCAAAAAATTCAATATTAGTAATAACTCTGAAAGAAACGTAAAACCCATGGCACATTGAAAACACAAAGGATAAGCCAAAAGGATTAGTCCCATTTGCTGGATTCTTAGATCATTAGAATAATACAGCAATATCACAGAATATTTGGACAATAAAATTGAAAAATGCACCCATAAACTAACTATCCACACGGAGGAGCACGTCAATTTTACAATGTATTTTCACACACGATATGTAATTAATAACTTTGGGCACCAGCTTCTTTCCTTTCATATCATGAGCATTTTTCTATGTATTAGTATAACCAATTTAATGATTAGGTTTGCATAATATTGTAAGCGGATATACTGCAATGTGTTTAAACAGGAATTTAGGTGGCCTCCAGTGTTTCATTAGTATAAGTAAAGCAGTATTTGACATCTTTTTGCATATATTGGTATTTCTTCATTTGGATTATTTACCTAGAACAGATTGCCAGAGTGTGATGGTGGAGATACGCATTCATGTTCATGGCATCGCCAAACACTTCCAATTTTGCACCGTCCTGGGTAAAGAAGAGGAGCGACAGATCCCCAGAAACAAAGATTTTGGTTTCATGTAATTTTCTGGCTTGAAAATCAGAAAGCAAATAAGCCATTTATGGCTAGACTAGATTAATTAGTTAGGCACTCAGGCATTTCACTTAAAAAAAAATTGCTCAAGGCTACACTCTAGTATAACTGGGCTATAGCTCCCACTCTATGCTCAGCTGGCGATTTCTCTGTTCTCCCTTGTTTATAAAATAGTCACTCAGCTGATTTACTTTGGTTATTATTGCAACTTGAGATTTTGGCAGAAATCTATAATATAGAGTACAAGGCCTGAAAGGAACCCATTTAGCTTGTCAAAATGAATCTGGGTAGGAGGGGAAAATAAAGGAAATAAAAAAGGCAGAGGGGTGGATAGAAAGAAAGAAGGGAGACAGAATTCTTCATTTGGAATTATACAACTCTAATGCCAAAACTGATTGTCCCCAGAGAAAATTTTAGTCCATTACCTGAGCTCTGAAGCTCTATTTGTTTTAAAATTTCTCTCAGACTCTGAACTAGAGAAAACTAAATCTTATTAGATGATTAAATTAATATTATAAAATTAGGACTCACTTTTATTCTTGGCACTCCACCTTTATCTCATTAGCCTAATAGATGTGGTTTATTCAAGGAAAAGAACTAGAGTAATTAAATTTTTAACGAAATGCAATGTTCACTGAAAATTTGAGAAACTACCTCTGTGTGTAGACTTTTTTTTATTGGTGAAATATATTTTTTATATTGTGGACTATCCTTTCTAGTCCATTCCTGGAGGAAGATATATCTATTCCTGGGATGGGCCAAGGGGATGATCAGAGAGAAGACTCATATATAAGTAATAGTAGAATGAAAGGTTGAAATATGAATAGAAGTTTAACAATAAAGTGAAACATCACCCATTTAATTAATCAATTATTCAGTTCAATCACTGAGCACGTCTAATAATTGAGATATTCAGTTTGGAGCTTAGAATGGGAGAATATAAAACATGAGTCTCCTTAGTTATAACTCATTATGGAATATGCTATAATAATAGAGAGGAGAGGAAAGGAAAAAGGAAGGAAAGAAGCACTGTGCTTGGAGCATCCAGACCGGGTGGAGGGGCAGGGATGTCTTCTTGGACAACATCTCATTTGAGTTCCATTATAATAAGTGGGCATCACTCAGGTAAACTTGTAAATGAGTAATAGGATAAGAGCAGAAGGTGGAAGTTCAGACAAAAGAGGAAATAAAAAACAGTTTGTTTGGGGAACCTGGAATATCCATGGGGTGCAGAGAGTGTGTTAGATGAGACTGAAGAGCTAGCAGGAACCAGAATATAAAAGACTGAATGAATATTGGCCTTTTTGCTCTATGAACCAGGAAGTCATTCAAAGATCTTAGATAGATTATCAACAATGTCACAGCTGAATTTTAGATCATCATGTGTATAAATGGAGAATATACCAGAACATACAGGACTAGAGGCAAGGAGAACAGTGAGGAAGCTGCAGCAGTGGTTCAGAGAAGAGGTCTTCAAATTTATCTGTTAAGGGCCTAATGTAAATATTTCAGACTTTGCAGGCCACATGGTGTTTGCTGCAATTACTGTAGCACAAAAACAGCCATAGACAATAATACACAAATGAATAAACATGTGATTTGTTCCAAAAATTTCTTATTTGTAGACAGTGAAATTTCAATTTCATATGATTGTCATGTGTCATGAAATATTCTTCTTCTTTTCTTTTTTTTAACCATTAAAAAAATGTAAAAAAAAAAAAATTATTTTATTTATTTATTTATTTTATGTCATGGGCCATACAGAAACAGGTGGCACGCTGAATTTGACCTGGGGGCTATAGTTCACTGACTCGTGGTTCAAAGGAAGCAGGATGGCAACCTCAACTGGCATAGTGAATATAAGAAAGAAGGAAAGTAGATGGATTTGAAAAGCATCTGCTATAAGACTCAGTGATTGATTGATTTTTGCTGGTTACGAAGGGTTGGTGTCAAGAATGACTCTTAGTATTCTGTTTGAGACAGTAGGTGGAAGGCGGTACTGCTGACCAGATGGAAGATGTTGTTGTTGTTAGTTGCTTTCGAGTTGATTCCAACTCATGGCAGCCCCATTCCGAGGTGCCTCTGGGTGGGATTAAACCTTCAAACTTTTGGTTAATAGTCTAGTGCTTAACCATTTGCGCCACCCAATGACTCCTAGACAGAAGATACAGAAGGGCAAAGGGATTTGGGCACTGGAGGATGTGGAAGCTAATGAGTGCCTTCAATGATCAATAATTCAATCTTTAGGAATTCTGGTCTATAGAATCTTCTTGAGGAAAGTATTTTGAACTTTGTGTACCCTGAGTAATTTTTTTTGCTCTTGGCAGGGACTTCCTTGCCATTTTAGGACAAAAAAGGCAAAATTCTCTTGCTATGGAAAGCGGCTGAGAAATATTAATGTTCATTACTAATATCAATCTTTTAAAATATGTCACCTCCTCTGACATTTTCACAAAACTGTCTCAAATAAGCCCCAAATGCAAATGTGACCCATATGCCAATACCATATATCTGGCTGTGTACACAGTACATTTAAAAGATTTCTCAGGCTAGAATTTTTTATCATTCCTGCATGGAATAACTCTCATGAAATAATTAGGAGGTACACAAACTAATAATAAATGTTAGCTTTTTGAAATAGGCTTTGATGAAATTATCATAATCTGATTATGCAGCTTCAAAGAACCTTTCCCAAGCTTGATTTTTCCTCATCCAGCTTAATCTGCAACTGTCTGTGGCCAGAACAGCCTCTGCATGAGGATTTATGATGAGGGCTTAGAACTGCCAGCATAATCACATCTCCCTGAACCATAAATGTACATGAAGGAGAACAGGTACTCCGTATGGCTTTCACCTCCTGCACAACTCCAACATTCCAGTCAAGGCTCCCTCCTACCAAATAAAGGAAAAAATAGGAGTGTTCAAGTTGGTAAATAAAGAGCAACTTATTTTCAAGTATGGCAAGACAGATTTGTATGGTAGGTTTGAGATCATGAGCATAAGCGACTGATAGACCTACATTCTAGGTACAGTTCTTCCTTTTCCCTACCTCTGTACTGTGATCAAGTGACATAACATTTCCGGAGCAGTAAAAATAATGTCAACATAAAAACACTAAGAAGGCTCCTCACCACATAGCAAATACATCATAATAATAATATCAGTAGTATTGTTATTTTCATTATTGTTGTGTTACTAAAATCTCAGGGTATAATTTCAGATAAATTCATTGTAGACAAAGTTTTAATATTAAATCTTAGGAAAACAATACAACTATATTTGACAATGTACTATGCTTAAACTTGGGTGTTTCGCATGTTATTTGCTTTTATAAAAACCCTTCGATAAATTAATAATCATCAATATTTTATTGATGAAGACATTAAAGCTCTAGGGAATTAATATATTAAAAGTCACTATATTAGTCAGGGTAGGCTAGGCTCTGCTGCAATAATAAAAGAACCACTCTCTCACATAAGAGTATGATAAAAACTTTCTTATGATTACATAATTACCAAGAAGTACAGTAATATATGAAATTAGTAATGTTTCGTTTTGTCGCACATAAAGCCGTTATGAGTTGGAACTGACTTAATGGCACCTAACAACAACAAAGTATATTATTTCTAACTTTTGAAAGTGATAATGTGTCCAATGATAGTATCTAATGCACACAGCAACCCTCTGTGGTAAGTGGAGCCAAAAAGATTATCCCCATTTGCTAGATGAGTAAACTGAGGCAAAGAATCCCTTACATAATACCACACAGCAAGTTAGTATGAAACCAGGATCAAATTCCACGAGTCCTGATTCCTGGCACTGTGATATGAATCCTATACATCAACATTTCCTGATGTGTATTAGTTGTGCGAGGGAAATGAAAGTGTTAGGCTCAAATTTACTCAAAAACCTGAACAAACCTGTTGCTGTCTAGTCGATTCTGATTCATAACTACCCTATAAGGACAGAGTAGAACTGCCCAGTAGGGCTTCCAAGGAGCGGCTGGTGGATTCGAACTGCTAGCCTTTTAATTAGCAGCAAAGCTCTCAACCACCACCCACCAAAGAATTAACTGGTTTATTGCAGGACCTCCCAAAGGTTTAAAGGTACTAATGCTTTATGAGTCTTTAGGTGGGGCAATATAATAGATTCCATTTCCAAACTTTTTGACCATAAAAACCTCTTGTCTTGAAATATAGGACCTAGCACACCCTTAGGGAGCTGTTGACCCTTCATCATACTGCCAGCCTTTAACAGAATATAGACTCCTTGATGCCCATATCTCCCTAAAAAACAAACAAACAAAAAAAAAATGCTAGACAAAGACAATTGCCTTCCACAAGTATAGGGCTTCAAATGTGAGGTTTTCTTCAGTATTCTTTGGTGAAGAAAAGAATCAGCCACGTTGGGTGTTCCTTCTGACTTGTACTCCCCTCTCTCATAAACACTCATGCACACAACAAACAAATCTTGTTCATTTTCTAATCCAAATTCTACCCTAGGAAAATCATCATTCTGCTCTTACCAGGTTTGTGAAACACAGGCCTCTTTGTACAAAGATAAAGGAAGTTTCTATTCTCACCGCAGATTGCCTGTGTTCTGAAATACATTTTGTGGTCCATTCAGTCCATTTCCAGAGTATGAAAAGAACAGTACATGGTAATTAAGAGCAGTCATGAGCACGCAATACCATAATCCTAATGGCCTGGATTATGGGCCCAATTTTCCCCACATGTTTATTTGCAGATGCATTCACTTTGATCGACAGACCGCACTGCAGTGCTGTGTTTGATGCTGTCATAATTTGCTGCTTCGTGTTTTACATTTCCAGGGGCTACCTCCTTCTTTGTTGGCACCAAGGAGGGTCTGATTCAGTTGGGGACAAGTTGGGACACATTGCTCCCCTGCCATTCCATCCACCCTGCCTGGTCACTGACCAGCACAGATATGTACTCTCAATCCAAAAGCAGCATTATCGATCACAAAACAATGCTCACTCTCCTCCTAAATAATGTCACTTACATGTCATACTTTTCAAATATTTTTCTGCATCAATTCTGGAATAATTTTAAGGCAGTACAGTTTAGCCTTAAATAACTGATAAAATAGCTGAGACAAAGAGAAATTAAATAATTTGCCCAGGTTCTCACAGCTGGTAGGAGGCGGTGGGATATTGAACCCAGATTTCTCTGGCTTCAAGCCAATGCACTTAGCACACCCAAGAGGGACATTGGAGTACAGGTAGTCCCCAGGTTACTAACGTCTGACTTATGGACAACTCCTACTTAAGAACAGACTACCATAAAGCCTATTATATTGAAAATTTGAGTTAAACACAGTGGTTCCTGATGACGAACGCGTACACTACTTCGTGATACTCATGAAAACCTTGCGTGGTTTGGTAGTGTTTCTTAAGTGTTTTATGTGCATAGAAAGGTAAAATATATACTATATACTAAGACAAATATCTAACTAACTGATGCTGATTCAAGAACCGTATGTACCTGTTACGATTTACCTACAAATTCGACTTAAAAACAGACTTAGGAACAGTTCTTGTTTGTAATCCCACGACTGGTTTACTATGGTTAAGATCGTGGGTGTTGGAGTCAGCGTTCAGGCCCAGCTTTGGCATTTATTAATTGTGTCACCTTGAGGAAGTTGCCAAATCTCTTTGCACCTCAATGTCCACATCTCTAAAATGAAAGCATTATCTGTCTTCCAACTGAGATATAACAGGTATTAAAGAGATTAAAGGAATCTTGGTGGCACAAACGGTTAAGACCTGGCTGCTCACAGAAAGGTTGACAGTCCAAACTCACCCAGCAGCTCTGTAGGAGAAAGGCCTGGCAATCTGATTTTATAAAGATTACAGCCAAGAAAACCCTATGGAGCAGTTCTACTCTGTCACATGAGGTCGCTATGAGTTAGCATTGACTTCACAGTATTCAACAACAACAACAAAGCAATTAAAGACAATAAACATTAGTTTCCTTTCTTTATCATAATGTAAATCTAATCTAAGTTTGGGAAGATGTTGAACTGATGGGTAATTTTTTCCTGTTTTTACATATATTTTCATAATTTCTACATTTTTATTTTTGATTTACTCAACTTTACACTCAGAAAAATTTATATGCAGGTAGCCCCAACTTTGGAGCCCTGGTAGCACAGTAGTTAAGAGCTACGGCTGCTAACCAAAAAGTCAGTAGTTCGAATCTACTAGCTGCTCCTTGGAAGCCCTATGAGGTAGTTCTGCTCTGTCCTCTAGGGTCACTATGAGTCAGAATCGACTTGATGGGAACGTGGTGGGGGGAAGCCCCTATTTACAATGGGGTTCCGTGCCGACAACTCTGTCATAAGTCAATTCTGATGTAAGTCAAATACTTCTTATTTTTTAGTTTTCATTATTACTGCCTTTTATTATCGGTATCTTTATAAATCTGATCTTTGAACATCTGTGAGTGAACATCTGAGAATAACATCAGCAAATTACACACTGCAACATTTTATATAGTACATATTACTAATGATAAGATGTACCAAAAAAGGTCATAAGTGTGGTTCATCATAGCTTGAATATGTCGTAAGTCAAGGACTACCTGTGTATATATATATGCGTGTGTGCATATAAATATATATAACACACACACACATATATATATATATATATATATATATATATATATAAAGAACCATCACAGAATCCAAGATTAAAGAGAAGTCATTTTATGTTGAAGAAATGATAGATTGCTTGGTATTCTTTCAAAATTTTTATTAGACACTGTGAGCAAAAAAAAAAAAAAAAAATCACATACTTCATAAATATTTGCTGTCACGGAATCTCAATCTTAGCTGTATCCTGAGAGTCCAGGTCCCATCCCAGGTTTCTTGGTGACACTCTGTTTCCTTGGGCTCTGCTTCTCAGGACTCAGTTTACTCACATGACAAATGAAATAGGACATTGAGGCACTCTCAGCCTTGGTGTTCTGTGAATCGGCGTTTGTTTACTTGTTATTTGACATCTTTTCTATCTCCCTCAATGCACATGCAGTGACAAAGCAGAACAGCAACACACAAACAGAGAGGGTAGTTAAAGGAAACATCAGAACCCGTGCAGAGAAAGAGGAGATAATTGTACTAAAAACATGGATGAAATAATTACTGTAATTGAGCAATAAATAACATTGTAATTTATCTAGGCCTTTAATTAATTAGTCTGCAAGTTGGTACATTTTTGTCTGTTTACTTCAGTTCCAATCTTGGGTCTCCATGAAAAGGAGAATCTAGGGAAACTAGTCTTGGACAGAACAGCAGGGAAGTGGGGTGGGAGATACTTCTTATTATCACTAAATCTCTAAACCTATTCCAAATGTTAATTGAGTTCACACACTTGAAAAATTCAAAGTGAAAATCTAAGTACACCCTATAGCTCTCCAACAACTGCCTTATTTGCAAAGGGACCCTTGTCACAGAGGCCCAAGCTGAGTTTCCTTCGTCCATCATGCATCCCTTATGAACCTCTCCTTTATGCCTTGGCTCACAATTACGCATGTTTCTCTGCCACTCTCTCTTCTGGACTGTGAACTTGTAGACAGTAATATCTGGTTCCTCTTTGCAGACATTTAAAAAATCATTCCTGCATGCGTGACAGAATGAATGAAAGTCAGAATTATATAATACAGTCAACCTGATTTGCATTTTTTATTTGTTCATTCCGCAAACATTTATAGATCTGTACCAAATGCCTAGCTCTACGCTAGGCACAGGGAAGCTCTAGCAAGACTGATAAGAAGCCATCACTTAGATGATTGAAATGTTCTGTATCTGCATTGACCAATATGGTAGCTGCAGGTGGCTGTTGAACATAGAAATGTGGCTTACTGTCACTGAAGAACTAAAAAAAAAGAAGCCATCACTTACAATAACACAATAGGCACTTTAGCAGAGCAAGATCTCTCATCATTGATGTTTTGGGGTGGATAATTCTTTGTCTGGAGGGACTGCTCTGTGCGTTGGCGTCTCTGGGTGGTACAGTTAATGTGCTCATCTGCTAAGTGAAATGTTGGAGGTTCAAGTCCACCCAGAGGCACCTCAGAAGAAAGGCCTGGCTATCTACTTCCGAAAGATCATAGCCATTGAAAACCCTATGGCTTAACAGCAGCTGCTTTGTTTGGTCCTGTGCATTGTTATATGTGTAACAGCATTCTGAACTCCTACTCACTAAACACCAATAGCACCCCCTCCCTAATCACAGCAATCAAAAATATTTCCCGATATTGCCAAATGTCCTTTAGGGAGCTAAATCACCCCTGGTTGAGAACCACTGTGGAAGAGGAACCCAGAGGGACTGCAGACTTATGGAGTAGGGAGTGACATGATGTTACCCACTCTAGGTCAGACAACAGCACGGTGCTGGGGTTAAGAGCACAGACTTAGGGCCAGATTGCTGCTGTCTATATCCTTGCTTTCCCCTTTCTAGCTGTGGGACTTGGGGTGGGTTACTTCACCTCTCTGTGCCTCAGTTTCCTGATATGTAAAATGGGAAAATAATCGTATCTGCCTCCTGGGATGGTAAGGGTTACAATGGTACATTGCAGTTGGTTGTTTGTATGCCTGTCTCTTCACTCTATCCCTCCACTTGTCAGTGAACTTCTCGAGGGTAAGAGATTCTGTTTCCATCTCTTTTTCTAGGCACAGAATTGCTTTGCCTCCAAGCTAGCTTCAACACTAATAAAGGAATGTGAAGCACTGGATTTTTCTGAGTTCAAACCCTGGTTCTCTCACTCAATTACTGAGCCGAGTCACATAACTTCTTGGCATCTCAGATGCTACACCTATCATTATAGAGATAATAGCTATAGGGGGTTGCCAATAATCATTCAGGGTAGTTGAAATAAATAGATGAATTAATAGGTATGAAAGTCTTTGCCACCAAGTGTGGCTATAATATATTCCCAAATAAATGTCTGAATCTGAGAATGCATGCTGGAGGGCAGGGCAGACTTCCATGTCCCGTGTTTTCCAAGTTAGAGGGAGAATACACTAGATCGTCTCCCTGACCCAAGAAGAAAGTTCATGGCCAGAGACATGATCTGTGCATAACTACCTTGTGGTTAAATGGATTATTTACAGCCCATCCAGCCCTGCACCAAGTAACACACACCCATTGGGCCAAGCAGCAGATTTTGATTGCAGTCTGCAGGTTCTGCAGATAACGTAGCCTGCCCCAGCTGTGGAGGTCTTTAGTAGGCCCAGCAGACAGGGGCTTGCGGTCCACTTCTCCCAGGCAACTGGGCGACTCCACCTTCTACCACCACCGTTCTTGGTTGACACAAGGCTTCATTGATTCACCTGAACTTCGACTTCCTTCAGCCTATATCATCACTCATTCACATTCCCAGAGCAAGAGTTTATCTCCCTAGACTGTCTTCCTTAGAACTCCTAGTGGCAGCCCACCTAGGGGAGAATAAAGCTTAAACCCCCT
Organism: Dugong dugon; assembly: GCA_030035585.1. Taxonomy (NCBI): domain Eukaryota; kingdom Metazoa; phylum Chordata; class Mammalia; order Sirenia; family Dugongidae; genus Dugong; species Dugong dugon. Next base: position 66,988,263 of record CM057467.1, read on the forward strand.
TGACTAGCCTTAAGGCCCTCTGAGATCTGGTCCCCGTCCACCTCTCTCTAGCCATTTTCTCCCCACCCCGCCTTGCACTCTACTCTCCAAGCACATGGAATGATTGCAGTGTTATTTCTCTCTCACGTCTCAGTAACTTCAACTAGCTATCTCCTCTCCATAGAACAACTTCCCCTCATCCACCCAGACTTTCTAGTCATCTCTTGGTGCAGCTGAACTGTCACCTCCTTCTGTGCATCTCCCAGGTAGTTAAACAGCCTGGCCTTGTGGCTCCCTCTGCATGATATGCCGTGTTCACCTCTGTTCCAGAGCATTATCCCTGTGTTAGATCAGCTTAGATGCCTGTGAGATCTCCTGGGCCATGAGCTACTTAAGGGCCTGGTCTAGGCTTTCATTTCTCTATGAAAGGCAAGTCCAGGGAGGCCTCTCTTCCTCTTACCCAGCTCCTGCACCATCAGTGGTATTCCTGTTTTGCTGCCCATTAACCCCTCACACCAGTTTTCACAAATAAAATTTATCCATGCAAGGCTTTATGTGAACTTAGCAATTTGATTTCAGGTTTGCAGCGGCAGGGGAGAGGCCTCATCTCAGCCCACAAAGCATGGTTCTCACCTCCTCCCTAGCTTCCCTTCCTCTTTGCCTTCTCCCCTTTCCTCAGGAGCAGATAAATCCTACCCTTCTTTCATACAGAACAGCTTCATCAAATTTTCCAAAACCTTGGGAACAGAAGACATCGCATCTCCCCAGTACCCTCTTGCCATAAGCAGACTAATCAAAGAATAGTCCAACATAGTGCGTCTCTAGGAAAATCATTTTGCCTGCTGCTAAGAGAACAAAATTCGTCTTTGTCTCATTTTACTTTATTCTCAATACCTGGTATAGGACCTGACCGTTTATTGAACGCCTGAGTGAATTGATCTATGAGATAATATCTGTGAAAGTGATTATGAACTGAAAAGAATCTACATCGTTAGTTATCATTATCAATTTTATTATTTTTATGACAACACTTAGTAACTAGTTGGATACATGCAGCCCTGACCTTGAGTATCCGTTTATAAAAAGAGAACAGTAGCCCAGCTGGGACATCTAAGATTCCTCTTGTGGTTCCCTACCCTGATAAAGGCGTCAATTGTTCACACAGTTGGACTTCAAGGTAGTCTATGGTAGGAAGGAAAAAATGGCCCATTTGGATCAGCATAGAGTCTTAGTGGGAATGGAGCTTCTGGTTCAAGAAACAAAAAGTGGTATATAGATTTGTTTCTTCCTTTGCTGTTTATGAGGGGATAAGAGGATCAGGAAGAACAACTTTTCCTAGGGTGGGAGTCTATGTGGTGCCACCGAGGAGCAAAGGACTCAGGAATTAGACCAACCCGATTCCAAATCCTGACTCCGCCACCCTCGTGTAACTTTGGGCAAGTGAACTAACCTCTCTGAGCCTCAGCTTCCTGATTAGTAAAATGATGATGAGGTGACATTTGGCTGGGAAACAGAATATCCCAAAACCAAATTCTCTACTTTTTTCAGAGTCTTCAATGGAGATCTAAGTAGATAGGACAAAATCAGGCAGAAAAACAATTACTAGCTTAAACATTTGTCTCCGTCACTGTGTGGCCTGCTGCAGCTCTGGAGAGCTGAACTGGAATGTGCATGAACGTAAGGATGACTTCGAGCTCTGAAGTCCAAGGCTTAGGCTAAAAATGAGAGAAAGCAGCCACATGGGAGAATAGAAAGCAGAAGTCTAAAGGCATGAGTTTCAGTAAGAGCATGAATCCCATGACATCCAACGCAAAGAGGGTTCAGCAGAGGTGTCCATGGCTCACTACACTAGTACTCCGCCAGTATGGTAAATTGGACCATTTACGTCTCTTATCTGATTGCTCCTGCCACCATGGATAATAAAATCAGTCACTCGCAATCTCTCTCTCTCTCATTCTACCTCTCCCCCCTCCCTCCTTCTGTCCTTTGTTCCTTCCCTCTCACTCTCTTTCCCTTCCTTTCTTTTCCCTCTACCCATGTCTGGAGAGTTTAGACTCACCAAGTGAGGGAACACGAACAGGCCATCCAGTCACTGTCCAGTGTAGGGTGCCACTGACTTTCTTGCAGGCTTCTGGCCTGTGGCCGAAAGGGAGGGAGTCATGATACAGTACATGGCTTCCTATGCTTCCCACAGCAAGAATTGTAGATATAGCATGTATCCACGGGCTTCCTTAAGTATAAATGTCTAGTATAGGAATAAAAAAAAAAAAAGTTTATACTTAACCACTCCACTGGCTGATATGGTGAATTGGTGCACAATAGAAGAAGATGCCCTTCCTAGAATTTGCCAAAAAGTTGTAGAAATTATACGCAAACCTCTGATAGCTATGAGGTGCCTGATGCTCTCTGGAGTTGTGAAATGCAGTGTTTCTGATTTTATAGAAAATAATATAAAAGCTTATAGTACGTCCAGTAATGATTTGATAACACGAAGCCTTGTCCTGGGGTGTGGCTGTTCATCCCAACTCATCTAAGAAGTTCTAAGTTATGCTGCCATGGAGACTAGCATATTGGAAATAAGCATAGGTGGAAATAAGCATTGTTAAAGCTAGGCAGACCTGGGCTTGAGTTCAGCTCTGCCATTTGCTAGCTGGGTAAATTACTTAAATGTTCTAAATTTCAGTTTGCTCATCTATAAAACAATAATACTAATAGTACCTACCTCATAGGGGTTATTGTAAGGGGGTAGTGAAATGATGCTTGCAAAGGACGGATCACAATGACCTGCACACAGCAAGTACTACATAAATGGCACTATATGCAGTGGTTGTGGTGATGGCGGAAGCTGCAGCAGTACTAGCTTAGAGCCCTCAACCCATACACCTACCACGGGGGTTCCAGAATAGAAACCGTTTGTCTTCCCTTGAAGACTGAAGCCCAAATCCTTTCAGAACAATGAGAGTTGGCATCTCTGACTGCTTAGTACCCTGGGAGTCGAGAATTTCCGATCAATTCCCACCTGGGTCTGGTCACTCAATTTCTGTACCCTCTTTCCGCATAACCAACACAGACCTGCTCCCAGTTGATTTCTTGTCATCTGCCATTTTCCTGCTCTGCTTGGCCTTGTGCAGACAGAATTCAATGAGGATCCGGTGTAGATGTTGTATCCACTACTACCACCAGCTGCCATCAAGCCAATGCTGACCCATGGTGACCCCATGTGTGTCAGAGTAGAACTGTGTTCCATATCAATGGCTGATTTTTCAGGTTAGATTTTCAAGCCTTTCTTCCAAGGGACATCTGTCTGGACTTGAACCTCCAACCTTTCAGTTAACAGCTGAGCACGTTAACCATTTGCACCTCCCGAGAACTTCTGGTTGTGGTATAAAGCACAAACCAAAATCAGTTGCTGTCGAGTTGATTTTGATTTAGTATAGGCTACCCTTAAGTGAACACTTCCCATTTGCCAGGCACTTTACATGAATAATCTCAGTTAATCCTCAGGGTAACCATTTATTAACCTACCCATTTCACAGAAGAGTATTCAGAGCAATGGAGGTGGTAAAAATAACTTCTTAAGTCATTCTGCTTTCAAATAATTGAGCCAATATATGCAGTAGGCCCCCAATCCTCATTGCCCATTGCCCATTCTAAACTCTTGTCCTCTGGGAAACAACTTTGATAATGATGATGATGATGGTGATGATGATGGTGACAATAATTCTTTCTTAATCTCCCTATTTAGGTCCATTTTTTAGTTTCTACAAAATTTTTTTTCATAAGCAAGTTCCTCTCATCTACAAAGATTAATTTTGATGACAGGACACTGACAGGAGACTGACCCTTGTCACCCTCAGAAGAGGATGACATCTTAAGAATGCATCCAAGTTATACCACAGCTTTGAGCCCTATGAATATCTGGCTAGGAGTTCTGCTCTCAAGCTCCTCCCTACTCTCATTGCTGTATGACTTTGCCCCTTTCAGTCTCATCCTGTCAATGCCTGCCTATCTTGCAGGGATGCAAATCTTGACTTCTTCTGATACTTTCTTATTTTTTGCCCTCAAATGTAAAATGTTCACTGATTACCTCTTTCCTCATCAACCTCATTGTAGTCCTGAAAGAATTTGGGACTACACTCTTCATATGATGGCAAATTATTATTCCAGAACCACAGTGGTAGATGTTTGGCTGGCTCTGAAGCTGCTCCTAATGGCACCACCCCTACTGAAGCAGTCCCTGTTATTGAGTACTTGCTGTGTTTCCCTTCTCCATTTATCACAAAATGTTCATAGGCATTCAGAAGTCCCGTGGTGTACTACTAGAGACAGGCTTTTAAATTTCAGTTTAAGGACATCGTTTGACAAGACCATTATCCTTTACATTTGCCGCCTCAACCAAAGTGAACCAAGTTAAAATTTTATTATACTCCACCAACATTCACTGATTGCTCTATGCACCAAGAGCCGTGCTAGGCTCTGGGAACACAGACATAAATAAGACATGATCCTGACCTCAAGGCGGACACATTCTAGTAAGCCACAAGATTTTAAAGGTAAAAAGGGCCTAAGAACCAATCTAGTAAAACTCTTTGGTTTTTAAAATTAGAAAGTAAAACTGCAGAGAAGGAAATTGACTTGTCCAAGACAATTAAGTAATTGATGGTAGAGCCAGGACTAGAGCCCAAGCTTAATATCTCTTTAAATTACTCTGCACAGTCACTCTCTAGAGATTTCTTTCAGTATCCTAATCATCTCAGCTTGGTGTAATTTCAGTCTTAGTATGTCCCGCCATGTGATCAGTGATCAAAGCCACCTCCTCTGGGCACCATCCCTCTTGCTCCAGGACAGGTAGGTGCTCTTCATGGGTACCCCCTGGCCCCTGGGCTTCCCCCATCATAGTACTCATCACAGAGTTTACAAACTGTCTCCCCTCTTGACTGTGAGACAGAGGCCAAGTCATACTCATCTCTAGCCCCCCAGTGCTCAGCATTGAACCTGGCACGAAATAGGTCATTTTTTTTGCTGAATGAATGAATGAGCACATGAACAAATAAAGTCATACCAACTCTGATACTGGCTTTTGTTTGTTACATATAAAAAGACTGTAATGAGTTGCCATCTAATTGACTCCGCGTGTGTCTGAGTAGAACTGTGCTCCATAGAGTCTTCAGTAGCTGATTTTTTACAAATAGATGGCAAAGCCTTGCTTCCAAGGCATCTCTGTGGACTTGAACCTCCAAATTTTGGTTAACAGTCCAGTGCATTAGCCATTTGCACCACCCAGGAACTCCTTGTTATTGATAGTCCTACTAATAATGCCTTTATTTATATAGTGACAGAAAGTCCACATAAAAGAACTCATGAAGCATAATGTCTTTAGTTGCAATAAGTATTTGAGCCAGCACAGTCAGGGTTGGCATTAGTCCATCCATAGGGTGGGAAGGCAAAAAAAAAGAAAAAAGAAAACCAAGCTAAATAAAAAATGTTATAGGCATACCAGGAGGTTTATTTTTAGCTCATTCTGTTTATTTATGCCTTGCACCTACTGTAAATGAAATCAAATGAAGCCTCAAGACACAGAAAACTCTATTGTTTTTTCTTTTCAAAATGAGTTTAAAAAAAACACACACACACAAAGTGAAAAAAATGAGAGGCCAGATCTGAGATGCTAATATTCTGTTTCCAGCAACTTAGCCAGTTATAATGATAATAATAATGAACATATAAATTTAGGAATCAGAAGCCCTAAGTTCTATTTTTCATTGTGCTACCAACTCACTGGGTAACCAGCAGGGGTTATGAATTTCCTGTCTTAGGCTGGGAAATAAGGGGTCTGAACTAGACTGGATACTTCCTAAATTCCCTACCAGCCCTAAATCTCGAAGTGCCTTTGCTTTCTTCAGTGCCTTCTTGAAGCTGGATTGACTGGGAGGATACGGCCCAAAAGCCATCCCTGAGTTCAAGAATAATACCATCTTTGTCTCTGCTGTGGCCACTGTGAGCATCTTAGAAGAAAAATCCCTCTGGTTCCTTTGATCTGGCAAAATGAGCAACTTGCTTAATTAAAAATAAAAATAGCTGCCATTACAGCCTCATAAAACAAAATGGGACTAATGAGGCACAGCAGTCCAGGGACAAGGACTAGAAGGCAGGAGGGGACAGGAAAGCTGGTGATAGGGAACCCAAGGTTGAGAGGAGACAATGCTGACATATCGTGGGGTTGTTAACCATCGGCATAAGGCAATACGTGTATTGTTTAACAAGAAACCATTTATTCTGAAAACCTTCATTTAAGCTACGAAAAAAAAAAATAAGAGTTATCTATGTGAGATCAAATTGACAACAGCAACTCAAAAGGTTTGATGGGCAGCCTCAGGGGCAGTGAGTTGAAGATAATGGTGATGAAATAATTTGAAAAAGGAGAGTGAGAATAGCAGCACTACTGGAAGAATGTAATCGGTGTCACAAAATTGCACATGTAAAAATTTTGAAACGGTGTGACTTTGACTATGTATATTTTCACCAAAAAAAAAAAAAAAAAATCCTCTAAGGTCGAGAAGGGAGAGTGTTGACGTGTCATGGGGTTGTTAACCAATGAAATAAAATGATATGTGTACTGACTGTTTAAAAAAAATAAATAACTGCCATTTACTAAGCCTTGTGCTACTAGAATTTTATGCATTATTTCATTTAGTTTTCATAACCATCCCATGAAGTAAATACTGTTTTATTGTCATACAGAGGAATTCTTCACATGGGGAAATTAAGACTTGCAGAAGTTAAGTAACTTTTCAAAGTCACAAAACTAGAATGTAGCAGAGCCAAGACTCAACTCAGTTCTCCCTGATGCCAAGGCTCTTGCCTCAACACTTCAGAAAAGTCTAAGTGTTCTAAGATACAACTATTGGTCTCTACTCATCTAGAAAAAAAAGAAAGAAGGAAACCTAAGACTCAGAGAAGAAAGTAGTCTACAGGACTAATAGTATACATGAATCATGGCCTCATCTACCCTGAGAGTAGAACTAGGTGGTACCTGGCTAACACTACTGACCATTCTGATCAGAGCCACAGTAGATGGATCCTGATAGAACAGTAGAAAAATGTGGAACAGAACTCAAATTCTTAATGTCCAGACTTACTGGATTGGCTGAGATTAGAAGACACCCTGAGACTATTGCCCTGAGATACTCTTTAAATCTTAAACCAAAATTGTCCTTTGAGGTCACCTTTTAGCTAAGTAACAGATTGGCTCATAATATAAAGACTATCACTTGTCAGTAATGAGCTTCTTTAAAAAATCATCTACATGAGACCAAATGGTCAAAAATTACTCTAAAACAAAGATGAGAAGGTAAGGTGACAGAGAAACTAGAATATTGGAAATGGTACAACAAGAACGGAAAGAATGAGAATGATGACACATTGTGAAAAATGTACCAATATCACTAAATGATTTGTGTAGAAATTGTTAAATGGGAACTAATTTGCTGTGTAAACTTTCACCTTAAATACAATAAAATATTATTCAAAAAGAAAAAAAGTCTAGGTGTTTGAAGCCTAGTTATCCCTCTGGGGCTAAATCTTGTGGTATTACACATCTCATCCTGGGGAGCAGCTGCCATGACTTTCTCTTCTTGGTACCTCACAGCTGGAAACCAAGACATGAAGGACTTTCATGCCAGGATGAGAAGTTGGGATGTATCTTGATGAAAATAAGGAGCTTCTGGAAGTTCTTAGGATATCTGTGTTTCAAGATTTTCTTCTAATGTCTTTGCAAGAATTCCATGGGCTTTTCTACTTCTCTCTATACCCTCCTTTTTCCAAACATCTCTTACATTTCCCCACATCTGAGCCTTTGTTTATATTGTTCCCTTATATGCTTCCTTTCTTATCTCCATTAAACTAGCTGTGTAACTTTGAGCAAGTGACAGCCCCTCCTGACAGTGATGGACCCATTAGCATTCCCTTAGTGAGAAATGAGAACCACTGAGGGGAGTTCAGATGGTTTTAGATGTTAAAAACCTTGGACTATTTTAAATTATTCTTTATTGCTTCTGATTATATCAAGGACAAAGTTTCTCTTTGGTGCTAGTATGCCTTCAATACCTTTTCAACTTGTGAGTGCACTCCCTCCCCCATTTTTTTGTTTTTTTTTTAAGAAACAAAATAGGCTTCAGGCAACATTATCTGTTTAGTAAGATAATTCTGTTGTTATCATATTTATTTTGGTTTTGGCTGTACTGTTTTTCCATCTATTGGGGTGATGTAATATCTACTGAAGTAAAAGAGAGTCAACTTAAAGGAAATATTAGCTAAATATTATACGTGGTATTTGAATGAAGGAAGTTTGGGAAACACAATGCTAGGTGTTCACTAAGGCCTTGCAACTCAAAATGTGGTCTGCAGACCAGCAGCACTTGGAGCTTGTTGGAAATGCAGAATATCCAGAATCTCTCTGGCTGTTCTCCCCAAACCTACTAAATCAGAATCTGCATTTGAACAAGATGCCTGGGTGATTCAGATGCACATTCAGAAGCTCTGTTCTAAGGGCTCTACTAGTTCTTTCTTGGTTCTAATTGCTTCCTAAATTGATTGCATCACCATAAAAGATTGAGTGCCTCATTTCTATGAAATTCTTTATTTTCTTCTTGTTTTATTCAGAATTCAGAGAAAAATATAAATTAAAATAAAATAGAAATAATTCTATTGTCACTCTAGGGCATGAACTTTTGGGTCTGGCAGAACTGGATGTAGTCCCTACTTCTGCCACTTACTAGTCATATGCTGTTGTTGTTATGTGCCCTTGAGTCACTTCCGATTCATAGCAACCCTATGTGACAGAGTAGGACTGTTCCATAGGGCCTCCTACATTGTAATCTTTACCGGAGCAGATCGTCAGTTCTTTTCTCCTATGGAGCATCTGGTGAGTTCAAACCCCTGACCTTTTGTTTAGCAGCTGTTTTAGTCATTTAGTGCTGCCGTAACAGAAATACCACAACTGGATGGTTTTAACGAAGAGAAGTTTATTTCTTCACAGTCAAAGTAGGCTAAAAGTCCAAATTCAGGGCGTCAGCTCCAGGGGAAGTCTTTGTCTCTCTGTAGGCCTTTTCATCAGTGTTCCCCTGGACTAGGACCTTCTCGGCTCAGGGACCCCGGTCCAAAGGAAGCGCTCTGCTCCCAGCACTGCTTTCTTGATGGTATGAGGTCCCCCTGTCTCACTGTTCACTTCTGTCTTTTATATCTCAAGAGATTGCCTCAGGACACAATCCAGTCTTATAGATCAGGTCCTGCCTTACTAACACAACTACCACCCATCCTCCCTCATTAACATCACAGAGGCAGGTTTACAACATACAGGAAAATTACACAGTACTAGGAATCATGGCCCAGCCAAACTGATATACACATTTTTGGGGGGACATAATTCAATCCATGACAACAGCCAAGTGCTTAACCATTGCACCACTAGTACTCCTTTACTAGTCATATAGCCTTGAGAAATATACTTCACTTGAGTTTTAGTCACTTTATCTGTAAAATGGGGATTGTATCATTTCTTCTTACTGCAATTGTCACACATACACACATACATATATATACACACACACAGTTTCAGTTATCATAGTGGTTGGATCATGGTAGTAGGTCCACATATAGTAGTCACAAAGTTACTTTCCTTTGCTTCTCATCCATATGGAAAACTCTGTGTCTTTTCATGTGCTGGGAAGGTGCACATTCTTCCAGTGCCATCCAGGCAACTCGAATCCCTAATTTTGGTTGTGAGTGCCAGATAATTCAGTTGACATCAAATCATAGTGCTTTATGAGCACATGTCCCAATTAGTAAATCAGCTATCAAAAAGTCCTGGCAAATGAGGCATTTCTGCCTTGCCTGAATCCGTTCAGAATGTCATTTCAGTGCAGAGAAATTCTGAAAGAGAAGGGGCCTTGCGTGAGCAGAGGGAAGGTCAGGAAGAAAAACTGGAGGGTTTACTGCTTTCAGACAGTTTGGCTGACCCATCTTGCACTTTTTTTTTTTTTTTTTACTTTTTTTTTTATTGCACATTAGGTGAAGGTTTACAGAACAAATAGTTTCTCACCAAACAGTCAGTACACATATTGTTTATGACATTGGTTAACAACCCCATGACATGTGAACACTCTCCCTAGTCGACCTTTTTGTTTTGTTTTGTTTTGGTGATAATACACATAGCCAAAGACACACCATTTCAAAAATTTCTACATGCACAATTCAGTGACATCAATTACGTTCTTCCAGTTGTGCTGCTATTCTCACTTTAGATGAACGTTTACAGAACAACATAGTTTCTCATTAAACAGTTAGTACACGTTGCCCTATGACAATGGTTAACAACCCCACTACATGTCAACACTGTCCTTACTCAACCTTGGGTTCCCTATCACCAGCTTTCCTGTCCCCTTCTGCCTTCTAGTCCTTGTCACTGGACTGCTGTGCCTCATTAGTCCCGTTTGTTTTATGGGGCTATCCAATCCCCGGCTGAACGGTGAACCTCGGAAGTGACTTCACTACTGAGCTAAAAGGGTGTCTGGGCACCATACTCTCGGTGTTTCTCCAGTATCTGTCAGGCCAGTAAAGCTGGTCATTTCTTGTGTGTTAGAGTTTTGTTCTACATCCTTCTCCAGCTCTGTCCAGAACCCTCTGTTGTGATCCCGATCAGAGCAGTCAGTGGTGGTAGCCGGGCACCATCTAGCTGTAATGGACTCAGCCTGGTGGAGGCCTTGGTAGCTGTGGACAATTAGTCTTTTGGGCTAAACTTTTCCTTGTGTCCTGTTCTCTTCATTCTCCCTTGCTCCCGAAGGGGTGAGACCAGTGGGGTATCTTGGATGGCTGCTCACAAGCTTTTAAGACCCCAGGCGCTACTCACCAAGGTAGAATGTAGAACATTGTCTTTATAAACTGTGTTATGCCAATTGAGCTAGATGTTCCCCGAGACCATGGTCCCCACAGCCCTCTGCCCAGCAGTTCAGTCCCTCAGGGTGTTTGGATGTGTCTATGGAGCTTCCATGACCTTTCCTTGTACAAGTTGTGCAGGCTTCCCCAACACTGTACTGTCTCACCCTTCACCAAAGATACCACTTATCTATTGTCTATTTAGTATTCACCCCCACCCTCCCATCCCTCGTAACCAACAAGGAGTGTTACTTTTTGTAAATTTTTTCATGAGTTTTTACAATAGAGGTCTCATACAATATTTGTCCTTTTGTGATTGACTTATTTCACTCAGCATAATGTCCTCTAGTTTCATCCATGTTATGAGATGCTTCACGGATTCATCATTGTTCTTTATCGTTGCGTAGTACTCCATTGTGTGTATGTACCATAGTTTATTATCCGTTCATCTGTTGATGGGCATCTAGGTTGTTTCCATCTTTTTGCTATTGTGCCATCTTGCACTTTTTACAACTTATCCAAGAACCCAAGGGAACTGCTTATTCATGCCTTTCTCTCTAATTCCCCCAGCATGAGAAGGGAGTAATGAAGAGAGAGTGGGTTTGGAGTCACAAAGGCCTGAGTTCCCAGCCTGGCTTCACTAGCTGTGAGATGTTCGACAAGTTACTTAAGCTCTCTGCCTTTTAATTTCTGGAACTAGAAAAACAGAGATAATCATCCTGACTTCCCAGGGATGTGGTGAGGATTGAGATGCAGTATGTAAACATGCCTAGCATGATGCCCAAGGTATTATAATAATGTCATAATGCCAGGCACTGGGTACTCAGTAACTCTTTCCTTCTCTTTTCACTAGTCAGTGGCTACCCAGCCTGAGAGGCTTGGCTTTGAATCCCATTTCTCCCATTTCCCATTGTGTGACCTCAGCCAAGTCATGTTACTTAAGTTCTCTGAGCCTCAGTTCCCTCACTATATGGGCAGCAATATCTTCCTGACGAATTCTTGTGAGGATTTAGAGAATTTAAGCAAAGCACATAGCCCATGCTTGGAATAGTAAAGGTGTTCAGGCAACATTAGCTCTGATTTTTCAAGGAGATTGAGCTCAAGTCTTACTTCCTCTGCATGGCCTTTCCTAATTTTTCTCCTTTGCTTGATCCTCTTCACCTTCTCAAACCTTTAAATGTTGTAGTGCTCAGAGCTTAGGCCCAGAACCGTTTGTTTCTCTACACTCCCTCCTTAGATAAGCTCGTCAAATCCTATGACTTGAAATGCCATCTATAGCTGATGACTCTCAAATTTATATTTCCAGCCTTGACCAATCCCCTTAACTATAGACTCATAAATCTAATTGCTTGTGCAATATTCCCACTTGGAGATCATAAAATCATCTCAGATGTAACATATCCCAAATTGCGGTCTTGAGTTCCACCCCCATCACCACCAAATTTGTTCTGCTTCCAGTCTTCCTCTTCTTAGTGGCTCAGGCCAATATCACCAGAGTCCTACTTTTCTCACCGCTTTCTTTCACATCTCACATCCAATCACTAGCAGACTCTGTTGACTTGAAAAGTATATCAAAATCGAACCACCTCTCACAACCCTAGGTCAAACCAGAACCATCTGTTTTGGGCCTTGGTTCTCAGTAACTTATCTCTAAACCCAGTCAGACCGATCCTTTAAAAATGCAATTTACCCTTACTGACGAACACAGTTAATGTCGCTGAATTTTACATGTGAAGAACGTTGAAATGGCGAATGTTTTGTGACATATATATTTCCCACAATTAAAAAGAAAATTAAAAAGTCAAATGTTTTGGCAGGAAAAAAGAAAGCAATTCACATCTGGCCACTCTGTCACTCAAAGCTCTTTACATTGATCCAAGTCGAATTACAAAATTCTTAGCGTGACCCACAAGGTCCTACGTGAACCAACACCCCCCAACTCCTCACAACCTTTCGGAAAATCTCTCCTACCACTCTCTAGCCATTGTGGACTCTGTGCTGTTCCCTGAACATGTTCCCTCACACATAAAGCTTCTGACTCACTTCCTGCTCTGATTAGAATGTTCTTCCCCAGTTACCTGCATGGCTTACCCCCATGTGTCATTTCAATTTCTCCTCGAATCTTACCAATTAAGAGAGTTTCCATGACTACCCTGCATAAAAGAGCACTACCACCCCAACTCACAAGGATTACCCTCCATCTCATAGCATTTATCTCCACCCGACATACTCTGTTTTGTCCACTATAAGCTCCATGACAGAAGAAATTTTGTGGCCAGCACTGAATACATAGTAGATATTCAGTAAATCTTTTCCGAATTCCTGAATGAATCTATGTAAATCTCTGTGTTTTCCTCATTGCATGAATTTAGTAATATTAGTAACATGTGGCACATATTACTCATAATTATGCTTTTGTTGCTTATTATGCCATGGATAATATCCATAACTTACATTTGTATAGAATTCATAGTTTATGTAGCCCTTTTCACAACTAGCATCTCCTTCGATCCTCATAACAACACAGTAAGGGAAGGGATTATTCCACCCACGTGTATAATTGATAAGACTGAGGTGTACAGAAATTAGGTAATTTTCACAAAATCACACACGTAATAATGGTGAAATCAGGACTTGCAATGAGGCCTTATTACTCCTGACCCAAGTTTTTTTCCATGAAATTTAGCCACCCTGCATTCTCTGCCTTCCATTGTTACTGAACTGATTGAACTTGAGTAGCACTTTTCTTTTCTGGAAGAAAGGATCAGTTCTGTATATTTATTTTGTATTCTCACCTTCCCTAACATCGAGTACAATACATAATAAGAGCTCATGCAATTATTTTTGACTGAAGACTAATTGAATTAATAATTAAGGTCAGTGTGAAATATCAAGTAAGCTGTGTGCAGGGGTAAGGAAGTAAACAAATAGAAATTGTAGGGTTGATTGCAAGTGGGGTGGCCATTTACACTCGTTGGGCATCTACTATGTGTCAGGCACTAGGCCAAGTATTTCATATGAAATATACCTAATTTCAAAATTACAATAGTCTTAAAAAAATAGCTATTATCAACCCCATTTTAAGATGAGAAATTACAGACTTACAGAAGTTAAATAACCTATCAAATGTCACACAGACCTAGAGCCAGGAAGTACGAGTGAGTAATGATTTATTGAAGCTTCCTACATTCCAGGCACTGTCCTATATATTTAAGATATATTATCTCATTTAATCTTCACACAAACTGCAAAGTAGGCATTGTTAACTTCATTTTACAGGTTTAAAAAACTGAGACTCAGAGATAAAAGCTTAGCCACAAGTAGGAAATGGCTGAATTGTGGTTAAGTGCAGACCTGCTGAACTGCAAAGTTCATGCTCTTTTCACTACATTATGCTGTCTCTCAGTCTTTTACAAAGAACTCCTAGTGCCAGCAGGAAAGAAGGACAGTTGGATGATACCTCACTGGGCTTTTCCCTTAGCCATTAACTCTAGGGTTAGGACTTTTTTAGTGCACTGTATCAGGGGAAGAGAGTGTCTGGTCACTAGTTTCCTCTTCCATGAAATAAATCCTAAATTAGGCTCCCCATAAAAAAGCCAAACCAAACCCACTGCCACTGAGTCGATTCTGACTCATAGCGAGCCTATAGGACAGAGTAGAACTGCCCCATAGGATTTCGAAGACTATAAATCTTTACAGAAACCAACTGCCACATCTTTCTCACATGGAGCATCCAGTGGGTTCAAACCACGAACCTTTCAGTTAGCAGCTGAGTGCTTAACCACTGCTCTACTAGGGCTCCTAGGTTCCCCATAAGGTCTTTAATTGGGTAACTCAGAAAAGCTAAACCTCTATTGTTGCCAACAGACATCTGAAAAGTGTCAATTTTCCTTGCCCTGAAATGCCTCCTTGTTCTTGGTCATTCTTAACAGTGGCCTTAGTATGGAAAAGTTAAAACGTAGGCTGGGCTGCCTGTTGAGAGGTGGATGGATTAAGGTTGCAGTTCACTGGCATAATGGGTTCTCTCTAGACTCCTAGTTGTCTTGAGGAAGAATTGGAATGCTTTAGAAGGATGAGTTGTGTAGGCCTCTAATATGCAGCCTGGTTTAGATTCATGGTGGAGTTATTACCTTCAAAGGCCAAAACAAAAGTATAAATATAGTATCAAGAACAGTGTATGGTTGGAATTTTACCCTTCTTGCAAGCTAACAAGTTATCCTGCCACAGGTGCATGGATGCTGGCAGAGGCATGAGTCTCTTGGGACAGAGACAAAGGACTTTATTATTGCCTGCTTGGCACCAGCATGAGCATCAACATATTTGCAACAGTTCCCCCTTGCTCCCAAGACTCGTGGAGATGACATGGATAAGCTCAGATGGATGTCTGCATATGTAATGAGTTGCATTACAGGAGAGAAACCTTGAGCTTAAGGAATCCAATTCTTTTATAATAGACAGTAAGCATGCCTGCCATTTGCTCCAGAGAAAAACACAATCTGTTTCCTTATCCTTGAAAAGATAGTCCAGAACAAAGAGCAATTATTGCTTCTCTTACAAGACATGCAGAGACAAGAGCAACCTGTGGAGAATTGTTTTGTAGCAGACAATAACAACTAACATTCATCATTATTATAATTATTACTAGCAATATTACTCATAAAGTTTGTTGATGCTAATGAAAAATATAAATAATATATATTGAAAGTGCTCAGTGTACCAGGCACTGTGTTGATTTTATCTTTTACATTATCTTATTTGATCTTCATAACCTGTGCAACAAATATTATTCCTAAACTTAGACTCAAAGGGATTAGTAACTTTCAGAGATTATACTGCTATTAAGAAATGGAGTTAGGATTCAAGTACAGTTTTTCTTACCACAACCTAGGAGTTTTCTCTATAGGACCCTATACATTTCTTTCATGGCCCTCATCATGGATTGTCACTATACATTTACTTGTGTTGATATTTGTTTAATGTATCTCTCTCCCTTTGTAAATTCTAAAATGGCAGAACCACAGCTGTTTTTTTCACCACTGAATACCTATCAACTAGTGAGTTCTTTTGTTGAATAAATGACTACATCGGAGAAGTTCTCAAATAAGACAAAAACCCTAGTCCTTCTACCTTGGAGATAAATTTCTCTCCTAGGTTCTTGGTGAGATAAGCTAGAAATCAGAATGATAGAGAGGGGAGGTAAAAGGGAACTCAAGAAATCTGTATTCTGGGTGGGACATCCTTTGAATAGCTGAGTGACTTGTGGCAATCCACTTGAATTCTCTGGAGCCCATTCCCTTGGCAGAATTCTCTATAATCAGTCCTGCAAGCAGATGTCCACTTTCTTTGGCCAAGGGGCATCAGTTTAGAATGTGGAAGGCATGATCTTCCCGGAGGGTCCTCCAGCCAAGGAATCTAGAGTTCAGTCCCATCCTTCAGTCTCAATAGAGATCTGAATTGCTAAATAGGAAACTGAGGCAGAAACTTAGTCATATTAGGGACCAGCATGACAGGGGCTATAGGAAGGCTAGGACTCAGTGAGCACATTGCAGGAGCAACAGATGTTGGACAGATAGCAGAGTAGTTCTGAATGTGCTCAACTAAACCTTCTGGCAAAATGTAGCACATCCTACAGGATGATTGAGGTTGAGGAATACAGAGGTTAAGAGCATCAGGGTGAAAAGTGTAAGTCTGGAATATATATATAACTATAATAATATGTATATATGTATATTTACTATGCACTTACAGGTATATGTATTAGGCATGTTTATATACAACCTGTCTTAAATCATTAGCTGGTAAATAACACACCCTATGACAAAACAGTTAGTTAAGAACTTAAATACTCGCATCCTCTCCCATGTGCCTCAGTATTTAGTCACTGAGACAAAAACAAAGCTAATGCTTATTATTTATTGAACATTTACTATGCACCAGGCACTGTTCTAAGCACTTTGCACTGATTAACTTCTTTATCTTCACAATAATTCTATGGCATAGTTTACTATTATTTCCCTGTATAACAGAAGAGGACACTGAGATAGAAAGAAGTTAAATAAGTTGCTCAAGATCACATACCACGTCGTTATCGGTGGAACCAGGATACAAACACAGGCAGTCTGGATCCAGGGCGATATGTTTAACCACTATACTATGCTGCCACATAAGTGTGTGAATACAAATAACCACACTCAAAGGTCACAGAAGCATGTTCTTCCCATAATGTCTCAAAGAGTCTATTGGGGAGATTTTTATCCCGCTGTTTACGCTCAGTTTCAAGGCAGGCTTAGTTCTCAGTGAAATAGTATGGTAGGAAATGGAAGAAGACAGAATAAGAAAGGGACAAACACAAACAGGTTACACAGACTGGTAACTAGCAGCTTAAAAGAGTGCCCAAGGAGATGGAGCAAATTTGATATTGTTTGAGTGCCTAGGGTAGAACTTGCAGTGGGAAGTTTGAGGAAGCAGTGGTATTCTCTTGATCAAGTAGTCTGGCTTGGAGCACAAAGCTTTCCTGGAGACCTACCAAGCCAGCAGGGCATCACTGCACCCAGAGTGGGACTCTGTTCCCAACAAGGTAGTCAATGTGAAAGTTAGGAACTGAGACAGAAACACAGCTACAAGTCAGGGAGGGGTTCACTTATAAGCAGGTCTAGGGCACCCATGGTAATCCCAGATCACACTCCTCCAACCTCCACCACCACCCCTAAGATTGCAGTCCTGGTCCAGAAAGCCTCAGGAACTGCCTGAGTGTGTCTAAGCTTTCACTACGTATCTCAGGATAATCCAACAGAAAAAGCAGTTCTTAGAAGCCCGATTCACCCACTTAGAAGCCTTTCCTCTTCTGAGCTCTTTCCCTCCTCTCCCGCTGCCGCTGCAGTCCAGCTCAACCAGCATCCTCCCTGACGCAGCCCCAGCAGCTTCCTTAACAGCCCCCAGAGTGAGCTCATGAGCTTGGACAGGAGCATGAGCATCCACATCCCGCGACCAAGTCACCAACAAATAACTTCCTACGGGTCTATTTATCTTCCGTTTCAGCCCGGCGGGACTGGGGTCTATAAATTGTAGTTGGAATTTCGGTCCATTTTCTAGGTCAGGAATGTGTTGCATATCAATAGGGAAGCAGGCTTACCAGTGCGTTCCCTTCCGCCCAGAGTCCATTTGCCTACTGTAGTGAAACAGACATGCTCGGTGGGCAGCAGGCCCCCAAGGTGGACGGGGCAGCCATAAACCTCCGCAGTGGACAAGAACCGCAGAGAGACTGGAGACAAATGAACTGCTTCTGAGCAGGCCCCGCACTTCTCTTACAATGATGCAAGAGGCTGGCATTGAAAGCCTTTGCACGCAGAGTGGAAGCTGGATTTTGCTAAAGGCAAAGTCTGGTGCTTCTACTTGGTTTAGCGTTCTATTACAGTGTGTTTAAGGATCTGATGTATGTATGGAGCGTTCCGGGGCTTTATGCCTTACACCAACACAGAAGCGGCAGGCGGCCGCAAAAAACGCAAGGCTCTTACATCAGTCCTGGTTTGAAATCCCAGTGTGCCCCTTACTGTGGGACTTTACGAAAATTGTTTAACTCTCTGTTTTCTCATTATAAAATGACTCAATAAAGTAGATGTTATATTATATGGATAAAATAAGATGAATCAAAGTGTTGATACATAGTGAGCACTCAGTGACTCGGAGCTTGTTTAAAATTAGAAATTCTTGTGTGGGAATGGCAACAGGTTTAGGATGGCAGCATAGTGCACAGATTAAACGATAGGCTCTGGGATTGGACTGAACTGGGAGTGATCTTGGTCCTTATACTTACTGGTCATGTAACCTTGGGTATTTTATTTAACTTTTCTATGCCCAATGATAACAGTGCCAAACTCATAAAGTTATTAATATGACTCGAACGCATGACACTTCTGAAGCACCAAGCATAGAATCTTCTGGATAGTAAAGCTTTAATAAATGTGAGATATTATTGTACCTTGACTAGATGACCAAAGTCTTAAACTCAGTTTAATGAGACATATTTTAACCAGGCTATCCCATGTGCATGTAATTTACAATTGCATACTTACTATGGGGGAAAAATAACATTCAAATAATCTTCAGCTGAATTGTTAATCCAACTGAGTGGAACCTGGGCTTATTGGCTGTTTATTAGGAGTATGGGTGCTACATGCTGTGATTGATGGATATAAAGATGAATAAGGAATGAGAATAAAATTGATGTACAAACAGTGTACTAAGAACCCTCAAATGGATCGTCTCAGTTAATCTTTTCATGTACTTTATATTAGTTCAGTGAAGAAAAGCAATAAGTGGTCATTGTGGAAAGGCTGGAGAGAGAAAAAATATATATGAAACAAAAATTAAAATCACCCATAATCACTGTTAGCTATTTACTGTACTTCCCTCCTGCTTTTTTTTTTTTTTTTTTTTTTTTTGTATGCAAAGAGCATGATCAAAGTTTCAATTCCCTCATCTGTGACATAAGAGTAATATCCCCTCAATCCTGGGGTAGTTGGAGAACAAATGAGATCCATTAAGGAAAGGACCTAACACAGTGCCTGGCATGTGGTAGAGACAAAATATTGCTGTTCCCTTCAAATACTATCACATATACATAGCTTCATGTAGCTTTTAAAACTAGCATATACTTGGGAATATGAGAATATGGAGTGATCTTTCAGAGGAGATGCAAAGCCTGGGGATAGATATAGAGTATCTTCCTGGGGTACCAATTTACTCAGAGATTTGGGAGATGCAACTATTGGAATGAAAAATTCTTGTCAATTTTGAAGATAATGCAGAAGACTGCAAAGAAACATTGCACTTGTAGTAGGCCACCAAACCCCCAGCCCCTGGTTTGTGTTATGGAACCTTTTTCTTAGTCACTGTGGGCCCTTCTATGGAAAAGCTTGAAAAGCACTGCAGGGAATCAGAGTCATGGAAGGAGTTTTAAGCAGGGAATTAGTCAGGTCAGAGTTGGATGGTAGATCATTCTGTTGTCATGTAGGAGATGCACTGGAGGGATAATAAAAGTGGAGAAGCCCAACTGTAAAGCAAGTACAGTGGTTGGGGTAGGAAGTGATGAGAGCAAGAAGTGAGAGAATAGCAGGAGGAGCAATGAGGAGTGGACGGATTTGGGAGATTTAGAAGGTAGAATAAAGAGAATCTCATTATTGATCAGATACGATGACAGAGTATATGTGTGGTGGGGCAAGGGGGGCTTAAGATGATCTCACTGAGCTAACTGGGTGGACAGCAGGCCTGGATTTCCATCCACTTATAAAAATGAACTTATAAATGTGATAGAAAACCACACGATCATAGGCAATATATACTAGAGATTTACTTTGTACTAAAACTCCTCAGCTTCCCTGCCTCCTTAATTTAAAGGAAAATTAACTCCCTATTATATATATATTCCAAATAAAGTAAAACCTAAGTCCCCATTTCTTGAAATGATTTCCTGTTTCCCTGGAAATTATTTTAAGAATTTTGCTCTCTAAGATACTCCAGAAGTTAACAATTATTACCTGCTGTAATCACTGGCTCTTAGGAAAGTGGGTTTGAGGTATCCTTAGGCAGAGACAGTGCATGTTCCCAGAAAAAATAAATGTAGAACCAGTGCCCACTGACATGAAGGCACATTTGCTCCCTGACAATATCAGGGCAAAAATTAAACATTCATAATATGGTAATTAAGAGCTGAATAATTTACTCTAAACCAATAAAGCAGATGTTGGTAGTATGGTATCTCCAGGATGAAACACAGTGGAAGAAAAATAACAATGTTTGTTCATTAGCTACAAGCCTGGACTATGCTGTGAAAACTGAACATATTGCCTCTGTATGACTAGAGTTTGAAAAGAGAATGCACTCCCAACCTACAGGCATTCAGCAGTAATGATGCTGCAGGAAGACATTGACCTGGGACTAGAAATCCAACGTATAGCATCCCAATCTCCCTGTGATGAGCTGTGTGACCAGGAGTAAGTCACACACAACAATTTGTGCCTGCGTTTCAAAATCTGAAATTGGGCACAAATCATTCGTGTCCTGTCAGTAATATAATTTCACATCATTAATAAATGATAAATACATATTGAACACCAACAATGGGCTAAGTACATGGTCCCTGCCTTCAAGGAGTTATTAGTTTGCTCATTTTTTAAAATAAATACTCACTGTCTACCAGCTGTATATCAGCTGCTGTGATAGACACTAGAGATCAGAGATAGATGTTCCTTCGAAAATTCATGGACTCATGCAGTGGTTCCAAACCTCATTTTCACATAGACACAACCATGATGAACTTTATGAGCAACACAAACTTATTGCAACAATAATTCTTGTAGCGCAAGTACAAGGAGGAAGGCCCCCCCTTAGCAAATCTCAATAGTGGGTTCAGGAAAGAAAGGCCCAGTTAGTTTGTGAAAGCACCACCACCTCCAACACACACCCCTACCATCCTTCAGAGATGATTCTGATATGCCCCCAGTACCACAGAAGGCGAAAGGTGGATTCAGCACTACCTTTCATGGACGGGACATTTGAAATTTATGGGAAGACTGTAAGGACAGAATCACTGTTATCCAGAAAATGATATGACTCTGGATACATTTTGTTTTTTCATTGTATCTTCTTTGTCCTATGCATCCCTTTCAAAAAAAAAACTCATTGCCGTTGATTCCGATTCACAGCAACCCCATAGGACAGAGTAGAACTGCCCCATAGGTTGTCCAAGGAGTGGCTGGTGATTCGAACCGCTGCCCTTTTGGTTAACAGCCGAGCTTTAACCACTGTAACACCAGGACTCTGTGAGTTCCTTAGGAGTGTTTTATTTTTAATGTCAAAATGTGTAGGGATTTTGTGTTTATGTATTTCCTTATTGACTTCTAATTTAATTACATAGGTAAGACAGAATGGTATCAGTGTTTTTTAATACAATGAGATTTATTTATATAGCTTAGTAATGGTTAGTTTTTGTAAATGCTTCGTGGTTGTTTGAGAAGATTGTATAATTGCCGGTTTGTTGGGTATAAGGGCCATATACTTCTTTTAAGTCGAGCTTTTCAATCATTGTTTAGGTCTTCTATCTTCTATCTAAATTTTGCCATTTTTGGTAGGATTTGTGTTTGATCTATCAGTAATTAAGAGAGGTGTGATGAATTCCCTCACTACACCACAATGGTGAAATTGAAAATTTCTCAATGTATTTCTATCAAATTTTGCTTATTTATTAAAATTATTGAGATATATTTGTAATATGGTATATTTTATTAGATACTTATAAATTTAGAATTGTTATATATTCCTGGTGAATGGAATTTTTGTCATTATGGAGCCCTCTCTATTCTTAATAATATGTTCCTTCTTAAGTTCTATGCCTATCCTATATATTGCTTGGTTTATGTTCATCAGATGTATTCTTTTGTCCTTTTATTTTCAGCCTTTCTGCGTCCTGATGTTTTATGTTTGTGTCTTACGAAAAACATACAACTGAAAGTCTCCTAACCACTTCTACTTTGTTCAGCTTCATTCAGGGTCGGACTTGTTTTACCACCTTCTTTTTGCTTCCTATATGTCCTGCTTTTCAAACCTCCTTTTTTTTCTCTCTTACTTTTTGTATTTTAATTAAAGGAATTTGTTTGTTTGTTTTGTTTATTCCATTTTCCTGCCTCATTTCTGTTACCAGGCAAATTTAATGAAGTATAACTATTAATATTTTAACAAGACAAAAATTATGTACTATTTGAACTTCGACCACCCCTATCCAACTTATCCATTATCATTGTCTATTATTTGAGTTTGGTCCCTTTCTTTACCCATTAGATGACACCTTACTGTTATTTTATGTAGACATTATTTCTGTGGGTTAACCTACATATTTACCAGTATATTTGCTCCCCATTCCTTTTGACATCTCACACCTTCCTTTTAAGAATGTTTTCGTATTGAATTGCTTGTAGAAGTTCCTTTAGTAAAGGACTGTTGCTAGTAAACTTAGCCTTTGTTTCTCTAAACTCAGCTTTATTGTGTCCTCTTTCTAATTTCCCTGGACATATATGTCTAGTTTGAGATTAATTTCCTCCAGCATTTTAAAATTATTATTCCACCATGCTGTGGCTTCCATCATTTCTTCTGTTAGTCTCTTTGTTTTTCCTTCATAGGTGTTGTGTTGTTTTATCTTTGGTTTCTTTAAAATCTTTCTGGATCTTTGGTGGTGTGCATTTTCAGGTCATTATGGCTAGGTATGAGTTTCTTTGTACTTATTTTGCTTGATAAATTTTGTGCTTCCTGTATCTGTGCGTTGATGACTTTCATTAGTTCTAGAAAATTTGCAGTCTATTAACTCTTTAAATGTTCTTGTCCATTTTCTTTGTAATTTCCTTCTGGTATTTCAATTATGCATACTAGATTTACTCATTATGTCTTCTGTACCTCTTCATTTCTCTTCATATTTTCTATCTCCCTATCTCTCTCTGCTGTATTCTGGGTAATTTCCCCAAAAGAGAGAGACATTGTAGTGGATCATTTCATTAGGTTTCAAGTGGTCTTTGATTGAGAGTTCACAATTGATTAATTTCAATCTGTGGAGATCCTGGAGACCTCTATTGGGATCCTTTCTTCGAGAGAGGATTTGTACTTGCATTTGCTTGGGTCACATGGCAGTTCTCCTACTTGCCGATGGTCCTAAACAGTTTCCTGATTTCAATAGAGATAACATAACATGTTTGTCTTTAGTAAATACACAAATCCCCCAGCACAATGACAGCTGTGTTATAAGGCTTAGTAAATATTAGTTCCCGGTTGTCCCTATATCCATCTTCAGTTTAAGACAACTGCTAGTAGCAGTGCCTTCCACTGTGGGAATTTATTTTTATTTATTTATTTTTTGTTTGTTCATTCATTCATTCATTCATTCATTTGTTTATTTATTTATTTTGGATGAAAGACAGTTTCTCAGCATCCCCTTTCCTCCTAATAGTAAGTCAATCTCCACATGCAAAATCAGGATAGTAGGAATACTAAATGCATAAACAAAAGTTCTGTTGTATTGTAGTGTACTTTCTCATGAATTATGGCCAGACTTACTGGGTTTCTTTGGCCCAAGTGACTTATATATTTATGACAAACCATAATTTGCATAATAAAGATAGACATCACAAACTACTTTTGGGCATATTTAGATAAATAAGCATAAATAGACTTTCTGAAATTAGGGGTCAGATAGGCATTGACTTTTTCACCTTCATAATGAAACTTTCCTTTTATATTAATTTTAGCATAAACAGTCTTTGAAAACCAAAATTTGAAACATGATTTCATAAATGTGTCAACAATAATATTAATAACCCATTTATATATCACTCTACCATTCAGAAAACATCTACACAATATGGCAGAATGGAAAAACTACTATACTTGGATAATACTCTGTGTGGTGAGTTGTGTCATTGTCCCCTACATTTAGTGCCTTCCCTGTGGGAAGGCTTTATTCCCTTGCCCCAACCTCCCATTCCCAGTGATGCAGACTAGGCTGTGTAACTTGCTTTAACCAATAAGCTGTGTGTGTGGAAGTACAGTCATTGCTGTACTTTTCCCTCTGCCACAAGATAAGCAGGCAACAGCTTCCCCTTCAACTTGGGTCACAGAGTGATGTGGGTATGAAACTGAGCCATAACCTGACTGGAACAGGTGCTAAAAAGAGTGAGAAAAGCCTTTATTGACAACCTGCTGATATTTGGGGGCCATCTTTTACCATACCATTGTTTAGCCTAAACCAACAGACATATCTGTGTTTGATTTCTTGGTTGACTATTTATCAGCTATAAATCTTGAACACTGAAACTCTCAAAGAATCAATTGCCTCATCTATTTGTAAAGATAAGTGACTGATTCTTCCTTTACCTAGTTATTATGAAAAGTAAATATATGAAAATGGCCTACAGTAATTCCTGGCACATAATAGTTTCTAATAAAAATTAACTTCCTCTCATCAATTGCATCAGGCACGTAGTATGTATCACGTAAGAGCTAATTTCTTTCTGTCTAGAAAATTCCAGCTATCTGATGTATGGCTAAGCATCACAAAAGACATGGAACTCACTTTTTAATTTCTCTTTCCCTTCCTCCTTCTCCTTTGAGTAAAACAGAACCGTCTTTAGAGATAGACTGAGGCTTAAATTCAGGTCCTATGAAAGTAGATATTTGTTCTCAGGCTAAAATTTCATAGAAGACAATATCTTTCATTTCTTTGCAGAGAGTAGCATTTTTTAAACATATACGATAATTAGATCCAATCTGCAAACTAATGATACAGCAAGTTTAAAATAAGCCACAGTTGAAAGTTTAAACTAAATGAGCAAAACCTTCAGTCTTAATTGTGAAATTTTTAAGGCCGAAGAGGTAAGCTGCCTAGAAGTTGAAATCCGAGGCCATTTTACACATTTTCTTGAGTAGGAAATAACCAGCCTCAGAAAAAGGAAGTGGCAAATTCATGTACATAGTTACGTTGCATGACTGATCTGCTATAGAAAACAGAGTACCTTGAAAAACAGCCCACCCAGGGTGTCCCTGTAGAAGAGAAGGAGCCGGATTCTTCTCGCTCTGGAGAAATACAGAGGAGGGGTGACCATATTCTGGTTTCCGTGGAAACCCCATTCTTCTTTCTTTCCAGAGATGATCTTTCCCCCCTCTTGTAGCCGGAACCTACAAAATGACCTCAGACGGCAGGTGAACTGCTTGTGCTAGGTCCCAGACTCAAGCTTCTTATCCTAAACCCTCACAGGAAGGAAGGAGGAGGAAAGGGAAAGGACAGCCCTTTGTTAAAGGATAGCCATGTGCCTTTCCTTCTCTACATGTTAAATACTCAGCATTTTTGCAACTTAGACTCACATTTCCCAGAAGAGCCTGTGCTTCAGAAAGCCCAGGAACCTTTTAAACATCTCACAACCACTGATGAATTTTTAATATCCTATTATATCTGTGATTAATCAATCAAAAACAACCCAAAAATGTGTCAAGAAGCAAAGCAAATGAAAAATGCTAATAGCTACCGCTGATTAAGCTCCTGTAATGAACCTGGAATTTTGAACGTGATGTCTTTAATCCTCACAAGAACCCATTTTACAGAAGAAGAATCAGAGGCTTAGAAAAGTTAAGTGACTTGTTTGAGGTCACATAGCAAATAAGCCACAATTCATACATCCGCTTTGGTTTCAAAATTGGGGCTCATTCTTTTGCATCTGTCAGAGCTATTCCACCATCTTCTCTGATGAAGTACTGCAGGAAGCACTTTTGAAAACAGTGAAAGATGAACTTCATTTATTTTTCCCTAGGTCTGCCAGAAGCAGCAGGTTAAACAAGGATATAAAAACTGTCTCTTGTGAATTGTTATGCATTTCTTTTTAAATAAAGAATTGGCTTACTTCTGTAAATAGCATAAAGAAGTATTTTATTTTTATTATTATTCGTTAGAATGTTCACTGAAAGGGAGGCTGGAATGCCAAAACTCTTCTCTGGGGAAAGACTGTACAGTTCACCCAAGGTACTGTTGTTTAGCCAAACGTTTCTCATTCTGTCCAGACACAATTATCCCCACAGCCTCTCTGTTTGCTCACCCAGGAAAAAGCTATGCCTCTTTCAATAAGGAAGCCATGAAGCCCTCAAGACTGGCATGCTTTAAATAGGGCTTATTTTATTTTATTTTATTTTTTGCAGACACACTAGATGCCAGTCTTCATGTCTTAAAACATCTAAAATACGCTTTCCTTCACTTCTCTTCCTGCAGGTACCTGATCCTGCATCTTGGGGGAATTAGGAGGCAGGGTGGGGCACTCTCCTGTCTGGTCTTTAGGGTATCAAGGAAATCCGTTTTCCTATCAGCTCCACCGTAGAAGAAATGGGGACATATGGGGGCCTGGAGTCACATGAAGCCTTAGAATGGTGAACCTGAGTTGCTGTTTTATTCCTAACTGCACCAGTACAAGCTGCTGAGCAGATCCAGACAATCCTCATGTAGCCAACCCGAAGGAGTTGTCATTCAGGAGAATTGGAGAAGGCAAGGGCTGACTTGGCTTCCACTGGCACCTTGCTATTCAAACTAGATCCAGGAACTGGCAATATCAACATTACCTTAGAGCTTATTAGAAACACAGAATCTCAGGCCCCACCTCAGACTAACAACATTCAAATCTGCATTTTAACGAGAAGCCCACATCATCCATACGCACCATGCTAAACAGTGGTTGTCAGTTTTGGCTACACATTGGTTATCCCCAGGAAGTTTTAAGAGCAAATGATATTTAGTTTCTTCTCACAGAATTTTTTCTCATCAGCTTTACTGAGGTAGAATTTCAATACCATACAGTTCACCCATTTAAAGGAAACAGTTCAATTTCAATATTTTTAGTACTTAGTATTAGTATTTAATATTTAATTAGTATTAGTATTTAATATTTAGCACTTAGTATTTAGTATTTAATAGATATGTACAACTACTACCAAAATGAGTTTTAGAACATTTTCATCAATTCGAAAAGAAACTTTCTCCTTTAGATATCACCCCTCTGTTCCCCTCCCACCAGCCCTAAGAACACTACTTTCTTTCTCTATAGAGTTGCCTATTCTGGACATTTCATTTAAATGGGATCATGTAATATGTGGTCTTTTATGCATGGCTTCTTTCACTTAGCATGTTTTCAAGGTTTACTTCATTCCTTTTTATGGCTGAATAATATTCCATGACAAACACACACATACACTACATTTTGTTTATTCATTCATCAGTTGGTAAACACTTGGGTTGTTTCCACCTTTTGGCTGTTATGAATAATGCTGTTATAAATATTTGTGTACAGGTTTTGTGTGTGGGTATCTTAGGCTGGGTTCTCTATAGAAGCAAACAGTAAAGTGTATAAATATATATAGAGAGAGATTTATATCAAGGAAATAGCTCACTTGGTTGTAGAAGCTGGCAAGTCCCAAGTCTGTGGGTCAAGACAGAGGCTTCTCCTGATCCAAGTAGCCACAGGGGCTGGCGAACCCAAGATCAGCAGGTCAGATAGTGGGGCTCTTGCTCACAGGCTGTGAAGATCGATGAATCCCAAGATTAGCAGGCAAGACTGCAGGTAAGCTGCTAGCTCAATTCCCAAGAACCAAGGCTATATGAGTTCCCACTCACAGCGACCCTATGTACAACAGAATGAAACACTGCCCGATCCTGCCATCCTCATGATCGTTACTATGCTTGAGCCCATTGTTGCAGACATTGTATCAGTCGGTCTCTTTAAGTATCTTCCTGTCTTTTGCTGTTGGCTCTACTTTAGCATACATTATGTCCTTCTCTGGGAACTGGGTCCCTCCTGATAACCTGTCCAAAGTACATGAGACAAAGTCTCGCCATCCTCATTTCTAAGGAGCATTCTGGCTGTACTTCTTCCAAAACAGATTTGTTCATTCTTTTGGCAGTCTGTGGTACAGTCAATATTCTTCATCAACACCAAAATTCAAAGGCATCCATTCTTCTTTGGTCTTCCTCATTCATTGTCCAGATTTCATATGCATGTGAGGTAATTGAAAATACTATGGCTTGGGTCAGTTGCACCTTCATTCTCAAAGTGACGTCTTTACTTTTTAACGCTGTAAACAGGTCTTTTGCAGCAGATTTGCCTAATGAAATATGTTGTTAGAGGAAGCTCTACAATCATAATCGCTAAAGAAGAATAATTACGTTGTTTCTTTCTATTGCATATGTGTACTCTGTTTTTGTTTTTAATTGCAAAGGTTGGATACCCAGCTGATTTTCAGTCTTTCTTCTGTTCTAATATAAACACATGAAGGTCATTTCTCTCTGAGAACTATGTTAGCTGTATACCTTAAGTTTTGAAATGTATTATTTTCATTGCGCCTCTGGTTTTTAATAATAGTTTTTGCCCTAAAGCTTATTTTAACTTATATTGTTTTATCCATATCAACTTTATTTGGTTAGCCTATCTTTTTTTTTCTATCTTCTTTCTATCCTAAATTTTCATCTTTTTTGTGTCCTTGTGATTTAGATACGTTTCTTGTTAATAACATTCTGCTTAATATTTTATCCAATCTGATAGGGTCTGTTTTTTAAAATACTAGACTACTTACATTTACTGTGATTATTAATGGTTTATTTAAATTTATTTTTATTATCTTATTATTGCTTTACTCGTGGTAATTTCTTTCTTGGTGTTCTGCCTTTTCTCCAAGCTATTTTTATGATCTTCTCTCTGTTTTGGCATTCTGCAATTTCACTATTATGATTATAGGTGTAGGCTTACTTTGTTTACTCTGCTTGGAATTCACTATGCTTTTAAATCTAAGGGATCATATATTTTCCATTCTAAAAAGTTATTGGTTTTTTTTTTAAATATTGCCTCTCCCTCGCTTACATTCCTTCTATTTTCTCCATCTAAATTACTATCAGATATATTTTGTATCTTTTTATTCTATTCTCCACTGTCCTCCATATGTTGCTCTATCTTTTATAACATGTGCTGAAGAAGGATAGGAAAGGAAGGAAGAGGCAGTGGAGAGGGAGAAATACCAAACTGGGGTAACGATTCTGACCATATCTCCACTTTGCCAAGTGGCCTTTGGCAAAGTGTGTTCCCTCTTTGAGCCCTGCATTTTCCATTCCTAAAATAACAGGGTAGGTCATAATAGATAATAATAATAACCTTTACTGAGGATGCACACTATGCCTGACACTGTGCTATATGTATTATGTTTCACGTGAAAATCATTTAAGGAAGGTATTATTGTCTATTCTTGGGATGAGAATTGCAAACATAGAAAATGTAAAATAATTTGACCAAGATCCCAAAGCTAAAATGGCAAAGCTGTGATTTGAACACAGGTCTGTTTGATCCTAAATCCTGTCTCTTAAACCCTATATTACCCTCTCCCGTATTCTCTATGAGATAATTATGAAGATTCCTGTCATCTCTAACCTTCACTGAGTCTCTAATCAGTCTTCAATTCCATATGTAGGTGTCGCTTTCATTTTTCACCCAGTCTTGTTCAGGGTCTCCATGTCCTCATCTCTACAAATCTAATTCACTTCTTGTCCTTCTAACCCTGGGTCAGTGCCACATATAATTATTGGCTGAATTAGTATTTTATGAGTGTTATTATATGGGCCTCTTGAAATATGGTTTCTGGAAGGCTGGAAATGATTCTGCATATATTCATATACACATATCACAACAAGACCAGACATGATCTACAGCGCTTACTGCCGAGAGCTCCTTTTCAAGAAAAGATTTCGGCTTGTATTTTCACGGGAACTTCCAGGGAGTGAGATCAAAGATACATTTAATTTCCTCAAAACGAAAAAGCTCCCCCCTCCCCATATTTAGATGGTTTGTTATATTTCTCCTTCAGCAGTCAAATCTTGTTGGGCAGAAGAAAAGAAAATAAGCAAAGCATATCAGAGCCCTAGTGCTTACTACAGTGTGGGTTTGTCAGATTTTTTGTTTGTTTTTTTATTCATTCCTTCCTTCAGTTCACATATTCAGTAAATAAATAGTTCTTGAGCATTCATCTGTTTGCTAATTATTTACTGAGTACTAGAAACTTTGTTAAGCTTTGAGAATAAAGTGATGAATAAAACCTGTCCTCATGGAGCTTACAAACTGGTAGAGAGACAAACAATGAACAAATAATCACTCAAATAAATATTTACATACCAATCGTGTTAGCAGACATGAAGAGCAAGATTGTGTGCTGTGAAAGAGCATAACAGAAGGAACTTATTTAGAGTTAGGGAGTCAGGGAAGGCTGCTCTGCATAAGTGACTTTGAAGCTGAGGCCTCCAAGATGTGAAGAATGGGAGGAAGAGCATTCCCAGCAAATAGCAAACGAAACTACTGAAAGGAGAGAGAGCCTGGCATATTCTAGGAACTGGAAGCAGACTCGGGGTGAACCATGATGAGGCTGAGCTGCTAGACAGGGACAAGATCACACTCTGGCTCTTTAACCACATTAAGGATTTTGGTGGTAAACTCACTAAAAGCTTTATGCTAAAGAGTGATTTGACTTGTTCTATATATTTAAAGACCTCTCAGACTGTTGCACTGAAAATAGACGGGACAGTATCAAAGTGGAAGCAGGGCGAACAGTTTGGAGATTATTTCAGTGTCCAGGCATGTAATGGAGATGACCTGAACTAGAGCAGGTGTGGTAGGGGTGAAGAGAAGTGACTGTTTCAAGAAATATTATGGAATTAGAGTGGAGAAGATGGTTGCTGAATTGGATGTGGGAGGTGAGGAAGAGGAAGGTTTTAAGAAAGCCTCCCAGGCTTCTCTCTTGGATAACTGGACGAATGAAAACACTATCTACAGATGGGTAAAAGCATCTACTGTAGGTCAGGCCTAAGCCAAATACAAGTGCTGACAGTTTAGATTAGCATTTATGGCACAGAATCTGGGTATTTTGGTTGTGTGTACGCATAAGAGGAGCCCTAGTGGCGCAGTGGTTAAGCCCTGGGCTGCTAATCAAAAGGTCAGCGGTTCGAACCCACCAGCAGCTCTGTAGGAGAAAGATGTGGCAGTCTGCTTACGTAAAGACTTACAGCCTTCAAAACCCTATGAGATAGTTCTACTCACTATGAGTCGGAATCAACTCAATGGCAATGGGTTTTGTTTTGTGTATGCTTAAACATTTTGATAAATAATGTTACTGAGTGCTTGCTACCTGCCAAGCACTTACATATGTCAACTTGTTTTTCCTCATCACAACCATTTAAGACAGGTAATAATATGATCCCCATTTTACCGATGAGAAAACTGAGGATTAAGTACCTTGCCTAAGATCACTTGGCTAATAAATGCAGAGTTTGGATTTGAACCCCTATGGCCCTGCAGTGGTTAAGGGCTCAGGCTACTAACCAAAGTGCTGGCAGCTTGAACCCACCAGCTGCTCCTTGGAAACCCTATGGGGCATTTCTTCTCTGTCCTATGGGGTTGCTATGAGTCTGAATTGACTCAGTGGCAAAGGGTTTGTTGGGGGGTTTTTCTTTTTTTGGCCCTGATACAGAGTCCGTGTTCCTAACCCCTTCACCACAGCTTCTTTTTGCCAAGAATCTCTTTCTAGAGAAAGAAAAAAAAAAAAAAACCAACAATAGCAGAGTAGTGTGACAAGTGATACAACAGTAATAATCACTAACATTTAAGATGCAGAATGTAGGGATGCACAAAGTGCTGAAGAGGCACAGAGCAGAGACTGGGAAACTTCACTGGGAAAAAATGGCATTCAAAGTGTGCTTTTTAATATAGTAGAAATTTACACAGAACATGGGTTCTTACTGCATGGTAAATGTCTTTCAGGCAATGTCATGCTCACTTTTATAACACCAGGACCACACCACGGCACATGGTAGGTGCACAATAAATGTTTCACGAAGCCAATGGAAGTGAAAGTCACTGCAAACGAGGAGGTGACCACATGACATTTGAACTGCTCTCTTCTTGTCTTCATCAGGTGATTTCATTCCTGCCTCTTTAACAAATAAGATAAAGGCAATGGCACTGTACACATACGGGCAGACGAACTTTCCTAGGTCGACTTGAAAGATGCAGTCTCCAAGAACGTCTTTGATCTAAAAGCAAAGACTTCGTTTTTGGTGAATGTGCCTCCAGAAATCTTTAATGAGAATAATAATAATAAGCGTTGCTTATTATTTTCGTAATTAGTCAGATTTTGGAATACTATTTTTAAAAAATAGAGTGTGCCTACGTATATACACAAAGAAAGCCTGCATCTTCCGCACTTTCTGCATTCAGATGAGGCTTTCCAGGAATTTCCACTCAAGAGATTTCACGTTATCTTGCCTGTGTGGGTGGTCCACTGCAATTCCGCCAAAATCCAAACAGAAACCTTTGGAGGATTACAAGATGTTTGTGTTTTCCCAGTTGACTGGGCCTACTCCCTTCCCAGGAGCTCTGAGGGGCCCCCTTTTGTGAAATTAACATGTTTTGTCCCATTGTGGGAGAACTTGGCTGGCATTCTTTACTCTCTGGGGTCCCTCCTACTTAATCAAAGCAGTTCTCCTTCCTTATTCCCGGTTGCACATTACTTAGGAGTAGCCTACTGATTTTGCCCCTGAAATGACACACTCTTATTTTCAAATGTCAGACATGTCTCCGCAAGTGATGAAAAAGGAGATTTGGGACAAAGTATAGAGTGAAATTAGTATTGAATTATTTTGTCATTGAAAACAAACAAAAGCATATATTGAATGCCTCTGTGTGCGTGCTAGTGTGCTGGGTGATGGAGACACAGGATGAATAAGACACCTTCTTCACAGAGCACTTGGTCTAGTACAGAAGACAGGCATGGAAACAAATAATTTAATAACCTGAAGGAAGTGCAATGATGTGTTCATTTAGAAGGCAGTAACCAAGCATTCTGTTGCGTCTAGAAAGACAAGCAGAGGTTAAGAAGGGGAAGAACACCTTTCCAGGTATCAGGTATTGAAGAGAAAATCATGTTGTAGGCCAGAGGAGCAGCTATATATGAAAGGCAGCAGGCTGTCTGAGGAGAACGGTATTATCTGGATTGTAAGGTACATGTAGGGGCAGAAGATGAGGTTGATAGGCAAGGGGGAGATGGCGAAGGGCTGTATAAACTTTGCTACTACATTATCAGTCCATTTGTCATACTGTGGTGGCTTGCATGTTGCTATAATGCTGGAAGCTATGCCACCAGTATTTCAAATACCAGCAGGGTAACCCATGGTAGGCAGGTTTCAGTAGAACGTCCAGACTAAGACAGACTAGGAAGAAAGACATGGAGATGTACTACTAAAAATTAGTCAATGAAATCTCTATGAATAACAACAGAATATTTTCTGATATGTTGTTTTTGTTAGGTGCCATCTAATTGGTTCCAACTCATAGTGATGGTAGTTCATAATAGAACGAAACACTGCCTGGTCCTGTGCCATCCTCACAGTCTTTGCTATCCTTGAGCCCATCCGTGCAGCCACTGGGTCAATCCATCGTGTTGAGGATCTTCCTCTCTTTCACTGACCCTCTACTTTACCAAGCATGATGTCCTTCTCCAGGGACTGAACCCTCCTGATAACATATCTAAAGTACGTAAGATGAACTCACGTCATCCTCACTTTCAAGGAGCATTCTGGTTGTACTTGTCCCAAAACAGATATGTTCGTTCTTCGGGCAGTCCATGGTATACTCAATATTCCTCACCAACACCATAATTCAAAGGCATCAATTCTTCTTCAGTCTTCCTTATTCATTGTCAAGGGAAGATGGAAAGACTATACAGAGTCATTGTACCAAAAATAATTAGTTCACGTTCAGCCATTTCAGGAGGTAGCATATGATCAACAACCAATGGTACTGAAGGAAGAAGTCTAAGCTGCACTGAAGGCACTGGCAGGAAACAATTAAAAAAATCCAGAAACAAGGTTTAGATAGGAAGGCACTCAAAATACACAGTGGCCACAACAGTGGACTGAAGCATACCAGTAATGGTGGAGATGATGTGGAACAAGGGAATGTTCCATTCTGTTGTGCACTGAGTTGCCATGAGTAAGAGCCAACTCCAAGGCAACTAACAACAACAACACTTCAGCTAAGGAGTTTGAGACCTATCCTAAGGGCACTGAGTGGGCCACTGAAGGAATTTAAGTCGGGGAGTATCAGGGTTAGATTATTGTGCTTAGAAAAATCATTCACATGATGGTGACTTCACCACACAAGGTCACAAGTAGTCTTGAGTCCTCACAAGGTCCAGAACACTGGGAATCAGGAGGCTTATTGACAATCCCCATCAGTACTGGGAAACCCAAAAGCCTTACCTACAATATTTCAATAGAGGTGAGAAGGAAGAACAGGGACAACTACTTCAAGTCTTTGAAATACTTTTCTTCAAAGCATTTCTATGCTATTTTTATAGTAATTGTTTTCTCATCTCTGTCAATAATTTATAAAAGCAATATACAGATTTCTTAGGGAAAATTTTCAAGCCTAAGATGTACTTTTCTTCTCTGAGTTAAAAGTTATATATCTCAACGAACGTCTAGTATTGAGCCAAATATGCTAATAAAATACCAATGCCAATATCAAAGATTTTTTCTTCATTTTCAACAAAGTGTTTTTAATGCTTTTTACAGATATCTCATAAAAATTGTCATAATGTATTTCAAACTGTATTATAGCATTTGTCACCCTCCATGGTCTCAAATGATTCTTTTTTATTTTCTTTTACTATTTCCTCATTGGCCCTTTGTAATAACTGGCCGTGTTTACTTATCAAGAGAGTAAGTGTTCATTTGCATACGTCTCATTCCTTGCTAGAAGTTAGAAGGTAGCCTTGCCCTTTTGCAGGCTGCTTGGTACTGTCCTCTAAATGAGTACATGGCTACAAAAGGCAGTGTCCTTGAAGATGCAAACCTTAAGTCTTAATCTTTCAATCCCAGCTCTATTCCCAGCCAGATTTCAGAAACTCTGACTGAATCCAACAGAAGGCAGGAGTAGAGGATGAGACTTTTACTCTGATGTTTAGTAATGATATCATTTTTTTTTTTTTTAAATATAGGAAAAATCTTTCTAAAAATAGGCTCAAAGAAACATGTGGTAAGAATGTAGCCTGGGCCTTGGGAGAATAAGGAAGTAACATCCTCTAAGTCCTTCTGAAATTGTGCTTCAGTAAATCTTGAGAAAAAGCAAACCAAGAAATTTCTTTACACATCTTCACATCTGCAGATGTGATAATGACAGGTATGCCAAAGCTGTTAGCCTCACAAGTCAGAGCTATTCCATTCTTCATCTGGTAATAAAAGCTTATTGCCATGTACTGTGATGTGTGTGTGTGTGTGTGTGTGTGTGTGTGTGTGTGTATGTCTAAGAATATACATTAGGCAGAGGTGGAAATACTTTCTTCAGCTAACTGTTTAATTACTAATTATCACTACACGTAAGTGTAAATTTGGGATTTGTGAAATTCAATTTCTCACACGGGAGATAAAAGCATAGAACAGTCTTGTTCAAAAAGATATTGTACCCACAGTGAAATATTTTTACACTTGGCATTTGAATGCCTTTTAACGTCATTCAAGGATGTACATTTGTTACTTTGAATTTCCCGCTTATTTCATTTTGCAGCGAGGTATATAACGAACTCACCAACCTTTTCTTCATCTCCATGACAGTTCTTACTTATGTTTTTCATTTTTCCATGCTTGCCCACCACACTTGAACTAAAATCCAACATCTTCCCCAAGGCCTTGTGTAAATCTCATGTGCTACTCTCCCTAGTCATCTCCTAAATCTAAATGTGTCAGGCTCTTTCTAGTGTCAAGTCCTTCACTCATTCCTTCCTCTGCTCTTGAAATGTTTGCCCCAGAAGTTGGTTCTGTCCCATCTTTCAAGTCTCAGCTTAGTAAAATCCACAGTGATTCTTCCTTGTCCGTGCATCCTCTACGCCCCCATCCTGTTATTTGCTCTGTCCTCTCACAGCACATATATTAATTTGTAGTTATGTATTTTTTTAACTTATAAATTTCCTGTTCACCCTCATAATCTGTAAGCCCGGTAAGAACAGGGATGAAGTCTGTGTTGCTCACCAAAACATGCCCTGAACTGCATGTTTTCTCTAGCAAATAGCAGAACTTAAGAAAATTTTGAATGAATAAATGAAATAGGCTAAGAGCCGAAGATACAAAGAAGAGTAGGCCACAGATTCTGCCCTCAGGAAGTACATAGTCTATTAGGGAAGTCAGACAGGAAGAGCTATACCAGAGCTTAGTACAAGGCACAGTGATGGCAGAAAAAGACATATGAACAGTGGTAAAAATACTGACACTGGAGACAAGACAAACTTGGCTTTGAATCCTGGCTTTACCATCAATTAGTTCTGATGCTTAGGACAGGTTACTTAACATCTCTTAATCTTAGTTTATTCATCTATAAAAAGGAGGAAGTAATATTTCCTGCTAGCATCAAGAATAATGTCTGTTTGAACTGAGTCGAGTA
This sequence comes from Dugong dugon, assembly GCA_030035585.1. Taxonomy (NCBI): domain Eukaryota; kingdom Metazoa; phylum Chordata; class Mammalia; order Sirenia; family Dugongidae; genus Dugong; species Dugong dugon. The sequence continues at coordinate 67,025,213 of CM057467.1, forward strand.
CAACTAGATGGTGCCCAGCTACCACCACTGACTACTCTGACAGGGATCACAACAGAAGGTCCTGGACAGAGCTGGAGAGAAATGTAGAACATAATTCTAACTCACAAAAAAAGACCAGACTTACTGACTTGACAGAGACTGGAGAAACCCCAAGAATATGGCCCCCGAACACCCTTTTAGCTCAGTAATGAGGTCACTCCCGAGGTTCACCCTTCAGCCAAAGATTAGACAGGCCCATAAAACAAAACGAAATTAATGGGGCACAACAGCCCAGGGACAAGGACTAGAAGGCAGGAGGTGACAGGAAAGCTGGTAATAGGGAACCCAAGTCGAGAAGGGAGAGTGTTGACATGTCATAGGGTTGTTAACCAATGTCATAAAACAATGTGTGTAGTAACTCTTTAAAGAGAGACTATTTGTTCCGTAAACCTTTGTCTAAAGTACAATAAAAAAATTTAATTAAAAAATAATAAAATTATGACATTTAAAAAAAAAAGTCTGTTCAATTATTCAGTGTATACCTGGAGCACAACATGTACCCAGTATGCTACTGAACACAAGTCTTTTACTCTCAAACCAGTGCTCTTTTTTTTCTTTTTTGTTACAAAGAGATTCACATACAAAACTCAACTCAGAGCCCCTTTCTGCAAAAAGCCTTCTCTAACGCCCTCTCTAAGCTATCTTTGTACCTTATGATTGGGTGTATTTTGCTGTTTTAAGGGCTCCAGATAATTATCACTGCTCTCCCTGCCTGAGAGTGGAACCAAATGAGGGACAGGTCAAGTATCAGCTTTAAAACTGAGCAAAGTGTTGAAGACACAGCTTAGTGACTTAGCCACGTCAACTCCAGTATAGATGGAAAAAAAAGAAGTGCTGACAAACTGCAGGCCTCCCAAGCTTCTGTAACGGTGGGGAGCAGACCAGAGTACACGTTCTCTGCATATAGATGGATACCAAAAAGAAACGAGGAAGAAGAACGTGACTGAGCTAGTCATCACACGGTCATTCCTTTATCCAGGGCCATGGGTTGCACTAACTGATATCCCTCCACCGGGAGACGTGAAGCCAGTAGAGTGAGTTCCTTCCCACTACCTCCCGACCAACAGAACTAACTCCAAGCTTCAGAGCCAGCAGCCTGGACTTAAGTCTTTACTCTGCCACTTATAAACAGTGACACTTCTATCTCTTTTAGCTTCTGTATTCTCAAATGTAAAATAAAGATGATAATAGCAGTGTCTAGCCCATAGTGTGAAGCTAAAATGAACGAGTGTGCATAAAGCTCTTACTACTGTATTTGGCACAAAATAAATGTTCTTATTTCTTGGCTAGGATTATTTTACTCTCTGCTTGAAATTGCCTTTCTTGGAAAAAGAGGCATTGAAAGAGATAAGTAGATACATAAATGAATAAATACATGCATTAATTAAAATGCTTGAGAGGACCTGTCAGGAAAGGCTTATGGAAGATGACACTTGAAAAGGATTTTTAAGAATGAGCAGGACTTCTCCATGTGGTCTTTAAAGACGTTATCAGTTAAGTTACATGAGGTAATACTAGCGTTGGTTGTGCTCTCATCCCGTCTGAAGGCTGTCCTTATGAAAGATGAAAAGAGGCACAGTGACGGAGAGACACAGAGGGGAGATGGCCACATGAAGACAGAGGAACTCCTATGGGGCAGTTCTACTCTATCACTTGGAGTTACTGTGAGTTGAAAATCAACTCAGTTGCACTTAACAACAAATATATATATACGTATATCCCCCTTACCCTAGAGGCACAACTAAAATGAGTTAGAGAAGTTAGAGAACTGGTTCTGCAGTCAGTCAGGTTTCTACTCCAGCCTCCACCATTAACCAGCCTCAGATCTGAGACAATGCCCTGAATCTCCTTGATCCTTAGTCTTCTCGTCTATAACATGGGAATGATAAAAGTAGTTAACTCATAGGGTTGTTGTAAGAACTGAATGTCAGAAATGCATATAAAGTGCTTAGCACACTGCCTGCATATAGTAAGCATGCAATAAATAGGCACTATTATGAAAATGGCCCCCTGGTGGTGAAGTGGTTAAGAGCTCAGCTGCTAACCAAAAGGTCGGCAGTTCAAATCCACAAGGCGCTCCTTGGAAACCTTACCGGACAGTTCTACTCTGTCCTATGGGGTTGCTATGAATCGTATTTGGCTCGATGGCAACAGGTTTGCTTTTGGTATTATGAAAATACAATTTGAAAACTATATCCTTACCCTATAGCTTGGGGCAGATAGGAGGAAGGCAAATTCAGAGTTTTAGTTTTTAAAAAAAAAAAAAAAAAATCTGTGTGACTCTGCATTTGAAGGACTTCCTCTGTCAGGGAGCCAAATTTTGCAGTTCCTTCCAGCTGTGTACTTGTGTAGAACGCATTTTATTACTTTGGAATTTTGCAGCTTGTACCTTCTATCTTATCATTATCCCTTCACATGAGCCTGTGTGTAGTGTACTGTATCTTTAAGTAGACTTTCAGGTCATACTTTTTAAAGGCTACAAAATATTCCATCATGGATAAGTAAAGTAGTAAGAGCCGGCAACCATTAGCCTCTTGGGTTGTTTCTAATTAAATCCTATGGATTTAATATTTTGGAGTTATTTAAAAATCCTCCATGTGTTCTCTAAATTTCCCTTGGTCCCTTTCTTCCTTCTAGTTTACTGTTTTTGTAAAGAGAAGGTGTGTGTTGGGGGAGAGTATACACATACATCCAAAGCCTTTGAAATGTCTAACATCTTCCCAGAGCTGTGAGTGGCGCAGTAATGAATTGCTTTGAGGTTAAGTTATGACTGTCTTGTTATGAGAGATCAAATCTGAAGGTGTGTGTTTGCTTCCAATTAACACCAACTGCTGGGATTTGAAAATCATGTGTTTCATTCATTAACCTTCAGAATGGCATTCAGAGGGGAAAATGTTTGAATTTACAACCTACAAATTATAAATTTATAAGAAGCAATAACATTATTATAATGTTCATATTAAGGACCATTAGTATCCTTCGTCTCTATTGCACATCATGAGAGACCATGTCTGGCCTGAGGAAATCTTCTCTAATAGTAAGAATCTTTTATCCTCTGCAACGGAGAGAGATTTCCACATGCTTTTTCTCTTGTCGTCTTCACCATAACCCTGGAAGGAAATAGGCCAGAGGTTATTATTCTCATTTTATGGATGAAAAAATTGAGTCTCAGAGGGAACAAGGGATTTGACCAAAGTGACACTCTTACAAAATGGTAAAGCCCGAACTGGAAATCAAAATTTTTACCTCCAAGCCCTATGTTCTTTCCCATCCCTCCAGGTTACTATTCCCAGCGTTACAGTGGACAACATAAAGAGGGCGACTGTCAGGCCAAAGTGGGAATTAGGCGAATTTATTTGGTGGCACGCTGCTTCTTAAGCATTGCTGTCCCTCCCCAGGAAACATCCATTGCCCACGTCATGTCCCAGGGACACACATGTCTGACTCATCTTTGTCCTCCAGCTCCCCAATTGCACAGAGTGTTGGGAATGAGAAGGAGGGGAGTGGGAGGGTAGGCAACACTGTAGTGTATTTTAAGAGATGATGTACACACAAAAGTTCAAATCCCACATCTGCAGCCTCCTGTATTAGTGATCTTGAACAACTTAAACTCTTCGGTCTTTAGTCTTGCCAACTGTGAAACAGTGATAACGATCCCTGTTTCTCGGGATATATCATATAGGAGGCTTTCAAGAGCAAATGATAGACTATGTGACTAAAAGTAGCTTAAACAATATACACTTTTCATTACCTCATTTAACAAGTAACCAAAAGGCAGATTTTCTAGATTGATTAATTAAGAAAACCCATTGCCATCTTAGTCAATTCCGACTCATAGAGACCCTACAGGACAGGGTAGAACTGCCCCATAGGGTTTCCAAGGAGCACCTGGTGGATTCGAACTGCCGACGTTTTGGTTAACAGCTGTAGTTCTTAACCACTATGCCACCAGGGTTTCCAATTAATCAAGAAGCTCAAGATTATCAGGGCTCTGGTCAGCTTCTCTGTTTTGTTTTGTTTTTGCTTTGTTTTGCTTTCTCTTCATGGTTGAAAGATGGCTGCCATGGTCTCAAACATTAGATCATCCTCACATGATAATGTATATTTTTGATCACTCAAAGCCTGTTTTCTGATCTTTAAACTGAGGATAAGAATTGCTACATCACAGCATTGTTGAGAAAGTAAATAATGAAATAATATCTGGAAAAGAGTTTTGTAAAAGCTTGAATGCAATGCAAATGTAAAGGATCATATTTAACATTGAGAGTCAAAGCTAAAATCTCCTAAAGCATGGCAAACTGCAGCATTAAAACAGAAGTATGTGAAGAGCAGATCCTTGATAATCAGATTTTCATATGCTTGGCAATGTGATGCCAATATATAGAACGTCAGTCATCTCAGTGTTCTGCACATTTAAAAATAAATTCCAGCTTTTGTTCTGGGCCACCTTGTTCCTAAATATAGTGAAATGGGATGTAAAAGAAAAAAAAATGCTACATACTATATCTGACACAAAAAAGACTAACTTCTTTTCTGCTTGCTTGCTTTATCAAAAATGCCCCTCACAACTCAGCACCTAAAATTGCTAATGATGTCAGTTGGCTCCTTGTTCTCTAAGTCCTTGTGTTCTGAACCAAATAAAAAGGCAAGGGCTGTGACTTCCAGTTGTGAGAGTAGCTACTTTGTCCCAGCTACCTTAAAGACATTATTTCAACAAGATGCTTATTTTCTGTCACATTTATAGAGAACCGAAGTTCACAGATTACGTAACCTTCTGAAGTCCCATAGCTAGGAAATGATGGAACCTAGATTTTGACCCAATGCTTCCCAGCTCCAAAGCTTATACTGATTCTACTATTCCTCTACTTTGCCACCTTTTGCATAAAGTTGTTTCCAGTTGAGCATCACAGTAGTGATGCTTTCCGTCCTCGGTACTTTGCCTTCCCCATGTGTTAGTTTCCTAGGCTTGCTGTGACAAATTACCACAAAGTGGGTGTCTTAAAATAACAGAAATTTGTTGTCTCACAGTTCTGGAGGCTAGAAGGCCAAATTCAAGGTGTCAGCAGGGCCATTCTGTCTCTGAAGTCTTTAGGGGAAGGTTCTTTCTTGTCTCTCTGAGTTTCTGATAGCCCCAGGCATTCCTTGGTTTGTGGCAGCATAATTCCAATCTCTGTCTGTCTTCTCCTTGTGTGTTTCTCTGTGTAGGGTCCCTATGAGTCGGAATCAACTCGACGGCAATGGGTTTTTTGGTCTACTCCAGTACGACCTCATGTTAACATAACTAACTAATGACATCCCCAAATACCCTATTTTCAAATATGCTCACATTCACAGATATGGGGGTTAGGACTTCAGCGTATCTTCTGAAGGCAAGGCACAGCTCAGCTCATAATACTATTTTACAAGGTCAATTCCACAAAAGTTTGCTTCAGCATTTCATTTGAGGGAATCTCTGATGTCACCCTCTAAAGCTTGGCATGCACTGCAAGGCAGCCCACTAGCAACCACATCCAAGAAGCTTGTGATTCAGAAATATTTATTGGAAAATATTTCCCCCTTGGTATATGATCCCTGGAGCAGAAATAGAGGTGACTTCATATAATGAGATCTTAAAATTTGCATTTTTCAGTCTTTGATGTTTTAGGGTAATAATAATATTTTACATGCTGAGTCATCTCATCTAATAAAGCACCTTGGTATAATAGGTCTTGTTGTGCCTATTTTATACATTAAAAAAAAAAAAAGAAAAACTAAGACTTAGAGAGATCATGCAATATTCCCAATATCACTCACTTTAAAGGACACATTGGTTATCTATTGCCACTATAATGCTGCATAGCAGCCTCTAAAACTCAGTGGCATACGACAAACAGTGTTTGTCCCTCATGTGTTTGGGGTCTTCAGAAGATCAACCATGCTGATCTTGGGTGACCTTATTTTCACCTGGAGGTGAGCCAGCCAGTGGCTAATCTAGGGGCTGGGTCATGCAAAGTTATGTAGGTAATAGATCCTTTTACAGGGAGGCTGAAAAAAATCAGGACGATCACTATAATTCACCACTAGGGTTTTGTGTATTTGTTTGTTTGTTTGTTTAATATAAATTAATGTTTTTTAAATGCTTTCATCATGGGTATATCCCTGGGGTAAAAAGCAAGGTCACCTCTATATTACTACTGCAAAATTTTACAGACTAGCAGTCTGATCCAGTCTGCCCTGCAAAGTGTTCCCATCATTGTTGAGGAGACTCCTGAGCCTCACATGGGTTCATGTTCAGTTGTGGGGCAGTCTTTCTGCCACAGTGAGACCAGCGGCATTCTTCACGTTCTTCCTCTCCTTGGGGCCAGCTGAAGGAGTCTTTCTATTGCTACCATTGAAGATACCCCTTATCACATTACCTGGATCTCTGCCAAGAGTACACTCTCGTGTTGTTTCTAATAATGCCACTTCCTGTTATATCCGACAAGTACGAGAGTTTGCCCGGTGGTAAAGTGAAGCCTCCCTTTTCAGCTCTGTAGTTTACTTTGACATCATGACCCTTTCTGGGTCTTCCCAGGGCCTTCTGTTTTTCCTCTCTACTCCTCATCTCCTGCAAAAATTCTGCAGGATAAAGGATTTAAAAAAGAAGAAGAAGTGAGTGGCTTCTAGTACAACTGCAGCTCAAGGAAACAGTTTAGGATCCCAAATGCAACAGTTGCCTTCAGGTTGATGGTAGTTTCATGTTGTCCTAAGACAACATGAAGCAGGTGGGCATCTGCTTCTTATTTGTATTACTGAAGGGCCTCTATTTCATTGAACTCATGTTTTTATGGAATATCTCCCTTGGGGAGTCATGAAGTTAAGCCTGGTCCATTTTGATCATTTATCCTACAGCAAAAAGAAAGTTTGTCGATAAGTCAATAAAATTATATATTTGTAGAGACTCAAAACTTCAAATTTTACTAACAGTTCCCTATTCTACCTGCATCCTTCTGTACCCTGAATACATTCATATCAGCTTTTCAAAACTCCGAGGATCCAGTCTTAGTTAAAAATCTACTTATGAGTGATAAGAATATGGGTCATTTTTTGGAGATATGTTGCCAAGGTAGTTTTCATTCCCATTATGTCTTTTTGCTTGAAAATCTCTACCCACCAGATCAGTTTTATTCATTGCTTCAGCAAGAGGACTGTTAGGAATTCATTTGCTACACTTCTAATTTCCTCTGGCTTAAGGTTTTTAAGAGGTTGATTTTCTCATAAAAGAAGTTGGAGGTAGATGCTGCTGACATTGGTTCATTGGTTCAGCAATGTCACCTTAGGTATTCCCTCACTATCCAAGAAAGATCTCTAGCATCCAGCAACCCATCTGCTTTTAATCCAGGAGGGGAAGGAAAGGGAGGTGCCAGCCACATTTCTTCCTCTTATTAAAAAAAAAATAAAACACGTTTTCTCAAAATACCCCAGCAAACTTCCACCTTCATGTCTCTGACTGTAAGTGTTTCCCATGGCTCCCTATGGATTCAAGACAGATAGGAAAAGTGGAGCCCTGGTGGCGCAGTGGTTAAGCACTCAGCTGCTAACCAAAAGGTCAGCAGTTCGAACCCCCTAGCCACTAGTGAGAGAAAGATGTGGCAGTCTTGAAAACTCTGTAGGACAGTTCTACTCTGTCCTACAGGGTTGCTGTGAGTCAGAATTGACTCATAGGCAGCAGGTTAGGAAAAGTGAGTAGTTGGCCCACTTGGCCATTAAAGTAGGTCAGACAAAGGGGAGAGTGATTGGGACTGGATGTTAAGGTAGCCACACCAGTGTCTACCTCAAGGACTGATACTGCCAAGAACAACGGGATCACAGCTCAACTTGTAAGCCCACCTGAGTGATCTCCTTGCCCACAGTGTCCATCCTAGTGGAGGGGAAGTATGAGGGAAGGAGCCTAGGTAGCTAGCCCCACAACAGCCAACTTATCTTTTCTATATTTCGTGTGAGGAGTATCCAATAACAAACCACCTCCCAAGATCTCCTCAAGACTAGGAATGCAGCACTGTTTAACAATTTAAATGCCCCATTATCCTTTATTCTCTCTCCGTTACAACTGACAACCAGTGGATGATCAAGCCCTGTCTCTTCTTCAGTTCTCTTTCCTAACTCCTTTTCCTAACTCCTTTGAAAAAAAGAAAAACTAAGACTTAGAGAGATCATGCAATATTCCCAATATCACTCACTTTAAAGGACACATTTTCTGCTATTACTCTAGTTCAAATCCTCATTTTTTTCTCACTCCTAATTGGTCTCTCTGTCTCAAGTCTCTTTCTTTTTAAGTCAGTTATCCACACTATTGCCACAATGATATTTTTATAACAAAGTTTTTATTATTCAGTGTCCCTGTTCAAAGCTTTTCAGTAGATTCTCATTGCCATAAGCTCAAAATTCAAACACTTTATTGGGTCTGTGTCAGTTCTGCTTCTCTAGGAAGCAGACACCCAGACAGAGTCAAAAGCGCAAGAGATTTTGTAGAAGGAAATGCCTTTGAGGGATATAGGGAAGAGAAAGCTGGCATAGGTGGGGAGAGCTTCAGCCAATAGTGTGGGTCTTACAACTGTGAAGGGGGAAAGTGAAGGATGGAGTATTGAGTAGGGAGTACCTAAGATTGCAGTGCAGCTCTGAGAGTCATGGCCAAGCCAGTTGGTGGAGATTGGAGGAGAAGAGCAAAGATCACCCTTTAGAGGAGTCCTGAGTCTGACAGCAATGGCCCAGCTCAGTTCCCCCTCCATGCCTAGTCATTGGCTGGGAGCATCCCTGAGACAGTATAGCCTCAGTATGAACCCAAAAGGGTAGCAGCTGGAGGTGTTAATGAGCCCATACTTCTTGCAGTATGTTTTCACTTGAAGGAATCCGAGTGGCACACTCACAGGACTGCCACAAAGCCAAAAAAGGGTCACCCTTATCTGGTCTTTGTTAATATGACTAGTCTCAACTCTTAGGACTCTGTGATACAAATCCTGGGGTCAGGCTATGTAGCACTTATAATGTGCCAAATTCTTTTACTTTGATACTCTGCACACGCACTGCTGCTCTATGCCTGGAATACTCTTCTTCCCCTCATCCAGTTACTTGGATATCTCCTCCTCCTATATTTCTAATTCTGTTTATAAGTCCATTTTCCCCCACCAGACTGAGTTCCTCAAGAGCAGGGGTTACTTTGTTGATCTTTTGGCTGCTTATTGCATAGCACAAGACCTTAGATTTGGTGAGAGTTCAATAAATAATGGATGGATGGATAAAAAGATACCCTCCAGAATACTGTAAAATCACAATGTCAGAGAAGATGTCCAAAAGTAACTTAGTTCAGCCTTTGACAGGAAATTTCCTAATCTATCTCAGACCTCTGATAGTTTCTAAAAAGTTTAGCATTGACAGAGATAGAGATTTCTCCAGCACTGCCAGTAAGCATATCTTTTAATGTCTAACCTCAATCTCCCCTAATGCTGTTGTTAGCCTAAGAACCAAATTAAGAATAATGCCAGCAATTCTCAGGCAACAATTTATCGCACTCATTCTAAGCAAGAAATAGATAGATTATCCTTGAAATACAAGTAAATAGCTGACCAGCGTAATTGTATCTGTCTACACAAGTGACAAAATTAAAACTAATGTATGCGCCATAGAAGGACAATTAGCTTAGTGTGAGTAATCTGCGTTACTTTTATATTTCCATTGTCAGTGCTCATCATCCTTTGTTTCCACAAATGTCTTCTGCCTTCTTTGATGTCATCAGTGCCATCAGTAGCTGATAATGTGCTTAAAGTCCCACAAGTAGGCTTGGTTTTTATAATACCAGTCCTGTTTCTACACTGGTACTAGTAGCCAAGATAAAAGCTAACAAAGATGATCTTCCTCAATAAAATGTAAACAGGATCATAATGAGTAATTCTGGTCATTTTTCTTTCTGTAGACATTAGAGACTATTTCTGTGGCCTATTTCTTCATTAGCTAATGTCTAGCCACAGGTCATGGGCACAGATAAGTGGGAGCCAGAGGACAAAAGGAAAATAGAGAAGCTCAACTGCATCAGGTCTTGGACACATGAGAGGTACGTTTGAGAAGTCCGAGAAGTCACTAGGGGACAACTGGAGAAGAGGCCCTCAAACTCATGAGATTTTATCATACTTCAATTTGGGAATAAATTAAAGAAAAAACAACAAAACAGCATAAAGAATCATGTTCTTATTTTAGTACCATATTGATGTGATCTGAGTTAGGCTTACAAAACATCTGACTTTTCTAAATGCTACACAACATGATAGAGCAAATTCCCTCTCAGCTCTTCTTGTTGCAGGTCTTCACCCAGCGAGGCCACTGCCTTTAATCAGATGAACAGCACACCCCACAGCTACATAATCAGACAAGATGATACCATCAGGAGAGTTTCTTAAGGAATTACTTTTGAAATGTTGGAAAATTGATATCAGGGCATTTGAAGGAAATCAGGAGTACTGTATGTAGATGAGAGTGCATCTCTTCAAAGGGTTTGTTTTATGACCAAATGAAAAGTACAATATTCTCTCTTTACGAGGAGTTCTGATATTTCTCTAGACAGAAGCATCTCTATTTTTCCAGTTCACACGATAGCTTCTTTGTTCTTTCTCTGTTTCTCCCTTTTACTCCCCTCTCTTGTCCTTTCTTCCATCAATTCTTTCCTTCCTTCTTTCTTTTCTTTCTCCCTCCTTGCCTCCTTCTTTTCTCTTCCTTGTGTTCCATTCCCCTCCAAAATTCCCAGGTCCTGTTATTTTGAAGGTATCACAAAACAAGCTATTTATGTAGTAAATACTTACAGAATGTATTTCTAGAAACGTATAGTTAGAGACTCCAGAAAGGTATCTCCTTAGCATTGGGAACAGCCACCAGCCAGTTTATACGTTTTCTGAGCAATCACTGTGTGTCTGACCCTGGACAGTATGCCATGGTTGTGGAGATGGGAAAGAACTAGTCCTTGCTGTAGGTACATGTGGATATAAGTGCAATGGGATAAGGATGTTGTTAGAAGTACACTGTTATGGATTGAACTGTGTCCCCAAAAAATATGTGTCAACTTGGTTAGGCTATGATTCCAAGCATTGTGTGGTTGTCCTCCATTTTGTGGTCTGCTGTAATTATCCTGTTTGTAAATCCTAACTTCTATGATGTGAATGAGGCAAGATTAGAGACAGTTATGTTAATGAGGCAGGACATAATCTTGTTAGGTTGTATCTTGAGTCAATCCCTTTTGAGATATAAAAGAAAGAAGTGAGCAGAGAGGAAAGGGACCTCCTACCACCAAGAAAGAAGAGCCAGAAGTGACGCACATTCTTTGGACTTGGGCTCCCTGTGCTGAGAAAGTCCTAGACCCGGGTGAAGACTGATGACAAGGACCTTCCCCTGAGCTAACAGAGAGAGAAAGGCTTCCCTTGGAGCTGACACCCTGAATTCAGACTTCTAGCTTCCTAGACTGTGAGAGAATAAATTTCCATTTGCTAAAGCCATGCACTCGTGGTATTTCTGTTATAGCAGCACTAGGTAACTAAGACAGAATTTGGTACCAGGAATGGGCCGCTTCTCTGACAGATACCTAAAATGTTGAAGCAGTTTTGAAATTGTGAATGGGTAGGGGCTGGAGAGTTTTAAAGTGCTTAATAGTAAAAGCCTAGATTGCCTTGAAGAGACTGTTGGTGGAATTATGGACATCAAAGACAATTCGGGTGAGGGTCCAGAAGGAACTGAAGAGAGCTGTAACACCGGAGACAATGCGGATGGTGAGAAACAGGGGCAGAGAAATGGAGGCAGCAGAACCAGGAGACCTATGTGAAAAGGTGTGGCATCTGGCCCACAGAGCAAGAGAATTGACTTCTTTTGGCAAGAGGCTTCCTGGAGGAGAGGGGTGCCTCTATGCACTTACTTGCGGAGCTAAACTTGCCAACCCACAGAGTGAGATAGCTGGGTGCCTTCAGGCCAAGAAGCCAAGGAACCAGGAAGCAAAAACTGAAGAGACAAAGAGCAAGGGAAACTGAGCTGCCTCAGTCTCAAAGGGTGAGGCCACAGCCTCCTATGTTTCAAAGAATCAGATCTTCACCAACTCAGTTCCAGAGAAAGAGACTTCCATTCATGAGTGCCAAGGAAATGGGGCCAGATTCACTGCCCAAAGCTGAGGCGGCTCGGCTGCCATGCCCCAGGGGCAAAAGAATGGGGCTTGCCAGGGCCGTGGAAGTGGGGTCGCCACTTAGATGGACTAGGAGAATGAGTCTGCCCAAAGTCAAGGGAGCAGAGTTGCTATCCCAGTGTGCCTGGAAGGTGGAGCCGAAGCCCAAGGCCGAGGGGCCTCCACCCAGAGTCCAGAGAGCATAGCCAACACCAGGAGTCTGGAGCGCAAGGCCACTGCCTAGATGGTCTCAGAGAACAGAGGGTTATTTTCAAGCCTTGAGAGCTAAAGTAAATTGTTCTGCTAGGTTTGGGACTCACTTGGTGCCCTTTGTCTCTTCTTTCCCTCCAGTTTCTCCCGTTTGTCATGGAAATGTCCACCTTGTGCCTGTTCCACCATTGTACTTTGGAAGCAGATAAGTTGTATTCTAGATTTTCTGGATGAAGAGGAATTTTGCCCCAGGATGGAATTTGGATTTGAGGTTGATTTAAGACTTTTAGGATGATATGATAGGTGAATGTGTTTTACATGTGGCAAGGACATGAATTTTGGGAAGCTAAAGGGTAGAATGTTATGGATTGAATTGTCCCCCAAAAACGTGTGTCAATTTGGCTAGGCTGTGATTCCCAGTATTGTGTGGTTGTCCTTCATCTTGTGATCTAATATAATTATCCTATGTGTCGTAAATCTTAACGCTATGATTTTAATGAGGCAGAAATAGAGGCAGTTATGTTAATGAGGCAGGACATAATCTACAGGATTAGGTTGTATCTTGAGTCATTTGAGATATAAAGAAGAGAAGAGAGCAGAGAGGAGAGGGACCTCCTACTACCAAGAAAGAAGAGCCAGAAGCAGAGCATGTTCTTTGGACCCAGGTCCCTGTGCTGAGAAACTCCTGGACTCAGAGGAAAATTGATGACAAGAAACTTCCTCCAGAGTGGACAGAGAGAGAACGACTTCCCCTGGAGCTGACACCTTGAATTCAGACTTCTAGCCTCCTAGACTGTCAGAGAATAAATTTCTGTTTGCTAAAGCCATCCACTTGCAGTATTTCTGCTGTAGCAGCACTAGATAACTAAGACATACACATAGTAACGTGGAAGATATAAAGGTGAGGCTCTAAGAATTCCTTTCTGGAAGTGACACTTAGGGTGAACTTTGATTTAAAAATAGTGGTTAGCAAGCAAAGAAAAGGGAAACAGGGTCTTAGGCCAATGTCAGAGCATAAGCAAAGGCACAGAGAAGAGAAATAATTGGTTTTAGATAAGTAAAACCTAAATTGATAAAAGTATTGACAAACTGAGGCTGGAAAGGAAGGCAGGGTCCAGGTCATAAAGAGCCTTGTGGATCTACTTAATACCTTGAATTATCCAGTGGGCCATAAGGAGTCACTAAGGCCTTTTGAGAAGGAGAGTGACATGGTCCAATGATCATCATAAAAAGATCACTGGCAACAGTATGATGATGAATTGAATGGAGGAGAGCACAGAGTCTCAAGGCAGGGACCCTAAAGAATCTAGCACAATGTCCCAGAGGAGAGATAATGATGTTGAAGGATGCAGTGGAGGTGACTTGAGAACTGCCCATGCCTTGATTGCCATTGGGATGTAGAGCTAACAGAGGAGGAAGTTCTGGTTTGGGGACTGCTTGCTGTGATAGGAAATATGGGAGCAAGTGTAACTGAATTAGGGGGAGGAAAAACAACAGGATGAATTTAATCTGGGCTATCCAAGCATGAGTTGCTATTGGGAAGGCTAGCAGTTTTTATTGAGCAGCAGCTTAAAAGAAAAGACTAATCGGGAAATAGAGAATGAGGTGTCATCAGCACCTATCTATCCTTGAAGTTACAAGGAAGAATGAGTCACTATGTGTGGAAACCATTCCCTTCTCCAATCTTGGGTTATTGTTGTCAGCTGCTGTCCACTTGTCCCCTGATTCCTGGTGACTCCATGTAAAATGGAAGGAAATGGTGCTTGGTCCTGTGCCATCCCCATGGTCAGTTGCAGACTGAACTGTTGTGATCCATAGGGTTTTCAAGCAGCAAATGTTTCAGCTGGATGGTAGGTATTGTGGATGCTAAGGAGCCCCTTCTTGGAGTTTTTAAAATCTTGTGTTTGTTGGAAGTAGATTGCCAGGCCTTTCTTCCTAGTCTGTCTTAGTCTGGAAGCTCCACTGAAACCTGTTCAGCATCACAGCAACACACAAGCTCCACTGATAGACAGATGGTAGCTGCGAATGAGGTATATTAGCTGGGAATGGAAACCAGGTGTCATGGTTTGAATTATGTCCCCCCAAAAAATGTGTGTATCAGTTTGGCTAGGCCATGATTCCTGGTACTGTGTGATTTTCCTGTATGTTGTAAACCTGCCTCTGTGATGTTAATGAGGGAGGATGGGTGGCAGTTGTGTTAGTAAGGCAGGACCTGATCTACAAGACTGGATTGTGTCCTGAGGCAATCTCTTGAGATATAAAAGACAGAAGTGAGCAGTGAGACAGGGGGACCTCATACCATCAAGAAAGCAGTGCTGGGAGCAGAGCACGTCCTTTGGACCGGGGTCCCTGCGCAGAGAAGCTCCTAGTCCCGGGGAACACTGAAGAGAAGAAGGCCGACAGAGGAAAAAAGCCTTCCCCTGGAGCTGACGCCCTGAATTTGGACTTTTAGCCTGCTTTGGCTATGAGGAAATAAACTTCTCTTCATTAAAACCATCCACTTGTGGTATTTCTGTTGCAGCAGCGCTAGATGACTAAGACACCAGGTCTCCAACATCTTGGGTTAAGCACAGACCATTCCCTCTTTTTTCCATTATGATAATCACTAACATTTGTAGGCTCCTTGACAGTCCACAGAGCATTTTCAGAACACTTATTTTATTTGATCTTTGTTCCTTACACGGCTCTCACTTGTATCTATTATCATCCCCATTTTGCACACCAGATGGCCCTTAGGTGGCACAAAAAATTTGTGCTCAACTACTAAGCTAAAGTTTGGAGGTTCAAATCCACCCACCAGAACCACATAAGAAAGGCCTGGTGATCTGCTTCCATAAAAATTGTTCTTGTTTGTGTTAGGTGCTATCAAGTCGATTCTGACTCATAGTGACCATATATGACAGAGTGGAACAGGCCCATAGGGTTTCCAAGGCTGTGATTTTTACAGAAGCAGACTGCCACATCTTTCTTCCACGGAGAAGCTTGTGGGTTCAAACCGCAGACCTTTCAGTTACCAGCCAAGTGCTTAACTGCTGCACCACCTTGGCTTCTTTCCATAAAAATTACAGTCAAGAAACCCCTATGGAGCAGTTCTACTCTGTAACACATGGGATCGTCCTGAGAGAGAATCAACTTGACAGCTACAAGTTTGGTTTTAGTTTTTTGCATACCGGTGAAATGAGATCAAGTGGTCAAAGGATTTTCTCCAGATCACACAACTAATAAGTGGAGGAGCCAGGGCAACAAGTCAGATTCTGTGACTCTGAATCCTTGACAGGCTTAGATTTCATTTCTTATCTGTTTCCTTCCTAATACGATAAATTGGGAAAAGCGTCTTGTGTACCATTGTGCATTTAACAAACACTCAACAAATAGTCGTGTCATGAATTAATGTATTTCTTATCATAATAGTTTTCTTAAGCTATATTCCTGAAGCTAATATCTTGCAGGTTGATTTTGAATCAAATGATTTTACGGCTCAAGAGGATAGTAGTCAGAGTCAAACTAGTTGCTTCTTTCTCTGTGTGTAAATGGCGTTGTACATTCTTTTATTACAGCACTTGATATACTGAATTGGGATTACTTGCCTGTGTTTCTGTTTCCTGTATTAGAATGTGAGCTTCTGGAGAGCAAGAGTACCGTGCATTAATAATTAAATAAATCCCTCATTTGCTCAGTTAAGTCCTTGTCAATGGCCACGTCCCTCCCTGACCCCATCCCCAACCCAGGCCACTCTGATTTTCTCTTGTAAAACTTGTACAAGCCTCCATTGCAGTAATGAAATTGGTTGCTGTTGTTGGGTGCTGTCATCCTGACTCCAGTGTTACAGAGTAGAACTAGTCCATAGGGTTTTATTGGCTGTAATCTTTATGGAAGCAGACTGGCAGGTCTTTCTCCCATGGAGCCACAAGGTGAGTTCCAACCACCAGCCTTTCGGTTAGCAGCCCAGCATTTAACCGTAATTAGATTGCTGTTGTTGTGTTCAATCGAGTATATTCCGACTCATTACTAGAATGTAATTGTCTATTTGCACTTCCATGAGCTCCTGAAGACAGAGACCATGTCATTTTATACCTTTGTCCCCAGTGCAAAGATGCAAACAAACAATTACACTGCAGTAAGTTAATTACTGCAGTGGAGACCTGTGCTTGGGATGAAATCAAGACATATTTATTGAACAAACGAATAAGCCAACAAATGATAAATTTAGATCTAAAATGTCAGAGCAGAGACCTTAGAAACTATTTAGTTCTCCACACATCCATTAGGGGCTCTAAGACCTTATTTTATTTGATCCTTGTTCCTTACACAGCTCTCATTTGTACCTATTATCATCCCCATTTTGCGCACCAGATGGTCCCTGAGTGACGCAACAATTTGTGCTTAACGACTAACCTAAAGGTTGAAGGTTCATACTCACTGCAGTATGAGGAGAGTGAACCATCTTAGAAAACTGAGGGGGAAAAGGGCGTATTAGAAATATTCCAAGTCTGCAGCAGCTAATAAAGCATACAGAGAAGGCGGGGGCAGGGGGAACAAATATAAAATATAGTAGGGACATTATGGTCAATTAAGCCAAAGTGAATGAAAAGAGGAATACACCCTTTTCAAGTTGAGGCAGCCTTTGACTGTAAAAAAAAAGGTTTGAGGCTTTAAAATCTTCTGAAAGATGTATATCCTTTCAACAAGACAAAAACAACAAAAAACCCAAACAGCTTTCAGTGTTTACATTTCAGCACAGCATTAGAGGCAATGATTAAACATTACAAGTATAAGCAAAACCCGCAGCAATTACAGGGTGGTTTCCCTGGCTCTTCATAGAGGCTCTGGAGAGATGGACGTGCAGGGCCAGAACAACCAATAACAGTAGCCACCATGCATTGAGTGCTTGCTACCTGCCAGGCACCGTTTGGCTTTAAATTATTAATGTAACCTTACAACAACCCCTTGAAATAATTGTTATCCCCATTTTATATATAAGAAAACTGAAGCCCAGAAAGTTTTAAGAAGTTACCTTCAGTCACACAGTTGCTAAGTGGGGGCCACCAGGATTTACTCCTAAGTATTTCTGATTCCGAGCCCATGCTGTTAACCACCCTGGGTGGCACGAACAGTGAAGTGTTGACTACTAACTGAAAGGTTGGCAGTTCGAACTCATTCAGACGTACTTCAGAAGAAAGGCATGGTGATCTCTTTCAAAAGGTCACAGCCATGAAAACGCTATGGAGCACAGTTCTGCCCTGCAACACATGGGATCACCGTGAATCAGAATTGACTCTATGTCAATGGGCCTGTTGAATTTTCCCCCTTAGGGTTGTCTCTAGAAATGATCTATTGCTTCCTTTTGTATACCTTTTCATCCTGTGTCACCTATATTTCTATCTTTGTGTTTAGTATTTTTATTTCCATTTTATGGATGAGGGAACTGAGTTTCTGAGAAGTGAAGTAACTGAATCTAAAACAGGCATGCACAAAGTCAGGGTTCATAGCCCAAAACCCACAGTTTCTCTACTATTGTACCAAATGCTTATAAGAAGGATGCTAATGACCGACCACAACATAGGAGCAAGGGATTTGAATGCTGTGGAAGAATGTTTCATTCAAGCTTGGAAGGCAGAAGAATAGACCGACTCCTCATTCATCAACTATCTTGTTAACCAACATTTTGCATTTACAACAACAGTAAAAATTCTACTCTCCGACTGTTTTGCGCGTTAACGGCGTACATCTGGCAGTGAGGAATGCCAAAGTGCAAGGCAAGAGTAATGCTGGCTGTGATGGTTAAAGTTATGTGTCAACTTGGCTGGGCCATTATTCTCAATGGTTTGGCAGTTATGTAATGATGTAATTTGGCAGTTATGTAATGATGTAGTCATCCTCCATTTTTGCATAATGCTGATTTTCACATTATGACCTGGTCTTTGGAACCTGACTATGTCAGTAAGTAAGGAGTGGATGTAATCTTAGTAATTCCTAATATTTACATTTTCTGAGTTCAGACCACTTGCTTCTCTCTCCCTAGCTCAGGATATGACTTATCCTGACAGGCTTCTGACTTTTCAGGACCTACTCCACACAATTAAAAAAAAAAAAAAAAATTAGTTAAGTCAATGCCAGCTACTCTAACAGAAACCCAAAAATATTAGGAGCATAATATAATAAAGTTTATTTCTCACTCAGGCAAATTACAAAGGGTGTACTTGATTGATAATCAGCTCTCTCCAAACACTGATTTAGGGACTCCCACTCCTTTCATTTTGTGTCTCTACCACATTCAACATATGGCTTCCAAAGTCACCATGCTCATCTTCCTGAAGCCAACAAGGGAGGAAAGAGCATGGATGAGAGAATTTTTATGTTCCAAGCCTAGAAGTGGCAGACATACCTTTTAGGTACACTTCATTGACTGGAACTCAGTCATGTGACCATACCTAACTGCAAGGGCATCTGGGAAATGTAGTTCAACTGTGTGCTCAGGAATGAGAGGTTCTGTCCTAGTGACCATGGCCTACAACAGCACGTATAACCTTAATGAATTTGTCGCAGTTTCTTTTAGCTAGTCAAGACTTAGTCATATTTTCCTGAGGATATGCCCAGTTCTTGTGATGAAAACTTAGAAAGCATTTCAGAAGCCATCTCTTAATGCCTCCCTTTCCTTTCTGTAGGTGTTTAAACCCGTCAACACATTGTTTCCTCCATAATCCATGACATTAGGCTCCTGAAACCTCCTGGTCATGGAATTTATGGTAAGAGAGTTTATAAGCATTAGAAGATAAAAGAATATATAAAACTAGTTTCTATTTTTACTAATATAAAATGTGAAAAAGGAAACAGGTATATTTATTCCACAAACTTGTATTTGTAAGAAATATTATTTTTTTAACGTAAGATTAAATGTACTGTAGATGTCATCCCACAAAATTGGCAAAAAAAAAAAAAAAATTTCCAGCCATTTTGAATGCTGCCTTCCCTCCCCTCTTCTCTCACACCATATCTTCTCTGGACCGTTACAGACCCTTCTAATAGGCTCCTTCATGGAGGCTTACCATACTAAAATCTATCTTCCAAACTACAGCCAAAGGGCAATCTCCTTCTTAAAACTCTTTCATCCCTTGCTACTCCTTAGCTCCCCAGTTTATCTCCTACCTACTTGCTTTTTGTTCTAATAATAACCAAAACCAAAAACCAAAACCATTGCCATCAAGTTGATTCCAACTCATAGAGTCTCTATAGGACAGAGTAGAACTGCTCCATAGAGTTTCCAAGGCTTTAAATCCTTACAAAAGCAGACAGCCACATCTTTCTTCCAAGGAACAGTGTGTGGGCTCTAACTGCCAACATTTCATTAGTAGCTGAACGCTTAACTACTGCACCACCAAGGCTCCTCCCATATTCTAATAATACCTGCTTGTATTTCCCACTTTCCATGTCTTTGCTCATGCCATTCCCTCTGCTAGGCACGACCTTCCCATATGTCTTCCTTTGACTAAACTAAAGGCAATGGAGTTTGGTGATTGTAAGTTTTGATGTCCAATTGCTGTATTTCAGATTCTGGTTCTACCACTTACTAGTTATTTAACCCTGTCTAAGATATTTAGCTTTCTGCACTTTGATATTTTCCATTTGTAAAATGAGAATGATTATAGCAGCCACTTCATAGTGTTTATTATGGAGATTTCGTGAGCTTAGTGTAAAAGCACTTAGATTCGTGCCTGAAACCTAGTTAGTGCTCAATAACCATTGGCTGCCATTATTAACTCTTACTCGTCTTGTAAGACTCATATGCGTTATCATCTCACCCAAGAAGTTTTCACTGAACCCTCATATCTCTTCTCTCACGGGCCCAGTGTATGCCTCTCAATCATAGCACTTACCATATTATCTTGAGTTTATCAGTGTAGGTGTCTTTATAGTGTAAACTCCGATGTGAAGGGACTACATTTTATTCATGTTTTATTCCCAGAGGTAAAAAAAAAAAAAAAAAGTGCTTGGTATGTAGGAGGTGCTAAATAAATTTTGATTAAGCTTAATTTATTAGCTTAAGTGCCATACTCCAAATATATGGTAATATATGCAAATTAATATTTATTCAAAACTTTATATTTGTAAATGACCCACAAACGTAGCATGGGGAAGGTAAGCACCATGGTCCTCCGTGGATACAGTAAGCCTTGTCTTCTATTACTGAGAAAGAGCCTCGGTCATACCATTGCACTTTGAAGGCAAACAACAGGAGATGTATAGATATGTGGTTTGTACTTTACACTTTTATAAACTAATAAGATACCTTATTTAAAAAACTTATATTGCTATTCTGCGTTAAGATATAAACAATCAATGAAGGAGTTCAGTAAGAAAACTCTGGTAGATGTCATTCTGTTTATTGTATAAGGTAGATTTTTTTCTTACACACAATAGCTTTAAATTCACATATGCACACTCTGCATTTCTTATAATTTGCACTACCCTGTGTAGTCAGGAATATATAACACCTCAGTAACTCAGAGAAAAATTTGTTGATTTTTATAATGACTTACCTCAGCGAGTGAATTTTAAATACCTATGACTGTCATTCGGTATATAGTTTCTTTTATTCACGCTCTATTTTACCCCAGAGAAGAAAGACACTTAGGACCAATGGTTAAAATCTGTAGGAAAGTTGATTATCACAAAGAATGTTCTAATAATCTAAGCTGTCCAAACAATAAATAGGTTCTTTGCCAGGAAATGAGTTGGCCTATCTCTGGAAGAATTCAAACAAGGGAAGGATGGCTCTGTGAGGACATTAGAGAAAGTAATTTTAGGCAACAAGATTGAACCAGATATATTTTAAAGCTCCTACCAACACCAAGAATGGAAAATTCTATTATTCTACACTTGTTAATTTAACCAGTGCCTAGAGTCATTACTTAAGATAATCAGAAAGGAGGAGAGAAATCATGTTTAAGAGAGTGCTAAGGGTAGGAATCCGAAATGCCATCTTGCCCTTCAGTCAAGGAATATGTGCAGAACTAGAACACCGTAGCAAATCTGAGTGGTCAAGAGTTGGATAAATGCAGAAATGCAGAAAGAGGAGGCAAGGACTGAATTGGAGAATGAAGTAAGAGAGACCACGATCTTTTCAGTTAGAAATATTAATAATAGCTAGTATTTTTTTGAGCGCTACTATGTGCCTAGAATTAGGCTAAACACATTTCATGCATAATTTCACCTAATATTTGCAATATCTTTATGAGCTAGCATTACTATTATAATCACCTAGGTCCAGAAGAGAGCCCTGGTGGCACAGTGGTTAAGAGATTGGCTGCTAACCAAAAGGTCAGCAGTTCAAATTCACCAGTCTGCCCTTGGAGACCCTATGGAGCAGTCCTCCTCTGTCCTACAGGGTCACTATAAGTTGGAATCGACTGGACAGCAATAGGTTTAGTTTAGTAGTTTTAGATCCAGGTGAGAAAACAGGCTTGCCCAAGCTCATACAGCTCTAGTAAGTGGTGGAGTTGGGCTTCAATTCCAGAGCTATCTGATTCTAAGCCTGTGCATACGTGACTTCCCCTAAAAAGAGCTGGGCTGGCCTCAGCTCTCTCTAATGGATAAAGAACTCACTTCCCAGTATGTGGAGAAACTGGTCTGACCTAAATGCACAAAGTCATGGAGCAAGGCATGCAGGTTTGGAAATTCCGTCTAGGAGCTTTCCGTGCTTTGATAGGTGGTGCATGCCTATGTCTGAATAAACGACATCACTTACTGATGACCAGATATGAACCAACGGTAAGTTTTGTTTGGCTCATACAGTTCCTTTTTTTTTTCCAGCCAATATTAAATAGTAAGGCAATATCACACAAGATTTTAGGTCTCTAATATCTCTTGTAAAACACGAGATCTGGCAACAGTAAGCACTTCATCATGTAGAGCTGAGAAGCAGCTGCCACCTTCTAACACGATGTGTGTGTTCCATTTCGCTACAGTCCCCATCATTTCCTCTTGTCTCCCTGACCCAGTCCTGCTGCAGACCTTAACGCTCCCTACCTGACCCCATTAGACATTTGAGTTTGAAACCCACAGAACAGACCAAGAGTACAGAGAAACACTAGATAGTCTCCAGGTGTTCCTGCTTCTTAATAAAATGTCTGGTTATGCTGTTTTCACTGTTACGCTTCAAAAATTGCTATATATGAATAAAAAACACATGTAAAACAAAATGCCAGGTTTAGCTTAGGGGGTTTTAAAAAAGTGATACATTTTTAACCCAGTTCTTAAAAAAAAAGTCATCAGCTGTTTCAAGGTTCACATATACTTAGGGCAACCAGTCCTATGCAAGGCACTCATTTTACTATCAGTACCCTGCTCCTCTGACCTCATTTGCTGATAGTATAATCTGTCTTACAACCCTTCATAAATTCACTACATAAGTAATTTCCTCCCAAGGCTATTTTCCCATGAACCATGTGCAAGTAAATTGCTTATTTTTCCCCAGTGTAGAGCAGAGGTCACTATGCCTTCTTATACAATTTCAGTGCAGAGCGAATGGCGTCCTCTTTGACTTTCTTAAATGAGAGCTCAAGTGTTTTTCTCATCTACCCTTTAATGTCACCTTTGCCTGTCATTCCATCCAGTTTACCAGAGGGAAAAAGGGAGCCAGTTATCCATGACCGTGAGGAAAGATCATTCAGGTGATGCACCCATGTTGTAGGTGACCTGTGTCAGTGGAGTAGGGTGGGAGCTTCATGCAGAGCCAAAGAGGAGTCAGGAAACACCCACTTTTAGGTCACATGAAAGAAAGAGACCTATTGTAGGGAGTCAGTGGGCTTGATCTTCTCTTAACAAAATTGTAAATCTGATTCAGAGTGTGTGTGTATGTTTTCATTCATTTATTTCTCAATATTTTTATGGAGAACCTACTGTGTGAAGAGATAGTTCCAGTACTGTGCCATGCCTTTTATGTGCATTAACATATTTAATTTTGACAGAAATTTCATGTTATATATTTTATTCCAATTTGAGGAGCCCTAGTGGCACAGTGGTTAAGAGCTCAGCCTACTAATCAAAAGATGGACAATTAAAATCCATCAGTCACTACTTGGATACCCTATGGGGCAATTCTACTCAGACCTGTAGGGTCCCTATGAGTCGGAATCGACTCAGTGGCAACAGGTTTGGTTTTTGGTATTCCAATTTGACAAAGAGGAACTGTAGCTAAGTTAAGTGGCCTGTCTAAACTCACACAGCTACTAAGTGGCAGGAAAGTTATTTGAACACTGGCAGGCTGACATAGAAGCTCCCAGTGTTAACCACTCTACTATCCAGTTTCCACTTATGCCCTGAGGCATTTAGACAAGATAAACGTCACTGATCCAAGATGGTGGATGCTATTACCAAGTTACTAACAATATGAGGATTCCTCAGCTCTCCCTTTCCCTCAGTAGACCTAGAATCATCCCCTCAGAGTCTACACTCACCTTTTTACCCCAATCCCTTTTCCCTCAACTAACACCTGCCTCTTTATCCCACTGTGAGTGCATTGAAAACTTTATATGAATCCAAGCCATTATTGCCTTTGATAAGATCATTATTATGAGCTCATTGGAATATCACAGAGGATCATATTAATTCACATTTGGCCAAATGCTTTCTGATTTGCCACAGCATACATGTGTGTTCCTCACCACCTTCTTTGTGAGGAGGGCATTGTTCTTAACAATATTTTATGGGCAAAGATTTGAGAGAGAAGTGAAGTGACTTGCAAAGCCGTTGACCCTGGGGAAGCTGCCGACTTTTAGGTTAACAGAAAAATATTGAGTCTTATTAAGAACCTCTCTCAAGGAGAAAGGCTCTTTTGTCACCTAATCATTCATTGCGGTAGAAAGAAGTGGTAGCGCTTCTGTAAAGATTAAGCCTTGGAAACCCTGTGGGGCCATTCTACCCTGTCCTACAGGGTTAGTATGAGTCAGAATCGACTCAGCGGCAGTGGGTTTGGTTTTTGGACTCATTCGTCATTTTGAGGATGTATTACTTTACAAGTATAATAACCTTTCAACCATGAGCTCAATAGCTTTTGTGTCACAATGTGAGACAAGTCAGGTGCATCAAAGTAATTCCTACACCTCCTCATGACTGAATATACTGTTTTCCCCCTGCCTTCTTGCCACATCCCTTCTTCTTTACCTTCTTCTCTCTTTCCTTCTTCCTCCCCTTTTCCCTTCTTTTCCTTCTTCCCCTCATTCCTCCGATAGAATTCATATCCCAGCATTTGCTATAAAGAAACAAAGGTGATATTTCAGAAAAGAGCATGAGTTTTGGATTCAGTGGATCCAGAGCATACTCCCAGTTCTGCTGAGAATCAGCTCAGTGGCACTGGTCTCTCATCTTCTAAAACAGTGGATCTCAAAGTGTGGTCCCTGGACCAGTGCCATCAGCATCATCTGGGAACTTCTTTGGAAATTTAAATGCACAGGCCCCACCCCAGACCTCCTGAATGAGAACCTCTGAGAATAAACCCGTTGTCCTCAAGTCAATTATGACTCATAGCGACCCTATGGGACAGAGTAGAACTGCCCTATAGGGTTTCCAAGGAGCTGCTGGTGGACTCAAGCTGCCGACCTTTTTGTTAGCAGCCATAGCTCACTGTAGCTCTTAACCACTGATCCACCAGGGCTCCCTTCTGAGAGTGGAGCCCAGCAATCTGTGCTTTTAAGAAGCCCTATGGTTTAGCAAGTCCTCCAAGTGTTTCTGATGAACGATAAAGTTTAAGCGCCACTTCCCTAAAAGATTCCTTATCCATCAAATATGTGTAATAACATTTCTTCACAAAGTTTCTTGGAAGAATAAACAAGATAATGTAAGTGAAGCACGTAGCAAAATGCCTAGCTCATAGGAAATGCTAAAATATAGTAGGTTTCAGTAGTGGTTGGAATATACTGGTAATAAACAGTGATACTAAAGTATAGCCTATAAGGCTGTTAAAGCTCCTGGAACATCATACATGTAAATAAATGTTAGCTCACTTCCCTAAGCCCCCAAATCCCCCTTGCACATCTGTTGCCCCAACACAGATCCCCAGAGACCAATGAAAAGCTTAGCATGTCAAATAGGTAGCACCTGCTAATGGACTTGATACAATGCGGGGAGGAGAGGGATAAGTCAAGACTGACCACAGCTTTTGCTCTGAGCAAGTGGAGGACATGAATGGAGGTGGCTTGCACTGAGATGGGGAAAACTTGGGAAGTATTAAGACTATGGCTAGCGAAAGATATTTAATGGCTCCTCCCTTACGATGCTGATCAGAGCAAATTTTCCATTTCAGTTATGCAAGCATGTATTTTGTGTTTTTATAATGTCCTATAGGGCTGAGTCTGTATGGGTTTTAATCATCGCGTATCCATCTACCAAAGTGCCTAACACAGTCCCTGGACCATAGTAGGAGTTCAAGAAATTTGCATCAGCTGGTTGGTTGGTTCCTTATGTTAACTATTGTTTTTCCATAATAACAAAATGCCTTTTGTAAACTGACCCTGTGTCTCCCAGAAGCTTCTGTAAAGATTAAACGCGAAAGCATTTAGTGTATAACCAAATCCCCAGGTCCTGACACATTTTCAGTTTAACAAAACACTGAAGCTTCCAATTAAAAAATAATAAGCCTGCCTATTATTGTGACACAAGCATGACGGGGCAGTCGCATGCACTGCAGCTGTTACCCTGCACTGCAAGCTTTGCTCTCAGAGCTTTTAATTAAAAGCAGCCCTGAACTCACTCCTCACACCATATGCAGATCCTGAAAGCTTTTCTTCTTTCTTTGTGAAATGTCAGATGAAAGACAGAGTGGGGAAGATTGTGTGTGACACACACCACACGTTCTGTAGCCAGGAGTTTACAACCCCTCATTCCCACCTCCTTATCCACCTCAGCCTCTGACCTACTTCATAACCTTGAACAACTTGCCTGACATTTTTGCACTTCAATGTGTAATTAAAAAACAAAACAAAAAAACAGTGCAGAAGCTGGTGTCCACCTGCCTGACTTAGACTGGGTTTAGTTATCACTATTCCCAAACACTTCCATAGTACATCATGTTGAGTATAATTTTAATATTCATACTAATAATAGAGCAAACTAAATGTCATGATAAGTTAATAAATTTAATTCTATCATATTCAACATTTGCAAGTTCTCTAATAGGAACCATGCTACTTTGGGTAACACAAGAAGTAAAGCCTATAATGCCGTTATGGTTGTTCAGGAAAGTCTGCTAATAGTATATTTCTATAGCTTAGGCAGTCCAGTAAATGGAGCTAAACGGGCCAAGGTAAAGTGGTTTGAGAGGCTCTGGGTCCTCTCTACTCTTGCTAGCAGTTTCCCACAGCTTGTCACACCATCTCAAGGTCCACCGTTAGTAACTTGAGGCAATGTCATGGGAGAAGTTTATGCCATCTACTTCCTCCATTAGCAAGCATCACACAGGAAGGTGCTTACTTGCTTCCATGTCTGTCTCTATAGGGTGTAAGCTGCATGAGGTCATGGACAGTGTCTGACTTTCTCACCATTGTATTTCCAGCCACCTGTGAAATAAATGACACATAGTAGGTCCTCAATAAAACACTGTTAAATGAATTACTGCATTCATGAATGAGCATGTCAGGTGGAGCTGGACAGATGTGAGTTCAAACTCCAGCTGTACCACTTAATGGTCCTATGACTTTGATCAAATTACTTAGTCTATCTGGAAGGTATTTTTTGCATCTTGGATTAATATCTTTCTCAAAAGATTTTCAGAATTAAATAAGGGAGCGTGTGCAGAACATATCTTAATGACTAACATGCAGTAGGCATGGTGTAAGTTCAGGTTCCCTTCTACCCACGTCTTTGATTTTGGCTCAGTAAGAATCAATTCAACATGCCTGGCAAACCCCTGGCAGGCACATGGAGAGACAAAGAAAAATACACTACGGTCCTTACCCCTGTGAATCTTATACTCTAGTTGGGGAGATAAGTCATGAACATGAGACTTTTTCATCAGTACTTCCCATAAACTGAGAGAAAAGAGAACTCTGTCCCAGGCTCCATGCTTTAGACATTCCCTCTTTATCCCTCCTGTGACTGTGCCCCTCCTCAAAGTGAGGATTCTGTGGAGACAAGGGAACATGTTGACCCAGACCCATAGCCACCTTCTTGTTGGTACCCTAGGTATACAGAACACCAAACTTTCTTGCACTTCTTCCAATACTCACTTGGGCCTATTTTTCTGGTACATCTTCCTGAGGGCAGACTGTACCTCAGGTGTGTGGACCTAAAGACCTGAAAGGTAGTCCAGGAGCAGGGATTTGCAGGAGACATCGAGGGAGGTTGGGCATGTGGGATGGTGTCTCCATACATGGGCACACACATGTGAGGGCCTCTCCTTGTGAAGATTACCTAAGATAAAGAATGTAAAGCACAAGTACAGAACCTGGCATACTGTAAGCTTTCGGTCATGTGGTGGTGTTGTTGTTAGGTGCTGTCTAGTAGGTTCCAACTCACAGTGACCCTGTATACAACAGAACAAAACACTGCCCAGTCCTGCGCCATCCTCACAATTGTTGCTGTATTTGAGCCCACTGTTGCAGCCACTGTGTTAATCCATCTCATTGAGGGTCTTCCTCTTTTTCTCTGACCCTCTCTACTTTGCCATGCATGATGACCTTCTCCTGATTACATGTCCAAAGTACGTGAGACGAAGTCTCGCCATCCTCACTTCCAAGGAGCACTCTAGCTAAACTTGTTCCAAGAGAGATTTGTTCGTTCTTCTAGCAGTCGACGGTATTTTCAATATTCTTCACCAACACCGTATTTCAAAGGCATCAGTTCTTCTTTGGTTTTTCTTACTCATTGTCCAGCTTTCACATGCATATGAGGTGATTGAAAATACTATGTCTTGGGTCAGGCACACCTTAGTCCTCAAAGTGATATCATTGTTTCTTAACACTTTAAAGAACGCTGTTTATCATACAATGTCCCACTGCTATTCATAAGGTTCTCACTGGCGAATTTTTTTTAGAAGTAGATAGCCAGATCCTTCTCCCTAGTCTGCCTTACTCTGGAAGCTCCACTGAAACCTGTCCATCACAGGTGACCCTGTTGGTATTTGAAATACCGATGGCATAGCTTCCAGCATCCCAGCAACACCTAACCACCACAGTACAACAAACTGACAGATTAGTGGTGGAGTAATGTGGTAGACAAGGATAAAAGATGGAGTAATCAACTCATATCAAGTAAATCCAATGAAGTGGAAAAATGCAACTTTCAAGAGGAGTTGGCATTTAAGAGCTGTGGAGAATCTGGACTAATGGAAATGGAAAAATGGACAATCAGAGCAGATGTTCAGGGACAGATCAAGAATCAGGAACTAACATGGCATTGGAAGAGGAGTGAATTTTCTGTTCTAGGTGACATCAAATGTGTGGAAGGATACTCTATAAATTTGGAGGAGGAAATTGGGTGAAGTTGTATTCTTTTTCTATTGCTACCATAACAAATGACCAGAAACTCAGTGGCTTAAAACAACACAAATCTATTCTCTTATAGTTCTGCAGGTCAGAAGTCCAAAATGAGTCTCATAGGGCTAAATTGAAGGTGTCAGCAGGACTGGTTCTTTCTGGAAGCTTTTTGGGGAGAAGCCATTTCTGGCCTTTTCCAGCTTCAAGAGGCTGATGGCATTCCTTTGCTTGTGGTTGCATCACTCCAACCTTGCCTTCTCCTCTCTGACATATGATCCTCCTGACTCCCTCTTTAAGGACTCTTGAGATTATACTGGATCACTTGGATAATCTCCCCATCTTACAACTACAATCACATCTACAAAGTCCCTTTTACCATGTAAGATAACAGATGAATGGTTCCAGAGGTTAGGATGTGGATATCTTTGGGAGGTCATTATTCAGTTTACCAGTTTCCTCTAATACCAGACTAAGAAGTCTGGATTTCGTTCTTGAGCTAGAAGTTTTAATCTCAGCTGAGAGGAGTCAGCCATGTGAGTGTAAGCTTTGCCAAAGTTCCTATGCATCCATTTACCACTTAAAAAGCATGGCTCAAACTTATATCCAGTTGATTGATGATTGCCACTGGGGAATGCTAGCCCAGTGTGGCCAGATCTTCTAATTTTTCAAATAAAGTTGGTAATGTGGACTTTTGAAAGCAATCTCTCAATATTTGAATGCTATTTCTGGGCTTGTTTATCTGTTTGTTTATTTAATTTTTAAGCCCCTCCCCCCTAAATATATATTTGTGTAGCCTCAATTTGATCTCCTGGATAGCCTGAGACTGGATGCAAGGAGGCTGGTTAATTTTAGTAATCCAGATCCTAGATGATGAGCATAGAAAGTGTGCCATTGGCAGTGTGAATGGGCATGAGACAAGGGGGACAGAATATGACAAGTATTAATAAGGTAGAATTGACAGAACTTAATGGGCAAAGGCAAAGGGAAGAGATGAGTTGAAAATAACATCAGGGCCTTGAGTACAGAAGTTGGGATAATTTGAGAGAATGATACCCCATTTTCTTCTCTCCTGGGACAGTGTGTTGGGATGCTTTTCAGGGGTAGCACGTCTGCAATAGCAAAAATATGGTTTGGCCAGGAAACCTAATTTCTGCCTTGGCCCAGCTACCCTTCAATATCTTGAGGTTCCTGGAATAAATAGATGTGTGAAAAGGCAAGTTAAGATGAAGCAATCCTTGAGTATCATCTGGAGTTTTGGCCTCAGATTCCACACAGCAGAACTTAGTAAGCAGAACAGACCACACTGATGGACTTTTGTTTTTATATTACTAAAACCAAAAAAACCAAACTCATTGCTGTTGAGTTGATTCTGACTCACAGTGACCCTATAAGACACAGTAAAACTACTCCATAGGATTTCCAAGGAACAAACTGCCAACCTTTTCATTAGCAGCTGAGCTCTTAGCCACTGCGGCACCATCTGAGCACTGCACCATTACTTTATATTACTAGGAAGGGCTAAATAGCCTTGAAACTAAGCATACCCTAAATCTATTCTATTTTCATGCAATGTGCGCACCAATTGCCTCTACTAACCAAAGTGAGAGGCCAAAAGCCATATCTACCAGTGTTAAGAGAAAAAGGAGCAAGCAAATGAGAATTAGAGACACTTGAAGCATCCCAGTAGTCTTTTATCACTCCACGCATATGGCAAACTCAGCCTTTAGCCATATACCTGGAAGGGGTGAGGAAAGGGGAGAAAGAGATGGAGAGAAAGGAACAAGTTCGCATACATGCGAAAACCATTGCCACTTACCTCTTGAAAAATCAGCTCACGATAACTGTCCAACTCCAGTGTTCTGACATTTGACAAACCTAATTAAAGATTCTCCCTCCATATTGTTAGAGAATTGGGGGGAGTGTAGAGACATACCAGAAATGCCTTAAATATCCCTCCAGAGGCCAGCAATTTCTTATCTCTTTAGCAATGGGGCAACAAAGAGTAAGATTCTCTGCCTTCAACAAAGTCAGTCTTGTGGCATGGATAAAGCATTGTGGGAACATTCAACAATGCATTCTTCTGGGATGAGCCAGGGACACGTTCGTATTTCAGTTGGACCTTGAAGGATCTTTTGGAATTCTCTAAGGCACCTGGCAGATGGAACAAGGCCGTCAAAGGCACAGAGGAATGAAAGGAATAATGGACAATTTCTAGCAGAGAGTATATGGTGGCTGAAACTTGGACCTAGATCTAGATATAGATCTGAATGGATTGGAGCCCATAAACACTGGAGGAGCCATTTAAGATGTATGACTTTTTAATGGATGGTTTAGAGAAACCACCCTGCTATGTTGTGTGACACATACAGTGACTTTCACAAACAGGATAGAGAGATGCGTGGGGTTTTTTGTTCATTTGTTTTTCTGAGGATATCTTTAGGTGAGCAGTCACCTCCCATTTGAGCCCTGGTTCTGGGGTTGGTGCAGAAGATACCCAGGGGTCCTAAGGCATATGCACCAGATGGCAAAGTCAGAGAGCCCAGTTCCTCATGCTGGTGCTTCAGGGCTATCTTCCATAGAAACAATGAGGTCAAATCCTTTCTTGAGTCTCTCCACATGAGCTAGCGTGGAAGAGCCATGTGTGGCCATGGAGGGATGGTACACCTGTCCACATGTGACCCAGTGCTGGGATCAGGCCGCCTCCAAAGGACAGAGATACAGCGTTGGAGGTGAAGAGGCTCTAAGAGTTTCTTCAGAATCTGTTACATTGTTTTAACCTGGTCCTCAGAGCACAGTCACAAAAAACAGAACGTTCTCTAACCCTCTCAGAGAGAAACAGTGGGATGACAGAGATTTGAAAAAATATGAGGAAAGATCCACTTGCTTGTGCTTTCAAAGTAAATTTTGTCCTGGAAATGTATATTTATCTCCTCGTTTTGTTTTGCTTCTGCTCTGCTTTTTCAGAAGGAGCAATTTAAATAAGCCCTATGTAACTGAGTAACAAAAATGGAGATTGGAAAAACAATGTGGAGGAAGAGGAAAGTAAGAAGACTGAGGGAGGGAGGGAGGAAGAGGAAACAAAGGAGAGCAAAGAGTAACATCCATATAGCAGTATGCGTTTTATAAAGTGATTTTATGGGCATTATTGCCCTTGATCTTTATATACTTACAAGGTGGATAATTTTACTTTTACAGTCAGGGAAACTGAGGTCTAGAGAAGTTAAGTACTTGGCCTAGATATCACAGCTATCAAGTGACAGATCCAGGATTTAAATCCAGGTCAGTCTTCATTCACCCAATACCTTCGAGGCACTGTGTTCCTTGCTGTGTAGACAAAGAGAAAATACACAGTCCCTGCTCACCAAGAACTCCCAGGCAATTGCAGGACCAGAGTAGAAAGCAGGTGATGACTATATAAGAAGCACTAATATCACAGCGTCTGGTAGATAGTAGGTATTCCACAAATAGATGCTGAATGTGCAAAGAAGTGGAGAATAAATGAAAACATGGGATCCCAGGGGAGGGCAGATGACAGTGTATTTGCCACAGTCCTCACCCCTACTTTTCCTTCTAGAATTCTAACTCTGAACATTGCCCCTTCCAACTCTTGTTCCAGAGTTTGACTTGCCCCCCACACATGGAAATGTGAGTCATTAGGAGGAAGGTCTGCTCAACCCCAGTCTTCTCCTGCCCTGTGGATCCAGCTCCAGAGTTAGGGCCACTATGGTCTAACTCCCCACCGCCCTACCTTAGCTGGTCGTCACCTGAATGACAGTCCTGAACTGATCCCTGCCCGCCTGCTCATTCAGCTTCACTATTCTCTCTGCCTTGAGACATCCACCAAGTCCCCCAGGGATAACCAGGGAGTTCATTTGGTGCCGTATGTTACAGCAGTTAAGAATGCAGCCTAGAATCCCAGCTCTGTCTCCTATATCTGTTTAACCTTGGGCAAGTGACTTAAACTTTTATATTTCAGTTTTGTCATCTGTAAAATGCAAATGATAATAGCACATAGAGATTCACTGTGGGGCTGTTGAGAGGAAGAAAGGAATAGATGAGGCAATCCACATAAAGCTCTTAGTACCAGTGCCTGGAACATAGATTTCAATAGCTGTTACGGCACTTTTTATCTGGCGTCATACTCTTAGCCATCACCACCAGTGCTGACTCAGTACTGTAAGACTATCCTACTTCAGGGTGTGTTTCCTGCCTTCCCTAGAAATAGCCCTGGGATCATAATTTTCTCTCCTTTTTTTTTTTTTGTTTGAGAATTTAATTCTGGTGTCTCTGGTGACGACTAGATCCTAAACTCCCTTTACCCCTTCAGGCCTGTCCTGATGCAGTAGGCAGATTAGCACCTTCACAATTTCCTGACAAATAAAAAAGTAATAGCCTAATGCCTGTCTAAAGCCGAAGTAGTAACCCTTCTTGCTTCAAACTTGCAAACTCATCCTCCTTCTTGGGAAGTTTGAAAATGAGAAAATGCCTTCCTTACATTATGGTAAGCGAAGTTCTCTAGGTTTAGATTTTCTGAAATACACATTTCACCAAACTGTATTCTATAGTTGCTATGTATCAGGAAAAGATGAGTTCCCAGTCCTCACAGTCTACTGGAACAAATAGATACTTCTTCTGGGGTATATTTTAATTGAAATATCTACTAGTGTATATTGTGTTTTAAGTAATATGTCTTACATTATTTGTGGAAAAAGACAAAATTAATAAACTAATATGTAAAAGAGACAATAGAAAAGTAGTTTGAATTACTGGCTTTGTGGTCAGCTAGATCTTAGGTTTAAATCCCTGTTCCAAAAATAACATTAAATTACTTGAACAAATTGCCTTTTAATCCTCAGTTTCCTTATCTGCAAAATCAGGTAATAATACTACCCTCAGAATTTTTTTTCTAAAAAGTGAAACAAGATTCAGGACAACCCAATAGGAACTAGATATAGTCACTATCATAATTATAGGAGTCCCTGGTGGTACAAATGGTTAATGTGCTTGGCTGCTAACTGAAAGTTTGGAGGTACAAGTCCACCCAGAGGTGCCTAGCAAGAAAGGCCTAGCAATTTATTTCAGAAAAATTAGCAATTGAAGGCCCTATGAAGCAGAGTTCTATTCTGACACACGACGTGGGGTCACTATGATTTGGAATCGACTGGACAGCAATTGGTGGTGGTGGTGGTATCATAATTATAAACACATAAATACACAAACTCTAAACATAGAATTGCATTAAAGAGAGCAAAGTTATAATAGAGTTAAATGCTTGGCTGCTAACCAAAAGGTTGGCGGTTCGAACCCACCAGCAGCTCCACAGTTGAACAATGTGGCAGTCTCCTTTCATAAAGATAACAGCCTTGGGGCTGTTCTACTCCGTCCTATCGGATCACTATGAATCAGAATTGACTGGATGGCAATGGGTTGTGAGTTTTAGTGTTTTACTTTCTATCTCTTTCTCAGATTCCTCTGTTTCCTTTCATTCTTCTGCCGTGTCATCTGCTCAAACTGCCAGCATCTCCCACCCAGACTGGGCAACAGGCTCCTTGCGGGTCTCCCTTCCTTCCACTTTCCTCACTCCAATCAACTGTCTCAGAAACTCAATAATCTTTCTAAAAATGAAACATGACCTGTCATTCTCTGCCTAAAACCCTTTCAACAGTTTTTCCTTAGAATAAAACCCAGAATCTTCACAGTGCCTTATCAAGGCACTTCCCAGTCTCATTTCAGCCTCTGTTGTGAGGTGGTGCCTTAACCAGTACTTTCTTTTCTGAGAATCTCTCTCCCTTAGTGCTCTCTCCATAGGAAACCATCCTAACTAACAGTGCACTCATTAGAGTTGTGAGCCCTGGAGTCAAACTGCTTGGGTTCAAAGCTTTGCCACGTGAGGTTGAACCTTTTCTTAACCTCCCCACACGTGATGCATCAATAACCCCATTTATTTAAAAATTGTGTATAACTCACAGGGTTGTGTGAATTAAATGAGATTTGTCACCTGACAAACATGAAACAGGGTCTAGTACATAGTCAGGAACCCTGGTGGCAGCGTGGCGCTTGGCTGCTAACCAAGATTGGCGATTCAAACCCACCAGCATCTCCAAGGCAGAAAGATGTGACAGTCTGCATGCTTAAGGATCACAGACTTGGAAACCCTTTGGGGCAGTTCTACTCTGTCCTATAGGGTTGCTGTGAGTTGGAATAGACTTTAGGGCAGTAGGCTTGGTTTTTTGGTTTAATACATAGTCAGAACACAGTATATTTTAGCTATTATGTTTATTCCTATGGCGTTCACCCCAAATGGGCTCCAGGAAGAAGGAATGAGGATTAAACGAGGCAATGTAAACCAAACTCCTATAATGATTTTGGAATGAAGTTGGCAATGCATGAATGGTAGTTTGTTTATTTCCTTCCTCCCAATCTACATTAATCACCACCTCAGGTCCCTGTTTTATCCCATAAAGTAAAGGGTTCTCATCTGCAGTCACACCCACCTCTTTCAGGAGCCCAGATCAGGGACCATGAGTTTGAGAAGGCAGTAATTTCAACCGAGTTTGTCACTGAGGATTTTATTAAGTTGGCACTTTTATTTCTAAAGCAGGCTCTTTGTTGTGTCGTTGTTTTTCTCTTTTCCTCTCGCTGTCTTTTCTATGCAGTTACAGCTTTTAAATGCTTAATTAGAGCAATAAAAAAATACCAATTTCGCCTTTCCCCTTTTTTGATAACAAGTAGAAGCTGAGAACCAGCTGTGGGTTGAATGCTATTTGAAAGCTGTTACCAATCTGAAGTTTCATTTTTCACTGCTGCGAGGCACATTTGAAAATTAGCGCTGACACGTGCAAATGAGTTTGTGATGGAGGGAAAATATACATTTGTGTGTGTGTGTTGCGAGGTGGACTGAAATGTTTGACTTGTGTGGGAGTTTCTGCTTGATGTCAGGTGAATGAATACAATCTCAGATTCGCTTCTCTATTACTCTACTTAGAAGGTCTTTGGGTGTTCCTAAATACGGCCCCTCACTGTTGTTGAGAGCTGTCCTTTTCCTCCCTAGAGTTCTCTGACCATTGTAGGCCTTCATACCTTTTACAGGATGAGCAAGTTCCTCTCTGGTAAACTTTAGCAGGGTGCAAGAGCTGAATTTTTGCCAATTTGAATAATGTCTTGAAGTAGGTTCGTAGATTTTATTCTTCCTGAAAATAAAAATAAAATAAAATAATTAAAACTTTTCAAAATTTTTCTTTAAAGCTCTCTACCTAACTACTAACAAAAAAAAAGTGAATGCACAAAATATAGGCAGTCGCTGGATTACGAATGAGATCTGTTCCTAAATCTGTCTTTAAGTCAAATTTGTAGGTAAGTCGGAACAGGTACATATGGTTCTTATTTAGTGTCAGTTAATCAAATGTTTGTCTTAGTATACAGTATATATACAGTATATATTTTACCTTTCTTTGCATATAAAACACTTAAGAAACACTTCCAAGCTGTATAATGTTTTCACGAGTGTCACTAAGTAGTTTGTATGTTTGATATTATGAACCATTGTACTTAACTCAAATTTTTAGTATAATAGGCTTTATGGCAGTCCATTCTTAAGTATGAGTTGTCTGAAAGTTGAACATTCGTACCCTGGGGACAGCCTGTATATGCGTATGTAGAAAAACATACCAAAAACGTTGAAGTTCATCCAAGGAAGGATGACAAAGATGCCAGGGGAATGAAAGGAAGGAACTGGGGGTATGTAATGTTGAAAAGAGAAGAATTCAAACAGTAGCTTTCAGCTGGCATTGGTTCATTGAAGGAATGTTTCAGGGAAGACCTTAGGCCTTTGTAGCTGAAAGCTCCTGGGTCCTCTCACAAATCCAGTCCTCCCTGTTCTTGTTTGCAGCCAAGATTCCATATACTATCACCATTTTTCTGCCTCCCTGCTCTATCCTCCAAAGCCCAGTCACACCATGCAGTGTTGTGGTGAAGAGCAAGGGCTTTGATGTCTCATTGACCTAGATTCAAGACCCCACGCTACCACTTACTGCAGAGGAACCTTTAACAGCCCATCCTTCCATGCATTCGTTTATTCATCCATTCATTTATTTGGCAAATATTTATGCAATCTAACCCTGTGCCAGTCACTTATCCCTCTTAACCTCACTTTTGTCTAGGGATAATGATAGTCCCAATCTTACCTGGTTGTTTTAAGGACTAGAAGTAATACACAGGAAGTGCAAAGCTTAATGATTAGCACATGAGAAGTGCTCCTGAAAAGGTTGCTATTATTAGTGTTACCATTATCATCATTATCTTTTCTGTCCCCAAACAGGAGCATATAGGCCCCATGTGTTTTATAGGTTTTAGAGATGATCCTTCCTACGAAGAGATGAGAGATAATAAAGTAAGTGAATTGCAGAGCCAGGTGAACAATCATGTGAAAAGAAGAAAAAAATAAAAAGATTTGGTGGAGGGGCAGGAAAATCAAGAGGACAGGGAGGCAGCGGCAGGCACCACAGGTAGCTAGGATGTGCTGAAGACGGGGCTTTTCCGTGACTGGTGCTGGAAGTCTTTGTTCTGTTGAGTTTATTTTCTACTTTGGGGAAATTTTCATCATTTTTACAAGTGCTACAAAGCAAATAGGTCTGTGGCTTTTGTTTTGCAGCTTATATTGCTGATTTTGTGTTTCTTTAACAGTCTGGTGATCTTTCCAGCAGTGGCCTTCTCCTCCCCGGAGCACTGTGATGGGACAACGGATGCCAGGGCATTCCACAGATGTGTTAAGGGAATGACCCCTCCCCAGTTTCTGTCTAATACCAAATTTGTCTCTCCCACGATAACCTGGTCCCCTTACTTTACATCATCTGCCCTATTGTATAGTCACTTGTACACGTCTCATAGCCCCCTCCCCACCTCAAAGTCAAGCATTTGAGAACAAAGTCTCCCACCTATTCTTTCCTTCTTTGTCTGAAGTTCTTGGCACATAGTTGGTGATCAATCAGTGGTTACTGTATGAAACTGCATAGAATCAAATGGGCTAGGCTAGTACAGGACAAGATTAAACAGGATAGGGCAAAACAGAATAGGATCAAGTAGGTTACAGTAGGATTGAATAAAACAGAACAAAACTCCAGGCTGGCAGATGTGCGTAAAGTACAGCATATTGATACCAAAAAGTGAAACTTGCATTAAAAATCTTTGCGAAAAGTCTTTTAAGTGACTGACTTATTGAGTCAGAAGTGGTGAAAAATTCTAATTGAAAAATCAACTGTATGAAAAGAAGGGATTTTGTTTTATTGTTTTTTTTTTTGTTTGTTTTTTGCTTTTTGAGTCTATAGGTTTAAGGTAGTGATTTTTTTAATCATTCTTTTTTTTTTTTATTTGAGCCTATACTATATAAATACCCAGGCAGTATCTAAACAGCCAGAGAGAATGTGGAATTGGTAATGGACCAGCTGCTACCCAGTATTGCCCTTTAGCTATGCTTTCATTTTATTAGAACATAATAAGCTCAACGAAAAATGTTTTAGTATGTCTGCATTACTTAACAGCCTGAGAACAATTCTAATTATTATTGAGTTTATCATTGTGACTATGGTATACTCTTTCTTTGAATCCCCGGAGACTGTTTAAGATGCAAATGATGCTGGCTTTATGCATAATAGTTAGGATGAAAGATTCATAATTAATTTGACCCCTCCCTGCCAAACACACACACACACACACACACAAGATAAAAGAAAATAATTTTTTAAAAATTGCAGAATGATTTACATGAATATGTGATGAATATTATTATGTGTAGCAAGATCAGTAGTTGGGAATCATGCAAGTCATGCTGGGTGAGCACAGAACCTGGCCTCACAAAGACAGATGGATAGATGAATACTAAGTGCCCACTAAAGGATGTGATTGAGAAAGTTGTCTACATACAAGGAGGTATAACCAGAAGAGGAGGGCCGGGCAGAAAGAGGAGGGGGAACCATGGATTGGGCATCAGTCCCAGCAGTAGTTTGAGTAGGTTGAGGCCAAGTAGATCACAGCAGATCTCTGTTTCTAGCCAGCAGATGAACTAGCATGTTCCAGCCCTGAAAAAGGAAGCTCCAAAGACTCAACAAGCAAATTAGTTGGGTCTCAGGGTAAAGGTGTTTTTAGGAGGAACAGGAGGTATTAGGAAAGAAAAAGAAGACCCTGCACTGTCTTAGAGTACTAATCTAAAGACACACAAGACCTCAAAGCCCAAGTTTTATTCAAGCCCCATGATCTGATGGGGCTGAGGCTCCTGCTCATGAACTGTACTGGGCTGAACTTCCAAGTAGGTATATCAGGATGTGGGGCGTGGGGAGCGGCACGTAAGAGAGCAACTGGAGAAGGCAGAGGATGATCGTTAGCCTTGGCTGTGTATGAACTTGGAACCCTCATATCTAGTCATTCAGCAATTCCCCAATTTAGTTGATTAGAATAACCACACCCAATTCCTTGTGTGGGGACCTAGAAGTCTTAGTTTTCAAAATGCTCCTCTCAGTGATGCTACTCATCAGTCAGGTTTGAGATCCCTTCCCTAGTGGGGGGGAAAAAAAGAAAAAAAAAAAAAAAAATATATATATATATATATATATATATATATATATATATATAGTTACCTAACATCTGGAGGTGTCAGAAAGCTTATTTCCACTTCTGCCAGTGACTTTTCCATCTATTTTTCCTTTTAGGAAATAATACAAGAGGAAAACACTCAGAACTGCCTAAAGCTTTTGATGAACAGCATTCTTAAGTGACATCAAAAGCATAGAATCCAAATCTCTAGATGTGAGGCTCAGGAGTTTGCCTGCTTAAACTACCCAGGTGACTCTTACTGAGAACCATAGTCCAGAATGCCTGCCGTTTGGACATGGGGTCAGAAACTTCCCTAACACACCTAGCACATGCAGATACAAACTTCTGTTCAATTGATTTTATGTATTATCTTTTGCCTTATTTGATATTGATTCACTATTTATACTTTATATTTGACAATTTCCAAAAAGGGTTCAGAGAGAGAAAGTTGGGGAGGCAATGTCACTGTCTTAGTTTCTTCATGCTGCTATAACAGAAACACCACAAGTTGGTGTTTTGGTTTGGTTTGTTTGTTTGTTTTGTTTTTTATACAATTTTATTTTGTTGTTGTTGAGAATATACACAGCAAAACATGAACCAATTCAGCAGTTTCTACATGTACCGTTTAGCGACATTGATTACGTTCTTCGAGTTATATAACCATTCTCACTCTCCTTTTCTGAGTTGTTCCTCCCCCCTTAACAAAAATTCACTGTCTCCTAAGTTTCCTGTCTAATCTTTTGAGCTACTGTTGTCAGTTTGATCCCATATAGATAGTTCTTTAAAGAGCATAATGCTCAAGGTAGATATTTTTTACTAGTTAAGCTAAACTATTGTTTAGTTTTAAGAAGACTTCAGGGAATATTTTTGGTTTAAGGTTTAAAGATTATCTCAGAGCAATAGTTTCAGGGGTTCATACAACATTCATGGTTCCAGTAAGTCTGAAGTCCATGAGTACTTGAAATTCTGTTCTGTATTTTCACCCTTTTGATCAAGATTCTTCTATGGAATCTTTGATTAAAATGTTCAGTAATGGTAGCTTGACACCATCCAGTTCTTCTGATCTCATGGCAAAGGAGGCATTTGTTCATGGAGGCAACGTAAGTGGGTGGTTTTAAAGAATATAAATTTATTTTCTCACGTTTAGGAGGCTAGAAGTCTAAATTGCAGGCACCAGTTCTAGGTAAAGGCTCTCTCTGCTGGCTCTTGAGGAAGATTTTTGTCTCAGTTTCTGTAACCCCAGCGTTACTTTGTTCTTTGGTGATCTCTGCATGACATCTACCTTTTTCCCATTTATGCTTGCTTCTCTCTGTGTCTAATCTGCTCTTTTTATATGTCAAAAGTCATTAATTTTAAGACAACCCTATGATGATATGACCTTATTAACATAACAAAGAGAACCCTGTTCCCAAATGAGATTGTATCCACAGGTATAGGAGTTAGAATTCCAACACATACTTTAGGGGAATACAATTCAATCTATAACAGTCACTAACATGCAAGTGATATTTATGGTATGCCAGGGACTACACTGGATGATCTGCATACATCCTCACCATTAAATCCTCGTTGACATGTACGAGACAGTACTTGGTAGTAGAAGGTCTAAGTAACGGTTTGGTAATAGACTTTCCTAGAGAATAATAAACCATACACTTTACCATTGTACTTCAATTAATAATTAAAAAGCACCTACTATAGCTAGCCACCATGTTAGATGCTGGGGATAAAATAGTGAACAGTGTAACCATGGAGCTAACAGTCCAATGGGAGAGACAGAAATAGATAGCAGTTGTACAGTTAATCAACTGAAGTTGTGGCAATAGTGCAAAGGCAAAGTACGTAGTACTTTAAGAACATAAAGCAGGTGTACTGACCCGGTCCAGAGGAGGTCAGGGGAGGTTTCCGTTAGGATGTGACATGAAGCTGAGATCTGAAGAATGTTTGTACAATTGGGAAAGGAAAAGCCATGTTCTCATAACTCTTAAGAGAGGATACTGAGAAGAATGTTCGTTTACATTGTATTTCAACTTTTTCTCATCCAGAAAAGAGCTGAACAATGGTTCTTTGAAACTACTCCTCCAACACGGAGAGAATTTTTAGAGTGACGTTGGTCTGGACTATCCACCTCCAGTGCCTGAGATAGGGAGGTTGGCTGCAGCATACCCATGATCATAATTAAGGAGCCTGCTATCCTGCATGCCTTCCCCTGCCCCCAGTTCCTCTGCCATCTCACCCGCCCCAACACCATCACATTCCCAACTGTGTCTGCTGCTTAAGCCTAATCTCTATCTCCTTTATTATCCTTTTCCTCAAGTAGAGACATATTAACTCCATGTCTCCATTCCTACTTCTGCTCTGAAAGAGTTTAATTCCACCTCACACAGTATAGCTAATATTTGTGGGGGCCTTTGTGTACCA
This sequence comes from Dugong dugon, assembly GCA_030035585.1. NCBI lineage: Eukaryota > Metazoa > Chordata > Mammalia > Sirenia > Dugongidae > Dugong > Dugong dugon. The sequence goes on from CM057467.1 coordinate 67,067,084, forward strand.
GCTTAGGTATACCAAGATAAAAAAGACAATTGCTGATCTCAAAGATTTCAAAGACTAAGAGAGGAGAAAAATATGTAACTCAATAAATTACCACACAATATGGTAAGTATAAAAATAAGTAATGATAATAAGTAATAAATAACGATGACAGTCAAAATGCAGTGGATACTTATTCAGTCATCAACAATTATTTATTGAGCACCTACTATGTCAGTGAATAATATTGGTGAAGAATTTTTTTTTTTTAATTGTTTCTTCCTTTGTGAAGTTTGGAGGGGAGATGAAAAGTAATAAACAATAAAAAAAAATGTAAATTATACTGAGATTTATGAAGGAAACCGACAGGAAACGGTGGTTGAGTAATGAGGAGAGAATAACTACTCAGGTGAGGTGGTTTTTACTGGGAATTAGATAGCCTAGGTTAGAAATCCTGACCCTGTCACTTCCTAGCCAGACGACCTAAGGCAGATGCTTAGACTCCATTTCCTCAAAATAGTTATAATAATAATAATACTAAGGTTTATTGTAAGGCTTAACTGAGATAATAATTATAAAGGGCTTAAAGAATAATCCCTGACCAGCACAGTAAACAACTGATAAAGCTAGTCATTTTTATTCTTTATATTTTTGCACTTTATCTTTCTGAGCTTCCAATGCCTCTTCCCTAGTATGAAATAACAACATCTAGCTCATAGGGCAATGAATATGCTCTGCACAATGTCAAGTATTGAAGATGTTTATATGACTATCATTATAATGCTGGAAATTATTTAAACTCAAAATTGTGCTACCCATAGCAATTAATTAAATATGAATTAAATTAATTAATTTAATTAAATAAATTGAATTAAATATGTTAAAAATGTGCTGTTCTCATTTAGGAATATGTTGACTTAAAAAAAAAAAAACAAAACTCAAACCCATTGCCTTCAAGTCTATTCCAACTCATAGCTAGGGTCACTATGAGTCAGATGTTGTTGATACAAGGCTGTGCTATTCAGCCCGGTAGCCCCTAACATCATATGAGCTCAAACAGCACAAAACTATAGGACATTTTCATCATTGCAGAAAGTTCTCATAGACAGACTAATACAGGAATTCCAGATACCAAAGAAACCATCCGATATAAAGGATTCTATACACAGGTAGTAAGGGTTGAAAGGTCTTTGGGAGCCATTTAAATCATTCGACCTTTGTAATATGTAATATTAACAGTCCCTCACATTTGGGCAGCATCTGTCATTTCAAACCACTGACACACACATTATTCCATTTGCCTTTACAACTACCCATGAAGTCAGCAGAAGGGGTATTATTATCTCCATTTTAAAATCCTAAGAAATCATTAACAGTAGTTAATGTTTAGGTATTTAACTAACAATAGTGACTACAGACATTAATTGAATGTTCACTTTATGGTTTTATGTCCAATATGGTGCTAAGTGCATTAGTGTTTTTAATGAGATGGTGAATCAGTTCAGAGAGGTGAAGTGACTTTCCTGTAGACATTCGGTAAATTGGAGACACGTCTGCCAGTTCCTAGCCCAGTGTTTTCCACCACATCTCTCCGCTCCTTTTTGTACAGTTTGAATTCTAGTTCTCCATTATTGCAGAGACAAAGTTCTTCTAGTGATGAAGTTCTCAGAGCAGGATGTGTGGGAGGGGCTCAGTGATCAATAGGCGTATCTAGTTGATCATCTTTTCCATGGAATTTCCAAATGGCTGATTCCCTCTCCCGCTGAAATAATGCAGCACATGAAAATGAACTTTAATTCACATTCAGCCTCAGTGTTCTTGTCAACAGCTGCAGGAACAGCTGTTCCGCTTTCGATGCTACTCTCTCCCCCTTTGCCCCAGCTAATTGCTACCAGCTCGTAGAGTGGCTATGATATTGTAGGTTTGCGCCCTTCAGCTGCCTCTGTCCAGTTGTTATTATTCCAGGTTCTACTTGTTCAAGGATTCAGATCTGCTCTGTTTGGAAGATTAACTCTAGAATTTAATTGTTGCGTATTTTGAAACCCCACACAACATACTCTAAATCACTGCACAATGGTTAAGCTTTCAGCTGCTAACTGAAAGATTGGCAGTTTGAACCCACCCAGCAGCTCTGCAGGAGAAAGCCCTGGCAATCTGCTGCTGTAAAAGAATACAACCAAGAAAATCTTATGGGGTACTTCTACTCTGTCACATGGAGTTGCTGTGAGTCAGAATCAACTTGGCGGCACACAGCAACAAATTCTAAAAATAACTAAGCCATCTTTAATACTTCCATTTTATTATAGGCCCTTTAATTTTCTTACGGGAAAGCTTATTTCAACAATTTTAAACTCTTTTGTGTGTGTGTGCGTGCGTGTGTGTATGGCATAACACTTTGTTTTTTAAAAAACCTACAAAATTATAAGTTTTTTTGTCAGTCTCTCTTGGGGGTATCCCAAGACCTTGAGCCATGGGGAGAAGGAAGGCTAACATATATGCTAGGTCCTACTCCATAAATGCTGCACATAGCATCTCCTTTAATCCTTTACACATCTCTATTATCCTTAAAGCCTAGGGGAGAGAAGCAATGAGTTACAATCCCTGTGAAAGATGAGGAAACTGAAGTTTCCAGAAGTTAAGAGATTTATCCAAGCTCACATTCCTAGTAAAAGTCCAAGCAGGAGTTGGGAGCTAGTAGTTAGAGCTAGTAGTTTCTTTGTGAAACCCTCATCTTCCTTTTCAAAAGGTTATTTTATGTCAATAAATCACTGACGGATAGCAATATAGAGAGTCCATAAATTTAAAAAGTGTGGATTTTTTTTGATAAATACTAGATCTCACTTTATACCCTACTTTAAAGATAATTTGTTCTAAAGTAACAAACAGGAGTGAAATCCTCTAGAATGTAGAAAGCTTATTTCAAAAATATGGCAACATAGACTGAAATTGCTACTGTATATATACCTTGTAATTAAATGCTCAATCATGATCCTCCCTTTACTCTTCTTTGAAAACACGTAATTGTATTAAGCCACATTGACTTTAACAAACTTTTACCGAGCACCTTCTCTGTGCCAGGTACTGTGCCCTGGACTGACGTTAGCCCTGAACTTAATGGTCTTGGACCAAAGTGTTTACTCAGATGAGGAGAACTAACTTAATCATTTTCTCTCTCTCGCTGATGAAACTCTGCAATTTATGGAATTTATTAACATTCTTTATAAGTCTGAGGAGGACAAGAGAGTGGAATTTGATGCAGAGTAAATAGCCCCGCTCTGCAATATTAAAAAATTATCCCCAGATTAATTGTGCTGTGGAAGAGTGGTGGAAAAGGGGTGATAAATGTTACTTATTTAGCACTCTCCATGTTTAAGTGCTTCTCACACATTACGAGTAATGCTCACACAGGCCCAGGGAGAATCTGAGAGTGTTAACCACCATTTGAAGTCTCAGGTTGGGGACTCTGAGGTGGGGACAAACAGGGGAGGCGGAGTGGTTAGGGGATATAGGCAACATGGTTCCATGATTTACTCCAGATTTAAGCCCTGGAGACAGGTTCCCAGACCAGGCCCAAAATGACCATTCTCTTCCCTTCAAGTGAATATTTTGTTTAAAAAAAATTCACACTACAGATATCCTAGTTTATTTTGTGTGTGAGGGAGATAAAGCAGAGTCATTATAGTTTTCTTCCTTTCATGTCAAGGCTTTAAAGGAAAGGAGATGAAAAATTAAAATGCACAATTGATTTTGGAGAACCTGCTGGGCATCATTCTTCAACGTGTCTTATTTGAGGACTTAAGTGCAGGTAATAGCTTTGGTGACTGTTGTTTACTCTCTGTGTGACCTTAGACAAGTCTCTCAACCTCTCTGAACCTCTGCTTTTTCACCTATAAAACTAAAGACCCTACATCTGTCTTGCTGGGTGCTATGATCAGAGATAATACTTGAAAGACTTAATAACTGGTGGGGCGAGGCACTGACAAATCGGAAGAGATTCTGGCCTTAGCATTAGAGCAGAGCCTGGAAGTCCTCATTGTGTCATGTGTTAACCCTTTGGGTGCTGAACTGAGGAGAGATCCAGGGGATCCTGAAGAAGAATCAGGGTGGCCAGGGTGCAGAGAGATAAGCAATCAATTATCTTGGGAAAACAGCTATTTATCAATCTGAACAGAATTATTTGAATATTCTAACAACCAGAAATTCAAGCTGGATTTAGAAGAGGACATGGAACGAGGGATATCACTGCTGATGTCAGATGGACGCTGGCTGAAAGCAGAGATTACCAGAAAGATGTTTATCTGTGTTTTATTGACTATGCAAAGGCATTCAACTGTGTGGATCATAACAAATTATGGATAACACTGTGAAGAATGGGAGTTCCCGAACACTTAATTGTGCTCATGAGGAGCCTGTACATAGATCAAGAGGCAGTTGTTCCAACAGAACAAGAGGACCCTGTGTGGTTTAAAGTCAGGAAATGTGTGCGTCAGGGTTGTAACCTTTCACCATACGTATTCAATCTGTATACTAAGCAAATAATCCAAGAAGCTGCACTATATGGAGAAGAATATGCAGCATAAGGATTGGAGGAAGACTCATTAACAACTTGCATTATGCAGATGATACAACCTTGCTTACTGAAAGGTAAGAGGACTTGAAATATTTCCTGATGAAGATCAAAGACCACAGCTTTCAGTATGTATTACACCTCAACATAAAGAAAATAAAAATCCCGACAACTGAACCAATGAACAACATCATGATAAACAGAGAAGAGACTGAAGTTGTCGAGGATTTTATTCTACTCGGATCCACAATCGACACCCATGGAAGCAGCCGTCAAGAAATCAAATGACTCATTGCATTGGGTAAGTCTGCTGCAAAAGACCTCTTTAAAGTGTTAAAAAGTAAAGCTGTCACCTTGAAGACTAAGGTGCGCCTGACCCAAGCCAGGGTGTTTTCAGTCACCTCATATGCATGCAAAAGCTGGAGAATGAATAAGGAAGACTGAAGAAGAATCGAAGCCTTTGAATTGTGGTGTTGGTGAAGAATGTTGGATATACCATGGACTGCCAAAAGAATGAATAAATCTGTCTTGAAAGAAGTACAGCCAGAGTGCTCCTTAGAACTGAGGATGGTTAGACTTCGTCTTACATACTTTGGACATGTTATCAGGAGGGATCAGTCCCTGGAGAAGGACATCATGCTTGGTAAAGTGGAGGGTCAGCAAAAAAGAGGAAGACCCTCAGTGAGATGGATTGACACAGTGGCTGCAACAATGGGCTCAAGCATAGCAACAATTGTGAGGATGGCGCAGGACCAGGCAGTGTTTTGTTCTGTTGTACATAGCGTCGCTATGAGTTGGAACCAACGCAACAGTACCTAACAATAATAACAACTAATACTGCTATTCCAGTGCATACCAGCTAAGTTTATCAGCCTGGGTTTGAGCATTAAATAAGCTAGTTTATTATGCATGTATTTCAGCATTTGGCCCCATATAGAGATGTAGGCATCTAGCAAATGTAGTTTGCTTCTTCCCTCTCTTTTCTCTCTCCCTCTGTCAGTCTCCCTACAGCGGGATTATTCCTCAGCCACTGGGCTAAGTAGCCTATCTTTCTTCCCAACGAATTATTGTAGAAATGAAGTTTCAAGTTGACTCTCAAACCATGTGAGTCAAAACTCTTTTTCATGCCTTTGCAAATATGATTCCATTTAGGCATTTTGACTGACAGCATGGATGAGGTTGTCCAACATTAGTATTCCCAGGGCATGAAGGTGGCCCTGACATGACAGGGAGCAAAGATCATAGGAGCCAGAAGACCTTAGTTTGATAATAATTGTAAGACATTGGGCAAGTCACTTCCCCTTGAGAAGCCTCAGTCTTTCACCTGAATAAGGGGGGTGAATCTGGTTGAGATTAGTGGTTCTCAATGTTGACTGTACATTGTAATTACCTGAAAGCTTTACTAATGCCTTGCAAAGGCTAGACAATGAAAAAAGAAAGACAAAAGAATTGATGCATTCAAACTGTGGTGTTGGTGAAGAATATTGAATATACTGTGAACTGCCAGTGGAATGAACGAGTCCACCTTAGAAGAATGAGAATATTCCTTAGAAGCAGGGATGGCGAGACATGTCATCTGGAAAGACCAATCACTAGAAGAGGACATCACGGTTGGTAAAGTGGAGGGTCAGCAAAGGCAAGGGGGACCCTCAATGAGATAAACTGATAGAGTGGCCAAGACAATGGGATTCAAACATAGCAAAACTCACGGAGGTAGCACAGGACTGGACAACATTTCCTTCTGTTATACATAATCTAGCTATGAGTGGGAGGAAACTTGACAGCAACTAACAACAATTATGCCTGTGTACCACCCCTAGAGGGGCTGATTTAATTGATATGGAGTGAAGCCGGGGTATTGGGATTTTAAAAAGCCCCATCAGTAATTCTAACGTGCAGCAGAAGTTGAGAACCACTGAACTAGATGATCAGTCCAGCTCAGTAACATTCAGTTGGCTTCTGACTCTACAGAAGCAAACTATAGTCTTATAGTTTACTCTTGATTATCTATGGTGATAGAAGGCCTGCAAGCTCATGAATAAGAGAGTTCTATTACATAGTCCATGTTTATTCCTTCTGTGTGTTATTATCACAGTTTACGAGATTTTTGTTGTTTTGTTTTGTTGACATTTTGTTAATGCAGATAATTTCTCAGACCAAAACTAAAATGGTGATTTACAGTGATTGCAACATCTCTGAGTGGTATGAATTGTGTCCCCTTCCAAAAAATACGTGTTGAAATCCTAATCCCTGTACCTGTAAGTATGACCCTGTTTGACAATAGGCATTTTTATTTTGTTATGTTAATGAGTCATATCAGTGTAAGATGGGTCCTAAACTGACTCATTTCTGAATTATAAAAAGAGCAGAATAGACACAGAGACACACGCGGGGCAAGAGGAGGACAGATGTACCCAGGAACACCGTGGTTGCTGGCAGCTACTAGCAGCTAAAAAGTACAAAAAAAGACCTTCCCCTAGAGCCACACCCTGAAGTAGGACTTCCAGCCTCCTGAACTGTGAGAAAATACATTTCTGATTTTTTTTTTTACTTCAGATGAAGGCTTACAGGCTTAAAGAACAAATAGTTTCTCATGAACCAGAAGTACACATGTTGTTTTATGACATCGGTTAACAACCCCACAACATATCAACCCTCTAACTTCTCAACATTTTTTTTGGTGAAAATACGCGTAGCCAAAGATACACCATTTCAAAAATTTCTACATGCACAGTTCAGTGACGTTGACTATGCTCTTCGAACTGTGCTGTTATTCTCACTGAAGATGAAGGCTTACAGAACAAAATAGTTTCTCATTTAGTAGTTACTACACATGTTGCCCTATGACAATGGTTAACAATCTCACAACACATCAACAATATCCTTACTCAACCTCGGGTTCCCTATCACCAGCTTCCTTGTCCCCTTCTGCTTCCAGCCCTTGTCACTGGACTCCTGTACCTCGTTAGTCTCATTTGGTTTTACACGGCTGTCCACTCCCAGGCTGAACAGCGAACCTCCGAGGTAACTTCACCACTGAGCTAAAAGGGTGTCTGGGGGGCCATACTCTCGGGGTTTCTCCAGTCCCTTTAGGCCAGTAAATCTGGTCTTTTGTGTGTGTGTGTGTGTGTGTGTGTGTGTGTGTGAGTTAGAATTATGCTCTACATCCTTCTCCATCTCTGTCCAGAACCCTCTGTTGTGATCCTGGTCAGAGCAGTCAGTGGTGGTAGCCGGGCACCATCTAGCTGTACTGGACTCAGTCCGGTGGAGGCGTTGGTAGCTGTGGACAATTAGTCCTTTGGACTAATCTTTTCCTTGTATCCTGTTCTCTTCATTCTCCCTTGCTCCCAAAGGGATGAGACCAGTGGAGTACCTTAGATGGCCGCTCACAGGCTTTTAAGACCCCAGACACTACTCACCAAGGTAGAATGTAGAGCATTGTCTTTATAAGCTGTGTTATGCCAATTGAGCTAGATGTTCCCCTAGACCATGGTCCCCAGAACCCTCCGCCCAGCAATTCAGTCCCTCAGGGAGTTTGCATGTGTCTATGGGGCTTCCATGACCTTTCCTTGTACAAGTTGTGCTAATTTCCCCTGTATTGTGTACTGTCTCACCCTTCACCCAAGATACCACTTATCTATTGTCTATTTAGTATTTCCCCCCCTCCCCTCCCATCCCTGGTAACCAACAAAGATTGTTACATTTTGTGTGTGAACTTTTTCATGGGTTTTTACGACAGAGGTCTCATACAATATTTGTCCTTTTGTGACTGATTTATTTCACTCAGCATAATGTCCTCCAGTTTCATCCACGTTATGAGATGGTCCACAGATTCATTGTTGTTCTTTCTCGTTGCATAGCACTCCATTGTGTGTATGTACCATAGTTTGTTTATCCATTCATCTGTTGATGGGCATCTAGGTTGTTGCCGTCGTTTTGCTATTGTGAACAATGCTGCCATGAACATAGGTGTGCATATGTCTATTCGAGTGACGACTCTTATTTCTCTAGGAAATATTCCTAGGAGTGGGATTGCTGGATCGAATGGTATGTCTATTTCTAGCTTTCTGAGGAAGCACCATATCATTTTCCAAAATGGTTGTATCATTTTGCATTCCCACCAGCAGTGCATAAGTGTTCCGACCTCCCCGCAGCCCCTCCACCATTTCTTATTTCCAGGGTTTTTGATTCGTGCCAGTAATGCCGGGGTGAGATGGTATCTCATTGTGCTTTTAATTTACATTTCTCTAATGGCTAGTGATCGCGAGCATTTCCTCATGTGTCTGTTGGCCATTTGAATGTCTTCTTTGGTGAAGTGTCTGTTCATTTCCTTTGCCCATTTTTTAATAGGATTATTTGTATTTTTGTTGTAGAGGTGTTGGATGTTCTTGTAGATTATGGAGATTAGACCTTCGTCTGACTTGTACTGTCCAAAAATTTTTTCCCAGTCTGTAGGTTCTCTTTTTACTCTTTTGGTGAAGTCTTCTGAAGAGCATAGGTGTTTGATTTTTAGAAGATCCCAGTAATCTAGCTTATCTATCGGGTTTTGTGCATTGATGGTTACGGTTTGTATCCTGTTAATGCCGTGTATTAAGGCCTAAATTGTTGGTCCTATTTTTTTTTCTATGAACTTTATAGCTTTAGGCTTTATATTCAGGTCTTTGATCCATTTTGAAGAAGTTTTTGTATACGGTGTGAGGTATGGGTCCTGTTTCATTTTTTTGCAGACGGATATCCAGTTTTGCCAGCACCGTTTGTTAAAAAGACTGTCTTTTCCCCATTTGATAGACTTTGGGCCTTTGTCGAAGATCAGGTAACCGTAGGAGGATGCATTTACATCTGGGTTCTCAATTCTGTTGCATTGGTCAATGTATCTGTCGTTGTACCAGTACCAGGCTGTTTTGACTACTATAGCTGTATAGTAGGTCCTGAAGTCAGGTAGTATGAGTCCTCCAACTTTATTCTTCTTCTTCAGTAGTGCTTTACTTATTCGGGGCTTTTTCCCTTTCCATTTAAAGTTAATGATTAGTTTTTCCATCTCTTTGAAGAATGTCAGTATTTGGATTGGGATTGCATCGTATTTGTAAATCGCTTTGGGTAGAATTGTCATTTTCACAATGTTGAGTCTGCCTATCCATGAGCATGGTATGTTTTTCCATTTATGTAGATCCCTTTGGGTTTCTTGCAGTAGCGTTTTGTAGCTTTCTTTGTATAGGTCTTTTACATCCTTGGTCAGATTTATTCCTAAGTATTTTATCTTTTTAGGGGCTATTGAAAATGGTATTGTTTTCCTGATTTCCTTTTCATTGTTCTCCTTATTGGTGTATAGGAATCCAACTGATTTTTGAATGTTTATCTTGTATCCTGCTACTCTGCTGAATCTTTCTATTAGTTCCAGTACATGTCTCATGGAGTCTTTAGGATTTTCTGTGTATAGTATCATATCATCTGCAAACAGGGACAGTTTAACTTCTTCATTACCAATTTGGATGCCCTTGATTTCTTTTTCTTGCCTTACTGCTCTAGCTAAAACTTCCAGCACAATGTGAAATAAGGGTGGTGATAAAGGGCATCCTTGTCTTGTTCCTGTTTTCAAGGGGAATTTTTTCAGCCTCTCTCCATTAAGAATGATATTGGCTGCTGGTTTTGCATAGATGCCCTTTATTATGTTGAGAAATTTCCCTTCTATACCTATTTTATTGAGAGTTTTTATCAGGAATGGGTGTTGGACTTTGTCAAATGCCTTTTCTGCATCAATTGAGATGATCATGTGATTCTTTTCTTTCCTTTTATTTATGTGGTGGATCATACTGATTGATTTTCTAATGTTGAACCATCCTTGCATACCTGGTATGAATCCTACTTGGTCGTGGTGTATTATTTTTTGGTTATGATGCTGAATTCTATTGGCTAGAATTTTGTTCAGAATTTTTGCATCTATATTCGTGAGAGATATTGGTCTGTAATTTTCTTTTTTTGTGACATCTTTTCCTGGTTTTGGTATCAGCATTATGCTGGCTTCATAGAATGAATTTGGAAATGTTGCTTCCTCTTCTATACTCTGAAATAGCTTGAGTAGTATTAGTACAAGCTCCTCTGTTAATGTTTTGTAGAATTCTCTAGTGAAGCCATCCGGGCCAGGGCTTTTTTTGGTTGGGAGTTTTTTTTATCACCTTTCCAATCTCTTCTCTTGTTATGGGTCTGTTCAGAATTTCAACATCACTTTGTTGTAGTTTGGGTAGGCTGTGTTTCTACAAATTTATGCATTTCCTCTAGCTTTTCAAATTTGTTGGAGTATAGTTTTTCATAATATTCTGTTATAATCCTTTTTATTTCAGTTGGGTCTGTTGTAATGTCCCCTATTTCATTTCTTATTTGGGTTATTTGTGTCCTCTCCTCTTTTTCTTTTCTCAGTCTGGCCAGTGGTTTATCGATTTTGTTGATTCTCTCAAAGAACCAACTTTTGGTTTTCTTGATTCTTTCTATTGTTTTTCTGTTCTCTATTTCATTTATTTCTGCTCTGATCTTTACTATTTCCTTTCTCCCGTGGCTTCGGGCTTTTTTTGCTGTTCTCTTTCTATTTGTATGAGTTCTGTAGTTAATGTTTTGATTTTGTCCCTTTCTTCTTTTTTGATATGTGCATCTGTTGCTATAAATTGTCCTCTGAGGACTGCCTTTGCTGTGTCCCAAAGGTTTTGGTATGATGTGCTTTCATTCTCATTTGATTCTGGGAATTTTTTGATTCCCTCTCTGATTTCTTCTATTACCCACTGATGTGTAAGCAGGGTATTATTCAGTTTCCATGTAGTTGATTTTTTTTCATTGCTCTTTCTGTTGTTAATTTCTACCTTCATGGCATTGTGGTCAGAGAAGATACTTTGAATTATCTCAACGTTTTGGATCTTGTCAAGGATCGCTCTGTGGCCTAAGATGTGGTCTATTCTGGAGAACGTTCCTTGTGCATTGGAAAAGAATGTGTACTTTGCAGCTGTTGGATGGAGTGTTATATATATGTCTATGAGGTCCAGTTGGCTGATTGTGTCCTTTAGGTCTTGTGTATCTTTGCTGAGTTTCTCCTTAGTTGTTCTGTCCTTTACTGAGAGTGGTGTGTTGAAGTCTCCTACTATTGTTGTGGAACTGTCAATTTCTCTTTTCAGTGTTGTTAGAGTTTGTTTTATGTATTTTGGAGCCCTGTCATTGGGTGTGTAGATGCTTATTACGGTTATTTCTTCATGATGGATTGTCCCCTTAATCATTATATAGTGTCCTTCTTTGTCTTTTATGGTAGATTTCATTTTAAAGTCTATTTTATCTGAGATTAGAATTGCCACTCCTGCTCTTTTTTGGTAGTTGTTAGCTTGATATACTTTTTTCAAACCTTTGATTTTTAATAAATTCACATCTTTGTTTCTAAGGTGTGTCTCCTGTAGTCAGCATATAGATGGATCCTGTTTTCTTATCCATTCTGTCACTCTCCTTCTCTTTATGGGTGGATTGAGTCCATTTCCATTCAGTGTAATTATTGATAGGTGTGGGTTTGTTGCTGTCATTTTGTAGTGCTGTTTTCTGTGGTGCTGACATTTTCTTTGTTCTTCTTACTCTCTTGTGCTGAGTTACTTTTGTTTGTGGATTTTTTTTTCATTTCTTCTGTTTTTGTAGGTTTTGTTTTTGCTGAGACTTTATGTTTTTCCTCTTTTTTTTTTTTTTTTGTGAGTATGTTTGTTAACTTTCTTTGTGGTTACCAGAAATTTTACCCTTATCTTTCTAAGTTTGAAGCAGTCTACGATTACTTGGTATCGCCTTGCCTTCCTCTCCATTAGAACGTTCTATACCTATGCTGTTTATTCCCTCTTTGATTGTTTTGATGTTGTTGTCATTTACTGATTAACTGCTCTGATTCCCTGTTGTATTTCTTTTGGTTTTGGATAGTTCTCGAGAGTTCATTTCCTAGACTGGTATCTGGCTTGTACAATCCTGCATCCTAGGTTCTGCCTGTGAGCTGAAGCTGTTTGTCCTCAGATTGAAGAACTCACTTTAATAATTCTTGTACATTTGGTTTGACTTTTACATATTCCATTAATTTCTGTTTATCTGGAAATGACCTAATTTCACCATCAAATTTGAATGAGAGTTTTGCAGGATATATTATTCTTGGCTGGCAGCTTTTTTTCTTTCAAGATTTTATGTATGTCATCCCATTGCCTTCTTGCCTGCGTTGGATTTGCCAAATAATCTGTGCTTAGTCTTATTGTTTCTCCTCTGTATGTGACTTCTTCTTTTTCAAGAGCTGCTGTCAGGATTCTTTGTTTGTCTTTGGTTTTGGTGAGTGTGAATATGATACACCTTGGTGATTTTCTTTTGGGGTCTCTTCTATATGGGGTTCGTTGAGCTTCTTGGATGGCCAGCTTTTCATCTTTCATGCTATTGGGGAACTTTTCTGTCAGCAGTTCCTCAATGATACTTTCTGTGTTTTCTCCCCCTGTTCTGGAATTCCAATCACTTGCAGATTTTTGCTTTTGATTGTGTCCCACATAACTCTCAGGGTCTCTTCATTTTTCTTTGTTCTTTTTTATGAGTTTTCCTTAAACAGAGTTGTATTCAAGTGTTTGTCTTCAGTTCCACTCATCCTGTCTTCCACCATTTCAAATCTGCTTCTCAGCCCTTCTATGACGCCGTCCATTTCTGAAATCTTGTTGTTTATCTTTTGGATTTGTAATTGTTGTGTTTGTATAATTTCTAGTTGTGAATTTATTTTGGCATTTTGTTCCTGCATTATTTTCCTGAATTATTCCAGTTTTTTGTCCGTATTTTCCATGAATTTGTCTATTTTTTCCTTATGTTTGTCTCAGTTCTTGGAGAATTCTGAGTATTAGAGATTTGAATTCCCTATCAGGTCATTCTAGTGCATTTTCTTCCACAGGAGAGTCATCTGGTGTTTTATTTTGGACACCTACTGGAACCATCCTGTCCTGTTTTTTAAATGTTTTGATATTGTCTGCTGTCTTGGGGGCATTCAGTAGTTATTTTTCTCATTTATTGATTGTAGATTTGTTTGTTTCATCCCTTTTTTTAAAAAAATTTTGACTATGTCTGAGCAGGCGGACTGTGTGTTCTTTGTTGTTTGCTCATCTGTGGGCACAATACTTTTTGCCTCCTTCTTCAACTGGCAGGGTCAGTCACTCAGATATGGTACGGCAGGGCAGTTCTAACTGAAGAGGAGTTACTGGGACGGGTTGCTTGTGGCCCTTACCAGCCACCAGAGTGTGTCAGTAATCAGTGCAGGGCAGGTTGCAGTAGGCCGTGCCTGTGCTGCTTGGTGGTGTGGTGTCAAGCGCACAGTGCAGGTAGGCAGGATGCAGCAGGGAGATTGTTATGTTTTGAGCTAAGATGGATAGGGGAGAAAGGAGAGAGGAACCGGAGCCAAAAACATACAAACAAACAAAAAAGAATGCTAGGGGAGCTTGCCATTGGAGTGGAGAGATGAGAGACTATGAAATGGAGAAAAACAGAAAGGGGAGGAGGAAGAAAAGGAAGGAAGGAATAAATAAGAATCAGAAAGTTTAAAGAACCGCAAAGTTCCCAGTGATCCCACCGATGCAGCTATGAGGTCTGGGGAAGTTGCTCTCAGGTGTTGCAGTACTGCCTGGCTAGAAGGCGTAGAGCTGTACAATGCCAGGTATTCAGGGAACAGAAAGAGAAGGAAGATATAGAGAGACAAGAAACTGAGCAATGAAGAAAGACAAAAAGGGAAAAAGAGGAAAAAGAAAACAAAATAAATTTAAAAAAATAAAACAAGGAAGTCCCCCAAAGAAACAGGAAAAAAAAAAAAAAAACAACTTAAAAAGAAATGCCCTCAGGGATCCCCCTGCAAGTCTGTGGAAGCTGAAGGGGAGTCTCCCTGCCACGCAGCTCAGCCTGGCCAGAAAGGGCTCCCAACTTAAGAAAAGGAAAAGAAAACAAACAAACAATTCAAAACAAACAAACGAACAAGAGCCCCGGGATCCCACCAGCGTGGCAGCCCAATCCGGGAAGCAGCTCCACACTTGAACGGATCTCTGCAGCCCTTCAGGAAGAAGCAAAGATGGCACACGGAGCCAGGTACTTGAGTGAAGGGAGGGGGTGGTGGTGAGAGGCAAGTAAGAAATCAAAAGAAGTGGGGAAAAAAAAAGCAACACTAGCAGCCAACAAATGGCACTCAGAGAGCCAGCTAGTATGGGCTGGTGTTTCTGGAAAAGAGACTGTGTCTGTGGGAAGCAGAGGGGGACGAGTGTGGGTGAAGAAGGGTAGAGAGTGGGAAAGCATATATCACAAATTACCAGAGCTCTGCAGCCCCTCAGGAAGAAGCAAAGTTGGAGCACAGAGCGAGGTACTCAAGCGAAAGGAGGGGGAGGTGGGGAGAGGCAAGGAAGAAATAAAAAGAAGCAGAAAAAAAGCAACACCAGCAGCCAACAAATGGCACTCAGAGAGCCACCCGTTCGGGTGTGTGGAATCCAAGCAGCTGCTGTTTCCTGGTCAAGAGACTGTGGCCACGGGAAGCAGAGGAGGCCGAGTTGGGGTGAAGAAGGGTGCAGGGTGGGAAAGCGTATAATGCAAATTACTGGTTGTTTTGTCTCCTGCTGGAAGCTCCGTGAGGCTGCTTTCTCGTACCCCCTGTTTGCTGGTCTCCGACAGGAGTCCAAGATGGCGGATCCGCGCTGCGTTAGCTGGTAGGGGATCTCTGCATGAATCTCTCCTCACTCTCCATTCTCTGTCAGTTTTCTCACTCCATTTGGTGCTTGGCTGAATTCTTTATCTCTTCATTTGATGTTTTAGGGTTTCAGGATTGTTGTATTCTCTGTTCGGCTTAGTTTTTCGGATCTTTGCTGTGGAGGGACGGCGTGGTGCTTCTGCCTAGAGCACCATTTTCTCGGAACTCCACATTTCTGTTTTTTAAAGTCATCTACTTGTGGTATTTCTATTACTGCAGCACTAGGACACTAAGACACTGAGGAACGACCAAGTAAGAGGAAAATTAAGTTACTATGTGTAGTTGTCCAGACAAAATTGTCTTCTCTTAGCTAAATTCCCCTGATAACTCCTGTTATTGCTGATTCCAGGAATTTGCAAGACTTTTTAAAGAAGAATTAAATAGAAATTCATGTGTCTGATGGATTATTTTAGGGGAAAATGGTGAGAAATTAAGCCTATGGGGCAAACGTCTCTAGTAGTATTAAGTTCAACATGTACTGGTTTCTCAAATGACTTTAACAAAATAATCACAGGCGGGGTGGTGGAGAACAGGGGCAGAGAGGGCCAGGTTCAGATTCAACAATGTCATTTACTGTCTGACTGCAGGGACCTTGCACACAGTGCTACTTCCTGTCTATCCTTTGATGTAGTAATTAATACATCAGAAAATATGAAATGGCAACCTAAGAAACATGAAGAAACTCAAAAGAGCAGCTTTTAAAAGGCCTAAAACATAATCTCATTCATTCTCTTCTTTCAAAGATGCAGAAACTAAGCTGAGGGAACTGAAGTGACTTACCTGGCAGACCTTAACTTGAACAAATCTTACCTGATACCCAGCCCAGGGATCTCTCCTGTGTATCACCAGAAACCACCTGGAAGTCAGGATTGCAATTAGCTGCAAGAAAACCCCACTACAGTGGTTTAACTAAGTAAGAGATTTGGTTTTTGGATGCAACAAGATCGAGGGTAGATGTCTGGGACTGATGTGATTGTTTAATAATGCCATTAGGGACCCAGGTTATCTTGGCTTTCTGTTCTGCCATCCTCAGCATGGCTCATGAAGTGCAGATGCCTGGGTTTAAATGCTGCTTCTCTTGCTGGTTAACTATGTAACATTGGGCAAGTTAATTCAAACTTCCCATGCCTCAATTTTCTTATCTTCAAATAGTAATTATTGAAAGGATTAAGTGCATTTATATATCTATATATGTATACATAAATATATAAAGCTTAGACATATATAGCTTAAAGTAAAAGCTACTTTATGTTAGTTCTTGTTGTTATAGTTTTGATTTCTGTTGTTGTAAGATAAATACTCTGTCTTGTGGTATCATATCTGCTTTCCAGATAGAAAGGAGGGAGAAGAAAAGAGTTCTTTTATTGCCAGACATTGTCTTTTTCATTCAAGAAATGAGCACCTTCTTGCAAGCTACAACTTGCAACTCATGGCCAGAGTTGAACCACATGCTCACCTCTACCTGAAAAATAGTTTAGGAGATTACATATTTTAGACTAGACATACTGTCATCCTAAACAAAATGATGGGTTTGTTTTTAAGAAGAGATGAATGAATATTGAGTACATAGCTCTCCAGGGATCTTGAGGCTATTCAGCTTCATTATCTAACAGCTGTAGGATCTTGGGCATAATGCTAACCGAACTGAACCTCAGTCTCCCTAACTATAAATTTGAGATAAGGATCCTTGCCCTACCTAACTCAAGAGTGGTTGTGAAGATTGAAGAATCAATGCATCATACAGCATTTTGTCAACTTCAGAGTGATCTGTAAACATTTAATTATTTAGTCACTTCAGGTAGTAAGAGCAGAGCTCTTAACCCCAACACATCCTGAATGATATAGATATGAAATGATGGTGTTCCACAAATGGGAGTAGGTATGGTTTTAACTCATTACACAGTGTGATAAAAGGCAAGTTGGCCAAAGATGCCAAATGCCACCCGAACTTTCTCCTCACAAAAGCTGTCTTCCTATCGCCTAATGAAGGTAAAATCTTGTGCTCAAAGTGTCAGAGTGAACCAGCCAACACCATAAGCAGTGGCACCATGTAAAACTATCTCAATCTCTTCTTGCAAGACCCATTAGATGAGGTCTTACCTTACATCTCTTAAAGACACAAGAGGTGGCCTCATCCTGATTGTAAAGAGTGAGCAAAAGATTCGCATATCCCGACGTAGCCAAGATGATTACAGAATGAATGTATTCCATGTGCACATATGTTATATCACATGTGAGTATATACTGTATATGTTTACATATCTCTTCACATGTCTATTGTGTCTATTGTGCTAATATATGTGTATACAAAAGAACTCTATGGTCAAATTATTTTTAGGCATTATTCAATCCAATTCTTAATACTTAAGAGTTAGAGTTCTGATGCTCAGCAATAAACTGTGTTGCTTTCCTGGGATGTAATGACTTCCCTGTCAGTAGAGGAATTCAAGTAGCATCTGAATAACCACTTGGTGGAGCTGTGGTAGAAGGAATTCAAGTTTCAGATGCTGGAAGTAGGGTGAGGGGTGGTGGGAAAATTGTATTAAGTTACCCTTGAAGTCTTTTAACTTTGTGAGTGTGTAAGTGTATGAAATACCATCTTTCTTTATCATACAGATAAATATCTAATCTTCAGTCTTTTCATCTCAACTAGATATGGATGTACATATAAATATATATTGTGTTGTGTTGTACTGTGTTGCATTGCATTATATTATTTTATTTGTAACAGAACGTTTATTTTGTACTTTTTATATCCTATTTTCTATTCTTTTTTCTGAGCTAATTGGTAAAAATCGAATCTCACCTTTTCTAAACTGAAAGGGGCATTGGAAATCAATTTAATCTAATGCAATCATTTCAGACTGAAGTTTAGTTTGAGGAAAGGAGACATACTCAAGGTCATTCGCTAGACAATGTCAAAAAGTTTTCTATTCCCTCTTTCAAAAACACATTCCAAAATGGAAATCGTTATGAAGGCTTATTTCAATATCTAAATAATTGCCTTCGAAAGAGTCTCTGGGTAATTAAGTTTAGTAAGTTCACAAAGAACAATTATCACAGAGAATTTTTTTCAACTGATTGATCTTTCTAGAGAAGGAATGGGATGTCTTGGAAAGTTGGGCATTCTCCTTCACATAAGTGTTCACTGTGAAAGTAGACATAGCACAGGTGTTGCAAAGAAGACCTCTGGAATGGCTGAGGATATTAGTTTAGGTAATGCTAGCTGCACGTAAGCTCTGGAATCTCAGTATCTTAACACAATGACTATTTCTCATTCATGTGAAATCCATTTAGAGGCAGTGGCTGAGATTCGCTGTTCCATGCAGTCATTTAGGACCTAGACTATGGAGGTTCTACCATCTTCAACATATGGCTTCCAAGGTACCTGGCCATCAGCCTCCCAGAGAGGAGAAGAAAGGACGATTACATAAGATGTTCTTATGGTCCAACTCTGAAAATGGTATATATTCCTATATTCCATTGGCCAGAACTCAATCATATGGTCACACTCAACTGCAAGGGGAGCTGGGAAATGTAGTCTAGCTTTTTGTGCTCAGGAGGAAAATGTTTTGGTGAACAATTGTCTGAGCTCTACCACAGTGAATGTGGACTAGATGGCTTTTAAATTCTCTTCCATTTTTTTTTCTGTATTTTTCATACTTTCATGTCTCCATGTTGAAATTATTATTTTTTACCTCATCTTCCAATTAAATAATTCTCTTTAATTGTTCTAATTTGCTGTTAAATCTGCTGTCTTAGTTCCATAGTGATGCTATAACAGAAATACCACAAGAGGGTGGCTTTAACAAATAGACATTTATTTTCTCACAGTTTAGGAGGCTAGAAGTCCAAATTCAGGGAACCAGCTCTAGGGGAAGAATTTCTTTGTCTGCTCTGGGAGAAATTTCTTGTCTCAGCTTCTCTAGATTTTTCTTGGTGTTTCTTAGAGATTTTCTTAGAGATTTTGTGCTTGCTTGCTTCTGTGCCTAATCTGCTTTTATATCTCAAAACTTTAAGACACCCTACATTGATACGACCTCATTAACATAACAAAGAAAACCCTATTCCCAAATGGGATTATATCCACAAGTATAGGGGTTAGGATTTACAACATGTATTTTGGGGAGACACAATTCAATCCATAACATCCATCTTGGTGTTCTTAATTTCAGTTTCTGTAATTTAAAGCTCTAGAGTTTTCATGTGGTTATTTTATAGAGTTTTCAATTTTCTGCAGCAGGCATAGTCAGTCATTCCTTCCTTTATAGCACTACTGTTCCTTGCAAATATCTCCTATATAGCACTTAGAAGGCTACATGATATGATTGTAAATCTGTCTCCCCCACTATTAAATTACGGGTTTATTTTGAGGAAAGTCGCCATGTCTCGTTCATGCCCCCCATTTCTGCACCTAGTAGAATATCTGACACAAAGAAGTTACTCAATAAATAATTTGTAAAAGAATAAATTTAGTACATGTTATCTCAGCAAGATGCTCGCATTACAAGTATTTTCAAAGCAACTTCCAAGTCCTAGGATTTGAAATTCTTTAAGCAAATTTCTGTTTGATCCAAGTTTAACATTCAAGTGTCAGTCTAAGCATAATGAAACCCAAGAAGAGTTATTAGATAAAATTTGTACTTTGGGCAACAGATTTTTCCCTAGGATATATGAAGCTGATTGTTTTCTTGACTATATGACTTAAGTGAAAATAAGAAGTTGTTGGGAATTTAGATTCTTAAGCCTTTCACAAAACATGTAATATTTTGGTGGCACTGATTCAGCAATTCTCATCACAGTAGCCACATGTTTTAAATCTGATTTTGACCTCTTGTATGGGATCTTCTATTATGTGTTTTCTTTTCCTACAGTCCTTCTCAAATATATATATATATATATGTATATGCATACACACATATGTATTTATTTAGATAGTTATCCTGTTGATGGAAATCATGGGAGAAGAAAGGCACAAATGATTTATTGGTTTTAGAAAATGAATCCGTGTGCTTACCAAGGAATATTTTATGACCCAACGGAGATGATATTTTCAGCCTATTTCAATGCTGTGTAGCACAGGACCCAGCAGACAGTCAAGACACCAGCTATGATTGTAATCTGTGACTCATCTTCTCTCCTAAGGGCATCTGATTTGCTATACCCCAGTGGCTTGTCCATTTGGTACTGAGTATGATTGGATTCTATTCCTGACTAGATGTTCCTGTCTAAACAGCAAAGACAACATCCATCTCCCTGGATGTCTAGAGACATGATAATGACTGTGGTAAAAATGGTTTTAGTATTATTCATTTGAGTTCAATGCAGATCTCAGAATCAGAGGGTCTTAAGATGGCAAGAATTTTAAAAGTCTTAACAATTCTTGAATTTTCTCTACAATATCACCACCAAGTAGTCACCTTGTCTTTATTAGAGCATTTCCCATGACAGCAGCTCATCTTCCCCCATGTAATTTAGGAAGTTCTTCCTTTATGTCAGTTGGGAAGAAACCTGTTTCTTGACTGTTTCTACTCGGGGGCTGTAGGAGAAAATCTAATCTTCCTTAGAGTTTCTACCTACCATCCTGATTTTACTCCTTTTTTCTTATGAAAGCCGGTTGCTGTCAGAGGTGTAGTAAGGGAAACAACACCCAGAGGCAATCTCTAAGTTGTGTGCCCCTGCCCCAATTTCAGGATGAATAGACATTGATAGTGGCAATGCTTCAGCAGAAACACCTTACACCATCTTTTCTAGCTGCCTTAGTCAGGTGCCTTTCATATTTGTGAAACCTTGGAATGTCATTCTGTGCCTTGTCCAGTGCCCCCCTCTGCAGCCCCTTCCCACACCTCTGGATGCTGTTGAGTTGATTCCAACTCATGGCAACCGCATGTATGTCAGAGTCAAACTGTGCTGCATAGGGTTTTCAATGGCTGATTTTTCAGAAGTAGACTGCCAGGCCTTTCTTCCGAGACAACTCTGGGTAGACTTAAACCATCAACCTTTCAATTAGCAGCCAAACACGTTAACCTTTTCTACCACCTGGGGCTCCTTTTCTGTATGAGAACACTTAAAATTTTTGAAGAGTCCCCTCTTGTGTGTGCTGAATATTTCTTTCTCCTGCCTAAAACATCCAAGTTCCTTCAAATCACCCATAGAGAGTGTGGTTTGAATTCTTCACTATACGGGTCATTCACTCTCCTGATGGGTATCCACGTTTTCTGCATTGTCCCAGCTGTGGTTGAAGAGCCCACTGGATAGATTCCTTGGTAAATATGAAAGAACCACCAATAGGAGGGAGGAGAAGCTTCTTCCATTCTGGCTTCCTAAAATAGCCTTTACCCAGAGCTTCTCACCTAAAATGCTTGCTCTTTTCACTGAAAAGACTGCTGGAGATTCCTGGTAATTAGCTTCGGCTTCATAGTTAAAACACTTCACCAGATGGTGCGCTATCTCCTTCAACCCAACTTCTGCATGTGTTTGTTCACAAAAGTTCTTCCTGCTCTGATTCCTTGGAAAGGAATACGGAAGTGTGAGAGTTGTTTCCATAGCCACCAACCTCCTCCAAAGCCAAGAAAGGCTTGTTCCAGGACTTTTCTGGAGAAGGTTATGATCTATCTAGGGCATGTGAGGCATGTTTGAGTTACAACCTTCACAAACATGAAGCTTTGAAATTTGGTGTGTGTGGTAAACCTTGAACAAGGTCTAGTGTTTGTATATTTGGTGTTTGTGGTGTAGATGCTATATTACATCGGGTCCTTTCTCTTGCCAGGAGCAGGGTTAGTAGTTTAGCAAACTTAGTCTCTAATGGCCTCCCCTAGAAAAGAAAGCTTTGTATACACCAAAGGAAAAAAAAAAAAAAAAAAAAAAAAAAACCACTGCCATCAAGTGAATTCCAACTCATTGCAACCGTATGGGGAAAAGTAGAACTGCCCAATAGGGTTTCCAAGGCTGTAAGTCTTTACAGAAGGAGACTGCCACAACTTCCTCCTGCAGAGGCTGGTGGGCTCAAACTGCTGACCTTTAGGTTAACAGCCGAGCACTTTCACCACTGCTCCACCAGGGCTTCTTGCTTTCTGTATAGTCAGGGTTTTTGGATGATGAATTCATTCAGCAGACCTATTGGTGCTTCCCATGTACTGAAATATAAGGATGAATTAAGGCCAGAGACATCATCCTATAACAACGCTGTAACATTAATAATGTTCACCCTGTATTGAAATGCAGGCAGTTTTGGCTAAGTGGCGGAATATTTGCCTTCGATGCAGGAGACCCATGTTCGATTCCCAGACAATGTACTTCATGCGTAGCTACCACTTGTCTGTCAGTGGAGGCTAGCGTGTTGCTATGATGCTGAACAAGATTCAGCAGGGCTTCCAGACTAAGACAGACTAGGAAGAAAGGCCTGGCAATCTACTTCTGAAAATCAGCCAGTGAAGACCCTATGGATTACAACAGTTCGATCAGCAACTGATCATGGGGATGGCACAGGACAGGGCAGTGTTTTGTTCTATTGTGCACGGCACCACCCGCGTCGGGGAGACTCGACAGCAGCTAACAACAACACTATATTGAAATCTTACTGTTTACCAGTCACTGTAGAAGCTACTTTCCATTTGTTATCTCTTTAATCTTCATTAAAAAAAAAAAAAAAGAACTCTGTGAGAGAGGTCCGATTATTAGCTTAATTTTGCAGATAAGGAAGCTGAAGTTCAAAGAAGTTAAATAACTTGACCAAGTTCATACAAATACTAAGTGACAGAGCTGGGAATCTACACAGATTCATCTGACTAAAACGTTCATGCTATTTCCATTAGATTTCTTGCCTTAAGATGCTGACAGTGAAGTATGAGAGAGGCATGTCAACAGAGGAAGCAGAGAAAAGGCTTTGACGAGAAGATGTTTGAGCAGAATCTTACCTGTTAAATATGAGACTCTTGGAAGAGAAGGGGATGATCATTTTGGGAGAGGGTGTGTAAAGGACTGAAGTTGTGAAAAAACAGTATCTGCTATACAAGTATTTGAAACAATACAGGTATTTCAAAAACATCTGTTGAATTGAATGGCACTATGAAGAATTTTGGGGAGCTTAAGAAATCAGGAAGGGTGTTTGTAGAGTGACAGATGAAATTGAAAAAGTAGTTTGGGGCCAAATTATGAACAACTCTATACAAGATGATGATAGATTTAGATTTTATCCTGCGGCCAAAATTTTGTGTATGGGCTGGATGCAGCACCATCTGATAGGCCTTTTAAAAGTATGAGCCCAGACCTCAGCTCAGGAGATGCTAGGCCAGTGATGCTCAAACCTCAGTGTGTATCAGAATCACCTGGAATTCTAATAAAAAAGAAACACACCCTGACCACTGCATTTTTACCACATTTCACAAGTAAGTCTAATATGCTCTAATGTTTGAGAACTACTTGTCTAGGATGAGAAATAATAATCTCTATATTTGTAAGTTTTCCAGGTGATTTTTATGAGCTACCAGATTGGGGAGTGATGAACGTAGACAACAGAAATTCTACTATTGTTGTTTAATGATAAGCGTGTGCTTAACATATCAACATCATATTAAATTTAAAAACAACATTAAAGTCTAGTATGAGAAAAAGAGTCATAGTTCACTACTATAGCAGATTCTATCTCTTCATCTGTAAAATAGGAATAATAATAGGACCTATCCCATGTGGTTACTGTAAGGTGAAAAATAGGACCCTGTGTGTGTGCAAGGGATTTGCTCAGACTCCTCCTTTTAACAGTCCATACCTAGCACAAGTGCCATCCTCTTCTACCTCAGAGTTCCCCCAGGCAGGCTTACCCTGGGAAGGTCCCTAAGCATTATTCCACTATAATTGCCTGAGCATTTTTAGGGTGAAAAAAAAAAAGACTGAAGGAGCTATCATCCTATCTCTAAACTTAGGAAGTCTGGCTTCAAGTATCTGTAGCGCATCACCTAGCTTTGAAGCTGTCCTAGCTTCAAAACCACCCTGAAGTTAGGATTCAGGTAATAATATTAAGCTGATACAGTCGTGAGAAGAAATAAATGTGATAACATATGTGAAAGGTCTATCATAGGATCTGATATAGAAAAATTATTCAATGAATAATGAATACTGCTTTCTCAATTCCTATATCCCAACAATGTGCTGAACATTGTACTGAGCCTCTGAGTTGGGAAGGAACTTTCATGGAGAATCAGGAAATATATAAGTGACAGCAGAGTACAATGTCTGAAAGAAGAGGCTTTGAAGCCATGCAGATCTGAATTTGAGTCCTGGATCTGCAGCTCACTTGTATACTGGGAGCAGAGCCTTGCACATAGCAGGTGTTCAGTAACTTTTGAATGGCAGGATGATTGTATGACTTTGGAGAAGTTCCTTAACCTCCCTGAACCTTAGCATCTTCCTTTTTAAATAGAGATACTATAATAACACTGCCTCATAGTAAGGAATAAATGAGACCATGCATGTAGTACGTATTGGAAGTCTAAATCGAATATGTAATGCTCAGGGCCATTCCCAAGGCAGGCCTAGGGGAATTCTGAGGTAGAAGAGGCTGGTACTTGTGCTACGTATGGACTGTTAGAAGAAGAAGTCTTTGAGCAAATACTCTGTATACACACACACACAGTCTTATTTTTAATCTTACAAGAACCACATGAGATACCCACCAAAAAAAAATAAAAAGACCACTACCATCATGTCGATTCGGGCTCATGGCGACCCAATAAGATTCCCAAGGCTGTAAAACTCTATGGAAGCAGACTGCTATATCTTTCTCCCGCAGAGTGGCTAGTAGGTTCAAACTGCCACATTTTGGTTAGCAGCCAAGCGCTTTAACCACTGTGCTACCAGGGCTCCTGGTCATGCAATGGTTAAAAATTCCCATTTTACAGATAAAGAGATGGAGTCTGCTATGGTACACTAATTTCTATGTGTCTTTCTCTGATATTCAACTTTGACGTTGTCTTTAACATGATGTTGGCATTTTAAGCAAGTATGCTGGTGACTTATTTTTTCATCTTTTTTAATATCTGAAAAATAATATTTATTTTTTACTTCATTTTTGAAAGGTATTTTTTCTGGGTATAGAATTCCAATTTTTGGGTATTGACAGGTTTTGGTTTTTGTTTGTTTGTTTGTTTAAAGATGTTGTCCCATTATCATCTGTTTCAATAGTTTCTGAGAAATATGAGATCCTTCTTATCAGTGTTTTTCTGTACGTAATTTTCCCTCAACCCAGGCTCCTTTTATGATGACCTTTTCATTGGTTTTCAGCAAATTCATTATGAAATGCCTTGGTCTAGTCTTCAAGTTAATTGTTTTTGTGTTTTTTGAGCTTCTTGTATCTGCGATTTATAGTTTTCACCAGATTGAAAAAATTTTGGCCGTTATTTCTTCAAATATTTTTTCCTTCCTCACCTCTTTGCAGGGACTCTAGTTATATATATATTAGGCTACTTGGAGTTTTTCCACAGCTCATTGATGCTCTGCTCATTTTATTTTCAGTTTTTCTTCCTGTTTGTGTTTCGTTTGAATAGTTTCTATTACTGTTTTCATTTTTTTTTTTTTCTTCTGCAGAGCCTGTTTTTCTCTTTATCTCACCCAGTGTAATTTCTTTTTTTTGTTTTGGAAGTCTCAGACATGACTATTTTAATGTCCTTGTCTACTAATTCTATCTTCTTTGTTATTTCTGGGTTAGTTTCAATTGCCTGATTTTTCTCTCATTATAGGTCCTGTTTTCCCACTTTTTTGCATGTCTGGTGATTTTTTATTGGATGCTACTAGATATTGTAAATTTTATCAGATTAGGTTCTGGATATTTTTGTATTCCTATAATCAACTCAACAGCCACTGTTGTGGTTTTTGAGTCCCTGAGAGGCAAAATGGTTAATGTTTGGCTGCTAACCTAAAGGTTGGCAGTTCGAATCCACCAGAGGCACCTTGGTAGAAAGGCCTGCTGATCTCCTTCCGAAAGATCACAACCATTGAAAACATGATGGAGTACAGTTCTACTCTGAATAGGGTCACCATGAGTTCAAATCGAATGGATGGCAACTGGAAAAACAAATAAATATTCTTGAAGTTTATTCTGAGATGCAGGTAAATTATTTGGAAACGATTTATTCATCCCTGAGTTTGCTTTTAAGCCCTGTTAGGCAGGACCAGAGAAGTCTTTGTCATTGTTGTTAGGTGCTGTCAAGTTGGTTCTGACTCACAGTGACCCTATGTACAAGAGAACGAAACACTGCCCGGTCCTACAACATCCACACAACCTTTGTTATTCTTGAGCCCATGGTTGCAGCCACTGTGTCAATCCATCTCATCAAGGGTCTTCCTCTTTTTTGCTGACCTTCTGCTTTTTCCAAGCATGATGTCCTTCTCCAGGAACTTGTCCCTTCTGACAACATGTCTAAAGTATGTGAGATGTGGGCTCGCCTTCCTTGCTTCTAAGGAGCATTCTGGCTGTACTTCTCTTGCTCACTCTTCTATGCCAAGAGAAGTCTTTAGTCTAGAGCTAATTTTGTCTCACCATTGAGACAAAATTCCCCTGGATATTCTACCCAATGCCTCATCTACTATGAAAATATTTTACTGTAGCTCATAAAAACAGGAAGTATTCCAGAACTATGTGAGCTATAGTGATTGTTTCCTATAATCTTTTTGAGTGGCCCTTTTTCCTCCTTAGGTAATTTCCTTACATGCATGTATTGATCAATACACAAATGAAGACTTGATCCTCTGTAAATCTCTGGAGCTCTCTCTATAAGCATCTATCTTTCTCTGAAACTCTGCTATATGAACTCTCCATCTCCTCAACTGAAAGAGTATTTTGAGCTCTGCCCAAGGCCATCTTCCTGTGCTGCGGTCTAGAAACTCTCTCCAGGCATTAAGTTGGGGCAGTTGTAAGACTCACCTTTTTAAGATTCTCTATTCTGCACTTCCTGGTGTCCAGTGTCTGAAAACAACTGTTCCTTATATTCTGTCTAGTTTTTTCATTATTTAGACAGTAAGGTATATCTGGTCCCTATTACTCTACCTTAGCCGTAATCCACAGATTGAATTTGATAGTCTTGAATGCTAGATAAGGAGTTTACATTCTATCTTCTAAGCAGGTAGTGGGGAGCTGTCAAAGACTTTTAAGCTGGGGACTATAAAATAATGTATTTTAGGAAATTAATTCTGATAAGCATGGATATATAATTTGAGAAGGAGGCGGCTGAAAACACAGTGTTTATATGTGGTAGATTCTAAGTAACTATTTGGTAGACAATTGGTGCAGAAATAAAACAAAATTTAACACACAAACAGTCACTAGATCATCCTGGAAAGCTGACTGGGAAACTCAGGGACCAGAAGCTTTCTTTGCAAATCCAAGGAATAAGAGTTCACACATGTCAGCTTTCACTTATAGTGGAGAGCAAATAATTGTGTTAAGTGCCCTCATTGATTGCCTTGCCTTTGCATGAAAGAGTATGAGAGGAAAAAATAGATAAATGGAATCAGATTAATAGAGAGAAATAGGCCTGAGGCCAAGATTTGTTAAATTCACAGCAGGATAATTGTTCTTTTTTTAATGGAGATTTTTATTATTATCATTATTATTTTGAAGTATAAATGGCAATTTTATAAGGGTTTTGTCTCTTCTTCCTCCTCCCCTTTTGAAAACTAAAGGGAAAAAGAGATAGAACTCTGTTATTTGCCAAATCCTATCTATTTCTGATCACAAGTATCCCCACATTTACTCTTCTGCACACGTGATACTTAACAAGAGCATTAATAGGAGAAAGAATATGCCCCATTAACTTTTTCTTATTCAGGTCTAAACACTGCTCCTGCAGACCTTTAAAACTTAACTGGACAGAGACTATGAGAAACTACATTTGTGAACAGGCCTGCTGTGACCCCCAGGGAACAAGAAGCTTATTTATTATTTATGCTTTCTACTTACATTATTCGGATTTTCAAGACGAACCCAAATGCAAATGACTCTAGGCACTCAAACACGGGAAAAGGCAATGATTTATTGACAAATAATGTTAACAACATAAAGATAGTCTGCAACAAATAGGGTGATGGGGAGTAATAGCCAAACTATAGACCACTGGGGACAGTGCATTGGGAAAACAGGAACAAATCTGAGTTGTTTTCGTTACATCCAGACACAGAGAACCAGCTCCAACTCAAGAACAGGGAGCCAAGTAAGTGGTATAATTTCAGGAGGAGGGGACAAAGAGCCTTTGAATATCACTAATAGAATATACGTTAAGTAAACGACACCAGACATTTACAGACCTCTTTCAAATTCATTCTCACTTTGGACCTTACAAGGTAGAAAGGGAAGATAGGTAATTTGTTTCCTAGTTGCATAGAAAAGAAAAGTGAGTTTTGGAGACAGTGACTTACTCAAAGTCTCATCTGTCTTATGCTCTTAATAATTCCTTCCCCTTATGGGACAAGGCCTCACATACATGATTTTAAGAATCCCTGTAATTCTACTCCTAGGGTCACACAGACTGTCTCTCTGGGACCTCCTATGCTCTACTCCAAACCCTTGCGTTCTGTTCTGGAAACTCTAGTTTATTCCTGGTTACCTTCTACCTGACTTGGCCTTGAACTTAGACTTTGCTTTTCTGGCCAATGTAGGCATCCATCCCACTCCTCCCGAGAGCTCTAATTCTCAGGATCCCAACTTGGGCTCTGCATGTGGAGAAAAGGGGATTCTTGGAGACACAGCATGTAGTTGTAAAAACGGCCGGGCCGAAACTTTGGGGCCAAGACTTACCCACGTTTGGATCTTGGCTCAATACCTACTAGTTATGTACCTAGAGTACGTCAAAGTTCTCTGTAAAATGAGGGTAACACCTACGTCACAGAATTATTGTGGAGTGTCTCAACCATGAAACTATTGACATTTCAGGCCAGATAATTCTTTTAGTGGGGGGCTGTCCTTGAATTGCAGGTACTAGATGCCAGTAGCACCTCCCAGTTGTGACAATCAAAAATGTCTCCCAAAATTGCCAAATGTCCCCTTGGAGACAACGTTGCCCCTGGCTGAAAATTACTAGGTTGTTGAAAGTATTACAAATAATGTATACAAATTGCCTTGTGTATAGTAGTTAATAAAGGGAAGCAGTTATCATCAACATCATTGTTATCAAGATGACACAGCTAAGAAATGGCAGGGCTGGGTCTCAAAATCAGGGTCCCTTGCTTCTAAACAGGAGATGCAAACCTGTTTAAGGAAGTCTATGATGTCAGGAGTAAAGTGGTGGTCTGGGGAATTTGATTAATAGAGATTCAGTGTCATAAATCCAAGCAAAGAGTTTGGGCTTTATCACCCAGGCAGTAGTGAATGAATGGACACTTCAGATCAGCAAGGGGATATGCACAAAGATGTATTGAATCAGTAAAGATTCTTTTTGCAAGCTACGTATGTTTGGATAACTTAAAGAGGGAAAAAGGAAAATGGTGGTTCAACTGCGAAGAACTAGGTCTCAGAAAGTGTAGAAACCCAAGATATAGAGAGCTATATACCAGGAAGCAATGGATAGTCTCTTCAGGGTGCCACAGCTGGGCTGAATGAGCAACAACTCTTTTTCAGTCTTTGAATCACTCTGCTCAATATCAGATTCCTAGGGAAGTGTATCTGATTGGCATAGAGTCCTTGTTGACACTCTTTGTTGGGGAAAGAGCTAGGCACCTCAACTGAGAGACCAACCAAAACTCTCATATTGGGAGAGAAGTATTCCCATTGAAGAAGGAGAATGTTTAGCAGAGAGAAGTAACAAAATGCTGAACAGACAAAAGCAATAACTATCCCTCTACTGCAGAGTAATAACCTGGAAGAGGTGTGGAAGATCCAGAAATGGAGAGAAAGCATGAAGATGAGAAAAATGGTTAGAATACTGTTCCGTTTGTTGAGAAAAAAGGAATGAGAGCCTGTCTTAGGTGTTGACAGTGGGTTAGGCAAGGAACAAAGGGACTAGAAACAAGGCTGTGGAGATACTGACACAGAAATGCAGACTCTAAATCCATCCATTAAATACACACTCATGCAATTTGCCTGGTTTTGTTCTGATGTTCTTGGGAGGAACAAAGAAAGAGGACTTATTCTCCTTTTAACTTGTATGGAAGAACTGTAACCTGAGGAAGTCTGAGAAGCAGGGTTTTGTCACCAGAGGACTAGCAATGCAGCTCTGATGTAGCTTTTTTAACAGTTGCTGTGAATATCTCAGAATTTATGAGCAGAAAGATGTAGAATTTCATGATATTAATGGAATCAAAGATTTCATGGGTAAGCCTGAGTAAGAAGAAACTCAGGTATAGGAAACAGAGCACTGGTCTTAGGTCAGTGCTAGGCATAGATGCCATGGCAAGACACCTCACTCTTCTGAGCTTTGGTTTCCTTTTATAAAAGGAGATGACATAAACTTCCCAAGATTATTGTGGATGCACCTAGTACAATGCCAGACACACAATAGGTGCCCAGGACATATTATTCAATGCTCAGTTGCCATCAAGTCAATTCCAACTCATGGCAACCCCATGTGTGTCAGACTAAAACTATGATCCATAGGGTTTTCAATGGCTGATTTTTCAGAAGTAGATCACCAGGCCTTTCTTCTAAGATGCCTCTAGGTGGACTTGAACTTCCAACCTCTCAGTTAGCAGCCAAACATGTTAACTGCATGTATAACCCAGGGACTCCATTATTTAATTAGCAGAGAAGAAATGTAAGACAAAGAGCTCAGTGTGTGCAAGGGCCCCTGCATGAAGGCAAGAGAACCTGATTATCATAGACTTAGAACTGTAATTAGTTCAGTATAACTAGAATAGAGGTTCTCAAACTTTTTTTTAAATTGTACTTTAGATGAAGGTTTACAGAGCACGTTAGTGTCTCATTAAATGATTAATACACATACTGTTTTGTGACATTGATTGCCAACCCCACAACATGTTAACATTCTCCCCTTCTCGAACTTGGGTTCCCTGTTGCCAGCTTTCCTGTCCCCTCCTGCCTACTCATCCTTGTCCCTGAGCTAGTGTGCCCATTTAGTCTTGTTTTGTTTTATGGGCCTGTCTAATCTTTGGCTGAAAGGTGAACCTCAGGAGTGACTTCAGTACTGAGTTAAAAGTGTATCCAGGAGCCGTACTCTCGGGGTTTCTCCAGTCTCTGTCAGACCAGTAAGTCTGGTGTTTTTTTTTTTTTTTTTGGAGTTAGAGTTTTTTTCTACATTTTTCTCCAGCTCTCTCTAGGACCCTGTGATCCCTGTCAGAGCAGTTCGTGGTTGTAGCCAGGCACCATCTAGTTGTGCTAGACTCAGTCTAGTGGAGGCTGTGGTAGTTGTGGTCAATTAGTCCTTTGGACTAATCTTTCCCTTGTGTCTCCGGTTTTCTTCATTCTTCCTTGCTCCAGTTGGGGTGGGATCAGTGGAGTATCTTAGATGGCAGCTCACGAGCTGTTAAGATGTCAAACACTACACACCAAAGTAGGATATAGAACATTTTCTTTATAAACTATGTTATACCAATTAAGCTAAATGTCCCACAGAGGTTCTCAAACTTTTTGACCCCAAGATCCCTTTGTAGTATTAAAAATTATTAAGAACCCCAAAGAGCTTTTGTTTATGTGGATTATATCTAGCAAAATTTACTGTATTAGAAATTAAAACAAAGATTTACAAGATATTCATCAATGATTTAAAATAATAATAAACCCATTACACGTTAACATAAATGTCATGAAAATATAATTATGTTCCTCCCCCCCCCAAAAAAAACTGTTTTGTTTTGTTTTTTTACATTTTTTCAAGTATCTTTAATGTGGCTTAATAAAAGACAGTTGGATTATCATATCTGTTACCGAGTTAAGACTGTCGCAAAAAACACTTATCATGTGGGAGAACTCCTCTGTATACCCATGAGACAATGAGAGTGAAAAAGGCAAATAACCTTCTAGTATTAATAAGAAAATAAGTTTGACCTCACAGACCTCTTGAAAGTGTCTTGACAACCCATGGAGATCTGTGAACTATATTTGGAAAATCAGTGGGTTAGAGCAAAGTGTTGTAGAGGAGAATCATAAGAAGAAAGGATAAAAAAGAAATGAAGCTGGTCTGGTATTTAGGGGACAGATCATGGGAGGCATTGTTGGTCCTCCAGAGGTCTTGGGACTTTAGTCTGAAGGCTAATGTTTCCCCAACTAGTGTTCAGTGGAATGTTCTTCTGAGCAATATGCTGGGAAAAAAAGTGTTCCATGACCAAAAAGTTTGAGAAATTCTGCACATTGTGTCGTCTCATAAGATTCACAATTCACATAGCACTTTCAAGGCTCCCAAGAGTCCTGAAATAAACAAACCCGCTTAAATCTGTTTAACCTAGTACTTCCCCAGCTTACCTGAGCAAAGACAACACCATTCATTACACATCTTTTAACTTCCCCCGGAACAGTATTTTGGTAGACACGTTGCTGGGAAACATCTTGGTCAGTCCTGGGATGCCATGGAAGGGCTTTAAGCAGAGAAATCTTAAGTCAGGGTCGAATTTATAGAAATATCTCTGTAGCTTTGTGTGGAGATAAAGTTTAAGGGTAGAAAGCTCAGAGACAGAAGAACCATCTAGAAGGTCACTGCAAATGACAAATGATGGTGATTGGATAAAGTGACAAGAGGAGAAAAGAGAGAGATTTAGACATAAAAGATAATTAAGAAGTCTAAATCAGTGTTCTCCAAAACAGGCTGACCTAACCTTTTGCAATGCTAGAAGAAAATGTTAGAACTTTTATTTGTTTCTCTTATCTAATTATTTTCTTAATTCCTATTTTTATGTTTTTTTATAGTGTACCTAATTCATTAGAGCAGTAACAATATTAAAAATAACGACCGGCTTAGAAGGCGCGGGCACTGACCAATCAGACTGGCACTGGTTTAGGGGCTAGAGCGTGGTCATCTCATTGGTCCAGGCATTAACCCTTTAATGGCTGCATCATCGGGACATCTGGGAGCTTCAGGGAGAAGCTGGGGCTGCCGGAGTGGGGGCAGGGGGAGGGGTACAAGAGGGTTGTGAAGCACTGAACTGAACAACCAATACAGCCAGAACAACACCCACAACTAAAAATCAGCCAGACTTGTTTGTGTTTTTAAATATGCATATAGATACGAAATCTATCCCCTGAAATGTATGATTTAAAAAAAAAAAAAGAAGATCAGGGGTCTCATTATGTGCAAAATGCGCTGCTGAAACCTGTGTGCAATACTCCTGATGTGATCTGGACAGTGCGGCAGAAAACAGGACTGCCTGCCCTCTCATCCCGGCCTCTGTATTGGTGCAACTGAGACCTTTTCAATTGATTCAGAGAAACTTAGAGCCAAGACAAACCAGTAGCCATCATGACGGCTCTGACTGATGGTGACCCTGTTGGGACCTGAAATTCCACGTCCAGCTTCAGGACTAGTTTTGCCTCTTTCCGAGGCAAGTATAGGTGAGAGTAGGAAAGGGGGCCTTAGGAATATGTTTCTCATTTCAGAATAGAACCGCCTCCAAGAAACGTTGCACCCTGACCTAAAGGAAGGATCAATGTCTGGAAACCACAATCTGGCTTCACAGAGGGCAAAGGATTCCACTGGGTGTGATACCGCAAATGATGAATTCTGGCTTTGGACTGTTGCCAGGGCTTTTTTATATCTTTTCAGTTTGGTAGGGAAAGCATGTGCCTGACTCTGTGGAAGTGATTATGAAGTTGAGTAGTCCACCGAGAGGAACAAGACATATGGCTGCTGAGTGTGTTTAGCACTCCTTCATTACCTTGAGGCACAGACAATGCACCGCCCTCAGTCACATGACTACCTGCCTGCCCCACAACTCCACAGCTCAGTCACAGGAATTCCAGGCCAGATCAAGGAGCTGCAACTCACTGTTTATTAAGCAGGCCAGTGATTAGCCACAATAAGAGTACTCAGCGGCGCTCTGAGAGTCAGAATGTCTGGCAGATCAAACATTTTAACAACTTTTGGAAAAAGAGATGACTGCAAGGGAACATGGTTTATTTAATAAGAAGGAAGAGGAGAAGAAGCAGCAGCAGCAGCACTGAGGAAAAATAAGTATACTTGAACTTTATTGTTCATACATTAAACTGTAAGTGTTAGTGTCTAAAAATGTGTATCTAAAAGCATGTTTTGGACTCAGTAGAATCCGCTCCATTTCAAGCCAGAAATCACAATCATCTGGCTCAAGCTTTCCATTTCACAGATGCCGAAACTGAGAGTAAAAGGGGAATGACCGAGGCCATGAAGATAGTTATGGCAAAACCAAGTTCAGTGCTCTTATGTCCCCAGAAAACATGGGAGGAGGTCGGGGAGAGCATAATGCAATTGATTTAACCTTTGGTTCCTGGAGAGACTTGGAACTTTAAGTGCTTCATTCAAGAAAGAGTATGGTACTTGGAGTTAGGGAACTTGGGGTCGGAAAACGGGAAGGCTTCAGGCAGGTCTCTTGCTCTCTTGCTTGTTAGTTTCTGCTTTGTAAAACGGAGAGTCCTGCATAAACCCTCACAGGACGCTGCAAGGATTAGATGGAGGTTGTAGAGACGATGCCTTCTTTGGTTGTCTCCTTCCCCACCTTTTCTCTGGCATGAGCCTCAGTAGCCCAAAGGAAAGCCTAGAAACTTGTCATTTCAATCATTTCAGAAGCCCAGTTGGCTAGCTTCTCCTATTCTAAAGATTTTGACCTTTGGGATCCTTAAAAAATTCTTAAGGAAAAAAAATCTTCTACTCACACACACACGGTGTTCTTTCTGATCTCAGACAAATTTCTCATTTGACGGTAATTTGATCCCAATGTTATTGAAGTGCTTTGCCTCTCTCTTTATGGGCTATGACTTCTTATCTACTTAACCTCCTATATGTAGTGACAACAACTAACATATGCGTACAGCTCTACATCTCTCATATAAAAGTATTTTTATAGCTATTAACTGCATGGCTTTTGTAGATGGACAGCCCAGGTTAGGATCCCAGCACTGCTCTTAAATATTATCGCCCTCTGAAAGCCTCAGACCCCTCATCTGTTAAAACAAAGAAAAAAGATAATAGCAATATTGACTTCAGAAAATGGTTGTTAGGATTAAATGAGTAACTTATAATAATGAGTAATATTTACTGAGAATTTATTCTATGCTAGATACCATGCTAAGAATTAAGGGACATAGAGTTGTCATCTTAAATGAGATAATCTATATAAAAGTGCTCAGTGCAGTGCCTGGCATAGAGTACGCAATCGATAAACATTAGGTGTACGTATTATCATGACTACTAATAACAATGACACTGTTAATCTTCACGAGAAGAGTCTGAGGACGCTGATAATGTTCCAAAGAAGAAACTGATATCCAGAGAAGTTAAGTCGCTTGTCACGATCACATGGCTTCTGCAAAAGATTTGAGGGATAAAACATAAATGCAAGAGAAAGAAACAGAGAAAAGCAACACCAAACCAAAGCTGTCGCTGTCGAGTCGATTCCGCTTCATCGTGACCCCATAGGACAGAGGAGAACTGCCTCATAGGGCTTCCCAGGGTTGGCTGGTGGATACATACTGCCGACCTTTTGGTTAGCAGCCAGACACTTAACCACTGCGCCACCAGAACTCATGAAAAGCAACACAGGGAAAGAAAAATCATGCACCCGAAGTAGAAATTATCAAATACTAGCTGATCGGCAAGGAATAAAGTTGAGTTTCATTGTGGATACTTTCTTGGACCATTGTGAGAGCTTTTTCTGTAACCGTGGAAGACAAAGTCCCTGAGTGTCTGCTCACCAGCCCTGTTAGTAAATGTGGCAAGAGAAATTAATTTCATTTACATCTCTGAATGGTAATATTAATCACTCAGGATTAATCAGTCAGCTGTGCTGAATTTAACTTTGTTAACTTTTTGGGATATTTTCCTTGAAATGAGGTTCCTTGCAAACAGATTTGGGGCCACCTTTTTCAAATACAATACATAGTATTTTTGTACCCTGGATTCACATGACCCTGACTTATTCTTTGCACAAGTATTACTGAGCACAAACTGTGCTCCAAATCTCTGCTTGACACTGGGCGTTGGGAGATGCAGGACAAGCTCCTGAAGACCTCAGAGTATCAAAGCAGGACAGATATGGAGACCTACTTAGTATAATAGAAAGGACTTTGATTCTCACCAGGAACTCTGGATGTTGACTTTGAACAATAAGAAGCCATAGAAAAATTGTAACTAGGGACTTACAGGATCCAACAGCAAGACTGCCTTTGGAGACACGAGCAAGTTCTAGCAGTGATCCAGGCAAGAGAGGGCAAGTGGAACAGAGAAGAGAGGAGAGACAAACTAGGAAGATAAAGCTTGATGAGCAATTGCATTTGGCCAGTAAGGAAGGGGAAAGAATGAAGGATGCATGTAAGGTGAATCCTTTGTGCCTTCAGTGTATTCATTCAAAAAGTATTTACTGAGGACATACTATGTGCCAGGCCCCATACTAGAGCAGTAAAGCACCAAGATAGATGCTAGGATAGGATAGAAGAGGGGACCAAGGAGGCATAAAGGAAGAATTCCTGCTCCTGAGAGGAAGCGATATGTAAGAGACACCTGAGGATAAGTGGAAGTGAGCTGGCTGAAATGAGAGAGAGGAGGAAGAGTGTTGCAAGTGGAGGGTACAATATCTGAACAAACAAAAACCCTAGGCCAGGAAAGTCAGTGAGAACTCCAGCAACTGGATTCAGTTCAATGTGAATAATACAGAGTGGTAAAAGAAGAAAGAAAAAATGAGCTTACAGGGGTGTACTCTGGGGAAGGCAGAAACGCTCAGAGAAACCAGAATTTTCAGGTGGTGGAGTTGGAAATCAGAAACCATGGCTTCCGTTGCTGGGGTGATCACAAGGCATTTCTTCTTCCCTATCTTTCCCCTTCCTCGCCTCTCTCTTTTTCTTCCTCCTCCTTCTCTCTCTTTTTTTTCTCTCTTTGTGCCTCTCTCTGTCTCTGTCTCTCTCTCTTCCTACCATGGTTCCCCGTTGGCTTTCCAAAGTTGGAAGCACCCTCCAAGAAATCAGCACTCTGCACAAACCTACTCTCCCAGCATAAAATAAAAAGAATGAATCATAAACAGGTAAGATTTTTTCTCGATTACGGTATGCCCTTGAGGTCACCATTTGGTCGCTAATCCATATCTGAGTATTCTGTTTCTCGAGAATCATTTCTGTTAGGAAGAGGGAATGTTGAATGACCAAAGCATTGCACTGTGACCAATGCCATTAGCCTTACCAGGGCCTTGCAAGTCAGCAGACCTCTTGTTCCTTATGAGTACCGCATAAGCTTATCTGTCTGTATTTTTTATTTTGGCTTCCACTGGAATCCATATGCAAGGGAGCAGAGGCAAACATTTTCAGGTGCAATAATGGAAAAGAAACTCCTTTTTTTCTATGTCTTCAAGGTTAACAGAAGGTATAGTGTTAACATAGACGAAAGTCTGGATTGAGGTGCTAAAAACGAGAATGGGGGAAAGACCCAAACATTCTTTGTTCCTATTTGTGACTTGGATGTGAACATTGGCTTCAGGTTGAAACTTGGCAGCACAGAAGTATTTTAACACAAGTAATCTGAAGCAATAAAAAAAGGCAGTTTGCCATTTTTATATAAGTAATAGAAGTTCAAAAAAGGCAAGTAAGAAAAAAAATCAAAGCATTATTAGTTTGGGGATTTTTATTGTACTCTCATAACTAAAAGAATTAAAAAAATCCATTTTTCAAGGGTAAAATCTGCAAGACAGTTCTGAGTATGAGTGGTAACAAAAAAGATAATAGAAAAGATGTAAGGTGAATAACTCTGACTCCCAGGATTGCTACATGGAGTTAGGAGTTAATCATTAAAACACATTCACATATATTTTAAAAGAAACGCATATTAAGCATTCATACTGTGCTAGGTGCTAGAGTACAAGATACAAAATAAAGAGAAAAAATAATAAAAAAGACAAAAGACATTACATCCACTTTCGAAGGAGGTTAAAAGCCATACATACAAATGATATAAGGCAAAGAAGAAAAGTGAAAATGAGCAGTGAGGGGTAGAAAGAGCAGTTGCTTTGGAGTCAGAGAAACGTGAGTTCAGTTTGCAGCTCCAAACCTGTGTGACCCAGACAAATTATGTTATATCTCTGAGCCTTGGGTTGTAACATCTACAAAATGGGAACATGTTCCTTGCAGGGTTAAGAAAAATTATCTAAGCACCTAGTCCATTGCCTCAATCATTGTAGGCATTCAGTAGCTATTGTTCCTCAGGCCTCTCCTTTCCTGTGATCTGAGTATGGAACTAGCCACTACAATGCCTATATGTCACCCTTTTCCTCCTTGCAAAGATGAAACAGAAGCAAAAAGAGAAAATAACTTGCCCAAGTTTGCATTACTGTGTCCAAAGCACAGTCACACAGCAGGCTAGTAAAAAAAGAAGCTGGAATTTAGATTCAGGCTTGTCTTCTCCTTTCTACTGTATCAAAAGTCCCCTCTGCATAGCTAACCAATGCCCTTGTATTAGACAGGGTTTTCCAGAGAAACAGAACAAATGGTGTGTGTATATATGTATATATACATACTTACGTATTTGTCGTTGTTAGTTGTCGTCAAGTCGATTACAACTCATGGCAACCCCATGTTTGCAGAGTAGAACTGCTCCATAGGGTTTTCAAGGCTGTGACCTTTTCAGAAGCAGATCACCAGGCCATTCCTCCAAGGTGCCTTTGGGTGGGTTCGAACCATCCACCTTTCAGCTAGTAGTCAAGCACTTAACTGTTTACACCACCCAGGGACTACTATGTGTATGTCTATGTATAAATACATGTTGTTGTTGTTGTTGTTAGGTGCTGTCAAGTGGGTTCTGACTCATAGCAACCATATGTACAACAGAACCAGACACTGCCCTGTCCTATGCCATCCTCGCAATCATTGCTATGGAGCCCATTGTTGCAGCCACTGTGTCAATCCATCTAGCTGAGGGTCTTCCTCTTTTTCACTGACCCTCTACTTTACAGTGCTTGATGTCTGTCTTAGTCATCTAATGCTGCTATAACAGAAACATCACAAGTGGATGGCTTTAACAAAGAGAAATTTATTCTCTCACAGTCTAGAAGGCTAGAAGTCTGAATTCAAGGTGTCAGCTCCAGAAGAAGGCTTTCTTTCTCTGTCACCTCTGGGGGGAGGTCCTTGTCATCAATCTTCCCCTGGTCTAGGAGCTTCTCAGCATAGGAACCTGGAGTCCAAAGGATGCACTCTGCTCCCAGAGCTGCTTTCTTGGTAGTATGAGGTCCCCCTGTCTCTCTGCTGGCTTCTCGCTTTAATATCTCAAAAGAGGTTAGCTTAAGACACAACATATCTTGTAAATTGAGTCCTGCCTCATTAACATAACTTCCTCTAATCCTGCCCCATTAACATCACAGAGGTAGGATTTACAAGGCATAGGATAACCACATCAGATGACAAAAAGGTGGACAATCACACAATACTGGCAATCGTGGACTGAAAAAGCTGACATACACATTTTGGGGGACACAGTTTAATCCATAACAATGTCCTTTTCCAGGGACTGGTCCCTCCTGATAACATGTCCAAAGTACAAGAGAAAAATTCTTATCATTTCTAAGGAGAATTCTGTCTGTACTTCTTCCAAGACAGGTTTGTTCATTCTTCTGGCAGTTCATGCTATATTCAATATTCTTCACCAACACCATAATTCAAAGGCATTAGTTCTTCTTTGGTCTTGCTTACTCATTGTCCAGCTTTTGCATGCATATAAGGCGATTGAAAATATCATGGCTTGGGTCAGGCACACCTTAGTCCTCAAAGTGACATCTTTGCTTTTTAACCCTTTAAAGAGGTCTTTTTGCAGTAGATTTGCCCAGTGCAAAATGTTGTTTTATTTCTTGACTGCTGCTTCCATGTGTGTTGATTGTGGATCCATGTAAAATGAAATCCTTGACAACTTCAATCTTTTCTCTGTTTATCATGATGTTGCTTATCATCAGGTTGTGAGAAGTTTTGTTTTCTTTGTGTGGAGGTGTAATCCATACTTTGATAGTCATCAGTAAGTGCTTCAAGTCTTCTTTGCTTTCAGCAAACATATATGTATGTATATATGTGTGTGTGTGTGTGTGTGTGTGTGTGTCTGCATATATAGAGAAAGAGGGGAGGATAGAGAGAGAGATTGATTTATTGATTGATTTTTTTAAGGAACCGGCTCATGTGATTGTAGGGGCTGTCAAATCCAAAATCCATAATGCAAGTGG
Organism: Dugong dugon; assembly: GCA_030035585.1. Lineage (NCBI taxonomy): Eukaryota > Metazoa > Chordata > Mammalia > Sirenia > Dugongidae > Dugong > Dugong dugon. Next base: position 67,107,679 of record CM057467.1, read on the forward strand.
CAGGCTCGAGTAGGATTTCTGTATTGCAGTTCTGAGGTAGAATTTCTTCTCCAGGAAACCTCATTTTGTTTCTTAAGGCATTCAACTGATTGGATCAGATCCACCTACATTATCAAGTGTTGTCTCCTTTACTTCCAATCAACAGATTGTAAATGTTATTTACATCTATAAAATACCTTCATGGCAACATCTAAACTAGTATTTGACCAAACAACTAGGCACCATTACCTAGCCAAGTTGACACATAAAATTAACCATCACGGCCCTGATGCCCAACATCGTAAGAAACCATCCCAAAATGTCACATTTAATAGGGGGGAAATTAAATATTTGTATTCTTTTTTAGTATTTAGTATTGATTTCTACAATTTGTATAAAATTATATATATGGGGCAATACTTTTACTAGTCCTATCAAATTTTTATTGTGTTTACCGAAAGTATCCTTCAGTAGAAGGCCTTTTCAGAGAATTAAGAGGGAAGGGACTGGTGAGAGGCTATGAAAAAACATCTAGCGCTTCCCCAAAGAGGAACTGGCTCTGGATTTAGAAGTGAGAGATTCCCCAGAAGAAGAGACTGGGGAGCAGGGGAAGGCTATCTGAGGATCAAAGATAAGACCCCTGTATGCCACCATATACTAGCAAACAGCAAGTGTAGGCAAAGTCATTTGCAGTATTCCTGCTGAAACTGCAATAAATAATAAATAACACGAGTGCAATCAAAAGGACACAGAGTGTGACGTGCAAAGAAGATTATCATCAGGAGTTCCCATGGGAAAACCTATAACAGCGATAACAGTGAGGTGCTATGTAAGTGCTTTACATAGTTTACTGTGTGCATGCCAAGCATGTGCATAGTATCCAGCCAGATAGGCATGAATCGTACCCATTTCACAGATGAGGAAACTCGAGATAGGAAATAGATGATCCAGGAATCAAAAGTCAATTAGACAGATCTGGAATCTGAATCCCTGCTCTGACACTTTCTATCTGCATGAACTCACTGAGCCTCAGTTTCCTCATTTGTAAAAGGAAGACATAGATAATTATATTGCAATAATAATGTAAGCATTAGAGATAATAAATGCAGTGTGTAGCACAATCTTTGGTATGGAATAGCGGTAGATGCTCTATAAAGGTGCGTAGTAGGTGCTGAATGATGGCTGGCTGTTTGGCTGGCTGGCTGGTGGCATGGATGCATGCATGGGTGACTGGATAGATAAATGGGTGGGCGGGTAGAAAATTGGACAAAAAGACACTGTAAATACAGGGTAACCAGCACAACTTGTACAAGGAAAGGTCATGGAAGCTCCATCGACACATCCAAACTCCCTAAAGGACTGAATTGCTGGGTGGAGGGCTGTGGGAACCATGGTCTTGGGAACATCTAGCTCAATTGGCATAACACAGTTTATAAAGACAGTGTTCTACATTCTACCTTGGTGAGTAGTGTCTGGGGTCTTAAAAGCCTGTGAGCGGCCATCTAAGATACTCCACTGGTCTCATCCCTTCGGGAGCAAGGGAGAATGAAGAAAACAGGATACAGGGAAAAGATCAGTCCGAAGGACTAATTGTCCACAGCTACCAAGGCCTCCACTGGACTGAGTCCAGTACAGCTAGATGGTGCCTGGCTACCACCACTGACTGCTCTGACCAGGATCACAACAGAAGGTCCTGACCAGAGCTGGAGAAGGATGTAGAACAAAATTCAAACTCACAAAAAAAAGACCAGATTTACTAGCCTAAAGGAGACTGGAGAAACCCCAAGAGTATGGCCCCCAGACACCCTTTTAGCTCAGTGGTGAAGTCATTTCCGAGGTTCACTGTTCAGCCGGGGAGTGGACAGTCCCATAAAACGAAACGGGACTAATGAGGTTCAGCAGTCCAGGGACAAGGGTCAGAAGGCAAAAGGGGATAGGAAAGCTGGTGATGGGGAACCCAAGGCTGAGTAAGGATAGTGTTGATGTGTTGTGAGGTTGTTAACCATTGTCATAGGGCAACATGTGTACTAACTGTTAAATGAGAAACTATTTTGTTCTGTAAGCCTTCATCTAAAGTGAGAATAGCAGCACAATTGGAAGAGCGTAGTCGATGTCAGTGAACTGTGCATGTAGAAATTTTTGAAATGGTGTATCTTTGGCTATGTATATTTTCGCCAAAAAAAAAAAAAAGGTCAAGAAGGGAGAGGGTTGACATGTTATGGGGTTGTTAACCAATATCATAAAACAATATGTGTACTATTGTTTCGTGAGAAACTATTTGTTCTGTAAGCTTTCACCTGAAGTACAATAAAAAAAAAAAAAAAAAAGACACTGTAAACTGGCTAAAATTCAAAAGATAGCAGCTGAACATCCAAATAAGGACCTTTCTTTTTTCTTAGAGCTTTAAAACAACCTTGAAAAAGTGTGAGACATATATGATCAATCCCATTTGAAATGTGAATAAACCTGAAGTTGATCACAAATAATTTTCCCCAAGCTCATTTATCTAATTGGACTATTGAACAAGTACTAGTTGAGCCCTTGAACAAGTATTAATTGAGCACTTACTTTGTGCCATGAACTGTTCTAAGCATTGGGAATGCAGAAATAAATAAGACAGACAAAGCCCCTCCCCACATAGAGCTTACTTTCTACTGGGAGGAGGGAGGAATAGACAATGAGCAAAGAAAATCATCAAAGTATATGCTTGGTGCCCTTGATAAGCTGGGATGAGAACAGCAGTATAAATCCCTGGGACTGTAAGATCACACAGACTAGACTATGCATATCCACTGTGACACTACAAGCCACCCACAGATTCCCAAGTAGCGTGATCAAGTACTTGTAGCCTCAGCAACCACTCTCTGAACTCAACTTTGTTTCTTTTAAAATTGCACATTTGACTGTGGCGTGCATGTGGCAGAGGTGGTGCCAAACTGCAGAGGTCCCCCACTCTGTTATAGCTTGGTCCCTGAGAGCCCTGAGAAGAACTGACCTCTGGGCCTCAGACCAATGGGAAAATTGGGGTCACTCTTGCTGTATCGTCTTACGTTAGCTGTGCTGTGGTTTTATAGCTTCATGGAAGTGAAGCAGGTGGAATCCCTGACCTTGGATGCTGACAAGCTAAAAAATAAAAAAAAAAAGTCCTTCAGGCTGCATGTGATAGCTGGCTAATATCACCCCATAGCTAGAGAGCAGACCTGGACCGACATCCAAAAGTGATGACAGTATGTTAACAACACTGTCATGGCTGACTCTTTCATTAAGCACTTACTCTACACCTAGTCCTGTAATAAGGAATCCAAACCATAGGGAAATGTAGCCTGAACCTCATGTTCTGCATCTGTAAAACAGAGATAGAGTTAAAATTCATACTGCTAATTATCTCTCCCCCCACTAACTGTCAGTTTGTCAAACTGTGGTAGCTTGAGTGTTGCTAGGATGCCGAAAGCTATGCCAAGTATTTCAAATAATCAGTAGGGTCATCCATGATGGACAGCTTTCAGCAGAACTTCCAGACTAAGACATACTAAGAAGAAAGCCTGGTGATCTACTTCTAATTTTTAGCCAATGAAAACCTCATGAATCACAACAGAATGTTGTCCAATATAGTGCTGGAAGATGAACTGCTAGGTTGGAAGGTAGCACACAATAACCCACCAATGGACTTGAGCTAAGCATACCAGTGATCGTGAAGATGGTTCAGGAATGGGCAGTATTTCATTCTGTTATACATAAGATCGCCATGAGTTGGAGCCAACTCAATGGCAACTAACAAAAACAACAATTATCTCTTATCTGTCTGTGGCTTTCCATGCTCTACAGCCATTATTCTAGATCAGATCATCATCATCTCTTACCTGAGCTGCTGCAGCAGCCATGTAACTTGTCTCCCTGCTTCTTTCAATGGTTCCTACTGCTCTCAGGAAAAAGCCTACCCTCATTAGCATGGTTTACAAAACACTTTAAGACTTGACCCTTTGGAGACACCAACCTCACCTCTTGCCGTTTCCGCCTTTGCCCATGCCACAGCCATACTGAATTCCTGGTAGTTCCCTCAAATATACCATGTCCTCTCTAATCTCCAGATATTTGCATATGTTGTTGCCTTTATTTGGAATTTTCTTTCTCCTGCTCTTCAGCTGATCAACTCATACTCATCCATTCTCTCAGTCTGTGCCCTCCTAACATTTAATGTTGCCTTTGTAAATTCTCTAAGACTGGGTAGTCTTACTTTGATAAGTAATTGAATATATGTAAATAAATGGGTCCAGTTGTTTCCCAGAGAATCAGTAGCAAAGTTGCATCCTAGAACATAGATCTCCAATCGCTCTGTCCTATACACCACAAAATTATATCAGCTCAAGAAATAAACGTGATCACCCACATTGTGGGCAGGTGGGTGTGTGAAAGAATCTTGCCTTTACCCTGAGCTCTTTGCTGGCCATGGGCTTTTTTTCCTGATTCTCATCCTTACTTAATTTTACTTCCCTCTTGCCAACCCACGACTGGCTAGGACTTTATTCCTACCCTGGTGTCGTACTTATACACTTACATCAGCAGAGCCCAACGTCTGAAGCTGATTGCTTGTCCTTTCTGTTGCAACTCACAACCCCAGTTTCTATGTGAATTTAGCTCCCAAGGTAAAATAGTTTGTCTCTTGGTTCGTGGGTTAGGAAAAGCACCAGACTCTATATGTCACAGCCCCAGTAGGTGCATTGGGCTAGAAGTCTACGGGGTCCTCTTCCACTTTACATCTTCTAGAGATAGACTTACAGAGTCTTAGAGTCTTCATGATAAAAAAGATCTTGGCAATTTCTTTCTTTAAATTCACATCCCTATTTATAGATTTATTCCTTCCTTCTTTCTTCGTTTCTTTCCTCCTTCTTTCATTTTTTCTTTCTTTCCTACAGCATTTATTGTGTATTAGGCGGTATGCTCAGAATTAGGAATTTAATCAGAAACAAATATGACACAAAGTCCCTGACTTACAAAGCCTGTGGTCCATCTAAGTTTTCAGACATGTAGAGAGTCAATCTCACACCTTGTGCTGGGGGAGGGATTTGTTTATTCATTTGTTTTGCCATTTCAGGACACGTGGCATAAGAATAAGAATTCATTAGCCCTTTTGTGTAGAATAGTTGTTGAATGTTGTGATCTCATTTGAGGTGTCAATTAAGATTAAGAAATCAAAGCTTATGCTCAGTAAGAGGTATGAAGTCAGTACAAATAAGTTTTTAATCCACAGAACCCATAAAGGGCTTCACATTCAGAGTGTCCAGTGTGCTGGAATCTAACAGTCTTCTGGAACACCACTTGGGCACCAACTTCAGAATCAAGACCTAAGTCACGTTTGAGGTTCTTCCGCGTTACCTGTTAGTATGGCACTAAGCCCAGCAAACAGTAGATGCTAAGTACTTAGTAATAATACTTACAGGACAATCACATCTTGTTTTTTATCACAAATATTATATCTCACGTGGACCACCATATTTACTACTCTTTTCTCCAAATGCCTTTCAGCTTGGCATTATGAGATGTCTGCTTTTGTGCCAGGCCTTGTGATAGCAATTTTAGTTACAGTAGCTCATTATTCTCACTGTAGCCCTACAGGTTGCATATACACAGCCCCATATTTCCAATGAAACAACTTAAGATCTATGAGGATTGAAGCCTTTCCTGATGTTGCACAGGTGGTAATTGTGGAGCCAGCCCAGGTCTGTCTAATACAACTTTTAGAATTGTGCCATGTGTCTGAACTAGCATTCTTCAGTTGGTTTGCACAGATTTGTGGGGATAAGAGTCCTACTTTCTTGGCAACTATTTTAATGAGGCAGCAAATTTTTTTATGTTTAAATTCTGGTCTTCTATTAAAACAATCAGCCTCGTTACTTCAAATGCAAGACCAGTGTTCAATCCTGTGTCTTAAAGGATTAGACCTAAAATTCACCCCCATTTCTTCTCTAATTTACATCTCCTCAGCTCTTGCTCTTTCTTTCTGATTAGCAAAGGTCCTTTGTGAAAATTCCCAAATTCTGATAGCCCTGAGTTTTGGGTACATCTCATTTTCATTTTTACTTTTAACTTATATCAAGTCTGGGCACATAAATTCCCCTTCGTCTTATAACTACTGCACAGCAGTATTTCCCACAGTAACTGCAATCACCCTCACTTTGAGACCATTTGACCTGGATTTGTTGAGAGGGTATCCCTCCCTCCTTACCAACCTTCCCACTCCTAGCATATTAGTTAGACCACTTGATTTTAAGTTACAGAAACCATCCTGAAGTCACTGAAGCAAAAAAAAAAAAAAAAAGCAGGATTAATTACAAAATAAAGGACTGTCTTTTGAAAGGCAAGGTCAAAAATGCAGGTGAGGCTATCAGGACTCTCTCCATCTCGCTTTCTGCTCCTCTGTACGTGGCCGTTTTATTCTTCTCCCTCTGAGGATTGGCTTTATTTCCTGATCCACATGGAAAAAGACATAGTCATTTCTAGCTCCCAAATTACATATTACAACCCAATTACCTAAAGAAACTAATGCTTTTGGTCCGCCTTCCAAATTTCTGAGGAAAGAACTCTGGTTGGCCAAGATGGCCTCATTTTGTGGCCAGGAAGATAGTGTTCTTGTTTGAAGTAGTTACCAAGCATCTGCTGTCTGAAAGGAGATGGAGACAGCTTTAGGAGAAACAGCTGTGAGTTGACCAGACTGAAATAAGTCTGCTACTTTCACCTTGTTAAAATTGTCTATTTTCTGAGAAGTCTGCTAACAATGAGGCAGGTGAACCTAGAATCAGAGACTCAAAGAGGCATAATAGTTTGTAACAACTACCATGGGAACTTGGCAAGGTGAAAACCATGAAGATAGGGACCACATCCATCTGTTCATGGCTGTGTTCCTAGTACCCAGCATGGTGCCTGACACTCAGTAGGAGTAGGAGAACTACTTATTAAATGATGCATAAACCTCAAGGGAAAAGTATTGCTCATCAATGTTGAAGACCTCAACTTAGGACAAAGGAGAGAAAGAAATGAAGAAAAAGCAATGAGGGACATGTATTTCCCAGGTTAGCATATCAGAGATGGCACCAGAGAACGTTCTCTGCCAGATTCCCATATAACACTTGTCTTGTCTTGCTCCACGTAAGCTCTGAGTAAGCATTTTCAGTGTCTAGGGTTTGAAAAGCAGCACCAGTGCTTAGAGATATTCTTTCCAAGGCTTTTGGGGCAAATCCAAAAGGCTGTGGATATTAAACAAATATATGTTTGCAATGAAAGAGCCTTTCTCACTTGGGCAAAGTGAAAAAAGGTGGGCAAGTCCATGAGGTGTAAGTCTTTAATAAGACTATTTTCTATGTAGAAATCTCCATATTCTAAAAATCCATGCCCTACTGGTGTTTCGTTTAGCAATCTGGATTACTGAAATGGAAATATTTCTAAAATATATTTAATTGGGTGGATATTTTGTTATTTTATTGGAGGTTCTTGATTTATTATTATTACTATTATTTTAATCACTGTGTCTGTTTGTAAGGTATATACTTTACTGACTTGGACGTTACATACCTTGTTAAATGGACATAGATAAGTAGTTCTGTAGAGAGGGTAGAGGAGGCAGGTAATTAAAACATCATTTGGTTTGAAGTCTGGTGGTTCTCCTGTTAAGTTGCTATTTGTCCTCAGTCAAGTGACTTTACTTAAAATGGGAGATTGGATTCAGTGATCTCTGAAATATGCTTATGCTCTATTATATTACAATATTTCAACCAAATGTATTTATTGAGGAAGAATACTTTTGTCAGAAACAAGCATAGAAAATATTCCTCCATATGGAAAAGATCTACACACACCTACACGCACGCATTTACACACACACACGCTATGCTTATTGTGGCATTATTTATAATACAGAAAAATATAGAAACAACCTAAATATTCAACATTCATGAAATGATCACATGAATCCATGATCTGTCCTGGAGAGAATGTGGTATGGTGATCTAAAATTAAGATTTTGAGAACTATGTAAAATCCTGGAATATATGCATAGCCATGCTCACCTCACCCTCCTATACATGTACAAATGAAGAAAGGCTCGAAGAAATACATCAAAATTTTAACACTAATAAAGTTAGGGTTGAGGTATTAGGAATGACACTCTTTTTCCTTTTTTTTTTTTTTTTCAATTTTCCATATTTTAGTAATGTGATTAACATTGTATAATAGATAAGTAAATGTTAAACAAATAATTGCAGCATTTAAGTTTGAATGGAAGGAGAGAGAAAGAGCTAGTGCCCAATCTCAAGCATTTTATCTAAGTATTTTAAGCATGTGCAGCAAACAGAACAAGATAACATGTAATCACACGTTAGAACTGTAATGTGTGACAACATGAGGAAGACTGAAGAGGAGACATTGAAGGGTTGTGAGCAAGGGTATGACAATCAAGCCTCATGAAGCACTGGACCATTTCAGCAGAAGCACAATATCTAAAAGAAGGAAAGCAATAGTCCCATTCTGCCTTGCGATTAACCACGCTTGAAGCACTAACCAATTGAAGTATACTCAGAGAAGGCACAAAGGATTGTGAGGGGACTAGAAATAATGTCATGAGGAATAGTTGGAAGAATTGGGGATATTTGGCTGAAAGAGGAGGAAATTTAGGGATTAAAACTGCTGCAGTTGTCATGAAGAGAAGGGTCCCATGGGAAAGAATCATGATCAGTGAATGGAAGTCGCTGGAAGATCTATTTCAACTCAGGAGATCAAAGAATTTTGAATCAATTCAAGGGCACGATGAGCTGCCTCAGGAGGTAGTAAGTGCTCTGTCATTGGACATGTGCAGAAAGAGTCTGCAGATGGAAAATACATAGAAGAATTTGAAGGGCCCAAGAGGAGGGGACAAAGACCTTAAAAGCCCTTTTCAATCCTGAGATTTGGTGGTCTCAAAATCTCTGGGAGAAGCAGATTAAAGTCAGGGAGTCCAGTCTGAAGACAGTATCTCGTGGCTCTTTTTTGCTAGAGTAACTCTCAGTGGCCTTTAACCTCCTTACTTGTTATTCTAGACCTGCTGAAAGGCACCAGTACAACTCAGAAGCCGTCTGCTTCCCCAGATGTTCCTATTTAGGCTACCATAATTTTTGTTCACCCTTGTATTGAGTTTGCACTTTCTCTTTGCATAAAAATTCATGGAAAGATTCTTTCCCTTCTATAAGGAGCTGAGATGAGTAGACAGATCTAGAACATATGAATACAAGTTTTTACAATTTTAATTGTTCTATTTATATAAGCAATGCTCCTTCACTAAATAAATTTGTAAAAAAGAAAAGAATCTGGACAAGTAAAAAGACAAAAATATATAATTCAAATCTACAGTGGCCAAAGAAAGTTAACATTTTGGAGTCTCTTTTTTGTCTTGTTCCATACCTATATAGCATATATATACATATATATATATATAACGTAAGGGAGATCTTTCTATGTTTGAGCATCTAATAATTAAATGAGCTTCTTCAAGAGTTAAAAACTTCCCTTAAATGCAAAGACTGAATAACCATCTGCCAGGAATGTTGTAGAGGAGATATTGTCTTTAGGTGAGAAGACGGTCGTTGATAAGCTTTTTCTATAAAGGCCAGATAGTAAATATTTTAGGTTTTTTGGGTCATATGGTTTCTGTTCCAACTATTTAACTCTGCTATTGCCGCACAAAACCAAAAGAGACAATGCATAAACAAATGGGCATGGCTATGCTCCAATAAAACTTTATGTATAAAAACAGGCAGTGGGCCAGTTTTAGCTCAAGAGCTGTAGTTTGCCAGCCTCTGGCTTAAACTAATCCTAGATAGATAAACTAAACAAATAGCCTGTCAGACTTTTCTAGCTTCAAATCCCTCACTACAAAAAAAGAGCTGAGGTCCACAGTCAAAGCTATTTAAGAAGAGTTCTGGCAGACTCCTATGGTCACATGACTTAAGAGTCAAGTTCAAGAAAGTCAACTCAGGCAATCTTGTCAGACAAGGTCTAATTTTTGGTAGCCTAGAAGGCTGAAGAATAAATGATCTTGAGAAGCGAATGGAGTTAAAGAATCAAAACAAGTCATTTGTACCACAGGAAGACAAAATCTAAGCAAGAAGAATAGATAGCAAACATTCGTAATGAGCTTAGCTATACAAGTATTTGATAAGTAGTAACTATTCTCCTGTTCTGTCATATACTAATTCACTCGGTCCATATATTTATTCATCAGACATTTATTGTGCACCTTATTATATGCCAGGCACTCTAGAAAAAAGATATATAACAATACCTAACAATAGACGTGAGATCATTTAACCAATTGTTATGACCCACGCTGCTAAAGACTATGGTAGTATTATAAATAAGATACTTTAGGCGCATGGAGGGTGGGCACCCGAATGTGACTTGCGCGGTCAGGAGAGGTTTTCCAGAGAAGTGATAACTGGATAAGTTCTGAGGACGAATGAATTCAGACTGGCAAGAGGTTTTGGGGGAACTGGGAAAGATGTTTTTCAGGTGGAAGAGTTCTTGTCCTCAAATACCTACGAGTGAGGGTAATCCTTAGAGTTTTTTAGATGCAAATGAGGGACTGAGAAGGAGACAGCAAGTTGGGAAGGCTAGGGGATGGGAATCAAGACCTGCAAGACTTTTAAACCCTGGTAAGGAGTTTTGTCTTGACCTTTAAAGTAAGAAGCCATCCTAAGCAGGGAAGTAACTTGACGAAATCTGCATTCAGAAAGACCAGCAAAAATGCAAGTTAATGGTATGTTAAAACCCAAAAACCCATTGCCTCCGAGTCGATTCTGACTCATAAAGACCCTATATGACAGGGTAGAATGGCTCCATAGGGTTTCCAAGGAGTAGCTGGTGGATTCAAACTGCCGTCCTTTTGGTTAGTAGCCATAGCTTGCTGTAGCTCTTAACCACTGTGCCACCAGGGCTCCAATGGTATGTTAGAGGATTTTAATCAAAACCTTGGTACGGTAGACCCTGCAAGAGCTGGAACCTGTGGAAGGTTTTTCCGAGAAGGAAAACTCAAGTATTTTCCACTAAAATGAGCAATAGGAAGGTGGTATAAGACTGCGCCCTTTCAAAGGTGGAAGACTTGCGAGACTCGGAAAAACAAGATAGTTTTATAGAGTTCTGGCTCCCACAGGTTTCACTGTAGTTACTTCTTGCTGAGGGCTGGAGCTAGCCTCAGTACAAGAGCAAGCCTGAATCTACCAGAAGCGATAGCAACAAAATAGAGGTGTGGAGGAATAGCTTATATTAAAAAGAACAAGGCAATTCTAGCATATGCTCTCCCTTCTGCCCTGCCTCCCACTCCCAGCCCTGCCTTGAAATATGTATCTGTCAGAATGTGGTCAAACTACTATCCTTGCTCACAAATATTTCCTTAGGGTAGAAGTTTTAACACTGTTTTTCTCTTTCTCCTTACAGATCTGTCTTTGATTGAGCTTGGATTTGTCACGAGTCCTCCTACCCAGATAACTGGTTTTGTTGGTGAGTTATGGGGTTCTTTATTTGCCATTTTTCATCGTGGGTCATGAGCCAATTTATGGTGAGAGCATGACGTGATTAGTACTTTTGATGCTTCGTCATTTTGTGGTTGTGATTCTCCAACCTCCCTCAAACCTAGTATATTGAACAGGAACCTAGTATATTCTTTTAGATATGTAGGTATATCATATCCTTTAGGGGTACTCCTTTTAGGCTAGAGTTGCATTGTGAAAGAGTTGTGTAAAAACTAAATGTACATGAAGCAAATAAAATTTAAATTACCTAGAAAATTTTTATGTTCAAAGGAATCCTGTTATGAAGTGTGACATACATCTGAAAAATTAATAATCACTCATTTTTGTCTTATTTATGAAGTTATCATTCATTCACACTGGAGGTATACCTTATGTTCAATAATGACACTTTGCTACTATTAACTGTTTTGGTTTTATATGTTATTAAAATGTTGATAACAAGACACAAAGTTTGCACCAGATTGAAAAAAATTCAAAGGATCAGCACTAAAATGAAATATTTCAAAAATGCCTAAAAAGATTTCAGACCTTCACATAAACCGTATTCCCATGGAAGCATGGTGTACATTTCCAGACGTGTTATCTACTTCTGGTCTCTTCTTCAGGGCATATTTTGTTGTTTTTGATTGGTTGGTTATTCTGGTTTTTTGGGGGTGGGGGTTTTGTTTTTATAGGGGCACAGTACCTAGAGGTGTGCGATTAGAAGCCTGTCTTTTGTTTCTGTAGAGAAGAAGTCATTCTGGAGACTAAGTTTCTTGCTTTTAGAGCAAAATATTTCTTGGTGCATAAATGCAGATTGGGAATAATAAATGTATTCAGAAGGCACAGTTAACATAATACCTTTTTTTCATACCCACGCATTTTGCCTGTACTACTAGCAATAATTTGGGGAAAACAGAAACAGATTTGAAAAATATATTTCACTTTACAATAGTTGGTTTCATTTTTGTAGTTTTCTTTTCCCCATGTTAACACCTTTGTCAACGTTTCGCTACCTCTTTTTGCATCCCCGGAGCAACCATTTTTTTAATTTTCTGGGCCAGCCATAGTTTTCTATCCCGTTGACTCCACTGATACATTTGGAGTCACAGGTTCTGTGTTCTAATTTTGGATTCAAAAAATAAAGTCAATGTATGCCTTCTACTAACCTTGTTGCACATTCTTCCATGCCTTTCCATATCTCCACCACCACATACCATGAATGACTTAGTATTTTTACTTTCGGTTCTAAGACAATTCTATTTCTCTTTTTCCCAACCAAGAACAATGTAATCACTTTTGAACCATTGAAAACATCGGTATACTCAAAACTTTTTCATTTTTTAACATCATAAAACAAATTTGGAATTTCAGTTACATTTGAAAAACATGTTGTGCACATCTTAAAATCCCAAAATGCCATCTGAAATACATTGCAAGGAACACTACAGCTGTGTTCATCAGCACACCTGCATGAAATTATTTACATCGTTACGATATTCTTAAATTCTCGTTCAGTTCTACCTTTAATATAGGACAGAGTATCAAATGTTGCCATACAATTATTTATGTTGCCGGGAAATAGTGTGATAATTTAAAATCTGTTTTTACCTTTATGGCAAATGAAATAGGATGATTTGTCCATAATCGCAACAAAAATATTTCTGCAAACATTCTACTATAAAACCATAGGAAGATAATAGTGATAGCAAGAATCATTATGTTTTCAGATGACATGCTTTGCCTTTTTTTTTCTCGGTGGTTTTTGTTTGTTTTTTGAATGGTCTGGTGGATTCTAACTTTCCAAAGTAAGACTCTTAAAATAAAAAAAATCATAACCTAACAAGGACAGTTAATGAATGCTTCATTTCATTTTGAGTCTGACGTTTACTAACTCAGAATTAAAGACAAATTTATATTTTCTTATCAGACATTTACCTTTAATGTTAGATATTCTGATAGCCATTCAAAAATTCACGTTTGGTTAGTGTTTTAATTTCTGTATTGATGCAACATGCATGCTGCCAAAATTTATAAATTATTCTGCAATGATGTTTCTATCATACGGTGACTGTATTTCTTTTTAATTTAGGGATTCTCAAACCACTTGTATCTATATCAAAAATGTACGCCAACAGCAAGGGTAGAAACCTTTCTCTTCAGAGTTCAAACCTGGTTCTTAGTCTAATTTCTCTTAAAAAAAGAAAAAAACCTGTTGCAATCAAGTCGATTCTAACTCATAGCAACCCTACAGGACAGAGTAGAACTGCCCTATAGGGTTTCCAAGGAGCAGCTGCTGGATTCTAACTGCCAACCTTTGGGTTAGCAGCCAAGCTCTTAACCACTGCGCCACCAGGGCTCCAATTTCTCTGAGTTCTGGGAATTGCAGGGTTAAGAAGGAGCCCTGGTGGCACAGTGGTTAAGAGCTCAGAGGCTAACCAGATGTTTGGTGGTTCAAATTCACCAGCCTCTCTGCAGGAGAATGATGTGGCAGTCGGCTTCTGTAAAAAATTACAGCCTTGGAAAACCTATGGGGCAGTTGTACTCTGTCCTATAGGGTCACTATGAGTTGGAATCAACTCTAAGCCAATGGGTTTTTAACTAGTGCTCTTGCATCTTTAATGATTCCCATTCGGGTAGGCAACTTGGGTTACCCATTTAATGGTGAAGCCTCCAGAGATCATGATTAAGGCAGTTGTGGAGCTGACAAGTACCATGTTTCCTTCACTTTAATACAGTCTGTTATGAAATGAGCCATTACTTTAATGATAGTGTTCGGGGGTAGGTATTGTGGGGGGAAATAAATAAGTAAATTAACTTTTAAAAACCTAATCAACAGCATTAATTTATCCACCCATGTACACGCCACTTATTTTTAAGTGTCACCGTCAAAGTTTGAATCAAATCCTTTTTAACCCTTAGTGTTAGGATTCTTTTGAATCCCTTGTGGCCATCAGCAGTTATGCACTGCATCATGAGATGAGGCTAATTATCATCAGCTGACTTCGTTAGCGTCTTTACAATTGACAGTGTGATTTCAAGGCAGATGGAAGCAGACCACAGTTTCGTCTACATTAGCTATGTGGTCAAACTCATAGTTTCTTTTTTGTTTTCGTTTTTTGTTTTCCCTTAATCGAATGACTTATCTCTACAGGTTAAACAGTTTCTCTTAAAAGTCATCTTTAGCTTCTAACAGACAGACTCTAGGTACCTAAGTGACAGGTCTTTTTGAGGCATGACCTGTCCACATCTACCGCTTTAGGTTTGACAGCTCTATGAACCACTCCAGGATATTTGATAATTTCCCTCTGGCTTTAATCGCACTGCTTGGGATGTGCAGGACATCCACTGCATGTAGTAACTTTCTGCTATAGTGTAACATCATAGTACAACCCTTCTGAAGACATTTTGAGCAATTATTAGATATCTAAATTCAATATGAAATTCAACTACATATGGTACTACCAATGCAAATAATCTCATCTGAGATGACAGTCTGAACAGATACCTTCTACAAGTTCATACATGCGCAGACAATGACAACTCTGTCATAAATTATTCCTCTTCCTAAGAGCTAAAGAGTTCTTTTTGACATCCCTTGTAATGCACATTCAGATTTCAGGATCATTAAAATGTGAAAACTTTTCCTCTTCGAATTAAGGAAATAGAGCAATTAACATTTCAAAGGACGAGTATCTCCTGCATAAACACAAAAAAGAGCCTAAGGTATGAGCCCTCACTCCAGTACTCATACATACTGTTACCTGCAGCATTTTCTTTTGTTCGCTTCCTCACCCTACCTCTTCCTCATCCTCTATCACTAGCTTTCTGCTTCTCACTCTGCTGTATGGCTGTATGTATACGTCTCTCCCCCTCTCTTTTGATCTTGCTCTCCAGAAGAAAATACCCTTGTTGTTACTGTTTGTGTGTTAATTTTTATTACAAAGTGTAATAAGACTGTTTGGAGTAGGGGTATCTATTTACTGTGGGTCTATCACGAGGGTGGCCATGCAGCCAGCCCAGGACAATCCAAGTATGTCTGCTGTCCCTGTGGAATCATTAATAGGGCCCTCTTTTCCTCATGAGTGTCCAGGTTTGACTGCTGAATTACATGAATGGACAAGGGGCCCCAACCAAATCAGAAAATGCTCCCTGCAGAGCAAGTGCCTGTGTCCATCAACACAAGTAAGTTGGGGACTGTGGATGAGTCATTTTTCTCATGTCAGAAAGAGAAAGAGAAACTGAGTATAAGTGACCCAAGGAAACTGACAAAGGGGTTTGTTTAACCTCAGCTGGGAAGGTGACAAGGTCTCTTGCAGACAGACCTGTGTGGCAGGAGATGAAGGAGTACCGACAGTAAAGAGAAAGACTCAACACTAAGAATGCAGGAAACCAGGCAGGCTGGCTCTGGTGGTGCACCAGCCCTGCGGTGCTCAGCATTAGCTCTTGTAGGGTCAGAAACCTGTTTTTATAAATGTCACACCGGCTCCAGTGCCTCCATTTTCCTTTGGGATTTCCTTTAGCCTTGTGGCAGTATTATTCTGAGAGATGTCAGACCCTCCAGTATACTAAAGCGAACTAAGCAAAGGCTTTTCACTACCCTGAGGCTAGATCTTAAAAGTAGAACATGATATTCTTGGGAACAAGGATTGCCCCAGGAGCATTAAGGATCCTAACCCAAGGGAGTGGCAAGACTCACTGGGACCTAGTCCCAGCCATCTAGGTACTTTAAAACTGAGGCATTTTGTGTGTATGGTTTAACAAGAACGTTCTCTTACAATTTCTCCCTGCTCCCCCTTCCATTTGTTTCTCTATTTTGTCTTCCAGTCCCGTAGAGCCTCCTTCAGGTCCTCTCTCACCACTAATTTTAATACCTCTCAGATAGAATTGATAATCCTCCTTTTAATTTTAAAAATAAGAAAATTGAGTATTTAAAAGTGAGGTCCATGTGTGTAGTCACCGTTTATGTTGTTGAAAAAAGTTATTTGCTATGAAGAAGTTATTGGTCTTGCAAAATTCTATTATGCAATCTCCGGCATTGTTTCTATAACCAAGGCCATATTTTCCAACTACCAATCCTTCTTCATTTCCAACTTTCGCATTCAACTCACCAGTAATTATCAATGCATCCTGATTGCACGTTCTATCAATTTCAGATGCAGAAGTTGGTAAAAATCTTCAGTTTCTTCATCTTCGGCCTTAGTGGTTGGTGGCTTAAATTTAAATAATAGTCATATTAACTGGTCTTCCTTGTAGGCGTAGAGATATTATCCTATCACTGACAGTATTGTACTTCAGGATAGATCTTGCAATGTTCTTTTTGACAATGAATGCAGTGCCATTCCTCTTCACTTAGTCACTTCCGGCATAGTAGACCATATGATTGTCTGATTGAAAATGGCCAATACCAGTCCATTTCAGTTCACTAATGCCTAGGATATCAGTGCTTATGCATTCCATTTCATTTTTGACCATTTCCAATTTTCCTAGATTCATACTTCATACGTTCCATGTTCCGATTATTAATGGATGTTTACAACTGTTTCTTCTCATTTTGAGTCTTATTTTGTCTCCTACTACCTTGCTTAATTCACTTAGTAGGTCTAATAGCTATATTATACTTTCCTTTGGATTTTCTATATAAATGAGTATGCTATCTGCGAATAGAAACAGTTTTACTTCTTCCACCATTCCAATCTTTATTTCTGTTTTGCTTGCTTTAATGCAATGACTAAGACCTTCAATACACACAGGATATAAGTAGTGAGAGTGGACATCCTCGCCTTATTTCCAATTTTAGGGGGAAAGTGTTCAATATTTTGTCATGAAGTATGGTGTTAGTTGTATGATTTCTGTAGGGGCTCTTTATCAGCTTATAGAAATTCTTTTAACCCTATTTTTCTGAGTTGTTTTGTTATTATTATGATTATGATGAATGTGTTTTAAATCTTGTAAACTTGTTTTTTTCTTCTTTTTTATTTGCACTTTTGAAATAGTATCTGATATTTTCCTGTAGTTTGTTAATATGGCAAATAACATTAATTGATTTTTGAATGTTAAAACAACTTTGCATAGTGGGAATAAAACCTCCTTGTTCATGATGTATTATTCGTTTTTTATATATTGCTGGTTCAATTCGCAAATCTTTTCTTAAGTGTTTTTACATCTATGTTCATGGAGGATAGTCTAATTTTTTAGCGGTTTTTGTCAAGTTTTGGGATTATGGTTATGCTGGTTTCATAAAATTAGTTCAGACGTTTTTCCTTCCCCTCTAATTTCTGAAATAATTTGTGTAAAATTGGTTTCATTTCTTCCTTTAATGCCTGATAGGATTCACCAATAAGGCCATCTGGGCCTGGAGTTTTCTTTATAGGAAGAATTTCATAATGAATTCAATCTGTTATTAAGTATAGGGGTATTTGGATTTTCTGTTTTTTCTTGTGTCAGTTTAAGTAAGTTGTTTTTTCAAAAAACAGTGAATTCTTAAGTTGCTGAATCTGTGGCACAAAGTTGTTTATAATGTTCTTTCGTTATCTTTTAAATATCTGTAGGATTTGGAGTAATCATCCCTCTTTTACGCCCCGTATTGGTAATATATGTTCTCTCTTTTCTTTGATCAGTCTATCTAGAGTTTTAGTAAGTTTTTCAATTTTTTCAGAGGACCAACTTCGGCCTTTTTAAATTTTCCTCATTGTTGGTAAGTTTTCTTTTTCCTTGATCTCTCCCTGAATCTTTATTATTTCCTTCTTTCAAGTTACTTTACTATTCTTTTTTGACTTTTTAAGGTGGAATCAGAGACCTTCTTTTTTTTTGGATATAAGCACTTAAAGCAACAATTCCCTTTAAACACCACTTTAGTTCCATCTTACAAATATTGACGTGTATTTTTATTAGCATTCCATTCAAAATATTTTTTTAGAATTCCCTTTTGATTTCTTCGTTGATCCATATATTATTTAGAAGTATATTGATTAATCAGGAAATGTTTGAAATAGCCCTAGGTGTTTTATTATTACGGATTTCAATTTAATTCCATTGAGATCAGAAAATATACTCTGTGTGATTTCAATCTTTTTCAGTTTGTTTTTAAACTTAGGGTTCAACACACGGTTTATCTTAATAAACCTGTGCACTTGAAAAGAATGAGTAGTTTGCAGTTGTAGACTGTAGTGTTCTGTAAATATTCATTAGATTAAGATGGTTGATAATGTTGTTCAGGGTATTTCTTTTTTTTTTTTTTTCTCTCTAGTTGCTAATATTGGGATGTTAAAGTCTCCAGCTACGACTGGAATTATCTCTTTCTCCTTCTAAATCTGTAAATTCTAGGTATCTTCCTAATGAATTTAACCTTTTATCATTATGAAGTTCCCTTCTTTATCCCTGGTAAAATTCTTTGCCCTGAGGTCTATATCAGTCAGTGTCCAGAAACCAAATAGTAATTTGAACAGGGAACTTTCAATAAAAAGAATTATTAGTTAGTAATAAGATATTAATTACTAAGATGCAAAAACAACTCTAGAAAGCTCCAAAATAGCAAATATAGGGTTCAGCCACTATCTCTGGGACTAAGGAAGAATAGTCAAGGACAGAATATATTTTGAAGAGGGCCCTAAGCATAAGATTGCGACTTCATTGGAAAGTGTATGACTTTGGGCCACTGGATGGCAGAGAGGTGCCACAGACCAGAGCTAGAAAGCAGGAAACTGCACAACAGAGTGCTGATGAAATTCACCAGGAAACTACCTGCTGAGGTATCACTGTGACTCACTGGGAAGCCACTCCCTAGGGTACCAACTGAATTATCAGGGAAGATACTTGCTAGAATGCTGCTGAAACTCATCGGAAAAATGCCTACTGAGGGGCCTGTGAGAGTCACTGGAGTGCCCACAGGGGCACCACTAAAATTCAGTTCGGGAGGGGGAGCAGGGTGGTGAGCACTGGATATCCTGCAAACATATAGTGCCAAATGCCTCTAGAGCAAGAAGGAATGAAATCACACCAGAGCCAGGAAAAGCAGCACCCTTGACTGACAAAATATAACCTTGTATCAGCTGGCAAAGGTGAAATATTTACACAGTTCACTTTCAGCACACAGAGCAGGCCAAGGATAGATTAGGAGCTGAGACACGATGAATTGATAGCTACCATAAGGTATCATTTGTTCCATATTAAATCAGCAAATCTAGGCTTTATTAGGTTTACTATTTGTGTGGTTTATCTTTTTCCATCAATTTATTTTCAATTTATCTGTTTGTTTTTTTTTTAAGTGCTTTTCTTATAGGTAGCATGTAATTGGTTCTTGCTTTTTTACTCATTCTGTCAATCTCTGCTTTTCAGTTGGAGTGTTTAGCCCATTCATATTTATTATAATTATTGATACGGTTAGTTTTTAGGTCTACCATTTTACTATTTGTTTTCTGTTTGTTCCCTCTGTTTTTACTTCTTTCTTCTTTCCTGTCTACTTTGGGATTTTTTGAACATTTTCTTAGAATTCAGTTTATTTTATCTCTTAGCTTTTTACTTGTGTCTCTTTTTTTGTTTGCTTGTTTTTTAGTGGCTGCTTAGAAATTTCAATATACATCCTTAACTTTTCAACCTACTGGGTAGTGCAAACAGTTAAGTGTTTCAGCTATGAACTGAAGGGTTGGCACTTCAAATCCACCTAGAGGCACCTTGAAAGAAAGGAAAACTACTTTCAAAAGATCACGGCCATTGAAAACACTATGGATAGATAAGTGGTAATCTTGGGGAAGGGTAAGACAGTACACGACACTGGGGAAGCCAGCACAACTTGTCCAAGGCAAGGTCATGGAAGCTCCACAGACACATTAAAACTCCCTGAGGGACTGAATTACTCTGCTGAGGGCTGTGAGGACCATGGTCTCAGGGAACATATAGCTCAATTGGCATAACATAGTTTATAAAGAAAATTTTCTACATTCTACTTTGGTGAGTAGTGTCTGGAGTCTTAAAACCTTGCGAGCAGCCATCTAAAATACTCCACTGGTCTCACCCCATCTGGAGCAAGGGAGAAAGAATGAAGAAAACCAAAGATAGAAGGGAAAGATTAGTCCAAAGGACTGATGCACCACAAGTACTATAGCCTCTACCAGACTGAGTCCAGCACAACGAGATGATGTCCAGCTACCACCACCGACTGCTCTGACAGGGATCACAGTAGACTCTCCCAGACAGAGCTGGAGAAAAATGTAGAACAAAATTCTAACTCACAAAAAAAAAAAAAAAAAAATCAGACTTACTGGCCTGACAGAGACTGGAGAAACCCCAAGAATACAGACCCTGTTTACCCTTACAGCTCAGTACTAAAGTCACTTCTGAGGTTCACCCTTCAGCCAAAGATTAGACAGGCCCGTAAAAACAAAGTGAGACTAAATGGGCACACTAGCCCAGGGACAAAGACGAGAAGGCAGGAGGGGACAGGAAAGCTGGCAATGGGGAACCAAAACTTGAGAAGGAGAGAGGGTCAACATGTCGTGGGGTTGGCAACCAATGTCACAAAACAATATGTGTACTAATTGTTTAATAAGAAACTAGTTTCCTCTGTGAAACTTCATCTAAAGTACAATAAAAAAAAATTAAAAAAAAGAAAGAAAACACTATGGAGCACAGTTCTACCCTGAAAGACAGGGGGTCTCCATGAGTTAGAATTGACTCAACAGCTACCAATTTGGTTGGTTTTTAGGTTTATATAATTTAAATAAATTAAGAGGAAAATATAATCTGTTATGTTTAGCCATCTATTTCCAATTTCCAATGCTTTTTATTTTATTTATTTATTTGACTCAAATTTCTATCTAGTATCATTTCCTTTCAGCCAAATGCACTTCCTTTATAATTTCATGTAGTGCAAATTTTCTGACAATGAATTCTCTTAGTTTTGTTTTCTCTGAAAATATCTTAATTTTATATTCATTCTCCAAAGAAAATATCACTAGATATTATTATTCTAGGTTGAATTTTTTTTCAACATAGTGAAGATATTTCAACCACTGTTTTTGGACTCCATGGCTTCTGATGAGAAGTCAGCAAGACTTTGAATTGTTCTTGCCCTTCATATAATGTGGGTTATTTTTCTCTGGCATAATTTTTCTCTAGCTGCTTTCAAGGTTTTCTCTTTATCTTTAGTTTTCAGCAATTTGACAATTTGCCTGAATGTAATTTTCTTTATATCTATCTTGATTGAAGTTCTCTGAATTATTGAAACTGCAGATTTATGTCTTCCCCCAAATTTGAGAAATTTCATCCATTATATTTTTAAATAACTGCTCTGTTTCTCTCCTTCTCCTGCTGGGACTCCAGAAGGAGACCTTTTGCTATGGTCTCACATTTGTTTGAGTCTCCTTTCAAATTTCTCAATAGTTTTTCTTTACACTCTTCGGTTTGGATAATATCTACAGACTCTTTCCTGTGTCATTCCCATTCTGTTGTTAAGTCCATCCAGTGAATTTTTATTTCATATTTTATATTTTTTCAGTTTGATAGTTTCCATTTGATTCTTTTTTATGGTTCCTATTTGTTGATACTTCTTGTCTTTGTATTCAGCATGAGTGCATTTTCCTTTACTTTCATTGAACACAGTTATAATAACAACAACAAAAAAAACCTGTTGCCGTCGAGTCAACTCTGACTCATAGCGATCCTGTAGGACAGAGTACTACCGCTCCACAGGGTTTCACAGGAGGGGCTGGTGGATTCAAACAGCCAGCCTCTTGGTTAGCAGCCTGAGCTCTTAACCACTGCAGTACCAGGGCTCCACAGTTATAATAGCTGCTTCAAAATCCTTGTCTGCTAATTTCAACACATGGGTCATCTTAGGGTTGTTTCAGTTGATTATGTTTTCTTTTGCAACTGGTTCTCATTTTTCTGGTCCTTGGTACATCAAGTAATTTTGGATTTTATTCTGGATGTTGTTAATATTATGTTGTGGAGTCTCTAGTTTCTTTTATATTGCTGAGAAGTGTTATTATTTTTGTTTTAGCAGGAAAGTAACTTGATTATACTCACTGCAAACTTTCATACTTGTAGAGGTGGTGAGTCAGATGTCAGTTCTCTAAGCCTGAAGCGTTAACTACTTTTGGTTTGCCCCACATATGTGTGGTTCAGGAGTAAGCCAGAAATTTGGACAGGGTTTATAAACAGAATTTGTCTTGAACTCTCTGTATTCTAGGATTTCTTTCTCGTTTTTCAGTGGTTGTGGTTAACCTGAACTCTGTTATTTGTTTCTTCAGGCTAGAAAGACTATGGATTTTGTATCATAGTTTTACCCACCCTGCATAACACCAAGTTGACCTGTCCTCAGGTTAAAAGTTGCAAAAGTGAGAGAAACTCACCCAACATTACTCTTTTTGTCAAATTTTTTATTTCCCTCCAGCATCTGTCAGTGTTTTTCTTTTTCTTTTTTTTTACTTTCACATACCTCACATCATTGTTTTTCTTTCTTTTTTTTTTTTTTTTTTTTTTAGTTTTGTTTTAGTATTTAGTTGACAGTATATAGTTTTATCTCTGGAAACGTCAGATGTGGTAAGACCATACTTGGCTATCCTGAAAGCAGAAATGTTACATATATTGGAAGAATTAAATGAGATAATGAACAAAAAAGTTTAGCACATGTCTGGCACGTAGTAAGTAATCAATAAATGATAGCTATTATTATTATCAGGATGAGAAATTAGCAGAATGGTTTTTGTGATTAAAAACAGAAAAACCAGGGAACAACAAATCCATATCCCTCAAGAGATAATCCCTCAGGAGCAAGGAAGCATGTTGAGATCACAGACAAGGCTGTTGTTCAGAGCTTGCTTCCAGCCCCATCAAGGAACTAATTCTAACCGGAAAACTGAGGCAGTCATCCAGTTATAAAGATGAGACTAGTCTAGAAATTTTGCAAAAAACAGTAAGAAAAGACTGGCATTAAAAGCTAGACTGCAGACACTCTTCTAAAATATAACCTTCCCAACTACAGACATTTTTGTGTGTTCTGTGCACTTCTATATTCCTAGTGTCTAGTCCAGTGCTTGGTACATAGTTGGTACTTCATAAGCATTTGCTGAATGAATGAAAGTTCAGACACCAAGATTTATTCAAAACTGTATTTAAAGAGTTTGAGAATTCTTTTCTTAATAAATATTTACTCAGGGAGGAAGAGAGCTGAGTCTATGGGCATGAAAAATTCCACTGGCAATAACCAAAACGGACTGAAAAGAGCAGACAAACACCCTTCTCCGTAGAATCTCCCTCTATCAACTTAGCCAAAGGAGACATCTTTATTTCTTAGCTTGTCCCGGGGCTGGAAAACATTAAGATTGTATGAGTGGCCTGTGAATAACCTCTATTTGAGGTTTCATCAACATCTTGAAGCAGTTTTTGATCATTTGAGGTTTGGCACCACCAAAACATGAGCTTTGCCAAACCCTCGCTTTCTTTCATGTTTCAGCCCTAACACCCTAAAAGCAATTCTGAGCCTGTTTATTCTACTTTTTCATTTTCACTTATGTCATCAAAACATTTACTTTAAATTATATAACTGACATCCAAGGAGTTGTCAGCTATTGGTTAGGGCAATGAGTCAGCTAGATCTGTGTCGTTTTCTCAAGCACTGCACTGATCCCTCTGCTACTTCTCATCCCCTCAATCTGTCACAGTTACAAAATCTTTGCACTGGGCTAGGGGCATTGACCTTTTTTTTTTTAAAGGAGTCTAATCTTTTTGTCAAATAGATGCTTATTGTAAGAGATTTTGGGAATTCAGGTAAATATTGATAAATCTAAAGAAAATGTCACCATCCAAAGATAATGACAGTAAAGATTAATCCTTTCCTTTAATGCTTTTTCTCTACCAATATATTTTATGCAAATGAATCATGGTATAACACAGTTTTGTATCTACTGTTTCACTTAATACAAGAAGAAAGTTCATGTTAGTAGATATTTTTTCACTTGTGCAATTATAATGCCTATATTTATTCAATCAAGAAAATTATTGTTCATCTGCCATTATTAAGCACTGTGCTGAACACCACAGATGTCTAGGAGTGAAGACAAAGTTCCTGTCCTCATAGAGCTTACATTGGAAAGATGGAGACACACAATAAATAAATAAATTTAAAAGCTACAAGCGAAGTGAAGAAAACAGGGTAAGAGGTTAGCTTGCTATTTGAGGGAAAGACTGTCTGAGGAGATGACGATTAAGCAAAGACCTGAATATAGTGAAGCTTTGCAATACTCTACAAAATGGATGAGCAAAAATTCACATAACTTCACATCTGATGTGCAACATTTAGCTTGTTTGCAATATTTCACTATCACGTTATCATTGCCGAACTCTTTGAGGTCAGCAAGCACTTTAAGCTGAGTGCTACCCATGGAAACTAAAGCTGCCAGAGTGAATTGAGCTAAACAGAGGAGAAAAGGAAGAAGGAAAACAATAGAAGAAGCCAGAAAAAACAAGAGAAGGAATAGAGGAGAAAAACAGGAGGAGATGGCATGTGTGCGTGTGTGTGCTCGAGCACACACACGTGCGTGCACAAGTGTGCACTAGTTTGATGGTACCCGTGTTCGTGGATAAGACCTAGTAAAGGAATGGAGACAAGGTGCTTTCCTAAAAGAGCAGAAATGTCATCAGTGGTTTCTACTTTGTTGGCCTGGATGGAACTAAATGGAAAGGAAGAAGGCTCTCTCATAAAAGCCTAACGTTTTGCAGGTGTTCGATCAACAGTCTCTTCTCACCCGTGTTGCCCTCTTGCCCTCCCCCAGCTAATTAACCAGAAGTAATCATTCCCTTCTTTAACTTCCCATAGAATGTTATCTGTGCCTATCCAATTGCTTGGTAATTTCTGGTGTTAGCTGCTGTTGAGTCAGTTCTTACTCATCGCGATCCCATGTGTGTCAGAGTAGAACAACTCCATAGGGTTTTCAAGGCTGTTCGCCAGGCGTATTTTCCGAGGTGCCTCTGGGTGGCTATGAACACCCAGCCTTTCAGCTAGTAGCCCAGCGCTTCACCGTTTGTGCCACCTGGGGATACCTACTTGGTAATGAAAAGGGGTTGGGGGGGAAAAAATCTCTTTCCTGAGTGAATGAACGCCTCCTCGTGATACCTTGCTCTGCCTTGGAGTCCACCTTGTATTGTAGTTATATATTTTCCCCCATGATGTAGTCGGGTCCTTTGGGGAATGGTCCTTCATCTTCCATATTTACAATATCTGATATAGTACAAAAAAGTCTGTATTAAGAGAGAAAGGAAGAAAGGGAGGAATAAGAGAAGTAGAGGCAGGCAAAGCAATGTCATATAAGGCCATTCCAAGAGGGAGTACGAATGCCATAGGAGCCAAAAGAAAAAAAAAAAGAATTGAGTAAGAGAGAAGAAGCACAGACAGCCACACCCACCATCAACAAGATTTAATCTTGAGCCACTGTCTGGTATAGCCAGGAAACAGCTTGTCTCCTTATTCCTTGGCCACAGGCATGGCCAGTCTGAGCTGGATTCTTTCAGGGATTCTGTTTTTCTGAGGAAAAACTAATACCTCAAGTACTTCAGAAGTTGGTTTATTCTTTCAAAGCCCCCACTTCTATCAGAACCACCTGTCAGGTGACCACAACCTGCCTAGGGTCCCCATAGTAGCAGACATCCAAAGGTGTATCTGGTCAACTTTCATTTGCTGTTTGGCCCTGTACAGTCAAAGCAGCAGGCTGTGCTGTGTCCCAAGACTCACTGCTGCTCAGAGGCTGCCCAGGGCTGTATAACCAACTCTACAGCCTCCTTTTTTTGCTGACAACCTGCACTGTCCTCTGTTCTATCCCCACAGTCACAATGCCAGCAACATACCATCATGTATAGCTTGCTCACCACGTACAGTGCATGTTCACTGATTTATGTCTGAGAACTTCTGGATGGAGGTATGGCCTGCTAGAAAGGGAGTCTATACATGCGGCTTAAAATTACGGACAGAGACCACATACAAACTTGTCATGTTCGCTTTGATGCTATTTCTGCTAATTTTATCAGTTTCCCCTTTAGCCTTCTTCTAAATTCCAGAAAGGCAATTCCGTGAACTAGTCTATAACATGGGCTACATATTGAAACTAACCTGGATTTGAGTTATAGCTTTTGTTTTCTTTGCTCTGTGATTCTGGGCAAGTGATTTAACCTCTCTGTGCCACATTTTTCCAATTTTGAAATGAGGACTAACAATGCCCCCTCCTCTGGGGTGAGGATTAACTAAGATGATAATTGCAAAACAGCTCATATACTCGTAACAAGTACTAAATGGTGGAAATTGGGATGGTAGTTGTTACCACTTCGTTGTTGCTATTTTTAGAGTTGTATTTTTTAAATCAGAACCAGATTTTCCTCCTGCGTACAGTGGCATCACTAGGGGGGTGCGGGGGGGAGGGGGTGCAAACCACATCTGGTGACACTGTCAGAGGGCGTGACACCAAAATGACTGTAAAATTTCTGTAAATTTTACAGTGTAAAATTGCAATGTTTCAGTAGAAATTTATTATTTTTTTATAAAAATATCCCTGTAGTTAGTTATAACAACAAAAACATTTTTTGTAAGCCCAGCTTAAGTGTATCAATATACCTATAAGGCTAAAACTCTATGCTAATTTACTTTTTGAACCTTCTAATACACTCCAGTCAGAGCTGTCATTCTTACCCAATTACAATGACACTTTGAATCACGTGGTTTTTGTCTGCATGGGCTACAAGCCTGCGCTGTTGTTATCGTTGCTGCTGGTGTTTTTATAGTCGCTGATTTTGTCAAATTTCCTGGTGTTTTAGCTACAATATTGAGGTAATGAGTATTTGTGAACTTATATCAATAACTTTTTTGAGAATGAAGTAGTAATTAAAGGAAAATAAGGAGTGATGTATAGGAATTACAATTTACGAGTAGCAGTACAAACAACATTACTGAGGATTCTGTATGGTCTAGTATGGGAGGAGGTCCATGGGTGGGGGATGACACCATGAGTTACCACAGTGGGTGACAGCAACTCCAGTGATGTCACTGTCTACATATTATTTATTAGTCCCTTAAACCAGTCATCAGTTTCAGCATCACGGTATTCTCTGTTCAAAATAACTCTGGAAGAGGTTGAGAGAGAGATATCAGTTCTTGATTTGGGGGGGAAACAGAAGATCCTTCTTGAAGAGGTGATGCATGCACCAAGCTGTAAAGGAAAAGTTTGATTCCACGATTGGACAAAGTGAAAAGCAAAACTAGACAAATGGCTGGTGGTTATAGATGTCCCTTCAAAGTTTCCAAGCAGGACTAACTACACAGGAACTAGGTTTGGCTGTTGGTATCCATGCCTGGAGGGCGATCCAGCAACCTCATCAAGGACCTTTAATTATAAGTTTAGTGTATCTTAATGCATGACAAAGCTCATATTAAAGACCTACAACAGACTGGTGATGGCAGCAAAGTTCAAGGACTATAAAGATCTGTTTGAAGAAAGACAGCATTTGTGGGCTGCAGGGTGCATTAGTAACGTTTCAGGTGGAAGCACCATTAATCACAAGCTACAGCTGTTGTCTTTACAGTACTTAACAAGCATTCTCCTAATGGGACTTCACTTAGAATCAGCGACTTTTTTTATGGTCCAGATAATCTGTCTGTTAGTCATGCTCTCTCTCTCTCTCTCACACACACACACACACACACACACACACACACACAATCAGGTCTGAACATCAAGTGACTTTTTAATACTTAGACTTTTTCTTAAAGCCCCAAATGAACTCTTATGCCTTCTCCTTCCCAAATGAACAGAAGCATCTAATGAAAATCCAAGTATTTCTAGGTTAGACCAATCAAACCCTGAGCAAATCGATGAGAAATTGCTCTGGATAGTATTTTAATTTTTTGCTTATAAAAGCATAATTTATTTGCAAGTATGCATTAAGAGTAATGTATATCAACTCACAATTAAAGGCATGTTAGAGTGCCTCTCCTCAAATATTTGTTCTTAATTAAATGAACCATGTTTATTTATCTGAAGGTTTCTATCATTTTTATACTAGAGCACATGCAAACATTTTTTGCCATACCTGGCAAAACAGTAGCAATATTTATGCATGCTTTGGGTTTGTAAATTTGATTATTAATATTTTTACACCCCAATGAAGATGGTAGAGGCAAATAAAATAAATCTTATATTGAGAACCTGAGAGTATACATGGCCAAAAGTCTGATAATTTGCTGAATGATGGTTGGCAGGAACAATGATTAATGTAATTGCTTTATTTTTAATCTAATTTTACACATGGCATAAAATTTAAAAATCTAATGAGGGTAGAATAAAATAAAAAGTAACAGTCTCTCTTTTACCCACTTTCCAAGACCTATTCCCCGGAGGGAACCATTTTTAATTGTTTCTTTTTAGTTCTTTGGTAATTACTACCATAATGCTCAATAATTTCTTTATGCTTTTACTTCATAATTCATCTGCTATAGACTATATCTCAGGCTCCTTTTTTTAAAGGAATTTGGTACTTTTATATTACCTCCCATCAGTCCTCCCATTCTCCTGGGGGTTTTACTGTTGTTACTATATTTAATGTTCAGTTTTTCTCGTTACCTTTATAACAAGGAGCCCTGGTGGTGCAATGATCAAGCTTTGGGCTACTAATCAAAAGGTTGTGGATCAAACCCACCCAATAGCTCCGTACGAGAAAGTCTTGGCAATCTGCTCCTGTGAAGACTACAGCCTAGGAAATACTCTGTCACATTGGGGTCACTATGGGTTGAAGTCGACTCTACGGTACCTAACGATGACCTTTATACCAAATGTTAACAAATGTTATAAGTACTCTGTTTCCGTAACTATCATTTCAGATAGTATCTATGGTTTTGCAGCTTTGTGAGATGAGGAAACCAGCCCCCATGCACTTCCCTCGACCTTTCCATCTGACTTTAATCATCAATGTCGTTACTTTTACTTTGTCAATGGTTTGGGGTTGCCAGATAAAATACAGGATATCCTGTTAAATCTGAAGTTCAGGTAAACAACGAATGATGTTTTAGTATAAGTCTGTCCCAAATATTGCACGGAACATACTTACACTAAGGATCTATTTGTCAGTTATCTGAAATTCAAATTTAACTGGGTATCCTGTATTTTACCTGGCAACCCTACAGGGTTGACAACATTTACATTCGTTTCTGAAATTGAATGCAGCAATCTCATGTTTTCTCTTTAGACTGGTTTAAAAAACTGAAAACCATTACATTTCAAGACATTGTTTTCCGCTATTTATGATAATGAGCTCAGCTCAGGGCAAAGAACCCAAAATGTATCTTGCGTATAACTTCGTTCACTTGTTTCATTTTACTGAAGAGAAATACCAGATCCCAAGAGAATAACAGGTTTACACGAGGCCAAAGCAAAAGTTAAAGGTACAGATCTTATTCTCTTTTTTTCTCTTTTCCACCATTTCCTTCCTCAGCCAAAACCTTTTGTTTTTTCTGTCCACATCAGTATTTTAAAGACACTGGATCGGAGTCCAGAAAGGAAGATAATATTAATCACTTGCAAACATTTCTCCTCCACAATGATGGATCTGCTATACTCACTTGGATGCAGTAAGGCAAGAGGGCTTTCGAGCTGAACATTTACTGCAATTTAAATCCCAAATCCACGCTTACTACTCTGTGATCTAGGGCAAGTCCTTAAGTTCTCTGAACCTCAGGGATAATAAACTCTGCTTTGCAGTTGTTATTAACTGAGGGAAAAAAAGATTAATTGAGATAACATATCTGGTACACTCAGCATTACACAAGAAGCATAGCAGGTGGTCAACAAATAGTAGCTGCAATTGTTACTAGACAGGATGAGTCAAACACTAAGTTGTGCCTCCCACATCTATAGGAATTAATGCTGTGGAAAATTTAGGGATAATTTTTTTAGTGCCCTTTTTACTAGACCCTTACCCTGTGTCTTAGCTACCTACTGTTGTCATAAACAAAAATACTACCGCTGGGTGGCTTCAAAGAACAGGAATTTATTGTCTCACAATTTTGACAACTGGAAGTCCAAATTTAGGGTGTCAGGAGGACTACGCTTTCTCTTGGTTGGCTCTGGGAGAAGATCATTCCCTGTCTCTTTCAGCTTCTGGAAACCCCAGGGGCTTCTGGCATTCCTTGGCTTGTAGATGAATCCTCACGTGGTGTCTTCTCCCTGTACAGAGCTCTCCATGTCTGTATTCCCTTTCATAAGACATCACGCAGAAGGGATTAGGTTTAGGACCCACCATACTCTAGTAAAAAACCAAAAATCTATTGCCGTCAAGTCAATTCTGACTCATAGCAACCTTCTAGGACAGAGTAGAACTGCCCCATAGGGTTTCCAAGGAGTGACTGGTAGATTTGAACCGCTGACATTTTGGTTAGCAGCCGAACGCTTAATCACTGTGCCACCAGGGCTCCACTATACTCTAGTTAAAAAAAAAAAAAAAAAAAAACTCATTGCCGTCGAGTCGATTCCAACTCATAGTGACCTTACAGTACAGAGTCGGAGTGCCCTGTACGGTTTCCAAAGAGTGCCTGGTGGAATTGAACTGCCAGCCTTTTGGTAAGCAGCCGCAGCTCTTAACCACTACACCATCAGGGTTTCCAATAGGGCCTCATTGGTATAACATAAGTAAAACCCTATTTCCAAACAAGGTCACATTCACGGGTACAGAGGTTAGGACCTCAACATATCTTTTTGGGGTACACAATTCAATCCATAACACTCTGATTCAACACTTCATTATTTATAATGTATTTTTGCATTGTTTCAATAAAGTCTGTGCACTTAAAATTCAGCTAGGTACTATAGTATTTAACACCTCTTAGTTTTGTCTTTTAAATTTTTGTGTAAGAAACTCCTTGATATTTGACCTTTTCCCTTTTCTTTTCCAAATATGTGCTGACTGCGTTATCTAAATTATAGTTTTATTAGGCTCTCTGAAGGAGGCACTAAGCTTGTTCAGCTGGAATAAAACTTGGAGGAGAATCTCTCAATCTCTCTCGGGTGATTGCAGCAACCTTCTAATTTGTCTTCTTGCCTCCTGTCTCTGTGCTTTTTGTCTGTCCTCCTTCAGCCCTATACTGCTTCCAGAGAGATCTGTCTACAGTGCCCGTTTTATCATACTACATAAATAGTAGCTACATAAATCAGCCATGAGCCCAGCAAGTTCTACTGGAGAGAGTCCAGATTCCAGGGCCTAGCACTCAAATGGCCCCAGAGTACCCTGGAGCTTCATCTCCCACCTTAGCCTCCCCTGTGCTCAGCAATCCACACTATTGTCCTTGTAAGAACACAGCACCGTCACCTTTGCTCTACCCTCACTTTCCTTTCCCACATGATGAGCCTCTCTGAGTGCTTAATGCCCTGTCCAAATATCACATCTTCTGGGGCACTTTGCCCACCTCCCCCAGCAGGGTTAGAAACTCCCTTTGCTACAGCTGTCTCTTAATACATTCAGATGCTCAGTAGTGCCTTTGAAATATTACCCATCAAATATACCCCAGGACCATAGTTTAGCTTAGCTGGTAAAGAATGTCTGCCTCAAGCATTGTACTATTTTAAGATCTATCTGTATGGGATCAAATTGACAACAGCAACTCAAAAGATTAGATAGGAAACTTAGGGGTCAGCGAATTTATGTTAACTGGGGAGAACAAACTGGGAAACTGGGAAAAGGAGAATGAGAACGGTCGTACAACTTGAAGAATGTAATCATTGTCACTGAAATGTACATATAAAATTGTTGAATTGGTGTATGTTCTGCTGTATATATTTTCAATGACAACAATAAATTTTTTTTAAATTATTTTTAAAAAAGAAAAAGAAAAAAGCCATTCAGAGCCAAAAGATAGCATCTGGTCCTTCTTCTGGGATAGGGTATCATCAGCTTCTTTCAGTTTTGAATCCTCAGCTCCTCTTCCATCCTCTGTACACATATGATACTTTATTCCAATAAAATCCGATCTTGTGCCTCTGCTGCTACCCTCCTATCACCTCGCAGAGTGAACCAGGCACTCCCACTCTGCAGATCCACTACCAATTCTAGTTTCCATATTGTCAACCTTTTGCTACCAGGTACTACAAATGCCTTTTATTTCACTATACAAAATTATCTTCTTTACATCCTTGCATTGCCTGCTAGACTGGGATGTCCTCAGATCAAGAACTGGGTATAAGTGGCTTTTTGTTTTGTTTTGTTTTGTTTTGTTTAATACAGTTACAAAAATTTCAAAAAATATATACCGTTCCATACGGCTTCTTCAAAAGAACAGTCCAAATTTTGACTAAAACCAACCAGATAACCAAACCCACTACCATTGAGTCAATTTCAACTCGTAGTAACCCAATAGGACAGAGTAGAATTGCCCCATAGGCTTTCTGAGGAGTGACTGGTGGATTCAAACTGCAACCTTTTGGTTAGCAGCCAAGCTCTTAACTACTGCACCACCAGGGCTCCAAATTTTGACCACAGGTATTTTGTTTATCTATTTGGTTTTTTTTAAATCATTACTACTATTTATTTCTAAAACTTTATCACCTCAAATAGAAACCCTGTGCCCGTTAAGCAACTATTCCCCATTACCCGCTCCATCCAGCCCCTGTTAATTACTAATCTGCTTCTTGTCTCTATGCATTTTCCTATTCTATATATTTCATATAAATGAAATATACAATATTAGTACTTTTATTTTCTGACTTGTTTCACCTAGCATAATATTTTCATGTTCCATACATGTCATTGCATGTAACAGAACTTCATTTCTCTTTATGGCTGAGTAGTATTCCATTCTGTGTATATACCACATTTTGTTTCTCCATTCATCTGTTGATGGACGCTTGGGTTATTGTCACTTTTTGGCTATTGTGAATAATGCTGCAATGAACATTGGTGTAGAAGTATCTGTTGAGGTTCAACAGGTTTTTTGTTTGTTTTGTTTTGTTTTTATCCAATAATACCTAGCAGTGTCAGGTTTACAGTAGATATTCAAATGTATGGTTGAGCAAAAGAATGACTGTCTAAAGGTTATGAAATTACAGAGACCAATGAGTTATAAAGATACATCATGTGAGCCAAAGTCAGCAGCTAAGCTTCGTCAACAAAACAAATAAGACCAGCACTGTTTCATGTAACAATAAGTAGAGCATTCCAGAACTATAAAATAATCTGTCTTTTCTATGAAAAAAAATTAATAAAGGAATTTTAAAGTCATCTGTCAGAAAGAAGACCTTTGCAATAGGTAATGAGAGGGCAGTGACAAACATGCCAAGATGTCAGCCCCAGGGTACTGGGTGCCAGCACAACTGACGGCTCCTGCGACGTCTTGGTGAACAGCACAGGGTGATACCCGACAGACAGCATCAGTCAGTGAACAAAGTGACTGTGGATGGTCAGCCATGGTGAAACTTGGGAGGCTCTATCCACGTGTAGGCTTGAACACTGGAGAACTCGACAGCAGCACATGAGATTTGGCTTAGACTTGAAGGTTCTCTTGGCAGAAATGGGATGTTGAGGGTGGTTCATTGCCCAGTCATCAAGTGGCAGCAGAGATATTGACGGAGCTGTACTTTATTGGGTGACTACTATGTCCATCTAGAGAAGAAATTGAAGTTGTCAATGATTTTATTCTACTTGGATCAACAATTAATGTCCATGGCAGCTGCAGTCAAGAAATCAAATGATGTATTACATTGGGCAATTCTGCTGCAAAAGACCTCTCTTAAAGTTTTAAAAAGCAAGTATGTCACTTTGATGACTAAACTGCAACTGACCCAAGTCATAATCTTTTTAATCACCTCATGTACATGCGAAGGCTGGACAACGGAAAAGGAAGAGAGAGAAGAATTGATGCCTTTGAACTGTGATGTTGGCAACAAATATTGAATATACTGTGGACTGCCAAGAGAACGAATAAATCAGTCTTAGAAGAAATACAACCAGAATGTTCCTTAGAAGTGAAGATGTCAAGATTTCTTTCAACTTGCTGAGTCTGGACACATCATCAGGAGAGACCAATCATTTGAAAAGGACATAATGTTTGGTAAAGTACAGGACCAACGAAAATGT
This sequence comes from Dugong dugon, assembly GCA_030035585.1. Taxonomy (NCBI): domain Eukaryota; kingdom Metazoa; phylum Chordata; class Mammalia; order Sirenia; family Dugongidae; genus Dugong; species Dugong dugon. The sequence continues at coordinate 67,142,289 of CM057467.1, forward strand.
GGGAAACCCTCACTGAGATGGATTGACACAGTAGCTGCAACAATGGACTCAGACATACCCAACCATCATGAAGATGGCACAGGACTGGGCAGTTTCCTTCTGTTTTACATAAGGTTGCCATGAGTCAGAGCCACCTCAATGGCAACTGACAACAACGTAACTATGTGCATTATTTTATGTCTATGAGTTGGAATCGACACAGCTGAGGATCTGTGTTGTCTAAACATGCTATATGCTGGATATAGTGCACACGAACTGAAACTAAGAGGAAAGCCATGCTGCTTTCCCTTTAAATGATCCATGGTCTCTGAGCCTCAGTTTTTTCATCTGTAAAATGAAGATTGTACCAACAATACTTCTAAACAGAGCCATTTTAAAAATTGAATGAGATAATACAGTACAACCTGCAAAAGCCAGAATCTGTGTAAGGTGGAAACCTGTCAAAGGAGGAAAACTCAATTATTTTCCATTAAAATGAGCAACAGATAACGGATAAGACTGCACCCTGCCAAAGGCAGAAAACTCGTGAGACCCAGAAAAACAAGACAATCCCTTCGAGTTCTCGCCTCACGGGGTTCGCTGTATATGTGGAAGCTCTTTGTAAATGAGCTGGTTCTAGAATTATTGTTTGTTAAAGGTCAGCATCCACATTTTGAAGGAACCTTCAATTGAAGGAGATCAGACTTGTACAAGACACATAATGGCTACAATTTATCTAGCCAGGTTTTCTGAACCTCAGCACTATTGACGTTGTAGGCCAGGTAATTCATTATTGTCGGGGAGCTGTCTCATGTACTGTTGAATGTTTAGCTGCAACCCTGACATCTACTCCCTAGGTGTCAGTAGCATCTACTCCCCTTCCAATTGTGATAATGTATCCAGGCATAGTCAAATGTCCCCTGGGGGACAAAATCACCCCCAGTTCAGAAGTACAGGTCTAAGTACTCATTGTGCTAATAATTTCATGAACTCATTTAAACTTTACAACAATCCTATGAGCTATATTAAGTTGGTAGCACTATTCCCATTTTATAGGCTCGTACAGAAGATGGGGAACCCAGATATGGGCCCAGGTCTCTCAGACTGAGAAGCCCACCATGCTCAATCTTACTTGGGTGATTTTGGTTAGCGGACAGATAATGGAGTTTCCAAGTGTTAAAACTGGCCAGGTCTCTCCAGGGCAGATAAATTTCTCTACCAGTTAACAAAAGGGTTTATTTTTATTCTGACTCCATATTTCTCCCATTATCAGACTTCAGCTCATTATGAAGCTGATATTTTTAACACTGGCCTTTAAAGATAACATGTTCTTTTGAACCCCAGAAATCATGGGAAGAGTCCTAGAACCAGCAAGCTGGATTCAAACCTGCCTTTGTTTGTAAAGCCCATGTTGTAAAGCCCAAAGATGGCCCTTGGCAATATAACATTTGACCTCTTGGCAACCAGGATTTTTCTGCATTATACATTGCCACCTCTAAACTGTCTTTCCTAAACCAGTTTATGCTTTCATTCAGTTGATGAAATGAACATCATGAACACGGGGAGCTGCCTCCCAGACAATGGTTGTTGTTGTGTACCCTTGAGTCAATTATGACTCGTGGCAACCCTATAGTACAGAATAGAACTGCCCTATGGGGTCCTAGGCTGAAATTTTTACATGAGTACATTAACAGGTCTTCTCTCTTGCAGAGCTGCTGGTGGGTTCAAACTTCTGACCTGTGGGTTAACAGTCAAGAATTTTAACCTTTGTGGCACCAGGGCTCCTTTCCCAGACAATACCGTAGTGATAATAACAGTGACAATCATTATAATAGCTAATGTGACAGCTAGAGAAAGTAGACCTGGATCTCGCTACCATAATACAACTGAGACAAGCATGGCAAACTTTAAGCCTGTCAAAAAAGTCAACTCTGGTCTCAGTTGAATGTGTTTTGGGCTTAAACCTGCCGACTGTGTGTTCAGTTGTGCAAGAGCAGGACTGAATTAAAGATCGTGTACAAAATGCAGGGACTATATAGCAGATGTTATATTTAAGAAGTAAGGTAAATTAGTAAATTTTTAGTGACTTTTAACAGAATGCCCCTCTTTTATAAGTTTCTGATTAGTGTTCTCACACTTCAGCTTTCAAACCCATTTTCAGACCGTACGCATGAATATAGGGTATGTAAATACTTCAGGTGACATCACATCCAGTTTAAAAGTCCAAAATTTCAAACCTCATAATCCCTTTTCTCCTCTTCTCTTCTCTTCACCTCTCCACCTCGTTTCTCCTCTCTTCTCCACTCCTCTCTCTCCTCTTTCTTTCTCTCATTTCTTCCTCTTCTCAGCTGACCTTTATGAGTAGGGTGGAGGGGTGGGATATTAGATGGGAACATTTCTCAAGAGATCATATTTAGACTGAGAATATGAATGACAAGAAAGAGGTACTTGCTCGCCATGTGCCAGACATGGTGCTGGGCATTTTGCATGTTCTCTTCCTTATTCTTCACAACAGCCTTAAAGAACAGATAACAGCATCCTGATTTTCAGAAATGGAAACAGAAGCTCACGCAGAAGAGGACTTGGGGAAACATTCTTATTTTGGCACAAATAATGAACATATTATAAAATGGCATCTGTCCAGTAGTAGGCTCAGAATCTACCTATGGGCTATGTGCAGACACTACATCTGGCGGTAGGAAGAAAACTCAGTGATGATGGTATTGGGAATGGACAAGAGTAGTCTGTGTCCTATAGAGATGAAGGAGGAGAATGCAGCACAAGCCAAAAGGCTCGTGCTGTGGGTTCTACACGACAGAAGCATGGACAATATGACTCCATGCTTTGGGAGGTTCTCTGGTTTGGGAAGAAAAGAGATTTCAAGCAGAGTGGGCCCATAGTGCCAACGCCTCTCTCTAAGTCAATGCCTCTCTGTTAGCCAGCCATGGCCTACTTCTCTTTGTTGGTTGGTACTGAATTTTAATTGGCTTCCCCCTCCACCCCTCCCACGCCATCTCCGTTTGGAGGCTTGCAGAGAGGTTTAACTTATTCACCAAGGAAGGAGAGACTTCACTGGAAAGCGAAGTCCCTAACGTATTGAGATGCCTTCAGGGTGGGCCCTCTTTCTCTCCCCAGCCCCATTCTCATGACCCACATTTGTCCTCTTACTTTGGAGGTACCATATAGGCTTAGCAGTCTCTGTCTGTAAACAGAGGAAGGAGGGAACAAATATTGATTCAAGGGATTAGACCAACAAAAAAGAAGAGTCCTCTTATTGCCAGCCAAACTGGGCATCGTCTAAAGGAATCTGCCAACAGAACAAGGTAAATCATGTACCCAGTCAAGAAAGACAATGGAGTAGGCCTTTGTGCTGCCAGGGAGGAAATGGCTTTCTGTCCCTGGGTCACCCTCTCTTAAGTGAACTTGAGTAAATGGTGACAAGAGGCTGCTGAGTGGTGGGAGGGGGGCTGACTATTCTGCCAGTTGATGCTAATGAACTCATTTTACGTGGATTGCGGCAAGAATACACAACTGAAAAATGCCCTTTACATTCCATGAAATTTACTAAGAGCTGACTGGTCCCAGATGTTGGGCTGGGTGCTGGTTACATAATAAAAATGATACCCTCTTCCTTCCCCTAGCAGAGCCCACACTATATCCTGAAAGCCAAGTATGCAAAAGAAGAAGAAAAAAAAAGGCACACACATTCATTCATTCAACAAATATTAAAGGATTGCCTCCTTGAGCTAGGCACTCTTGCAGACCCTGGAGATAGAAGAGTGAACTGTATAATAACAGCTAGAATTTATTCTGTGTCTAGTACTGTTCTAATGTTTAAAACAATCCCTATAGCATGTCTATGAGGTAGTTCTCATTATTATTCCCATTTTACATGAGAAAACTGAGGCAAGAGAGTTAAGCAACTTGCCCAAACTTACCCGAGCTAGTAAATGTTGGAGTTGGAATTTGAGCTCAGAGAGCCTGAGTCCAGAGCTTAAAGAGGGGAGTGGGGGTGGGAGTGGGGTATTATTTGGGAGCCTTTCTCAAGAGATCATATTCATACTGAGAACCTGAATGACAAGAAAGAGGTACTTCCTCACTATGTGCCAGACACGGTGCTGGGCATTTTGCTTATACTCTTCCTTATTCTTCACAACAGCCTCAAAGAAGAGGTAACAGCAACCTATTAACAGCAACCTTTGAGAAATGGAAACAGAAGCTCATGTTTAGGTAAATCATACCAACGTGTATGGTTTTTTATGTGGCAGAGTTGGAATTCGTGCCAGGATATTTCCAACTCTAAAGTCTATGCTTTATCCACCAGCTATACAGTGCCACAAAATGGAAAGTGTTGCTATAACTCTGGATATTGCCATATCTAGAAGATTTGGAAATTTAGGCGTGTGGATAAGTCCTACCTTGGAACAGTTTACTGGAGAAGTCAGGTTAGCAGAAACCTAAAGAATGAGTTGGCCTGTTTTTGTTTTTGTTTTTGTTTTTTTTGGTTTGTTTGCTTTTAACAGGTATGGCAGGGCTGCAGATATTCTAGAGAGCAGGAGTAGCAGAAGCAAAGGCACCAGGCTGCTAAACATTAGGGTGTGTTTAGGAGACTGTACTATGGAAACCCTAGTGGCACAGTGATTAAGAGCTATGACTGCTAACCAAAAGGTTGGCAGTTCGAATCTGCCAGGTATTCCTTGGAAACCCTGTGGAGCAGTTCTACTCCATCCTATAGGGTCTCTATGAGTTGGAATTGACTTGACGCCAGTGGGTTTGGTTTTGGGTTTACTCTGGTCTGGTTAGAATAGTGTGTAAGAGTGGTACGTGATGAGAATAAAATGGAAATATAGATTGGGGCAATTTTGAAGAGCCTGAAATGCCATGTTAAATTGAGTGCATTTAGAAGAAACACTCAATTAAACAAGAGAGAACCATTCCTATATTATAGTAAAATCTCCCTCTATCATGAGGCTCGTGGAATGCATTTCAACCCCCACTTATTAAGCACTACTACATGCAAGATACTAAACTAGGAGCTCGGGTTAAAATAACTGCCTTTTTCTTCTAACTTTTGTAGAAAAAAGTCTGTGTAATGTGTATTAATCTACTTTCTGGCCCTCAAAAGTATGCTGCACAAAGCATGACTCAGTCTTTGTTTTCCGGTTGAAGATCCTGCCTTAGGGTCACCAGCTTGAGCGTCAATTTTCATTTCAGATCTGTGAATCTAGGGGGAGAGAAGACGGGAATGAAAATCCATACTGACCTCTGAACAGTCTTTGGAAGTTGCTTCTCTAAAAAAAAATCTGTTCTCCATGCATTTTCTTCTGCTTTGACTTTTTCTCAGGAAAATAAAAAATAAAGCGAGTGCAGAGAACATTTCCCACAAACTGCACACTCTCTGGTTAGGTAGTTTCTAACCAGTTGCAATTTCACAGTGTATTATGTGTACAGGTAAAGGATGAATGTCCCAAAAGGCTTGTACACAGCCTCATTTAACCTCAGTTTCCTCATGTATAACAAAGGGATAATAGCAGAGGCTACATCATAAAAAGAAATAAGGTAATAAACCTAAAGTACTTGGCATATTGTAAGTGCTCAACCAATGTTAAATTTAATAATAATTATCACAAATAATAATTATACCTAGTATTACTTTTAACCACCACTCATCTGTCAGTTTGCTGTACTGTGGTGATTTGCTTGTTGCTAATGATGCTGGAAGCTATGCCACCAGAATTTCAAATACCCATGGTCCACAAGTTTCAGCAGAGCTTCCAGACTAAGACAGACTAGAAAGAAAGATCGGTCACCAACTTCCAAAAATTAGCTAGTGAAAATCCTATGAATCACAACAGATTATTGTCTGATATAGTGCTGGAAAATGAGCCCTCTATATTAGAAGTCACTCAAAATACACAGTGACTGCAACAATGGACTTAGGCATACCAAAACACTGTAAAGATGTCACCGGACTAGGTAATGTTTTGTTCTGTTGTACATGAGGTCTCCAAGAGTCAGAGCCAACTTGATGACAACTAACGAAAACAATATTACTTTTAAAATCTGGAGAACAGAAATTGGAAAGAAAATTCACTAGTGTAGCAATAAAGATTGCCCTCATTAGAGAAAATTGACCCTCAACCACATTCCAAGCACCTGTGTAAGCACCTATATACAATGATCACATTTAATCCTCAAACTACATTGAGAGGTCAGGATTATTATCCCATCTCAAAGATGAAAAACCTGAGGCTTGGGAAGTTAGAAAAAAACTCGGTGTAGGCTTAGTTTGACACCTGATTGACACACAGAATATTCAGCTGTTCATCTAACAAAATATTCTTGAGTGGTTATTATCTACCATGCACTGTGCTAGGCTATGTTGGGTATAAAATTAAGAACAAAACCAATATAGATTCTGTTCTAAAGGAACTCAAAGCCTGATGGGGGAGACAAATTGTGTTAGCCTTTATGAAGAGATAGTAATAGGTGGGACTTGATTTAGAAAGGGAAATTAAGTTAGGGAGAAGTGAAATGTTTGAATTTAGTACTTTCTTGGAAACAATAAAGGGTCAAGTGGGTGAAACCAAATGAACAATTATATAATTGAGAAAGACAAATGAGTGTCAAGTAACTCACAGTGAGAAACTACTATTATGAGATTCAAAATAAACAACAATAAAAACATATTGTTTCTGGATAGATAACATATGGAGGTGGTTTAAAAAATAAAATGTTTTATTAAAGCAAAGGAACGATGAAATAATCAGTATAGCTATCACACTGGGGGAATTTCGGAGGAGTAAAAACATAGGTTAAACCATATTGGTTACGTTCAAATCTCTAAGTTGAGTGGTGAGTTTATGGGTGTTCGTTTTATTATCGTGTTTTAAGCTTACATAGAAAGTATGATTATGTTTATCTACAGTTCTACAGTCATTACCTACAGCCCTTACCTATACCTACATTCCCTTATGTGTATCTAATATTATATAATAAAAAATAAGCTTAAGAGAAAGCGATTTATCAAAAAGCCTGCATGATATTAAACAATTTAAAATTTTTCCAGATAGAGATACAAGTAAGTACATAAAGTAGTGCATATAGATTAATGGTAGTTTATATGTTCATTTTTCTTTTGAACTTTTCTGTATTTTCCAAATTCTACATTGGATATGTATTATTTTAGTAACTAAGAGGCTCTGGTGGCACAGTGGTTAAAGCAATTGACTGCCAACCAAAAGGTCAGCAGTTCAAAACCATCAGCAGCTCCACAGGAGAAAGATATGGCAGTCCTCTTCCATACGGATTTACAACCTTGGAAACCTTGGAAACCCTGTGGAGTCGCTATGAGTCAGAATAGACTTGACAGCAGTGGGTTTGCTTTCTTTGTTTGTTTGTTTTGGCTTTGGTATTGGTATTTTAGTAACTAGGAAAATATAGAAATAAATATTACTGAAATTTTTTAAAGTATTTCTTTAGTTCATTAGTTCTCAGAGTTGACAGTTCCGTTCAATTGTCACTGAATTCCTTGAGTTGAGCTTTGGCAAATATCCATGCAAATTGTCAAATTTCTTTGATCTCTTTAGTGCCTCCTAACACATGTTGTTTAATAGCTTTAACTTCCCCTTCAAATCTGCCTTATCCATCTACTCTTACACACAAGGGATCACCATGAGTCGGGATCGACTTGACACCAACTGGTAGCACCCTAGAACATGAGAAGTATGCAGATGATGACAATATAAAGTGACATGATGCAACTGAGATCTAAACCAAGTTCAGTGGGTGCCCAGAAGAAAGAACGAAGGAGTCTTCCCCAACGTAAGACAGGCTACCTGTAGGAAGAGATATATGAAAATGATCAAGTTCCCTTAAGGCTTCTTTTCTTCAGAGAAAACTGTCCTTCAACTCTTCCTCATGAACTTAGTTTCCAGATTCTCCCTTACCTGTTGTTATGGATTGAATTATGTCTTTTCAGAAATATGTGTTGTCAATCTTGACCCCTATATCTGTGGTTATAATCTCATTTGAGAATTGCCTGTCTTTCTTATGTTAATGTAGCATGTGTCTAAATCCAATCTCTTTAGGGATATAAAAGAGCAGATTAAGCAAGGAAGCAAGCAAGCAGAGATGGAAGATAAGATGCTAAGCCACATGAAAATCACCAAGGAACCAAGAAACAGAAGCTGAAAAGAGACAAAGACCTTCCCCCAGACCTAACAGAGTGAGAAAGACTTCCCCTAGAGTCAGCCCTCTGAATTCAGACTTCTAGTCTCCTAAACTGTAAGAGAATAAATTTCCGTTTGTTAAGGCCACGTACTTGTGATATTTCTGTTATAGCAGCAGTAGGTAACTAAGACACCTGTCTTCTTCTTAAGATACTTCAAGTTATCTACACCTCTGAAAGGAAACAGATTTCTTATGTTCTGGCCAGGACCACAGAAAGAGAAACAGTTACCTCCCCTATTCCAGAAATTACCTTTTATTGGTAAAGAAACAATAAATACAATTTAAAAGATGAACTGCAGTTTGCAGGCAGAAAAGGTCATTGTAAGCAGTGGGAATGTTTTCCTTTGCTGGCAGCAATCCTGAGCTGCTTCTGGCCCAACCCCTTCCTTGAAGGTAAAGGGTTCCAGTAGGAACAGATGGCAAACTCAAATGGAATAATTGAGGAGACTTCAGTCAAGGGTATGAGCAGAGTGAGGGGACCCAACAAGAGATGGAGAAGCATCTCATAGCTAGCCTGAAGGGGCAGTCACCATAGTGGTTCCCAAAATGTGGTCCAGGGGACTCTGGGAATTCCTGAGACTCTTTTAGGGGTCCACAAGGTCAAAACTATTTTTGCAATAGTACTAACATCATTCACTTTCTTCAGTCTCATTGTCTCATGAGTGCACAATGGAATTTTCTAAAGGCTACATGATGTGTGATGACATCCTAGCTCTGGTGGTTAATGGAATGTGTGTTTGTGTGTTCTTCTGTTTTAGAAATTTCTCAGTTCTAATAGTAAATATTGAGAGAGAGAAACAAAAGCTCTTCGGGGCCCTCAATAATTTTTAGAAGTGTGAAGGGGACCTGAGATCAAAACATTTGGGACCTGTTGAGCTAAACTGGAATCTGGAAAGAGCCTGTGAAGGAGAGGGCTGCCTGACAGAAACTGTGCGGTCACCACAGCAATCTGGCAGGGAGGAGCCTGGGAAATAAATACCCAGACATCACCCTTCTTCCTCCCTCTGATTTCCTGCCAGGACCTCCCATTGGCCAAACACAGCTCAAAGCCAGTGGGCAAGGGCAGCTATTTTCTGGGGCACAGACCATGTTGGACAAGAGTGGAGAGTGGATCTGGAGGAGCCAGTGGAAAATACTTGCACATTTGAAGATTGGATTTTTTTTTTTTTTGAAGGAAAGTAACAGAGGAGAAGCGGGAAACCAACATGCATTTAAAAATATGATCTAGAGAGAAAACCACCAAACAGTTCTCGAGAGCTTTACTCCATCTACTTGACTGGCAGTGTAAGCAGGAGGATCAGGGTTCAAATTCAACACTACAATTTATTGAATGTGATTGCTTAAGTGAGTTAATGGTCCTCTCTGGGGCTCAGGTTTCTGATCTCCAGAACTGGATAATAATACCTAGCTCAGAGCGAGTTAATATATATGCAGTGCGTAGTGTAGATTCTTCCACCACTTGTCTGTCAGCTTGTCATATTGTGGTGGCTTGCATGTTGCTGTGATGATGTTATGGATCACAAAAGAACATTGTCCAACTCACTTGCTTTGGACACATCATTAGGAAGGATCAATCACTGGAGGAGGACATCATATTTGGTGAAGTGGAGAGCCAGAGAAGGCGAGGGAGAACATCAGTAACATGGATTGGCATAATAGCCTCAGTGATGGACTCTAACATGTCAGCAATCATGAGGATGATGCAGGACGGGGCAACATTTTCTTCTGTTGTGCATAATGTCTCCATGAGTTGGAACTGACTCAATGGTAGCTATCTATCTATCTAGTGTAGCTTCTTAGCTATTCTGTATTTTCCTTCATCTTTTTTTGTGCAAATTCCCAGAAAGAGGTTATAGTAACTCCTAGGATACCCTGGATCTTGTCTGGGGTTCAATTTTAAAACACAAAGACTGGGACTCTCATTACCCTCTTCTTTTTCTCAGGGTTTACTGCCAGGTGAACTATTCAGAGTTGTTAGACCTTTGGGCTGAAAAGAAAAGAACACCCAAGATAAAATGTTGTATGAATGCAAATTGTGTCCTTTTGGGGAGAAGTTTTTTAAAACAACTTTTGGAATCCCAAGAGTTTTGGAATCCCAAGATCGCATTGAAGTAAAAAGACAATGAATTTCTGTGGGGTGTACTGATGTTTACGTGCCTTCCCTACATTTCTATCATCTTTCTCCAAGAGTCCTGACATTCTGTACCAGCAGGGATGATTAAGCATTTGTTTAAGACAGAGCAGACTGAAGCTGTATTTTCACCACAGTAGTTTTTCTCTCCCCTCTCCGAAAGTATCCATTTGTCGAGTCCCTCCACAAAGCTGCTGTCACTACAGCCCTTTGATTCTTCCACGGGATGTTCAGTGTTAACACGTTTGAAACCTGCTGCAAGCGTAAGCCCTGATTGATAGAAATAAAGGTGTGATTAAGGAGATAATCTGGTAACTGTTAGTCACATTTTATTATACAGTTGCAAATATCTGAGTATTAGGGGCTTCATTTTTTTTTTTCCAAAGACCATTCATTGCCTGTGGTACTAAGTAAAAAAAAATTTCTTTTTCTGTCTTAATTAGTAGTATGTGTGTTTGCTGTTTCAGCCCCTTCACTTCTTTTTATCTCTTTCTCACCCAGTCACATCTATCTCAACCAGTCCTTTTCTGCACACTTACACACACACAATGGTTATAATAGAAATTTTAAACTGGAAACACTTTAGTAAAAAAGCAAAGCCCTAAAAACAAGCTCTAGCCAAACTGCAAATTTGTGTTGATGACATGCAGTTATTCAATTAAAGAATGGATAGTAACTGGGCAGCCAATTTACCATTCAAATTGATGGATAGGATATGGGGACCACTGGACCACACTGTCGAGATGCCAATGATTTCTAACTCCAAATGCTCAGGGAAAATGTGATTGATTACGAAGCTGGTTATGCCTCCCATTACTCAAATGGGTAAATAGACGATGTATATGGAGAGATGAGAGGTGGACAGCACATGGGCAGAGACTGCGACAGAAGTTGCCATTTTCTTGTCACTGAAGACATTTAACGAATAGGTCTCTCTTATTCTTACAAAGCTAGTTGGACATAGACTTTGGCTATCCTACTCTATTTTGCCTTTTTGTTGTTATTGATGGTGAAGATGACAAAGCAGCCAGAGTGCACATGGAAGGGGAAAATCCAGAACTTTCTGGAACTATAATTGCTATTTCAATTAGGAGGCCCCTTCCTCTCTCTTCATATACCCCCCACACACACACACTCACTCACTCACACACACATACCCCACACACAAATCTCAAATGCAACCCAAAAGTTAATGACGAGAATTTACGCACCCCTCCCCATGCTTCTGCCCCACTCTCCTGTGTGCTTTCTATAGGTCTCTATGAAAACACAAATGGCATTCTCCCGATATGCTTCTTCAATGGACCGTGCACTGTGATACTGTGATGTAGCAAAAAGAGCAAGAGCTTAGGATCTACAGTTGTGTTCTAGCTCTACTCTCTACCATCTAAATATCCTTGCACAAGTTACTAGATTCTCTGAGCCCCAGTTTTCATATTCACAAAATGGGAGTTTATACAATTATTTTGTCAACAAATATGCCAAATACTGTTCTAGATGCTGGAGATTCAGTAGTGATCAGAACTTACAGACACTCCTGTCCTCATAATGATAATGGTGTGAACTTGGAAATGATACATTTTAAGTGCCTAGACAATACCTAAGCATATAGACAGTCATTAAATATGACCTAACTACCCAAAGCAATCCAAAAATGCCATGATGTCATGAATCTACTGTCTCTACAAAAGTTCATGCATAGGCATGAAATACACGTAACTTAGAAGGTATCTTTGCTAGGAAACACTATTGGGAGGGTTGTACTAGATACCTTTTCCATCTCCATGAGGTCCTAAGATTCCATGAGTATATGACTGCTGCCTCTGTACTCTCTCAGCTTTAAGTGCTTAGGATTGCAGATGGAGATAAAAATGACAAAGTAGTCAGCGGTTCTTGTGTGGCTAGGACTAAATGTCAGGCTGAGGTGGTTAAACTGGTAGGAAATGGGTACTTATCAGTGGACCCTTTTTATTTTAGTAAGGTAGAGATATGATCAGCGCTGAGCTTTGAGAAGGCTTTTCTGGCAGAATTAGGTGGAATAGATCAAAGGGGAGAAGGACAGAGAATATAAGTAATTGCATTAGTCCTGAGAACAGATAATAAAAGCCTGAACTGAGGCAATGGCAGTAAGGATGGAAAAAAAATGCGTGAGTGGAAGAAACGTCAGGGCTTGGTAACAGATGGAATGCAAGGGATAGATAAGAGGAAGGAGTCAAGGATAACCCTGAGATGTCTGGTTTGGATAGCCAGGTGAATGGTGATACCGACACCTCTGGCAGGTAAGGTAGGAAGAAGAGTGGGATGTAGGGGAAAGACCACGAGTTCAGTGCTGGGCATGTTGTTTGAGATGCTTTGGGAATGACCACATGGACTTGTCAAGCATATGTGAAAACAGTAGGGTCCAAAATGAGGAACAGACTGTGATCTCAGAGCACTTACTGTAGTTGTAGTTAATGATTTTCCCAGTGTCTTTGTCTTCTCTGACAAATTGTAATTATGTTTTATTTATCACCATATCTTCAGCTCCTGGCTCAATAAATTGGTGGATGGATGGATGGATGGATGGATGGATGGATGGATGGGTAGATGAGTGGGTAGGAGGGAGGAAGAAGGAAATGAAAGGAAGGGAATTGAAGAAAGGAAGGAGATGGAAGGGAGGGAAGGAGGAAGGGGGATTTGATGATTAGGAAGGAAATAGTGATCGTCAACTACTTCTCCATCCAACAGTTAACAGGCTATGGGTGTAAACTATAAATCAACTTCTCAGAATATTTTACCAATTTAGCACAAAGGAAGTGAGGGGAAAGAAACTAAGATTTGTAAAGTATCCACTGTTTACCAGTAAGAGCAAAATCCTAGGATTTTTCCTTCATCCCCTGCTATTTCCACTGGAGGATTGCTAAGCAATTGCTGGAGATGCCTCATCTTGCTAGAATATTTTGACCATTTCACCTTCACTTCTTAGGAGATGTTGGTTGATAAATGGACTGTTCTAACTTGTTCCCTTCTGTTCCTTTACTTCCCACCTCCTGCCTTCTGATCTGAAGCTGGTATGTTTTCTGTTTGTTTTTAAATAGATTACAGCACATACCTTCCCTCCTCTTCCCTTTGAGTAAATCCTCTTAAGCTGTCTTCTTCTAACTACCCTGAGAAGCCTCTATGTTGTTCTGATTCGTCTTTACATGTTCACTGATCCTGCGGAATTGAGAATACAAATATCTGGTGACTAATAGGACCCTGGCTGAGGAACACCGTAGCTTAACTTTGGAATTGTGTTCAAAATACTAGTAGGGTAGAGCTGTTGTAGGTGCTTACTAGGTGTAAGGCATCCCTGGGTGGTGCAAATGGTTAACACACTTGGCTTGCTAACCAAAAAGTTGGAGATTCAAGTCTACCCAGAGGAACCTTGGAAGAAATGGTTGGTGACCTATTTCCAAATAATCAGCCATTGAAAAGCCCATGAAGCATGAGTCAGAGTTGACTAGATGGCAACTAGTTGGTCACTAGATGTGAGGCACTGTGCTAGACACTTCTTATAGATAATAGCTGGAGTGACCACACAATCCAGTTTGTTTAAGATGATACAATTTACACCTGTTATTCTAACATAAGTTTTAGCAGGAATCCCCCACTTTCAGGTGTCCCTATTTGAACAACAGATATGCACCCTAATCAAACCTCATTTAGTTATCTCTTATTATAGTCCTCTGAGTTAATATCATCAATAATCCCATTTTTAGATAAGGCAACTGAAGTTCAACAATGTCAAATCACTTGCATAAAGTCTGAAAACTTGTGTATTAGGAATGACTGATCCCAAAGTAGGCTTTCCAATATACCATGAATAATTCAACATGAATTCAGAAGACGAAGACAAACAAAGTTCCTGATTTCTAAATGAAACACTTCTTTTGTTTGACCATGGCCCAGTAATTCCTATTCTGAAAACAAAACGAGCCTACACAAAAATATTTTTCTCTCTGTTATTGATGCACAAATGGCAGGATTTTTAGCCAGGATCAGCTCTTAATAATAGTGGCAAGAGTAAAAAGTTTAGTTTTCCTGCCTGCTCTGACTCCTCTCCATATCCTCTATCCATCCCTCCCCACACACACACATACAATCACATACTGTCCTATCTACCCTCTAAATAAACCTAGGGAAAACACACAGACTTTGTCAGCTGAAAGACCTGAGTTCAAATCCCAGAATTGCTACTTATTAGCTGTAGGATCTCATCTAAGTAATAGGACCTCTGTGTGCTTCAGTTTCTTCCTGTGTACAATGGATAACAGTATCTACCTCATAGGGTTGCCATAAGGAATACAACTGAAGACATATGAAGCACTGGTACAGTGCCTACACATAGCAGGTACCCAACAAATATTAGTCCCCTTCCTGACTCAGCAATGATTGGATATTCCACCTCAATTTAAGGGAACAGGATTCTCTTCACAGGGTAGTTGCTAGTATGCACTTAGATCAAATGAATGGACAGACATGTCAAATATCCCAGGCTAATAGGATATATGGGCACTTAGGAAAGGGGTTCTTTAAGTGGTTCACACATAAGATTTTTTGTTGGTGTTGTTGTTGCTGCTATTGTTTGCTTTTTTTGTTCCCCCAAATAGTTTATAAACTCTGTGAATGCATGGTCATGTTACATCATATAACTTACTAGGGTGTCATTTGTCATGGGTCTTGAAGAATCAATAGAAGTTTGTCCAGTGAGGAGCAAGAAAAAGAACTATGCAGTAGGAAGAGCCACTTGAAGCTGTGGAGTGTTGAAGGAGCCTGGTGTGTTCTGAAAACAGTGAGAAGTGCAGAGTGACTGCCCTGTAAGTTAAACGGAGATGATATAATGGCTCACACCAACTGAGCACTTACCCCATGCCCCACAATGCACTAAGCACTTTACCTGGACAAACTTAAGCATCACAACAACTCAGTATGGGAGATAATATTTGTATTGGTTTTCTAGGACTGCCATTAAAAAATATTACAAAATGGGTGACTTTAAACAGAAACTTATTGTCTCACAGTTATGGAGACTAGAAGTACAGATCAAAGTCTTGGCCATGTCCATTCCTTCTGAGGGCTTTGAGAGAGGAACGGTTCCATGCCCCTCCCCTAGTTTCTGGTGACTACCTGAATTCCTTGATGTTCCTTTGCTTGTAGAGTGGTCCTCACATGGTGTCTTCCTGCTGTGTATGGCTCTGTTTCTGTGTCTGCCTTTTATAAAATGCCACTCAGAAGGAATTAGGACTAGGACCTACCTTACTCCAGTATGACTTTTTAACTTAACTGATAACATCTGCTAAGAAAAACCCTGTTTCCCTAGACAAAGTCACTTTCACTGGTGCAGGGGTTAGGAATTCAACATATCTTTTGGGGTACGCTCTTCAATCCATATTGTATAATATCCACGTTGTTATTCCATTTTGTATACAGTGAGCTAAGGCCCAGAGCGATTGTACACCTGCCAAGTGGCAGAACGAGAACGTGAACCCAGGCATTCTGATTGCAAAGCACAGACTCTTGTCAAGTGGTTGAAATGAACTTTATGCACGTGTTGAGCTCAAAGTATAGGATCCCTATGAGCCCAGAGGTGATTCAGCGGTAGAATTCTTGCTTCCATGCAGGAGACCCAGGTTCAATTCCTGGCCAGTGACCCTCGTGTCCAGCCACCATTGTCCATCAGTGGAGGCTTGCATGTTGCTATGATGCTGAACAGGTTTCAGTGGAACTTTCAGACTAAGACAGACTAGGAAGAAAGATCTGGCAATCTACTTCCAAAAATCAGTCGATGCAAACCCTATGGGATCACAACAATCTGATCCCATTGTACATGGCTCTGCCATGAGCTTCGGGTCATTGGTAGATAACAACAACGGTCCCAGAGAAGAGGGTTGACTTCCACCTAGGACGCCCAGACAGCCTAAGCCTCACTTAGTGCCGAGCCGGAGCAGGTAGCACATAGACAATTGTTAAATTTAAAAGTGAATGAATCTCCTAAGTGATCTCACTAGTCAGAGTTCTTTCTGGCTTCATGCTATTTGACTTTACTTTTCCAATTACTTCAAGAGCTGTTGGAAAATTCTCAATGTAATCTCCAAAGAAAATCAATTTAAAAACACATATTTGTTAATCTGAATAATGCATGAACATTAATATATACTTAAGTATATGTGAATTTAAATTGGTTTCGTTTGGAGTTTTTAAACATTTCAGAGGTACACAAACACAAGTTATTCATTCAACGTTTGTTCAGGCTCTGCTACATGGTAGGAAACAGGTATATACTTTGAGACCAATAGCTTGGCAAATAATAATAATAAATATTTACTGAGTGCTCTATACCAGACACTGTTCTAAACATTTTACAAATATTAACTCAACTATTCATCGTTATATCCCTATGAGGTATCTATTAGCATTATCCCCATTTGAAAGATGAAGACACCGTAAATTGTTCCATGAGGCCCAAATTCTAACCAAAGCCATTTGTCATCAGAGCTTATACTATTAACTCTGATGCTATAAACAGTAGATTCTTACTACATATTTGTTAAATGAATGGAAGTATAAAATGATGATGATGATGATGATGATAGGTATTTTTTTGGAAGATTGTGCCAGGAAATTACATAGACCATCCCTTTCAGAAATAATGGATGCAAAGGTACTTAGTTTGTACTAAATGAGGGTAAGATATGATCATCAACACTCTGCAACTTCTCACTTGCTCCTGTTACCGCATAGCTCTTTGTCTTGTTCTTCACTGGACAAAGGAGGTAAGAAATTATTTCAGATGAAATCATTTTAAAATATGATTATTTAAAAAAAAAAAAAAAGCCAAACTGTTTAAAACAGAAGATTTAAACAGGAGTGATTCATTCTACACAGAGAGATGGAGATTGTTCATGGATGAAGGGGCACTAGGCTGAATCTTGAAGGGTTTAAATACTTTATGAATGCAGAGATGGGAGATTGAGGGGCAAAGCAGAGAGGGAGGATTCTAGTTAGGGGCAGCCTTGTAAGAAAAAGCACAGAAGGAAGAAAACACAGAGCCTATACAGAGAACATGGAATAGTTCCCCTTCTCTGGAATGTTGCTACCCAAAACCACAGTGACATTTTTTCCTTCCTCTCCTCACCTCTTACATCATTTAGAACTGCATTTAGCTACAGTCCAACAGGAAACTGAAATATAGTAACTTAAACACAGAGTTTGCTTTCCTCACAAGACAAGAAATCTGAAAAGTAGATGGCCATTGGCCTTGGTCTAGCCTAGTAGTTCCCCATTGTCAGGACTGGCACCTTTGTGATTCTCTTGGCCTTTCCCTCATGGATGTGAGTGGACTGTCTCAATCTCAAGCATCACGTCTAAATTTAAGGCAGGAATAAGGGGTGTAAGAGGGTTGAGCTGCACTGACTTTTTATAATGAAAGTAAAAGCATTTCCAGAATTCCCACAACCAGCAGAGGTTTGCTCATGTCCTATTGGCCAGAAAGCTGTTACATGGCAACTCCTAGCGGCAAGGGAGGCTGGGAAAGAGAGTGGTTTTAGAGTTTCTATATTGTGAGAGAAAACAAGAGAAGGGTGTGGAAATGATAGTTGATTCAGTCAGCCAGCAGCAGCCAATCAAACGCTGATAATGACAATGATAACAGCTACTCTTTCCCTGACTGCTTCCTATGGCCCATCACAAGTGAATCACTGTACATACATTTATGTCGTTTAATTTAATACATTCATTGTGACAGATCTATGAAGTAGCCATTTGTATTCCCATTTGACCAATATTCATCTGGGTTCGGTCATTTGTCCAAGGTCAAACAGCTGACAAGCACCAGAACTGCAATGCTTCGAGCCCAGATCTTAGCTAGAATGGCCCCCTGCCACCCTTTCTGAGGCAATCACTACAATGTGACTAGCTTTGTGCATTTGTTGTTTCTGTTGATTCTCACAAGTCGATGAGTTTGTCAGTGTTATCCTTTGACACATGAAGAAACTGAACCTTTAAAAGATGCTGTTTGTTTCATCTGGCTTCATTTTATGTCTAAGCAGGGAGGGAACACACTCATGACAAGGAAATTTACAGGGCGTGCCCAAAGTCACACACCTGCAGGTTGCTGAGCTGAGATTCAAACCAATTCTACCTTATTCCAAAGCCCATATACTTTCCTCTGTACCATGCTACATATTTAGACTTCACTAGAAATTAACTTCCATCTATCCCCTCTAAAATACCTACTGTCCCTCCTCCCTTGTCCACAGCCACGTCCCTAGCTCAGGTTCTAGTCACCTACTAATTAGGCTATTCTAAGAGTCTACTAAGTAGTCTTCACACTTGTACTTTCTCTAACCAGATTTACCTTCCTTAAGTATAAGTCACATCACATCACCCACCTCTCTGCCCAAAAATCTTCTATGACTCTCCATTGCTTATCAAAGGAAGTTCAGATTCCTTAGCCAGGCCTGGCTCCCACCAAATTTCCCACCTTACTCCCCATTATGCTTTACTTTTGACTCTCACCCACTATTCATTGCATGAAGCCTGTCTTGCCAGAGTGCAAATACTCTTCAACTCAATTCAGCCAATCCAGACACCCAGCCCAGTGGGACCTTTAAAGAGGAAAGAGAGTATAGTTTGGGGTGTGAAGAAAAGATATTCCATTCGGGAAACACAGCAGAAGTAAAGGCATGGGGGATGGAACAATGAAGAGTGTTAGTTAGTCTTCCTTTTAATTAGGTGTGGCTGCAACAGAGGGTGTTAGAGTGGAAGATCAAAGTGAAGAGAGTTCTGCCAATTAATGTGCTCACATTTCAAACTGGGGTGGGAAAAAAAATTCATATGCAGCCTTATAGCAGTAGGTAGTAATCTCAAAAGTGATTCTTTGGGTCATTATCTAATGATTCTGACTAATTCTCCCACAAAATTGCTCCTCTAATTAGCATTGTACAAATAAAGCTGGCCAGCTGAAGACAGTCAGCCCCTGCTTTCCCAGTCCCTTCCAATTAAAGAACAGAATCCAGTGTGGTTACAATAGAAATTCTTTAGCATCTGAACAAATGTGAGTTTGAATCCTGGAACTGGTGGCCTTGGAAACATAAATCACTCCATCTCTCCTAATCTCAATGTCCTCATCTGTCAACAGCAGATAATTAAGCCTATCTCTCAGTGTTACCACAAGGCCTTGAGAAGTTTGAGGGAGGCAGAATGGAAAGATTGGTATACAAACATGTCCAACTCAAATCATTCCAAAACCACTGGTTTTGTTGGAGAAATTATTAGAAACTAGCCTCTGCCAACCTGAAAATCTTCAGGGCAGGGGTCACAACCAGCCTGGAAAGACACTTAAAAGATGCAATTTGTTCCATCTGGCTTCGTTTTATGTCTAAACAGGGAGGAAACTTACTAAGCCACACTCATGACCTCATGGCAAGGAAGTCAAACTGCTTGTGTGCAGTGGAATGCGGAATGGCTTGCTCAGGGTGATTTAATGGGACTAGGAATATGCAACACAGCCACATCAATTAAGTGCCAGCCTGCAACTGCTGAGCACCAACAGGCCAGGTTCTGAGCTTCGCTCTGCTGTTAATTAGTTCTCTGACCTTGCCCAGGTCACTGCTCGCTCTCTGCCTCCTGCACAACATCTATAAAATGGACACAAAAAGAAGACGGCTACTATGAGAATGTAAATGTAAAACTGATCTTTGAAATTATATTTAATTTTAATGATTTTACTATCAAATCCTTTTCGAATGTGAGACATTTTATTGATGCTGTTACGTTGGTCCTTCATACAAAGCCAAAGCTACAGAAAGGCCCTTCATAAATATTTCTGTCCTCAGGAACTCACATTGCAGTGGAAGAGGCTGACATGTACATAAATCACTCTAATACAAGGTAAATAGTGGTAAGTACCATAGAAAAGGTACAAGCCAAAGGCCCTGGGGACGCACAAGCGGGGAGATTAATTTCTGATAGGGGGATCTGGAAAGGTTTCATGAAGGAGATAGGATTTGGGCTGGTCCTGGAAGGCTTGGGAGAGCTTTGATTTATTCCATCTTGTCTTGTGGCTTATGGAGTGCATGGCTATCTCCTCTCAATTGACTCTGAGCTCCTGAAGGGTAAGGACATTGACTTTCATCTCCAAATCACTGGCTCCTCAGCACAGAGCCTGGAAGCCAGTCATAAATGTTGTTTGAGATCAATGAATAATTATGATAGAAGGAGGAAGAGGAGCAAACAGAGAAGGAGGAGTCATAGTAATAATATTAGTAGTGTTTATTCTTTATTAAGTTAATTTACTATATCAGATGCTGTAGTGTGTTACGTATCACAGCTGATCCTTCCAGCAACCCTCTGAGAAAGGTGTTCCCATTGACACACCCACTCTCCACCCCCCTACTCAATATATGAAGAAACAGGCTTAGAGAGAACACTGCCTATTTCAGGCCCCACAGCTAGTAAGCAGTGGGGCTGGATTCACCAGCAGCTCTACCTGAGTCCCAAGCTCATGACCACAACATCACACAGTCAGAAAGTGGTGATGACATCTGAGGAAAACACTCCCGGGAAAAGTCTAAGAACAACGGGTTTCATGATCACATCTGGTGCCAGAACGAACAGGGACCCTAGGAAGTTTTTATATTTAGCCTACTTCATCCACCACAATGTTTATTATTGTTTTTAAATAATGCTTTTGTTTTGCTTTGTTTTTTTTTTTTTTTTTTGAATATATGAGATGAGAGAAAAAAAGAGTTTGAAACTGCATTTATTAATGGAAAATATATTTTTCTGATAAAATTAAGACTATTTTAAAAAATTAATACAAGGGTAAAACATAAAAGGAATAGAAAATGCCAAAGTTTGGTTTAAACATCAAAATATTGTAGGCGTGTTTCATTTTAGAGTCAGATACCTGAGGAAGAGTATTTGACTATTCTGCGGTAAGCATGCGGATGTGTTTGACACAGATGTCTGGAAGGTCAGTGCTGGGAGAAGACCTTGGGTGCCATTTTGTGCAACCTCGTGTGTTACCAATAGGGAGAACTGGGACCCAGAGAGGGCACTCCAATGGCACAACTTGGCACCTTAAGCTAGTGGCAGAACCAGGATTCCTGCCCAGGCTCTGGATAGGGCTTCACTCATCAGGCTCATTATCCAATTTTATGATCAGCAGAGAAACGAAAAATAAACACACATGAAGCCCTCATTCCCTGCCATAGGTTCGTAGAAGCCCTACTCAAGCCAGCTGTGATCCAGATGTCTGCTCTCCCCAAAGGGTTTGGGAGGGATTCCCTGGCTCTCTGTGAGCGGATGAGGGAGAAGATGACTGCAGGTTCGGGGGAGGCCCAGCCACCACAGGAACAGGAGGAAGTGCTGAGTATACCCAAGTTGTCTGGGTGAGAAAGGCCTGTATGTCATGGGGGAACATCAGGCAGACCATGAAAGGAACAAAAAGAGCAAAGCTGTGAGGCTGGGTTCTAGGCTCCACTCAGCCTTCTATTAGCTATGATTTTGCTTTTCTGGGGCTCAGTCTTCTCTATGAAGTGGGGAAAATAACACCCTAACTATGTGATGGCAGATAAATCAGAAGAGCTAGGTTTGAATCTTGCTTTTGCCACTTACAAATTATACGTCTCTGGACAAGTCACTTAGCCTATCAAACTCAGCTCGTAAAGAGAGACAATAATTCCTGGTTAGGATTTAAAGGAAGTAACTCATGTGAAATGCCAACCATAGCATCTGTCCTATAGAATTGTTGTTGTTAGCTGCTGTCATTTTGGCCCCCAACTCATGGTGACCCCACGCACAATCGAACAAAACTCTGCCGAGCTCTGCACCATTCCTGTGATTGGTTGAAGATCGGACCCCTATTATCCATAGGGTTTTCACTGGCTGATTTTCAGCAGTAAATCACCAAGCCTTTCTTCCTAGTCCATTGTAGTCTGGAAGCTCCACTGAAACCTATTCAGCACCATAGCAACACACAAGCCTCCACTGACAGATGTGTGGTGGCTGCACACAGGTGCATTGTCCAGAAATCACACCTGGGTCTCCTGCAAGGAAGACAAGAATTCTACCACTGAACCTAGAGTGAGTGCTCATAATCAGTCATCCCTTAATCCTTCCTTTCCCACTCTAAAACCAAGACCTCTGCTTTCCCAATATCTCTGATCATACTCTAAGACCCACTCAATGACTCCTAGCTCACCATCTCTCCGCACTAATCACTCATCCAACAAATATTTATTAAGAGACAATTATGTGTATGGGGTGGACCCCTGCCCTCACAGAGCCTGCATGCTGACCTCCAACCCACAGCCTTCAGCCATGGCCCTCAGCCCTCAGCCCTCAGTCCTGGGGAGGACATAGTTTAGCTTCATCTTATCAGCATGCCTGACATTATCTGGAGCATCAGTCCCAATGATTACCTAGAAGAGCTTCCCAACACTTGCTGGCAGGAAAACCAGGGAGCAGAGGCCTGAGGGTATGTTCCGACAGCTGGTGCTACTGAATGAAGTATTGGTGTCTGCCCATGCTTTGGAATCTAGGCGTGGCCGCCTTTGTGTCTCTTTCCCAAATGGTAATGAAACCAAAACTCACTGCCCTCCAGTTGATTCCTACTTGTAACAACCCTATAGGACAGAGTAGAACTGTCCCACAGGGTTTCCAAGGCTATAAATCTTTATGGGAACAGATAATAACAGGAGTCTCCAAACACTCCTTTTCATATGTTAATGGACCAGTGAGGTGAAGTTTGGGAAGATCTTTTCTGTCCAAGCATGTTGGCAGTGGTCCCTGGGAGGCCCTAGTGACATCTGAGAGCCAGCACACAGGCTGGTATCTGTGGAGCCTGAGCCACACCTGTGCACTGTGCTTTCCCCCCACCATGGAAACCAGGCAAGAAGACAAAGCACTTCCTCTGGAGCGGGCCTCATGTTTGCTGGGGCCTGGGAAGGAGCTGACTGTAATCTGGGTATCTGAGTCCTGGCAGTCGGAGACTCTTCAGTGAGTCACAGTCAAGTCTGAGCTTATGCTAGGCATTTATGTTTGTGGTGTCGCTCATGGAAGGCAGGGAAATGAAATCAACTCATAACGTGTGAGCTGGGAAGGGGCTGAGAAATCATTTAATCCCACCTCCTATTTGGGAGCCTCTGGAAATCTCTATTGCTCAGGCCCAGGGCCCCATTCCAGGCCTAGGCCTAGACTGGCAACCAGTTCCCTGGCCTTCCCTTCCACAAGCCCCAGGCCTCATTCAGCTTCCTTTTCCTCTTTAGCGCTACCACTACTCCTCCATCCTGAGGCCCTCCTCTCCTAGGCAGCAAGGGTGTCCTGCACTTCTACTACACCAACTACCCCCCAGATACATGAACAACAAACAAACCCTCTACAGGTCCTTGCCTGGGACACAAACTCAGGTAACCAAGTAGCCAATGGGAGGAATAGCCAACATTCTCAAATCAAAGTGTTCTTACGGCCCCTGGTCTATGGTTTTTTAATGCCTTCTAGGCTAGATACAAGGTGTGAGACTCCTTCCCCACTTTCATTCCAGAGGTTGAGCTCACCACAACTTCTCCCTTCATATGGGCCTAAGGTGACCTCTCTTTCTAGGACGAGGCCAGAGGAAGAAGTACAGCCAGCCAATCAGTCCCTCTGGCCTCCATACAGAAAGCTTTCCCCGCAGAGGGATTACTACCTCTAGGCATGTTTTCACACCCTCTATTCAACATGTGAGGAAACTAAGGACAAGAGGGGTTAAGGAACTTGCTCAAGATCACACATCTATGTATGACATAGCCAGGACTAGAAACATGTCTTCTGACCTCTGCCCATGGCTTTTTCCATACAAGTGGCTTCTCTGGCCTGAGGAATCTCCAGGCACTGCACTAACTCTTTTCTTTTGGTTTAGGAAAGAAAATCTCAAACCCATCTCCAGGGTGAACAAAACAGTGTCAAACGATTTAAGCATAAACGCCCATTGATCCCTTTTGAGCACAGTTACTAATTCTCAATACCCATATTCCTCTTGAACCTCTAGGTTGAGCCAGTCTTATTGAAACACCTACTGGAACATCGGTAGAGTCAACCCTCAGAGGCATCTGGATAAATCTAGCTCTCTATTAGGCTCTAGGGTAGTGGGATGGTGCATTCACTAGAAAAAGTGGTAGGATAAAGAGAACAATGAATGCTCTTTGGAATCAAACATAAATTAAAGTTTAATTGCGTGTCTTCATATTGTGTGACCTTGGGAATATTAGCTAATCTCTCTGAGCCTCAATGTGCTTCTCTGTAAAATAGGGACAATGACATTTACCTCTCAGTGGTATTGTGAAGATTTATGAGGTAATGTACGTAAAGCACCCAGCACCTACACACCTTCAATACACTAAACGAGTATTTCTTTACTTAGATTTCCTCACCCACCCCATGGTAGTTTTTTTTTTTTTTTTCAGTGAAACTGACTTGGCTATTTTACAAAGCTTATTTTGTACTCTGTGTGTGTGTGTGTGTGTGTGTGTGTGTGTGTGTGTGTGTGCAGTCCAGACCAGGCTAGAAAAAGGATGCAAATGAGGACACAAAGCTTAGTGACGCGAGTCCCACCCCACAAATCAGAGACCCCTACTTTCACCTGCCTCCTACCCACTGCATGACCTAGTACAAGTCACATCTCTGCCCTTCAATGTCATTACCTGTAAAATATGAAACATACTAGTTTGTTCACCGTACTTCTCTAATAAAATGTAAAATGTTAGGTACGCTGCACCTAGAAGGGGTTGCTATTATCTAGAGCAGCACTTTCCAAAGGGTGTAAGGATAATGCAAAAGTAGAATTTCCTAACCAAATAAGTTTAGGGAACACTAGATTAAAAAGATTTCTTACTGTGGGAATTCTCTGAGCCTTTATCCTGGTAAGATGCATGACGAATCTCTAAGACTGGGGGATAGTATGCTACACTTCCAAGAGTATTTGACCACTGAAGTCACGTTTTGAACACGTTATCACAGGCTCAGCGTTCTACAGGACACACTTGGGGAACACCGCAGAAGGCATGCTTCAAACTGCTTCCATAGCCCAGAGTATGAAGGATTTAACTGTCCCAGAATCTTACCAGGATACACCATGCAACAGAGAGAAGCAATTTAGTAGCATAAAGGACAGCTTTTAGAAGCAATTCCTTGTGGCAGCAAGAATCAAAGAAGGCAGGTACAGAGCTTAAAGAACTTAGACCAGGACTGTAATGACATTAAATGAAGGTGCGGTTCAGAGACCCAGTGAGCCCCAAACAATTAAGGGAGGTGTCAATTTGGAGATGAAACCCCAGGACAGCTAAGAGGCAATGGACGTGAAATGGCTAGAGTTTTTCTTCCTTTTCTTTTTCTTTCCTTCCTTCCTTTCTTTTTAATGCTTAATATCAGGGAAGAAATGTGAAAGTCACAACTTTAAAAGCTATAGCTTGAGATTAAAGGCTGGTCAGGGACCATATGCATAGGGCCTATAGGCTTCTAAACATGACCAGATAAGCTCAACATCTTCTGTGCAGAAAGGATCCTTCTGAAAACCATCATCCCCCCAGGAGCACACATGGCTGAAGCATGGCCTAGCCCCGGGCACAGCCCCAGATCTGGAATTTTCACAAGCTCTTTCCTCACCTGAAATGTGCTCTCCATGGTTCAGGTATTGAGATCACCCCACCCCAACTACTCCAAACAGTTAGTCCTACTTCATCTGCTGTTTTGTTTTGTTTTTCTTTTAATAATTTATTTTATTATTTGCTATTGTTGAGAATATACACAGCAGAACATACATCAATTCAACAGTTTCTACATATACAATTCAGTGACATTAATTATATTCTTCGAGTTGTGCGATCATTTTCACTTATCTTTTCTGAGTTGCTCCTCCTTCATTAACATAAACTTATTGCCCCCTAAGCCTCCTATCTAGTCATTCGAGTCGCTGTTGTGAATTTGATCCCATAGAGATAGTTATCAAAAGAACATAATGCTTAAGGCACACCTTTTTTACTAGTTAAGCTAAACTATTGTTTGGTTTTAAGAACACTTCAGGGGATATTTTTGGTTTAAGGTTCAAAGACTATCTCAGGGCAGTAGTTTCAAGGGTTTAGCCACCCTCCATGGCCCCAAAAAGTCTGGGGTCCATGCGAGTTTGAAATTCTGTTCTGCATTTCCTCCCTTTGATCAGGATTCTTCTGTGGAATCTTTGATCCAAATGTTCAGTAATGGTAGCCAGGCATCGTCCAGTTCTTCTGGTCTCATGGCAAAGTAGGCAGTTGTTCATGGAAGCAATTCACCACATATTCCATATCCTCCTCCTATTCCTGACCCTCCTTCCTCTGTTGCTCCAGGTGAATAGAGACCAGTTATTGTGCCTCGGATGGCTGTTTGCAAGCTTTTAAGATCCCAGGAAGTGCCTGGCTATCATTATTGGATATTTTGATCAAAGATTCCATA
The DNA here is from genome assembly GCA_030035585.1 of Dugong dugon. NCBI lineage: Eukaryota > Metazoa > Chordata > Mammalia > Sirenia > Dugongidae > Dugong > Dugong dugon. Next base: position 67,169,119 of record CM057467.1, read on the forward strand.
GAGGAATCTTGATCAAAAGGGGTAAAATGTAGAGCAGAATTTCAAATTCTAATGGACTCCAGACTTCTGGGAACTATGAAGGTTGGATGAACCCCTGAAACTATTGCCCTGAAATAGTCTTTAAACCATAAATCAAAAATATCCTCTGGAGTCTTTTAAAACCAAGCCATAGTTTAGCTTAACTAGTAAAAAAAATATCTCCCTTGGGCATTGTGATCTTTTAAGAACTATCTGCCATAGAGTTGATTCTGACCCATAGCAACCATATGTACAAAAGTTGGTTGGCCAGGTAGATGTCTTCCATCTGTCTTGGCATAGACAAGTGAGCACTTCCAGCACTGCATCTATTTGTTAAAACATCTTAATTGGTATTCCTTCAGTCTGTCTATCTGGGATCAAATTGACAACCGTAGCTCAAAAGATTAGATGGGAACCTTAGGGGACAGTGAATTTATGTTAATGAGGGAGGAACAACTCAGAAAAGGAGGATGAGAATGGTTGCACAACTCAAAGAATGTGATCAATGTCACTAAATGTAGAAATTGTGGAATTGGTGTGTGTTTTGCTGTGTATATTCTCAACAACAAAAAATAAATAAATAAAATTTAAAGAAGAAAGATGCTATGCAAGGAACTAGGAAGTAGAACAGAAGCACTAAACACATAATTAGGCCAATTAACCGAGATGTCCCATGGAACCATGACCCTAAACCTCCAAACCAAGGAATCAAATCCCATAAGGTATTTGGTTGTACATAAGCTGCCTCAGCATCTATGCTTTTTTTTTTTTTTTTTTTGGTCATTGTGAATATCTCTATCACACAACTTTTGTCGGTTCTACTTTTTACAAGTGTACAACTTATTGACAGCGATTATAATAATAGGCTCCCTTCAGCCCCGGTAACCAGTAATAAACTTTGGTCTCAATAAACTTGCTTTTTCTTGTTTCTTTATATAAGTGAGATGATACAATATTTATCTTTTTGTAATTGACTTATTTCACTCAGCATAATATCTTTAAGCTCCATCCATATTGTAGCATGTATCAAGACTTCATTTCTCTTACTGGCTGAGTAGTATTCCATTGTTGGTATGGACCACATTTTGTTATCCATTCATCTGTTGATGGACATTTAGGTTGTTTCCACCTTTTGGCTATTGTGAATAGTACTGTAGTGAACATTGGTGTACAAGTCTCTGTTTGAGTCTCTGCTTTCAAGTCTTTTTGGTACATATCTAGGAGTGGAATTACTGGGTCACATGGTAGTTCTTTTTTAATTTTTTTGCAAAACCGACACACTGTTTTCCTCAACGGCTGTACCATTTGCATTCCCAGCAGCAGTGAATTAGGGTTCCAGTTTACCCACATCCTCGCAAATATTTGTTATTTTCTGATTTTTTTTTTTTTTTTATTTTAGCCATCCTAGTCGTAGTGAAATGATATCTTATTTTAGTTTTGATTTGCATCACTCTGATGGCTAATGATGCCGAGCATCTTTTCGTATATTTGGTAGCCATTTGCATGTCATCTTTTGTAAAATGTCTATTCACGTCCTTTGCCCATTTTATGATTGGGTAATTTGTCTTTTTGTTGTTAAATTGTTGACGTTTGATATGTATTTTGATTACTAGATTATTATTGGATCTATGGTTTCCAAAGATATTCTTCCCGTCTGTAGCTTGTCTTTTCTCTTGTTTTGGTAAATTCTTTTGATGAACAAAAGTTTTTAATTTTTATGAGGTCCCATTTATTTATTTTCTCTTTTGTTCTTTGTGCTTTTGTTATTATATTAGATAATCCATTGTTAAAAGTTAGACCTGACAGCATTGCCCCTGCATTTTCTTTTAAGTATTTTATGGTTTTAGTTTGCCCATTTAGGTTCTTAACCCATTTTGAATTTGATTTTGTGTATGGTGTGAGGCATGGATTCTGTTTCATTTTTCTGCACGTGGAAATCCAATTTTCCCAGCATGAGTTACTGAAGAGACTCCTCTTTCCCAGTGGACTTAGCACTCTTGTCAAAAGTAAGTTGACCATAGATATGTGGGTTTATTGTGCGACTCTCAATTCTATTCCACTGGTCTAAGTGTCTGTTGTTATACCAGTACTAGGCTATTGTGATTACTCTAGCTGTATAGTATGTTTTAAATTCAGGAGAGTAAGTCTTCCTACTTTCTTCTCTTTCAATATTGTTTTAGCTATTCAGGGTCTCCTGCCATTCCACATAAAGTTGAGGATTGGTTTTTCCATTTCTGTAAAGAAGTCTGTTGGAATTTTGATTGGGATTGCATTGAATCTATAGATTGCTTTGGGTAGTACTGACATCTTAACAATATTAAGTCTTTCAGTCCATGGACATGGAACATCTTCCCATTTATTTAAGTATTCTTTAATCTCTTTCAGCAGTGTTTTGTAATTTTCATTGTAGTACATTGATTACATTCTTAGAGTTGTGCAATCATTCTCACCCTCCTTTTCTGAGGTGTTTCTTCCTTATTAACATTAATTCACTGACCCCTAAGTTTCCTATCTAATCTTTCGAGTTGCTGTTTTCTTTAATCAACCTCTACTGAAATACAAGTGTCGGTTGTCCCTTCTTTCTCCTCTTAACCGTGAATACCCACTCTACCACCACTGCCAAATAAATACACACTGTACATAAATACCAAGAGCAATATGAAGTTACTGAGAAGCCCACAGAGGGGATAGTGGAGAAATTTACATGGTATATCCACATAAAACTACTCAAAAGAGTTTTTCAGACATTTATTATCTCCCCTAGGCCCTTTTCTGCCATGCTTTTTTTCTGAGGATTCCCGGTGTAATTTTTCCTTTTGTGCAGTGTATAGCCTACCTAGCTCCTGTCTTCCATGCCCAGATCTTTAGAGATTAAAGGCAAGCTAGAGGCAATGCAGAGGAGTAGAAGAAGCATAATTACTGAAATTATACAGAACTAGGTTCCAGTCCTGGCTTTGCAACTTCCTTGTGGAGGGATCTTGAGCAAGTCATTTAACTTTTCTAAGACTCCATTTCTTTTTGAGAGATATGGGATGACAATGCTATTCTGCATGGTTGTTCTGTGGATGAGAGAAAAGGAACATGAAACACATAGCATGGTACCTGGTGCAGAGGAGGCACTCAGTGAACTGCAGGAAAATGATGCAGAGAGGAATTGAGAAGTGTCTGGACCCAGATGGTGGCTGTTAGAACGGGAAGAAAGGGACAGGTGCATGAGACATTATGTCTCAACATAGACTGGGACTGTGCTGGAGTGAAAGCAAGTGATGACAGGTCTCTGTTAAAGAGATTAAGTGCTTGGCCTTGCATGAAGCTCAGAGTGCCAGTCATGATGTGGCTTGACAGCTGAGTATCAGGGACCACTGTGAAAATAAGCCTGGTGTCTCCCAGGGCCCGCCCTGGGGATAAAAGGCAGAATTAATTAATTAAAATCATAGTTGTAGATCTGCTTGATGTTCGAGCAGATAAACGACAGGGCCACCTAATTGGTGAATGTGGACAAGACTGTTAATAAATGGCCGTATTATTTTTTTTTTTTTAGTTTTTATTATAGTGAAATATATCAAACAAAACATTTTCCTTTTCAACCATTCTTACCTGTACAATCCAGTGACATTAGTTACATTCACCATGTTGTGTAACTATCACCATTATTTGTTTCCAAATTATTTTATTACCCTTAATAGAAACTCAGTACCCCTCAAGCAATACCTCCCCATTTCTCCCTCCCACCCATCCCTGGTAACAACTAATAACCTTTTCAAATATTATATCATCCCACTTATATGAAATATCTAAAATAGGCAAATGAATAAATGGCTTTTTGATTCTAGGTTCTAAGACATCCTTTTAAAAGTTATGCTTTGTTTTAAATTTTGTTTGAAGATATTTGTGTTTTGTGTTGCTTTATAGAGTAGCAGCTGAGACATAAAGTTAGCATACTTTGCTCTGATTTTCAAGATGGTCAAAAATGACATTGAACATTATATCATCATACTTGGCTCCTCCTGGAGGCACGAGAAATCAGGAGAATCTGGAAGGTCTTGAATGATAGCTAGTACTTTGTAATAGAAATGCCTGCTCTTCAAAGTTAGACAAAGGAAGATTGAAATCCTAGCTAAGACCTTCAAGAATATGACGATGACCATGTTATTTAACCTCTCTGAGTCTCCATTTTCTCTTCTATGTAATGAGTACAAAAAGTCCTGTCTCTATAAGGGAAACCACGTATTTGGCACATGATTGATGCTCAGTACATACTAGTTTTCCTTCATTAAAGATTGGATTTACAGGATGTAGATTATTGTGAGGCTTTACATTGGGTAGAATGAGGGAGAAAAGAGAACTTTATGTGTGGCTTCAGAATGTCTATGGTTTGCTATCGAGAGTAGAGATATGGAACAAAGAAGACTGAAGATTGTATCTCAGGAAGTCAAATCCCACTTCAAGGCTTTTGTGAGCTGAGCTGCATAACTGTAATATGACAATGAAAAGAGAAGTGCTGTTTAAAACAAAAGAGAAAGAAAGGGCTCTTTTGAAAAGAGGGATTGAGGGACTTGGAGTATCAGGAAGCTAGACGTCTACACAGTGTGAGTGCAAGTGTGAGTAAAACATCTGGGTTGTGGATAAAATGAGAGAAGACACAGAGCGATGCTGCTGTGGTGATGAGCTGCAGACCAAGCAGATAAGAGTCCCTGGTACAGGTTCCAAAACTGGCACAGGGTCAGGTCATAACAGAGCCCCGGAGGCCTTGTGGATACAGGGAAGACCACCAACGCATTTTTGTCTTGATCATTTTACACTCAGTAGGCAGAATCCTCAAGAAGAATTGCTCCCTGGGGCCCGCCTTAGGGCTGAGTGTACAGAATTGCTGATGGTGATACACACATGATATGGATTTTGGTAGGAACTGTGTCATACTGAAGTAAAAAGAAGTTGCAACTTCCAGCTTGAGCCATCATGTATTGTAGTCTTCAGGAAAGTATATTTCCAGGGCCTCAGCATGATCCTCAACCTACAAGAAAACAGACTCAAGGTCTAATAAGGGTAATTCCAACTGTACAGTCTTGAGTGGCCCAATAAGGCAAAAAAGGCTGAGTGGATACCTGCATGTTTGCACAGAAAGTCAAATTGCTAAGCTAATGGTATCATAATTTTTGATGTCATGGAAGAAGCCCAGACTTCAGAGCTGGGCAAGGCTGGGTTTGAATTTTAGTTCCATCAATATTAGTTACATAACCTCTAGTAAGTTATTTAAGTTTTCTGAGTTCCTTTCCTCGTGCATCAAAAAGAAACAATATTACTTATATTGTAGTGTAGATAACATGGTAACATATGTTAAACAGGATACTTGTCCCTAGAACATAGAAGCTGCACAAGGTAAAAGATAAGACTCCTTCCCTTTCCCTTGACAGGATGGCTTAGCAGGTAGAGCAAAGGAGAGCCACCTGCAAGGAAGGTCGGATTTTAGAAGTGAGTCTGCAAACTTCCCCCAACTCTATGAGAAGAATGATACAGGGTCAGTGTTTTATCCCTGGTAAAGACTGAATTGTGTCCTTAAAAAAGGTATGTTGAAGTCCTAACACTCCGTACCTATGAACATGACTTTGGAAATAGGATGTTTTAAGATGGTGTAAATTAAGTAAACAGGAGATCATAGCAGAGTAGAGTGGGTCCTAATCCAGTATGAGTGGTGTCCTTATATGAGAGGAGAAGAGACACAGAGCAACACACTGGAGAAGACAGCCACATGAAGATGCACCTAGAAGCCAAGGAACATCAAGAAACACCTAAGGCTGCAAGAAGTAGAGGAGACAAGGAAGGATCCTCTCCTAGAGCAGACAGAGAAAGAGAGCATGGCCCTGCTGAGGCCCTGAATTCAGACTCCCAGACTCTAGAACTGTGCAAAACCTAAATTTATGTTTTTATAAGCCACCCAGTTTGTGATATTTTATTCTGGCAGCCCTAGGAAACTAATATAATCCAGAAGAATTATGTCTGAAGGTAGAGCTGACAGTTTGGTCAGGGAGATTATTTTGGACATACTGGGTAGAAGGAAAGGGTGCATGCAACATTTTTTCAAACACACTGCGCAGGCAGACCATCTTTACTGCCCACTGCCAAAGTCCCGCCCTTAAGGATAAGAGAAGGTGTAGGACAGGATGATGCCAGAAGGGCCAGAAGGAGCCTCACTTGTTCATCAGGGAGAGTTTACAGGTACCCACGTCTCTACTCTGACCTGCCTGCCAGCCACCCTTTATAAAGACTTGGCTTGGATCTCCCTCTTACTGCATTGTTTTGAGAGAGGAATGACTTACTGTGTTTTGTCAGTTCCTTTAAGGAATTGGAAAAGTCTTGGTACCTTAAGGTCACAAATGCAACCCAAAAGCATAGAGCCCATATAAAGTCTGGCCTGGAAAGGTAGACTAGTAGAGAAAGACCAATACCCAGGGCCTAGACCTAACTCCAACAGCCTCTTAACTCTGTGACCTTGAGCAAAAGACTGGATATCTATGGTCCTTAGTCTCCTTATCTACAACATAGCGAGGTGCAGTGGGAAGGCAACACCTGTCTTGTCTTAGGCAGCATTGTGAAAGCTATTCAAATGTGAGAAATCATATGAATTACCAGCAAGGTGAAGTAGAAACACTATCTAAAATGTATTGAGTGACTACTATATGCCAGAAATTACTCTAGGTCCTTTGTATTTTTAATTCTTCAACCTTCACCTCCTAATGAAGTAGATGCTATTACTATCCATCATTTCACAGATGGGAAAACTAAAACAGAGAGCGGTTAGACAACTCACCCAAGGTCACAGAGCTGGAAGGTGGCAGAGACAGAATTCAAACCCAGATCAACTGTCTTCAGAGCCTGCGGACTTTGCTGCTGAGCTCTACCCAGGAACGGGGCAGACCTGGTTATTAATTGAGATCCCCTTGTTTATTATCTGTTCTGCACTAGCGAAATCGCGTAACTACTAGTGGCCTCATTGACAAAGTAGAGATGCTATTTCCTACCTCAACGAGCAAATCAGATCCGTGTGTGCAGCAGGGTGAATGAATAAGAAATAAATCGGTGTTTACATCTCCTTTCCCCACCCCACGAAGGAAAGCCTGCCTATGTTCCTGTAACCTTGGCTAACTAATCGCAGACAACAAAATAGTGGAAGGCAAATGAGTGAAAACTTAATAAACACAAGATTTGTGGATTATAATAAATACTAGGAAGGAACTAGCCAGCGTGATAACACGTAAGAGTAAGGGGGAGCTACTTCAACTGGGCAATCAGTGATGGTACACTGAGGTGGTGATGAATCCCATGAAAAACAGTGAGAATTGTTTTTAATCTTGTGGCATGGGTTGGAGGATCCTCAGCCATGACTGAGGCAGCTGGGAGCGCTGGGAAGAGTTTATTTGCATGAAAGAAATTATGGAATGATGATGATGGCATTTCTTTTGCCAGAGGGTGGTTGGGGAAAGTATTCATGTACGTTTTATATGTATAGCTAAGCACTGTAAGTAGAGCTTGATAGATACTAAACGAATGGAGTTTCTTTCCTTCTCTCTTTTTTATCCTTCCCTATTATTTGGCAGTAGCCATGGGAGGAATACGAGATTAAAGCACTCCCCTTTCACTGGGAGAAAGTATGCCACTGCGATTGGATTGAAATCAACACTTCACCTTCTCCTTTCCCACAAAAAAAAAAAAAAAAACAGATTTTAATTTTAACATGAAATTTTGATGAGCCGAATACGCGGCATTGCCTAGGTCGATATCTACATTTCAAATGCATTTACTGCCATTACTGAAAGAATCTCCACTTGGTGAACCATTAAGACGAAGCGATGAGTAAACTAGCTAAATCATGCCTAGGGTAACCACTCTGCAGAGCTTGTTGGAAAAAGGCTCTCTTCCTGCAAGTGATGATTGGTAAAGGAATGTTTCTGGAAAATGACCCTTCTAGAAAGGAGAGAGCTTCTAATCAGGAGAACACTAAATATAGATGAAAGTGGGGAGGGAGGGGGCCTATGGAATATATCAGTCTGTGAATAAATAGGTCCGAGTGAATCTCCTTACTGTGTCATCACCAGCTATATAACCATTTATTTCAGAAATCTCTATTGAGCACCTACTATGTGCAAGGCAGTGTTCTGAATACTGAGGGTTTAGCAGTTAACAAGGAGAACTAAGCGGACAAATCTCTGCTGCCCTGGGGTTTACGTTCATGTAGTAGGCAATAATAAATACATAGAAACATACATACATACATACATACTTACAATGTGTAGTATGGCAGCTGGCAGCAAGTAGTATGGAGTAAAATAAAGAAGGGGCAGGAGATGGGAAATGCTGACAGTGGGTGGTGGAAACTGGAGAAGTTGTGCTTTTTAAAATAGGGTGGTCAGGAGAAGCCTCCCTGAGCAAAGCCCGTGGGTGGTCACTGGAGAGCAGTTAAAAGCACAAACTTATTCATTTTTCCGACTGTCGGTCACATGGGTCCAGTCCTCAGCTCTACCACTCACCAGTTGGAAGACTGACTTTCCTTACTTCATCTTTCTAAGGAGAAAGTCGTGTTGTATGCTGCTGTGGTATAAGTGGAAGGAACAGGACTTTGGGTTTGAATTTTCCTCTGTCACTTACTGTGACGAAATTAGCTGCGTGAACATGGGAAAATTAACTTCTCTGCACCTTTGCTGGCACGGAGTAGTTGCTCAGTATGCATTTCTTTTTTTAAAGTACTACATAGATGAATGGATGATGTGTGATGGGCATTTCAAATAGGGGCATACAGGAGACATACATATGAGAGCACAGAGCTGGGGCATTTAACCTAGTCTACTTGGAAATTCATATAGTGTCACTATGAGTTGGAATTGACTCGATGGCACACAACAACAGTCTGATATTAAAAACGTGCTCTATCATCTTCAAGGCCTATACCATGTGAAGTGAACAGGTCAGCTCTTGAAAACTCAGGAAAGTAAAGGTCAACCAATCTTGTGGAGTAATTGCAACAAGCTTGAGTGCCAGCCACACGCTCAACTTCTCCCAATTCCCAGAATATTCCAGAACCTTTTTACCTCTGTATCTTTTAAATTGCTCCTTACACCTACTGGTATAACCCTCCACCATTATCTGTCCTGGAAATCTCATGAATCTTCCAGTGCCAGCCCTATTGGCATTTTCTCTGGGGGGACTTCTCTGATTCCTACTGACCTAGTTAGTCATTTCCTCCTCTGAGTTTTATCAGCACCTCATTCATCTCTCAATTGCTTTGGGAACATCCTACCCTAATTCACCTGTTTTTGAGCCTGTAGTCTCCTTATTCATCTCGTGTATACCCAGTGGCTAGAAGAGAGCCTGTTACTAGAGATTTGGCTGAATAGATAAGTGGATGGGTCAGAGGAGAAACGGAGGAGTGAGTGGATGAGTGGATAGATGGACGGATGAAGGTTTTGCTTTATGGTCACAAAGAAGAGAGCCATGCTGCTAAACCCAACACACCTTGAACAGCTGTAAAAAGAAAGTTCTAGATGTCTACAACCTGAGATTGAGCCACTGCTAGCTCATACCTTCATCAGCTCTCCTCCCCAGTCCTCAGTCCCCAGCCTGCTCTTTTCTCTCCCTATGTCAGTTCTGGACCACTTCTCTGGGAGCTCCACCTGGCTCCAGAATGTAGAGAGACACACCTAATCATCTATTAAAACACAATAATAATGCCCAGGCAAAAATGAGTATTGACATCCCTTCTATCACTGAAGCAGAACTGGACAAAGAGTGCAGGGGGAAAAAAGGCCACTTGACATTGGCTTCCACTCCTCCACACAAACCTGTGTCTCCTAAGTCCTTCCTAGGCCAGAGTTTTTATTAACTAGATGGTAAGCTGGCCATAAAGGAAAAGCATTCTTAAAGCACCAGTAGCTTGAGAATTCCGAACACCCCAGGTTCTTCCTAAATACAGTGCATTTAACAGCAGTAGACCCCGATTAGTACAATCACAAAAGATTTATCTTTGCAAGGACTTTTAGTAGCCACTTTTCAAATTCTGGACTGCATCAAACCTGTGTTCTCTTGTTTGCTCACTTTCAATGAACACTCAGTCACCCCTACTAGGGCCTGAGAATGCAGATACCAGTTCATGCAGTAGAGTCCATAGAGTGATCTAGCAATCATGATAATAAAATGAGACAATGAGACTTAACTATCCTAGGGCAGGGACTGGCACGTGGCAGACACTCAGGAAATGTGCTGCATGGATGAATAAATGAATAAATGGCACGCAACCAGGCTATAGCAACAGCACTAAATCCAAGGGGGTGATAAGTGTGGCACTACCACACAGGGACAGCACAGCTGGGAGCAAGGGCTGCGCCTAAGCTGATGGTGCAGAAAGAGGCTAGCAGCAAGGTACACTAACTCAGAGCAAAAGTGAAGCAACACTCTTTTCCCAGACAAAGGTGCACACTGAGTGCTCCCCAGCTAAATCAAGCCCACAGACATGTTTTGTTTGTCCTATTCTGTGTTTGTTGATTTAAAGAGCACTTTAAGTAAATCGTAAGTCATGGCTTAAATTTTTGAGTTGAGAGATGTCACATACAATCTAGATTTCAGGCTTCTCTGGAAAAATCAGAAGTTGTGACAACACAGCTCTGCTTCACCGAAGCTGGGTAGTTGCTGCCATCCTTTGTCCATATGGGACTTGCACTCTAGCTTGTCACAGTCCCCACCACTCCCTGTTGTTCCTGATGCTACTCTGGCCCACTTTACTTATTTGCATTGCCTACCTGGCTCCTAGAAAACCCTGGTGGCATAGTGGCAAAGAGCTTGGCTACTAACCAAAAGTTGGCAGTTCAAATCCACCAGGTGCTCCTTGGAAGCCCTGTGGGGCAGTTCTACTCTAACCTATAGGGTTGCTATGAGTTGGAATTGACTTGACGGCAGTGGGTTTGTGTTTTTGTTGTTTTTGTTTTTGTTTTGGTACCTGGTTCCTGTAGGCCTTTAAGTTTGCAAAATCTGTATCAGAGGAAAGTGACAACCCTTAAAAGGAAAGGATAGAAATGTTAGGTCCTGCTCTCATATAGGAAACCTGTAGCCACATGGCAAACGTTGTAACAATCTGTGAGATCAGAGAGGGGCAGAAAATTATTATCTCTATTTTAACGTTGGTGCAATGGAGGCTCAGATGGGGTAAATCTCATGACCATGGGAACAAAGCTAGTAGGTGGTAGAGCCAGGATGCAAACCCTGGTTGATCTGATTTCAAGTTCTATACTCTCTTTGAACTTGTCCTCTAAGCACTTGTTAATCCTCACCTCCATTCCCTTTAATTCTGAACTTGAATGCTGACCTAAAAGGTCCAATCATTTGCAGATTAATTGATGTGGCCTGAGAGAAGGGTCATTGGTTCCAGGATGCAGTCTCAAGTCACTTTTTTTTTTTTTAATCCTAAATAAACCTATGTGTCATTTGGTGATTCTTCTTGGCTGAGGGAAGGAGAGGGAGAAAAATTCGTTAGCTGAGTGAGGAAGATGTAGAAAGAGACAAAACTATGAAGACCTAGATGAACCTCGGCTCAAATCTTGACTCTTACCAGCTGTGGAAACTTGGCCAATTCAATCCAGCCTCTCCAAGATTCATTTTCCTTGTATGTAGAATAGAAACTTTGACTAGACTCTCAGGGGTCTTATGAAAGTCAAATGAAATAATACATGTGATTGTCTGGTACACAGTAGGAACTGAAAAAATGAGAATTGAATTCTCATTACTGATTTAAACTAGTTGACTCCCTGATTTTGCCTGAGAGTGAATAAGGTATTTTTCATTTCTTCGGTGGAATGAGTGGTTTTGTCAGTGTTAATGAGGTTTTAGTCTTCGGCCAGCAGGAGAGAAGATATTTGGTGGCCATAGGTCAAGCCTGATGGACTGGGCCCTGGGGGTGAGTCAGCTGGACCTCGGTTTTGGCCCTGCCCCCGCCACTTGGTAACTATGGGACTTCGGCCAAGTTATTTTACCTCTCAAGACCTCAATTTTCCAAACTAGAAAGTGGAGCTAATAACTACTCCACAGGGTTGTAGTGAAGATAAAATGAGATCATACTCCTGGGTCAGAAATAAAGGCATCTTTGGGGGCCTAATAGAAAATTCTTCTCTGAAAGCTATGTTTTACCTCATTTGGAGTGAATGGATAGCAGCGGCTCTCAACCTTCTGTGAATCACAAACACTTTGCAAACCAGGGCTTTGAACTGGTTCATTCTAACAAGTTCCCAGGAAGTAATATATAACAATCACCTGGGGATCTTGTTAAAATGTAGATTTTGATTCAGTATATCTGAGGTAGAGATGCAAATTCTCAACAGGAAACTTGTTGAAAATTTAAATTCTCAGCAGGGGTTTGAACTGGAAGGAACCTATTCGAAGCCTTGTTGGAAACCTAGTGAAAGATATGGACACTTCCTGCCCCTTTCCCCTATACGCAGTGCACATAAGGCATAAGTATACAATTTCAGCAGTACATGGACGCCGCCAGAACCCATCCATGATTCTCCAAGGGGGTTAGGAACCCTTGGTTTGGCTCTGCTTCACTCTCCTTCCCTGTTTCCCTGCCGCTAAGCTCCTTCCACAGCTGTGGAGGGTGGGGGTGGAATAGGCCCCAGTCATCACTGCTGTTGCCTATTTTGGGGACCTGCTGGGGTGCTACAGGAAGGTAGACAAATCAGCCACAGGATATGCACCACGATAGCTACCAGGAGGGGTAAGTCAGGAGAGACAATGAATTCTGAGAGCCCTAACCTACCCTTACAAAGCACTTGTCTTAGTTATCTAGTGCTGCTATAACAGAAATACCACAAGTGGATGGCTTTAACAAAGGGAAATTTATTTTTTCAGTTTATGAAGCTAGAAGTCTGAATTCAGACCGCCAGCTCTAGGGGAAGGCTTTCTCTCTGTCAGCTCTGGAGAAAAGTCCTTATCTCTTCAGCTTCTGCTTCCTGGTTCCCTGGCAACCTCAGTGTTGTCTTGGCATCTGTCTTACCCCATCTCCGCTTCTCTTACTTTCTTGTTTAATCTCTTTTATATCTTAAAAGAGATTGACTCAAGACCCACTCTACACTAATCCTGGCTCATTAACATAACAAAGACAATCCATTCCCAATTGGGATTCTAACCAAAGGCACTAAAAAAAAAAAAAAAAAAATTGCCATGAGTCAATTCCAACTCATAGTGACCCATAGGGCAGAGTAGAACTGCCCCATAAGGTTTCCAAGGCTGTAATCTTTACAGAACCAGATTGTCAGGTCTTCTTCCTGCAGAGCTGCTACAGGGTTTGAACCACCAAACTTTCAGTTAGCAGCCAAGCACTTTGACTACTTTGCTACCAGAGGTCCTTAACCGCAGGCATAGAGGTTAGAAATTATAACACATTTTTGGGGGGACACAATTCGATCCATAACAGCACTCTTTCCTCCATCCTCTCCTTTGGGATTATTATGCCCAAAAAAGAGAAGACCAAGGAAGGATTGGAAGCCAAGGGAAGAATTGTCCACTAGGCCTCCAGAAGGCATAGCTGGAACTAATGCACAGAAGATAAAAAGGGGGATAATTCCACTAACATAAGAAAAACTAAACCATGAGCTCCTCCAAGTTGGTATCTATGCCTTCTTCTTGTCTGTGTCACCAATGTACAGCAAGTAAGTGCACAGGGTCAGTGGAAGGATGGATGGATGAATGGTTAGATGGACAGATGGATGGATGGCTGGCTGGATGGATGGATGGATGGGTGGGTGGGTGGGTGAGTTTCTGACTGGACTGAAAAGGCTGAGGATATAAACTAGATTCAAGTACCAGAGAAGAGTTGAGCAAGACATCCTTTAAATCTAATCAAGTTCCCAAAAGCTTTTCACTTTTCTAAGAAGCAGCTTTATCAAAATAAGAAGTAGCATTTGTTTAAAAATACGTATCTCTGGGATTAAATTATAATCACTAAATCAGAATCTGCTGGGGCAGAGCCAGGGAGAGAGAGAGAGAGAGAGCGCGCGTGTGTGTGTGTGTGTGTGTGTGTGTGTGTGTGTGTGTGTGTGTGTGTGTGTGTGTGTGTGTGTGTGTGTGTGTGTGTGAGATTCTCTTTTCCAGGTGATTCGTATGTATGGACTTGTTTGAGCAGTACTTCTCTACTTCCTTTGTGAATGGAGTGTCATTACAAAGGGCCTATCTTGGAACATAACTAGGTTCAGGTCCTACTTCCCACTTAATAGGTTCATGCTATTGGGCAGATTTTGGACTTGACTTGATGTAACTAAGCCATAGTTACCTCATCTATGAAACGGAGGTAAAGACACAGTTAACCCCAGGGCACTGAGAAGCTTAAATGAGACACTTCAAGTAGTGAACCTAGCCTAGTGTTTGGCACTAAGTAAGCTTTCAGTACATGTTAGGTATTGCTGGTGGCCACAGCATTAGTAGTAGAGGATTATTAGGTATTCACAGTAACCGCAGTATGTCAGTAAGGCAGGTGCTCATCGTTCCTATTTTAAAGATGAGAAAACTTACGGTCTCTGTGTGAACTTAGGTTCAGTGGTAGAGCCAGGAAGTGAAGCCTGACGGGGTGGCTCAAGAGCCTACACTCCTGGCAGATGCTATTTCGTCTCCCCAGTAGGAACAGCTTTTGGTTTCTGGACTAGAGCTAGGACCCACAACATGCCCCAGGACACAGCTAAGGTTGGCCTGGGTGGAGTTTATACTGGAGGGATATGAATTGGGCCAGACATAGGGGAGAGGGACTGCTTTTCATGACAGAGCTCCCTTCCCCCTCATGGGCCTTGGAACGGACTCGGCTACTTATGTTAAGTGGCATGCTGACACCACTTGGAGTAGGCAGATAGCTTTATTAGATGAAGGGTCAAATGCAATAAAATGCTTGGAGGCTTTTAAAAAAAAACATTAGAAACATTTACCATGACATTATTGACAATCTGGTTAATAAGCTGCCTAGACTAGAGTAATACTGCTGGAATCAGCAGCTTTCGCTCCAGTTTTGCCTTCCCTTCTCTTCCTTCTCTTGTGCTCCTAAAGCGTTTGGTGTTTCCTGTATGACAGGCTGCCTTGCAGTGGGGTTGTGCCTATCTCTCCTTCCAGACTGGAGTCATCTTCAAGGGCAGGAACTAGTTCTTTTCCAACTCTGTATCCCCAATACTTAGCACATATATTGGCAGGTAATAGTTCTAAATAATGAATTGATGTCGTGACTATTTTGTTTTAAACTCTTCCTTTATAAAAGTGTCTTCACATTTTGGTCCTTTCCATTCTAGTCTTTGCTTTTTATTTTCTTTCTGCTCTCCACCCTGACCTCAAATTATCAATTTCCACTTTCTGGCTCTTCCTAACAAAATAATCTAATGTAAGAATTCATGAAGTGAGCAAACTCCAACAAGTAAGTGAATCTGTCTGCTTCTTGCTGGGTTATTGGGTGATTCCCCACCTCCACCCCCGACAGCAACTGGAAGTCAGAACAGCCAGTATTAGCAAGGGCATTCTCCTGTTAGACAAAAGACTTGAGCCTATACCTTTAATCATGAAAATGTAATCATCATTTTCAGACATAACGTTTAATTCAAAAGTAGAACTAACTGGCAATAGTTTACTTCAACCATGATGGTGAACATCTCTGTGTCTCTGGGTCTTGTGTTCTCATATATATAAAGTAAAAATAGTGTCGACATCACAAGGTTTTTTAAGAATTGAATGAGAAAACTATTACTGAATGGAGCCACATGTCTTTCTAAGAGGAACAGTTCTAGGTTTCTCAAGCTTCTCAAGTTTATAATTCTACTTCTTGGGTGGTACATTGCTGAAAATGCAAACTTTAATTCACAGAACATTTATTAAGTGTCTAAGGAGCAAAGCCCTCTACCAGGCACTATAGGTGAGGAAGATGAAAAAGAACACTGGCCCTGCTCTCCAGCAGCTCACAGTCTGTTAAAGGAGGAAAGCACACACGTATAAAACTTTAATAGAAAGGGCAGAGTGATCATTGCTTTGAAAGTAAACATGAGGGCTCATCTACGATCCATAATGCAACATTGTATTGTGTTAATGTTCACAATATTCACTCACACATGGAGTTGTCATGAGTCAGAATCAACTTGATGACAAACTTGGTTGGTTGGTTGGTTGGTTTTGCCTTGGAGAGAGTTATACTTCACCCACCCCACTGATTTCAGACTTGCTCATGAAACTTGTTTGTCCAGTGAAATGTTACTGAGCTGATTCTGAGTAGAAGCTATAAGATTCAGTATGTGATCCACCATGTTCTCTTTTCCTTTCTGCCCTGATAACTGGCAAGGGAGCCAAGCCACAGATATAGTAAGCTGCTGAGCTGTTGCTGTCATTTGTTACTGCAGCATAACCTAGCCTATTCTGACATGCTAGGACTAAAAGGCAAAGGAATACCAGTGTAAACAGCTCAAGCAAAGACTTGGAACCAATGAGATATAGGTGTCCCATGAATAAAATTTTCCAGACTAACTATAAACTGGAAATATAATGGGTAATCAAATTGCCTATAGCCAAGAATTCATGCTCAAGGAATTTTGATTTTTGTTTGTTTTTTATTGTTGTTGAAAATATACACAGCAAAACATACCCCCATTTAACAATTTCTACATGGGCAATACAGTGACATCGATTACATTCTTCAAGCTGTGCAGCCATTCTTACCGTCTTTTTCTAACTTTTTCCTCCCCTACTGACATAGACTCACTTCCCCCTAAGCTTCCCACCTAACCTTTTGCTTTGCTGTGAACACTTTGATCCCGTATAGTAAGCTCTTTAAAAGGACACAGTATTCACCACTGACATTCTTTACAATTAAGCTAGATATTTGGTTTAAAGAAGCATGCTCAAGGAGTTTTGACCAAATCTTTAATCAGTGAGGAGCCGTAAGGTAAGTATGTGCGAAAAGGAGAGTGACAGGATCAGAAATCCTCCTCCTAAGCCGTCAAAAGACATAACCATATGACCTCGCAATTGATCCTCCAGTCAGAAGGGCTGAGAAGGCTGCAAACTATGGAGTGTGTAAACGTTGCTGGCTTTGAAATTATTGGCAAGGTAGCTCATATTAATCCACAGCAGCAGAGCCCAGTTTAAAACCTCAGCCCAAAGTTATTTATATGCATGCCCACAGTAGTCTAATTACTCGGTATCAAGTACCACGTACCAAAATACCCTTCAAGATTATAACAGGTTTAATTAAATGCACAGTGAAATCCACTTAAGATGAGCTAATTGGGTAGAACCTGATTTTCCTTCCCACTGCGTCCATCTGACAGACATGAGGACATCCCAGGGAAAGGACAGGGTGTCCGGGGATGTAGCAGGATGCAGGAGTCAGAAGCTGGTGCCTTAGAAGCGGTGGCAGGATTAGTGTTTTCCAAAGGCGGGAATGTGGAGCTACGAGAGGCTGGGAACAAGTACAATGACAGCAATCCTCCCCCGACCCTGGAATGAACTTTATTCCAAATATGCTCCCACTCCCACTCTTGCCAACAAATGGCAACTAAAAACTTCCACTGTTGTTGTTAGCTGCCGTTGAGTTAACTCTGACCCATGGAGCCCTTACGTACAGCAGAATGAAACATTGTCGAGCCCTGCAATTACCAGCGTTGTCCATTGTTGCAGCTGTTGTGCCAATCCATCTCACCAAGTAATGTTCACTATGAACCTGATTCTTAAAAAACCGATAGGTTTATTAGTTTTTTACTTAATTCATGAGTAAGGTGCAACCCCCCTCAGGTATTTTTAGGATCATACTAATATCTAGATAGACGCTATTGCATTTCTAATTCATTAATTCCAATCCAAGTACATACTCTGTACTAAATGCCCATGCTGCTGATGGAGCAAAGATCAAAGTGTAATTAAAACAGCAAGGTCTAAGTGTTTTGGGCCCAAACAACAGGATCAAAATATCAAGTTTACTGATACATTTCTGTTATAACAGTGCTGTGTGCGGTGTCCAGTCAGAGATGGGCAGACAGTGCCAACCAGCTCCACAGTTCAGATTTTCCCCAGACTGCTGGGAGAGCAAAGCATGCCAGCAGAAGCAAGATTCCATGAAGCCAATTACCCCGGGGATGCTCACAAGGGAACATCACCCTGACGTTACCCACTAAAGGATGTGCACTGGCACTCCTCACATAGTAGATACTTAGTAAATATTAATAGGTCAAAGTTGACAAAGGGCTCCCTTCCCAGACTCTAATCTTTCCCCAAAGGAGATGCGGGAGATTAGCATTGCTTTATTCAGCGTAAGTGTAAAAATAAAAGCAATCCACAGTACTGTGGCTGCTGCAGCCCTGACTGACAAGCCCCTGTAGACCGTTGGAATGGAGATAAAGCAAGAGATCAGCATGCCCCTCTGCTCCTGCGAAGCTGTGTAAACGGCATACAAACCTTCATCACAGTCCTTGGAAAATTAGAGGCATGATAAAAGTGTCGGTTTTTCATTTTTCCATCACATAGTGATTTTTTTTTTTTAGCTTCTGCATAGTTTATCATTAATTTAAATCTCTAAAGTTCAGTAGAGATACAAAAATGCTTACACACACCGAAGAGAGAGAAAATTAAAGAAAAAAAAAAAACCTCTTCTGACTCAGCAAACATGTCTTAAGCACCTAGCAAGTGCCAGATATCTTGCTAGGCACTTGTATGTGTAAACTAGGGAACCATATAACACCAACCAGGACACTTGAGTTAAATGGGAGCATTATTAATAATTACATGCAGATAATAGGCTTACTGGATTGTCCTGGGCGGACCAGAAGATGTGGTCCCCCAGTTATATTTCATTTAATCCAAGGCCTTCAATAACCCTAAACAATAAGTATGACTTTCTACCATTTTACCAATGAAGATCTTGAGGCTCAAAGAATTTGAGATGTCCAAGGTCATACATTTGAATCTAGGTCTTTCTCTCTAAAAGTTTATGCTGGTTCCATCTCACATGGCAGAAATAATTATAATACAATACAGAAGTTCAATGTAAGATGTCAGAAAGGAGAAATACAATTAGCAGGAAGAATCAGGGAAAATGTGATGGAGGAAGTGCCATTTCTGTCTACTGCTGAGAGATGGGTAGGACTGAGACTCACAGAAGTGGAGGCTACACTTTCCGAGGGAGGAAGACCGAAGTAGGTGAAAGAGAACAGAGTCTGGGAATGTGCTAGGACCTACCTGAAATTGTAAGTTACAACCACCCAGGATGGCAAAAAGAAAGGAGCCAAATCTTGTTAACCTGGTTTATCTTTGACTTTTTTCCTCTATTCTCCAAGACACAGAAGCCGGACCAGCTAATATAATTTGCAAAGCCTAGTGCAAAATGAAAAGGTGGGCCCTTTGTTCAAAAATTATTGAGAAGTTCAAGATGGCAAGAGCAGAGCATTAAGCCAAGATCAGACCCTCTAAAGCATGGGGTCCTGTGCAATTGAACAGACCCCACACCCGTGAAGTGAGCTCTGCATAGAAAGAAGTCTTGCCTTGCCTAAGTTCTGGGCAAATTTGAGCTGAGTCGAAACAGCCTGAAACACCATCTTTTGCTCCAGGCAGCAGAGTGGTTGGGAGATGAACAGCTGTCCTCTAGTTCAGGGAGGACTGTAATTCCAGAGACAACCCTGATTGCCAGATTGGAAATGTCTCTTCCCAAGGCTCCATACCTACTTACTTCCCATGACAAATGAAGAGTCTCTTCACAGCACTATTCTTCTGGATTCTTTCCTCCCTGTCTTCTTGCACTTGGTACACTCCTATTGTGGGGAGAATGTATCTTTGGGATGCAGTTTTCATCTTGTAATCTGTAGCTTTCAAAAACCCTTTTCATCAGTGCCTCTCTGTTTTTCTCTCCCTTTTCCTACAAACAGGCAATCAGAGTCTGCACATGGTATCAAGAGAGAGAGAGACAGAGGTAGGAGAGGGCCTAAGACATCTGTCGTTAAGTAAACAAGTGGGCTCTGCTTCTGATTCCAAAGGTCTGGGGTAAGCTCAAAGAACTCTGCCTGGGTCCTAACACACAAACCAGTGGCATTCCATAGGACAGTACCATTCCTGGCCATACCTCCCAGGAACAGAGATCCAGAGCCACTGCTGTGCCTTGCATTCAAGGCCTTCTGTGATCTAGCCCCTACCTACCTGTCCCTGCTTCTCTCAGTCCTACCACTGCCTTTCATGAACCAAAGGCTCCAGCCAAATAGGTACTCTCATGTGTTACCTATGCTTTGTAACTTTGCCTCTCCTGTCTTCTCTTCTAGAAGTGCTTTATCTGTGTTGATGGCCAAAACCTGTTTATCTTTTAAAGCCTTATTCAAATGTTTTCCCTGAGCTCTCACTTTAAGTGATCACTTGCATTGATGGCCTGATTTATAGATTTCTGTTTCCTGAGCCCTTAGTCGAAGTGATCGGTCTTTTGAACTCTTAGTGCTTTATCTAGAACCCTGTTTCCTTACAAAAGCCATGGCGTATGTCTCCTTAAGAGTTGGAACTCTGTGTTGCAAATGGCTAAAAACCCAACTCACACCAGTACCAGGAATAAAAGGAGATGCATTGGCCCTTGGTTTGCCTTAGGGCTCTCTTTTAACACTCCTTCCTCTGGGTTGGCTTCATTCTCAGACTGCTTCACTCATAATAACCAGTTGGTTGCAAAAGTTCTAAGCTTTACATACTTACTTGCAATGCTAAGATCACTTCCAGTACCCTCACCTCCAGAAACTAGAATTCTTATTTTCTGTCTGGCAAGAATTAGGTTAGATGTCCACCCAGAATCAGTTTCTGGAAGGAGCTTCTCCATCCCCTGTAGCTGAGGGTGGATCCCCATCCAAACAGCATGGCCTTCTAGTAAAGAAGGATGGTTCCACCAAAGGATGGAGTTCTGTTGCCCATCAGAGAAGATGGGTGCTGGCCTGGACGACAAGATGGCACCTATCTCCTTTGCTAGATTATAAGCCCCTGGAGACAGAGCATGGCTCTCATCTTTTATTTATTAATTTCATTCAATAAATATTTAAGGAACCCCTACTATGATCCAAGCACTTTGGTAATCACTTGGGATTTAAAAACAATAGACATAGTCTCTGTATTCAAGGACATTTAATTCCATCCACTTAGTCAACAACTATTTGTTGAGCACCTACTACACTGCCAGGTCATGTGCTAGGCATTGGAAACATAGCAGCTAACATAACACACACCATCCCTGCCCTCACTGGCTTTACAATCTAGACACCAAACCAAAAATGACAAATAAGCATAAAATTATGCTACAGTAAACTAAATAAAATTCTATGATCAAGCAACACCTCGGGCAATTTGGGAGCACAAAGAACATCAACTGATACAGCTTTCTGAGGGTGGGGGAAGGAGGGGAGGACCAAAAAGATTTCCTGGAGCAGGTAACACCTGCACTGAACCACAGAGGATTTGAGGGAATCCCCAGAGCATCTCATCCAGCGTCTGGCAGGGAATAGTTTTTCAATAAATGATTGATGAACGAATGCATTAATACAAAAAAAAGTCCAGGGCTTTCCAAGTCAGGGAGGACAACTGAATTAATTAAGCCATAATTACAATTATCCACCCCAATGGAGGGGAGCGCTATTGCTTTAAAAATGTGCAAATCATTCATCTCGGGTTTGAAAATGCATTAGAATTTTCACGCATCCTAATGTTTTGCCTAAGCTGATATCTAAAGAAGTTTTCTGTTTCTTATAGTCACTAGAATCGGTAAGAAGAAGTCCAGAAGTGACTTGAATAAAAGGAAAAAATAAGACTCGAATCAAAAGTGACACCAGTAATAGAGGAAGTGGATAGATCACGTGGGATTAGTTGAAAATTAACTGCATTCCAGAAAAAAATCCCCCCCTCAAAACAGAATGAATTATCTATTATTGCTTCAGCTATAAAATCGGGGAAATTATAATGACTTCATAGGGTTACAGGAAATAGATATTAATTAATGCAAAACACTTAGCTCTGTCCTGACACTTAATATTTGCTCAAAATATCATAGCTGCTGCTGCTGCTATTGTTTTTGTTGTTGTTGACGATGTTGTTGTTACAGTTCCCAAAATGTATGTCATTCTTTTTCCCCTCCATGCCTTTGCCTGTGATGTTCCTTTATCTAGAACTCTTTCTCCCATCATTCTAACCCCTATTCCTCTTTCAACTGGCAAAGTCTCCATGAAGCTTTTTCTAACCGTCTCTCCTTCAGGATGGTGAGGTACCCTCCTGAGCCACACTCAAACACCAGCACTGATCACACTGGACTGTAGTTGTCTGCACAAGTATCTATCTCTCCCACTGGCCTCAAGCTTCCTCCAGGGCGGATATTGAGTTTGTTTGTTTGTTTTGTTTTTTTAATCTGTGTCTCTAGTTGTTAGCACAAAGCCTATGCTCTGCATACACTTTTTGAATGACTAATGAATAATGAACTACAGAAAACTATGGATTGATAGAGCGTTAGAGCTGTTAAAAACCTCAGAGATCATTTCATCTAATTGGTTTATGAGGAAAAGAGAGAAGCAATGATTTGCCCAGGGCCACACAGCAAAGGAGAGAACCAAACTGGATGTAAAAAATGGGTGCCCCTGGGTCCCAGACACCCATCCCAGGGCTGTCTCCACTGTACCACCCTTGGTCCCAAGTCTCAGAGAGAACTGCCAAGGGTAGGAACTCATCAGGACAGCCTAGTGTATCATTTCTTGAGGTATAAGCAACTGAATACTAACTCTGTGACAAAAATGGTAATGTAGTCAAGTAAGTTTTAGAAAAGTTCTATGTCTCATCTTCCTCTTGGAGATTCTCAGTGCACTTCAACTCGCTAAAGGCTTTCAGTAAAGAACCCTGTTTAATTTTATTTAACCCAGTTTGACCACAGAATCACTGTATCCTTATTGTTTTATCAGGAATAAGGATTGTTTGGTTTTTTGACGAACACATATGAGCACAACACATATTTCGAGAAATGCTGACCAAGCCCTGTTGACCCGGGACAAATTGCTGTTTCCCATTGCCATGGAATGGTTCACCCAGACACAACCCTAGGAACCATCATCTACTCCTACTCTCTCATTTTACAGAGAGAAAAACTGAGGCCCAGGAGGCAAAATGACATTTCCTGTGGCATACAGCACAAATAGTGACATATCCACTACTTGTTCTGATTGCTCTTTTCATAGTATCCTCATGACTTACCTCATGACAGGACTGTTCTTGACCAATGGAAAAAAAAGGATTAAATAAAGAAGGCTAAAGTCTTGCCCAACTAAGGTATCAGATTGAGTCCGAAACGGAAAAGACACAGGCATCTTGGTATTCCAAAGTCAAGTTTAAAATTCCTTTCCAGTCTCTATTACCTTCATCTGCTGCACACATCCTCCTTTTTATTTTGTTCCCTATCCCCAGAATTAAGTGTATATTTTCCAGACTCTGTAGCTCCCTTTGGCTGCTATGCCCTTTCCTCTTCACAGCTTGCTAAAGTTCTGTGCATACTGTAAAACCAAATTCAACAGACTCCTCTTCCATTAAACTTTACCCCAGCCATAAACTTTGACAGCTCACCAGTCTCCAAGTTGGAACTGACCATGTCTCGCCTGAGACCTTAAGACTTTTGTCCGCATTAAGCCTTAGCCTCACAACTAGTTCCTTGGGCACATGGCCTTGTCTCATTCTCTTTGTATCCTTTCCAATCTAATGTCTTAGAATTCAACAGAGTCCAAATATACCTTTGAACAAGAAAGACAGAATAGAATTCTGAGTATTCCTCTGTCTAGCTTTGTAACCTCAGGCATGTCATTTAACCTCTCTGAATTTCAGTCTCTTCAAGGGTAAAATGGGGCCAGCCATGCATTGCCCATAGGATTGTTATCATGACCAAATGTGCTTTGCCCAGTGCATTGGAACACAACTGGTGGTTGATGATTATTAGAATCAGGCCCAACACATACATATCTCATACACACGCATGTACACACCACAACACGTATTTTCTACTGCCACCATCTGGAGCACTTACTGTTCTCCAAAACCACCAAGTACTTTTCTCAGTTCTAACACTCTGCTTTAAGCCCAGAATATCCTTCCCTACCTTTTCTATCCTAAATGCCATCTCCTTCAAGGAGTTCCCAATCAAGGGTGTAAGAATTGACCTGTCATTCAAACAGCATCTTGTCCTCTCTTTTTACCTTTTTCATTCTGCTTAACTAGTCAACAGTTTATGAGTCTGTCATCCCCTTGGATTATATCTTTACACCTCTGGTGTTTACAGCACAGTGACAAGCTCACTGTCAGCACTCAGTAAAGGACTGGTGAATGAATGAATGAATGAATTTGGTTTTGATCTTAAGAGAAAATCTAAAACTCTTCAGAAAATAAATTCCATTTAAAATGATTTTCCCAAAATAATGGATTTTTTTTTTTCACTCACTAGGCTTCACAGTTAGAAGAAAGTTTACAGATGTTTGTAGACTGGGTTTGTTCTTGGTAGAGCATTAGGTATACCTTCCCTACTTCCGTATCCAGGTTTGGAAGCAGCTGTGTTATAGCATCCACCTATTTGGAGGTCAGAGATCCCAGAATGCAAATAGTCTGAAATGTATCTTCAGCTCCGCAGATAAGCAGAAAATGCCTCTGTATTTTTAACCAGCTGCCTCAAAGTCCAGGCCTCAAGGTTTAAGTAAAAGGGAACTAACATTTGTGAAAACATTATAGGCACCAACCACTGTGCTTTGGGGAAGGGAACAGTTTGCTGAATACCTCCCAGGTATCAGGCCCTGGTCCAGGCATTGCCATGTATATTTTCTGATTTAATCTTCTCAATAACCCTGTGGAGTAATTATTCTCCTTGCTTACCAGATGGGAAATAGAAAACAGAAAGAGTTTACAAGGCAGGTAAATGGCAGAACCACTATTTGAACCTAGATCTGGCTGTCTCCAAACTCCGTGAGCTTTCGCTCAATCCACTTTTTATTCCAGATGTCTGGAATTTTGGGTAATAAAGTTCTCTGACAGCACTAGACAGATCAGACTGCATTATGTGTATAGTCGCACACAGCCACGGTCACCCTTACCTGGGATACATCAACAAGCAGTGGCCCAACCCCGGATCACAGGCATCCATTTCTCACTTATAATTGAGAATTACCTTTCGTATTTTTCCCCACAATGGTAAAACTGTGCTATATTTATTTCATTTTTATTATCATTTTCACCATCGTAACGATTATTCAGTATATACCAAGTGCCTCCGATGAAACATGCAGGAGCTGAAAAATCCTTGGGTGGGTTGACGCGTTTCAAACAGTTAGTGTATTATTCATTAGTGTATTAACATTGCATGGGCTGTATTTTTATATGCAATTTAAAGAACAGGTAGCTTAAAATGGGAACGAGACAATATTATTGGATCAATCAGAGGTTTGAGCTTTCACTCAGAGCTTTTAAATGATCATTCCGATCTGTTGGGTGAGAGAATGTGTTGTCAGAAATGTGATGCATCTGCACTGGGGTATTTTCTGGAAAGGAAAGTGCAGCTCAGCCCAGAAAGGCTAAGACTGTTAAAATAAATGCTTTTTTGCGTTATGCAAACACAGGGAAATGGGTCTGCCCCATGGTCCCTCCTAGCTGGAGGCTGTCTTAGGCGTGGGTGCCACAAGGAGAGAGGGTGGGTATTGAAATGGCCCTGAGGGCTTGTAGCTTGCACTTCCAAGTCTCTTTCTTGGCAGAGAGTTCAAAGCAGTCGTGTGCATTTTTTCATGTGTGTGAATGCCTCACCTTCACGTTAACCTCAAAGCAAGTATGCACGTGAGTATTACAATTGTGGAGATCAGGAGAGTCCGACCCAGTCAGTCGCTCACGTATATTCAGGCAGTCCCCATGGAAAAGACACCTATATACTGAACACTTGTAGACTCCTTCTCAGGCACCATTCATTCAAACTCTCAAAAACCCTTCAAGAAGGGAACAGAATAGGATCATTCCAGTTTTTATAGATGAGAAAATCGATATCATATGTCTTTTATTCTCATTATCTGTTCTTCCTGTTAAAATCTTCTTCAGGGAAGATTCCACTATCAGACACCCCTGCCCCCAGGATAGCTTTCTGCCAAAGGTCTGTCCATCCTGTGGTACTAGCACTTGAGCCATATCTCTAGATTGCTGTGAAGGAAGAAGGGGTGGGGGGGTGAGAGTCAAGAAGTCTTGTTGGGGTTCCAGCTGAGGGGCCCTGGACAAGTTACCTCACCTCTTTCAGGGTTAGTGACTGCCTGCGTATAAGATGAAAAGATCTGACTTTCGAGAGTCACGAATTCTAGTGCCTCAGGGAGCAGGTTGGCAATGAGGATCAGTACATCAGGATGCACGTAAGATAAATCAGATCGGATGAACCCTGGAAACTATTGCCCTGAGATAATCTTTAAACCATAAACCCAAAATATCCCCTGATGTCTTCTTTAAACCAAACAGTAGATTAGCTTAATTAGCCAAGAGTGTCTGCCTTAAGCACTGTGCTCTTTTAAGAAAGTATCTATATGAAATCAAATTGACACCAGCAACTCTAAAGGTTAGATAGGAAGCTTAGAGGGCAGTGAGTTTATGTTAATCCGGGGGGAACTATTTGGAAAAGGAGGGTGAGAATGGTAGCACAACTTGAAGAATGTAATCAATGGCACTGGATTGTACTTGTAGAAATTGTTGAATTGGTGTATGTCCTGCTGTGTATATTTTCAACAACAACAAATAAAATAAAATCATAAATTTTAATTAAAAAAAAAGATAATCATCCTTAAAGCATTTACGAATGATGGCAGCCAAACAGAACCTTTCTGCTTGTCATTGATGTGTGAGCCCTGGACGAGGAGACCTCTGAGATCTGGCATGTGCAAGCTTCGTCTCCAGCTGAGCTCGTTAAGGTTAAGTTCAGCCTCCACAAGCATCCTGCAGCTCCAGAAGGAACCTCCAGAAAACTCACACAAGCACTCTCTCTGGTGGGTAACCCTGACTGGAAATCAAGCTAAATACTTGCTTCTAGAAGCTCAATGCAGAGTCCCTGAGTGGTGCAAATGGTTAGCATGCTCGACTGCTAATTAAAAGGTTGGAGGTTCGAGTTCACCTAGAGGCACCTCAGAAGAAAGCCCTGGCAATCTACTTCCAAAAAATCTGCCATTGAAAACCCTATGAAGCAGAGTTCTTCTCTGACACACATGGGGTCGCCATGAGTCAGGGTCGGCTCAATGGGAGCTGGTACAGATTTAAAATATCAACATAATTATGGGATTTCAAAAATGGGAAAAGACACGAAAGCCATTTAACATAAACTGCCCATTTTATGGAAGAGAGAACTGAGACCCAGAAAGAGGATAGGACTTGCAAAGCTCATACATCTTATGGATCTTACTTATTTGGGGCCCTAGGAGCTTGCCTGAGTCCTGCAGACAGTCTCAGATCTGCTGAGGTGGGCACTGATAGCCAGCCCTACACTTGCCTTCTCCCAAACACTGAGTCCATTAGGCCCATGAACGCAGGACCAGCAGTGATGCAGGGGCGGTAGGAAATGGCTGCCCTCCGAGCCCCATAAACGTTCCCAGAGAGCTAAAAGAGAGAGAGAGACTGCAACGACCCTCTTGTCTAATTACTGCCGGCCGTAAAATAATTTATCGTTTTATCACTGTGTCTGATGGCAGGAATAAAGGTCTCTTAGGTACCATTCTTCCCGAGATCAGAACCACATGGCTGTATTACATGCAGTGGACTGATAGGTCAGCGATCGTCCATTCTGACCTTGTCCTCACCAGTGTTCATGTGTTCTTTCATTTATCCATTCACTTATGCAATGTTGTTTAAGTACCGTCGTTGGGCCAGGCTCATGTAAGCTGTTGATACACAGAGAAGAGTGAGATAAGGGCCCTCATTAGCAGCCAAGAGAAACAAACTTCATTATCTACTGAGCATCCATTCTATGTCTGGCTTGGTTTCAAAAACCTAAACAAAACAAACTTGTTGCTGTCCGGTCGATTCCAATTCATAGCGACCCTATAGGACAGAGTAGAACTGCCCCACAGGGTTTCCAAAGAGCAGCTGGTGAATTCGAACCGCTGACCTTTTGGTTAGCAACTGTAGCTCTTAACCAGGCTTGGTAACAACTAATGTTTATTTAATTCTTACGTAGGAATGATTAGACATCTTACATATAGGTATCTAAAGCTCATAAACCCCTTGCCCTGTGTCACCTAGCAAGAAAGTACTCAAATTGCAGGTCCACCTGGATTCCTGTTTCCTGCTTGTCCCATGTAATATCACAGAAATCTGTACAAGACAGAGATGTTCAAATAGCAGTGTGGTTACAAGGTAGAGTAGAGGGTTAGGGGGTGATTTTAAAAAAAAAAAGCAATCAGCTTCACTCATCCCTTCATTCCTCTGACTTCCCACCTTGTCTGCCCAGCTAAGTCTCCGGCTTACCCTGCTGTCTCCATTCCCTGCTCCAATTCCACTAGTAGTACAACAGTTAAGCACTCAGCTGCTAACCAAAAGGTTAGCGGTTTGAACCCACCCAGCGGTTCCACAGGAGAAAGACCTGGCAATCTACTCCCGTAAAGATTACAGCCTAGAAAACCCTATGGGGCAGTTCTGCTCTGTCACATGGGGTCACTATGAGTTGGAATCAACTCGGTGGCACCCAACAAGAACAACCAAAGAACATCATTTTAGTTGAGCAGGGCCTGTTTGCCACTTGGAAACTGTTTCTTAACTTCCTAGACTATCGCTAATGTGTTGCAAAGACTGCTATCCCATGATCTCACCTCCTATGAAAAGAACAATAAGAAAAATAAATAAGAACAGCTTCTATGTGTTGAGTGCCCTCTTTGTTTCAGGCATGTACTTGCCACACATTATCTCTAAACCTTACAACAACCTTATGTTCATAGCACCAATACATAGATGAGGAATTCAGCCTCTCTCCAGGATCTCCATGGTTACCAGCTCATAAATGCCCAGGCTTGGATTCCAATCCCAGTCTGTCTGATTCCAAAGGGTACTCACTGCCCCTATATTGTGTTGCTTCTTAAGCGGTAATAGCAGTTGCCATTTATTCAGTACCTACTATGGGCCAGTCGTGTGTGTGTGTGTGTGTGTGTGTGTGTGTGTGTGTGTGTGTGTGTGTGTGTGTGTGTGTGTGTGTTTCTAATACTCCCACCAAGCCTGAGAAGTAGGCATTAAGTATCTCTGTGTATTAAGTATACAAGTAAGGCTTACACAGGTAAGACCACAGAGCTTGTAGCCTGGATTGTAAACCAGGATCTGCCTAGATCCAAAGATTATAATCAACCGAAGTGAAGTCTTTCATCTTGAGCTTCTTCTGCTCTCCCCATCTAGGGAGCAGGGGCTCTGTCTCCAAGCCAGACGCAACCACCCTCTCACTGTGCACTATAGCCCATCCCCGGCCCCTCGGCAGACCTCACTGCTCACCCTGGTACCCTTTCCACGAACGAACGTGCTCAGGTCTATTCAAGCCTAAACCTTCCCACCTCTGCTTTGCCACCTTTTGAGTTAGCAGCCTTTCTCTCACCTTCTTTTCAGCCCAAACCTTGCTGATAACAAGACAGGACATTCTTCCTTTTTGGCCTCCCTGACCTCCTCACTCCTGCATTCCCTACAATCCAGTTTCTGCTGTTGCAGACATTCTGAGGCTGCTCCCTGACCTCCTCCTGCTCATCAGATAGGAGAGCCCTTAGCGTCACCCTCACAGCCCCTCTCCCCGCAGTCCGGAATTGCCTCTAGCTGCACTCCCACCTTCATTGACTTGCTGGGACCCTGCACTGCCCTAGTTTTCCTTAAACCCAGCTGAAGGTTCTTCGAGCCAGAGGTGAATTTAAATGTCTGGAAATGAAGCCCCCACCCAGCGCAGGAATCCCCTTCACATCATTGCCAACGTGTAGCCAACCAGCCTCTTCCAAAATGCCTTCTGTCCTAGGGAGCGCATTACTTTGGTCAGTTTTACAGCTATTATAATGCATTTATTCATTCTCAGTGCTCCTCTTTGTGCATTTCCATTATTAAAAGTTCTTTTTAATTACAAAAGCAATGTATGTGCATCCTACTAAAGATGAATGAGTAAAATTCTAATACTTATCCCCCACCCCATCCTCTTTTCAACACCTTTCTCCATGTTCATAAAAATACATGTACACATAACAAGTAGAGTTGTTGTTGTTCGTTTTTACCATCCAAATTATAACATACGTTACTCTGCTTTTCTCATCTAGCAAGACCTTGTGAGAGTGCCCCAGATCAAAAATTATAAAAAGATATAAAACTAACTCATGTAACACGAAAGTTGTACCATATTCCATAGCATAAATATACTACAGTGTATTCACTATCCTCCCATTAATGGACATTCAGATTGCTTCTAGGATTCTTTTGTTGCTGTTTTCTTTGCTACAATAAGCATTGTTATAAGAAATCATTGTACACTTACAGTTTTAAGCGTAGGATGGATTCCCAACATGGGGTCGTCATGAGTCAGAATTGACTCAATGGTAACCGATAACAGCAAATATTAATTTTAATAGAGTTGTCAGATAACTTTCCAAAATAATTACTAATTCATGCTCCCACAAGCAGTGTATGAGACTGCTGTTGCCCTGCATCCTCCCTACAAGGAGATATTATTTTTTTCTGCCTACAGTGTTTGCCAATCTAGACAGTGGAAAGGGGCATCTCATCATTGCTTTTATTTCCATGTCCTGGCTACTAGTGAGGTTGAGCATCTTTCACATGCTTATTGGCCCTTTAGATGTTCTCTTCCATACGTGGCCTATGCATAGTCTTAGCCCATTTTTAAAATTCAGTTGTTTGATGTTCTCCTGTCCATTTGTGAAATCACTTGGTACACTAGGCACATTAGCCTAGGTCCCTATAACACTACTTCATGTACATTGCAAATAATTTTCTCAGACTATCATTTGTTTTGTTTTGCGTTCTCGGCCTTGTTTACAGCATTATGGCATGCATAAATTTTAAAGTTTATATACTTAAACACTTTGATCTTTTCTTTTTAGGTTTCTGGATGTCTTGTCTTATTTAGGAAAGCTGCCTTAATCCCCAAGGTTACACAAATATTCCACACATTTTCTTCCCTTATTTCATTTAAATTTTTGGTACATTTGCATGTTATTTTGTATATGGTGTGAGGTAAGAGATTCATGATAATATTGCTTTCTTGGGTTGAGCCTGAAGCTGCTTCTCTATAACCTCGTCCCTGGGTCTTGATTCTGGCTCTGTGCTGCATAGTTCAGTGCTCATAGGAGGAGGAGTTTTTTGGGTGGGGCCTTATGGTAGCTGTGGAGCTATATCCAGCTTTCTCAACTTTCTTCTTCATAGGCAAAACCCTCAGCCTCTGACTGAGTTCCAAAAAATCCCATTTGGGAAAAGACATGACATTTTATTTAATTTCGTGTGTGTGTTTCCTACCTCTTCTTCTGCGTTGTAAGGAAGTGGCATGACTTCTCACTGTAGCAAAGTATACCCAAGTAGCACATACTTGTCAGGTCGAATTCCCCTTCCTCCTTCAAATGTTAGCACCTTTTGCCCCAGAGGGCGCATGGCTCCCCTCGGCTATCTGGGGCCAGAGCATGTGTGAAGTGTTTTGTCCCAGTTGTCTGGAGGTAAGTTCATGGAGAACCACTACTCAGTTAAGTGCATTGGATTTCCTTGGAGCACTTGCCAAAATCATAATTGCATATTAATTAGCAGCTCATGTGGGTTTTCAGAATTGCTACTAGGGGATGGGACCAAGAGTCCAAGTGTCACCTATGTCTGAGGGAGGAGGGGGTGCTGTGAGTCATCGATTTCTCCAAGGAAGAGTCAAGGTGGGAACCTCACAGTAAGCATTTATTTCATCAGCCCCCAAATGCCTGATGGGTATCATAGTGCCACATTTGGGCTTGGCTCATTGTCATGTGCATGCATTCCTTAGGCTCTTAGAAATGGGAGTCTCTCTCTTGATGCTGAAGGAACAAAGAAATAAGACACAGACACACATATATACATGAATACACAGACATAGAGACAGAAAGGAATAGCTCAGTCTGCTTCATTGTTTTTCTCCCTCTAATTCAGCTCAATTAATATCTAGTCAGGTGAATACTACGACTTTAGAATTCTGAGTCCTACTCGTTATCATTCTATCATCTGTAAAATGGGGGTAATAATTCTCCAACTGATGGATCCAAATGAAATGAATCACATAAAATGTTTTACACAGTAGCTGAGAGAGTGAATGCTTAATAAATAATAGCTGCTACTATTATTATGGAGCCCTGATGGCATAGTGGTTAAGAGCTTGGCTGCTAACAAAAAGGTCAGTGGTTCAAATCCACCAGCCAGTCCTTGGAAACTCTATGGGACAGTTCTACTCTGTCCTATAGAGTTGCTAAGAGTCAGAATTGACTTGATGGCAACAGGTTTATTATTGTTATTATCATTATTTATTATTTGATGCCAGACACTGTGTGAGACATAAGGATAAAGAGATGAATGACAAAGAGTCCCTGCCCTCAAAAAACAAACGCCTAGGAAACATAGAAGAAAGAGATTGTTTCTAAGTGATAACAAGAGTTGCATGGAGGAAGTGGGTATAAAATTTGAATTATTAGAAGGACTGGGAGAAGCGTGGAAGGGGGAGAAGTTTAAGATGAATGTGTATATGGTAGGTGGGGATAGTAGAAAATGAGATTGGAAATAGAAGGTGAGAATGTGGGAGCCAGAGCAGGAGACACAGAAATGAAGGAAAATTCTCAGTCCCTACTCCTTCAACAAGGACTGTGCAAGCATCCATTGAGGATAGCTCCTTGTTAGGTGCTGGGGACACAAAATGTGAATCTGACATGGTCCCTGTCTATGGAGGACAAGTCTCAGGTACACAAGAATTTAAATGGGGACAGTGGCCCCAACCATACAATATCTTCCAGTAATTGGTTTTCCTCAATCCATGGCATAGAATATATCTGAGTTTAAGACCACTGTCATCACCGCCTGCTTCCAACTTCAGAAGGGCCCAAAAAATGGCAAGTGTAAAATGAGGCTATTGGAGGCTTCTTCTCTTCTCTAATTCCTGCTGTCTCTCTAGTTGTCCCTCTGGCAAGCAAAGTGCTTAGAGTGCATGATCCTGCAGGTCCCTTCAAGTTCTGTTCTCCTGGGAACTCTCTTTCCCTTTATGGCTGCATTTCACAAGAGGTGCAGGAGAATAATCGTCTGTAAGATGAACCAATGGTTCATTGTAATTTATTCAGCAAATATTAATTGGATGCCAAGCACTGTTGTAGAAGTGGGATTATTACACTGAACAAATCAGACAACTGCCTGTTCTCATGAAGCTAACATCCTCCTGAGGACAATAAACAATCCACAGTATTGCCAGGTAATGACCACTGAGTGTTAGTAAGAAAAATAAAGTAGAACAAGGGGAGATGATGAGGGAGGTATATTAGATAGGGTAACAGGAAAGACCAGGCTGAAAATGCAAATTTTGAAGAAGAGGAAGGAGCAAGGAAAGGAGAGAGGAAAAGAGTCAAAGAGTCCACTCTATTTTTTTGGGTGAGGACAAGCCTATGCCACAGTCTGTTCATCCGTGGCTGAGAGAATCCATGTGACCCGATCCACATCCATGTTGTTGACTGCCAGCTCCTTGGGAGCCTTATCCAAAGGTTCCATGTCTTTGTCTAACACAACCCAGAAGAAATCATTTATTCCTGTTAATGAGGCATCAGATCAGAGTGTTGTACGGCTCCAGAAGTGATCTCACCACAGTGCTCCCTCCCTTTGTATTGTACATTACAATTTACAAAGCTCTTCCACTTGCATCTTCTCATTGACACTCATGAGAGCCCTTCAAGGTAAGTCAGGTTTACTTTTAAGGCTAAAAATACTTCAGACTTAGTCCACCCTTCTGACTCACAGTGAATGGCAGGCAGTAGAACTTAGGTGTCCTGACCCTTAATCCAATGCTGTTTTCCTTACCATCACTTAACTTCTTGGTCAATGTGCAAGGATGATAGGGAGAGGGGGTGGGAAATATCTGGCTTTCTTTTTCAAAGGCCAGAAAACAGAACCCAGAGAAATAAATAAGCCTGTCCAACATTACATAGCTATGCCCATGTCTTGTAGTTCTTCGCTCGCTGTTTCTCCATCTCACCATTCTCCCCCTCTCTCTGGTAGTCATGATATAATGGAAAGAGTACAAGCTGTGATATCAGACCAGCTTGGGTTTGAATCCTGGATCTTCCCATTTACTAGCTATTCTACCTCATTAGGTCTTTACTTCATAATCTATAAAGTGGGATCACAATAGAACCTACTTGTACTAGTCAGAATAGGTTAGGCCTTGCTTCAGTAACAAATATTCCCCAAACCTCAATGGCTATTTATTACTTCTTTACACTAAGTCTAATTTGGGTAGAGTAGTTTTTCTCTATCTTGTAGCTACCCGTCTGGAACATATGACCTTCCAGATTGCTGTGGCAGAGAAAGAAAGAATTATAGGGTTACACAAGGGCTTATTAAATAGCCACACCTGGAAGAGGTATCATTTGACCCACATCTTATTGGCTGGAATTTAGTCACATAGGCCTAGCATTAACTACAAAATTTCATGGGCAATATCTCCCCATGTTTCCCAGGAAGAGGCGATTGTGTGATGAACACATAACATTGTCTCTACCATACTATTTCATAAATGTGAGGCCTAAATAAAGGGCCTAGCCTAGCCTATTGCCATGAAGTCAATTTCGATTCACAGTGACCCTGTAGGACAGAGTAGAACTGCCCCATAGAGTTTCCAAGGAGCGCCTGGTGGATTCGAACTGCTGACCTTTTGGTCAGCGGCCGTAGCACTTAACTGCTATGCCACCAGGGTTTCCAAATAAAGGGCAGATTATGAAAATGTCTTGCACAAGGTGCCAGTAAATGGCAGCTATTCAATAAAATGGCAGCTGTCATCATAAACACCTAATTCAGTACTGGGCTTGACCAGGGCTGGGTCAGTAAGAATTACTCAGAGCTACCTCTCTGGAGCTCAGTTTCATCAGAAATGTGAGGGAGGTTGGAGTAAATAATCTCTCAGGCTCCTTTCATCTCATTGAAAATCTCATTGCTTGAATTGTTCTCCCTTCATTCTAGTAGTTCTACAATTTAGGCAAAACAGTTCACTTTTACAGTGATGATTGTAAGTCTCTCTTACTAAACTTTGAAAAGAAGTCTTGCTAAATTAGTCTGAGTTCCCTTGAAATGCCTGAAGAAGATCTGATGGGAAATTGGCGAGCCTTCACCCAGTCTTGCCATCTCCTGTCTTTTCAAACTTGGGCACTTAGTTTCCTAGTCCTATCGTAACAAAGTACGCTAACTGGGTGACTTAAAACAACAAAAATGTATTCTCTCACAGTTCTGGAGAGTAAAATTCCAAAGTCAAAGTGCCTTTTCAGAGGCTCTGAGGGAGAATTTATTCCATGCTTCTCTCCTGTAATCCTTGTTATTCCTTTGTTTGTAGATGCGCCACTCCAACCTCTGCCTCAGTCTTCACATGGTATTCTCCTGTGTCTGTATTAAAATTTCCCTCTTCTAATAAGGATACCAGCCATTGGATTAGGGCCCACCCTAATCTATTATGACTTCTTCTTAACTTGATTACATCTGCAAACACTCTGTCTCCAAATAAAGTCACATTCTGAAGTTCCGGGTGGGCATGAATTTTTGGAAGACATTAGTCAAGCCAGTATTGGACCTCCTGCTGCTCATGCCTTTGCAGGAGGGTAGGCTCCAAGAGTCTCCACTAATAAGCAAACTTACGGTTATTTAAGGAGCTTTTGGACTTCTTTTTTTTTTTTTTTTTTGCTTTTGCTTTTGCTTTTGCTTTTGGAGCAGCGAGAGCTGAACAGGACTCACTTGTCCTACTTTCCTCTTCTAATATTCACATGTTGGTCTTCTGTGTAGAATATTGCTTATAGCGAAACTTCTGCTTATAAAAAATTTGAAATTTACTGCTGTAGAACCTGGTAAACCTGAAATTCTGTCAACTTCTTAGAACCCCCTTGTCTCCAGACTATGTCTGTTGGCAGCAGGGGCTAAGTCTCCCCACTTTCCCTCACAAAAAAATATTCTTAGGTTCTACCAGCAAGCAAATCATTGAACAAAATAATGCAATCTGATTTTATTTATTTAGTGTTTATTATACTTACATGAATCCTGCCTCTTAGCCCTAAGAGTACTTTGTAAATCTTAGTTTTATTCCCCAGACTTAAATCAAGGTTTCTTCTCTCCCACTATGACGGCATAGTATGGCCTTAGACTGATAACTAGTCATAACTTCCCCATGTGCATAGGACTCCGTTGCCCAGCTACTGACTAGCAGCAAAAACCAGAGGCAATCTAGCCCCATAAACTAGACATGCAGTCTGAGGAAGTTCAGAGTCTACCTACAGCCATTTTACCAGGAACCTTTGTTTCTGATTAATGGTGCAATTTCTCAGGCAGCCTTGCCAACCACAGTTGTAGCAGGTAACTTAGAATAACAATAATAATTAGCATTTGTTGTATTAAGTTCCTACTAAGTGCCAAGCGATGTTCTAAAGTTCGTTACATGAACTCACTCAGTCTTCCCAATATCTCTTAGAGATAGGTACTATTATTACTCCACTTTTAAGATGAGAAAACTAGCTCAAAGAGAGCCTCCCTAACTTGCCCTAGATCTGGAGCCTTCACTCCTAATGTCAACACTTTACTGATACCGTGCATTTCACTCACGGTAGTCTGTTTTGTTTTGTTTTGTTTTAAGGCTTACTGGTTTTCTTTGTTTTTTCATGATTACTCTGCTAAAAAGTCCACCACAAGCACGTGGGTAGGGGAACTGAGCTGGGTACTTAACAGGCATGAAAGGCAGCTGAGGTGGAGGCTGAAGGGTGAAAAGCACCAGAACCAGTGGCTATCGAGTCAGTTCCGACTCATGGTGACCCCAAGTGTGTCAGGGTAGAACTGTGCTCCATGGGGTTTTCAATGGCTCACATTTTTGGAAGTAGATTGCCAGGCCTTCCTTCCAAAGTACCTCTTGGTGGACTCGAACCGCCAACCTTTTGTTAGCAGCCAAGAACATTAACCATTTGCACCACCCAGAGTCTCCAAAGAGAAGGATAGCCGGGCTGTACAAGTGACCCCACCCCCCACCAGGACCCAAGACTTAGCCAGATCCCAACATCACCCCTTCTGTTAATGCAGAAAGAGTGCAAGCAAAAAGGTTCCAAAGAGCAGCATGGGGTACTAGGCCTGTTTCCTCTGTGATCCGTGTGCCCTGTGGGCCTGCGAGCAGCCAGACGATGGCTGGATTTTCCGTGGGCAAAGGCAGCCAGGGAAATTGCAGAATCAGCAAATGAGCTTGCTAATGCCAGTGCTGCCCTTTGATTCCTAACGAGCAAGAGGAAAGGCCAACATCTCCTTTCAGGCAGCTGGCCCCAGTTGCCCTCAGACCACACACTGAGGATGACCAAGGCACTCAAAAATGGCAAAGTTAATAAGGAGGGTGACGGCTGCCGACAATGGCAGAGTGACTTACTCGTCACAGAACACTTTCAATTCCGTTTCATTTAACCTCACAATACCCCAGAAAGCTATTTCCATCCTTATTTTGCAGACGAGAAAACTGAGGCTTAAAAAGAACTCATATTTACCCAAGGTCATGCAGCTTGAACGCTGCTGCTTCAGGTTTTCTAGGCTGAGATCTTTGTACCATCTCATGACTGAGCCCTAAACATTTCCACGCTCATATATTCAATCCACAAATGTTTGTTTTGTATATATATGCCAAACACTAGGTATATGGAGTCAAACTGAGACCTGAACCCTACCTCCAAGGAGCATGGACTTTGTAGTTTATTTTATGCGGAGTCTCAGGAAAACAGTATCCTGATCCAGAGATAGGAATTTCTGGAAGCAGATAGCAATGGAAAGAATGCTGATTTTGCCATTGGGGAGACCTAAGGTCTGTTCTCACTACTCACTGTGTGACTTGGGGCAAGTTGCTTCTTTCCTGAGCCTCATTCCCTTATCTGACTCCGGAGCCAAGTTGCCTACATCCATCAGTTTCCTTATCTGTAAGTGATGATACTATTAGTACCTACCCTATAGGGTTATGGTGAGAATTAAATGAGTTATTAACTCATTAATTACTATTGATTAAATGAGTTATTATCCCATTAAATATTATTATTAATTAAATTAGCTATTACATGCAAAGTGTTTAGCATAGTACCTGGCAAATAGTAATCATTCAATAAATGTTGACTATTCTTGTTGACAATAGCATTGTTATTATAAAAATATAGATTGGGCCAGATGATATCAAGGCTCTCTACACAAATGCACATAGCCAGTTATCACTAAAACATAAGTGGCTTTGAAAGGCAATGCACACTTCTGAGACAATATCTAATGTAGAAATAACCAGTAACCAGTTGTGGAGTTAATTCCTACTCGTGGCTACCCTATATGTGTCAGAATAGAACTGTGGGTCCATAGGTTTTTCAATGGCAGGTTTTTCAGAAGCAGATCCCCAAACCTTTCTTCTGAGGCAAGTGTGTTAACCATTTGCACCAGCCAAGGACTCTACTAGAAAGATACTATGAAAAAATCCAAACCCGTTGCCATGAATAGATTCCAACTCATGGTGACCCATGTGTTACAGAGTAAAACAGAGCTCCATAGGATTTTCTTGACTGTGATCTTTACAGAAGCAGATCGCTAGGACTTTCTTTGATGGTGGTGCTGAGTGGCTTCGAACTGCCAGCCTTTCAGTTAATAGCCAAGTGCAAACCAGAGACCAACATAAGGATAAAGGGTCTAAAAAAGCCCTAGGCCCAAAGCAGCCCCCTATGTTCTTTTCTACCCTGTTTCCTGTTTCCAGTTCACAAGTCTCGCTCCTCCAACCTAGTGATGTTCCTGAGGCAGAGACTCTGTCTTCCACCCTTTTATCCCCCAAGCCAAGGACAGAGTTAGGCACATAGAAAGCATTCAATAATTCTTAGTTGAATGAATTAATGAATGAAGGAACCAGAAGGATTGAAGAAGACGCAGTGCCCCAAGGAGCTCAACGTGTAAGGAGGGATTTCAGTGACATCTATTGTCTCTGTCCTGGTAACATGCTAATGAGCTGGAGAGCTCTGACTAAATTGCGATTTCCCAAAATGAGTTAATTAATAAACTGATTTTGGGATGATTAACAGGGGGGTACAGTTAACATGATTTTAATGGGAAAGCGTCAGTGAAGCACAAACTCATTAGCACAAAACTATTTCCTGCCCCAGCAGGCTTGTCACATACTACTTTTTATGGAAGAAGCTGGACAAGCCACATGGACAAGGACTGAGCCTATGAGCAGCTGGGAGTCCCTAAGGGCAGCACACACACCTGAAAGGGATTCTCCATGTAGATGCCGACAGCATCCCTTATAAGTGAATTCTCTGGTGACTTCTCCTTGGTTTCAGTGGATTTTCTGGTGCTGATAAGGAACAGAATACCATAAGTGCCATGTTACTGTTACTGAAGAATAGAAACAGTGTGTATATATAGCTGTGGTTGGTTCCCAAACATCAAAAAATAATCACTGTAGTAATAAGCACTATTATACTTAATAATGTTCACAAAGCACTTTTCTTATGTATAAAGTGGACTTATCATGAGAATCAGCATTGATAATAAAAGTTGTCATTCCCTGAGTGCCTGCTGTGTGCCGGTGACTACAATAGGCATCTTCCCCGAGCATGACCTAGTCAATCCCATTTCCAGATGAGGAAAATGAGGATCAGAGGAATAAAAAGAATTCACATCTGTAAAATAGTTCATAAAGCACATTGCTTATGTATTGTGGCACCACAATCTTCTGAGCAGCCTTGAGAGATGGATCAGAGAGTATTATTGGCCCCATTTCCCTGGTGATGATAAGGAGGTTTGAGGAGGTGGTGACTTGCCCAGATTCCCAGGGTCAATGAATAAAGCAAGTAGACATTCTCAACTGCTCTTCAGAAACCAAATCCTGTGGTCTTGTTACAACATTCTCCTTGTCAGCAAACATAATACGTATGTATTAGAGTATGTAAAGCAAGAGGGTGCTACAATCCCTCATTTGGGAGAATGAAATCATGGACTAGAGATAGTAGAAGATTGTATGCTAGAAATTTGGTATAATTAAAATTCTGTTCTGCACAGGACACAAGGCCCAATTTTACCAACTTGAAATTTTCTTTGAACTGTGGAGATACCTAGGCAGAAGATTTCTGAGTTGATTTGGAGTTGTTAATGAGTATGCAATGGAAGGATGACAGATTTGGACACCTGAAATCCAGCTGGTGTAACAGAGGGAAAAACAAATGTGTGTGGAATGGGGAAGGGATGGGGCTGGGGGCACTTAAGGCCCCTTAGGAAACTGGTGGCTTTTACTTAAAGAAGGTCTATATTATATCTGGAAAGCTAAAACTGGATCAGATCTTAGAGACTATCTAGAACAAATCCCCAAACTCACATGTGCTTTAAAGATGAGAAAATTGACACCCAGAAAGGTGGATTGCCATGTTCCTGGCTGCACCATGAATTAATGACTGAGCCTGCATCAGACCCAGTAACCCTGGCATCCAGTCCAGTCCCAGCATTAATGTAATCTTTCATCAAAGAAGTAAGGGAAAAAGAAAACAAATGACTCTTGTTTAGCACTCACTGTGTGCCGAGCACTGCTAGGTGCTTTATGTTATTTCATTAAATTCTCTGGGTCCTGAGTGGTGGATGGTATCTTCCTTATTTTGCAGATAAAGAAAGTCAAGCTTACAGAAGTGACTCGCCTAAACTAGTAAGTGGCAGAGCAGGAGTGCAAATCTTGATCTGCCTAGTTCAAAATTCCATGTCCTTTCCACAGTACCACATGTCATTCAAAGTAACTCTTGAATACTATGTGTCAAGCTGTATTTGTCTGATTAGAGATTAGCTTTCTAGTTCCAAAGGTGCAGATTTGTTTTCCTCTAAATGAAGGGCTTTATACATAAAACACAGCTTTACGGGTATCTCCTGCCTCCCAGGCCCCATGAGGTGGGAGAAAAAAAGAGCCTCTGGCCAGAGAAGGGTGTCAAGGACCCTACTTTTTACCCCCCTCCTTTCAGATACACACTTCCCACTCTTTCAGCAGAAAAAGGACTGTGGAGATGTCCTGGCAGACTGCCCACCTGGCCCTGCCTCATCTTGACAGGGAGGAAATGGCATTGCTGAGGTTGAACTTCCATGCAATGTCAGGAGCTCATACCAGGTACTTGTCTTTTGGCTAATGCTGCCCTGAAAAGGTGGCAGTAATACCCTGTCTATTCATGGGGCAATCTATTTAAAGTCACCAGATATTTGGGGCTAAGCTGCCCAGATACAAATATACCACCATTAACTCTGTCAGTTTGCTATACTGTGGGGGCTTACGTGTTGATGTGATGTTGGAAACTATGCCACCAATATTAAAATACCAGCAGGGTCCACTCATGGCACACAGATTTCAGCTGAGCTTCCAGACTAAGACAGACTAGGAAGAAGGAACTGGCAGTCTACTTCTGAAAAGAATAAGACAGTGAAAACCTTATGAATAGCTGCGGAACATTATCTGATGTGCTGCCAGAAGATGAGCCCCTCAGGTCAGAAGGCACTCAAAATACAACTGGGGGAAGACTGCCTCCTCAAAATAGAGTCGACCTTAATGACATGGATGGAGTCAAGCTTTTGAGACCTTCATTTGCTGATGTGCCACGACTCAAAATGAGAAGAAACAACTGCAAACATCCATTAATAATTGGAACTTGGAATGTATGAAGTATGAATCTAGGAAAATTGGAAATCGTCAAAAGTGAAATGGAACGCATAAACATCAATATCCTAGACATTAGTGAGCTGAGATGGACTGGTATTGGCTATTTTGAATCAGACAATCATATGGTCTACTATTTTGAGAATGACAACTTGAAGAGGAATGGGGTTGCATTCATCATCCAAAAGAACATTTCAAGATCTATCCTGAAGTACAACACTGTCAGTGATAGGGTAATATCCATATGCCTACAAGGAAGCCCAGTTAATATGACTATTATTCAAACTTATGCACCAAGCACTAAGGCCAAAGATGAAGAAATTAAAGGTTTTTATCAATTTCTGCAGTCTGAGATTGATCAAACATATAATCAGGATGCATTGATAATTACTGGTGATTGGAATGTGAATGTTGGAAACAAAGAAGAAGGATCAGTAGTTGGAAAATGTGGCCTTGGTGATAGAATGATGCTGGAGATCTCATGACAGAATTTTGCAAGACCAACGATTTCTTCATGGCAGGTACCTTTTTTCACCAACATAAATAGCGACTACGCACATGGACCTCACCAGATGGAATACACAGGAATCAGTGGACTACATCTGTGGAAAGAGATGATGGAAAAGCCCAATATCATCAGTCAGAGCAAGGCCAGGGCCCGACTGCAGAACAGACCATCAATTGCTCCTATGCAAGTTCAAGTTGAAACTGAAGAAAATTAGAACAAGTCCACAAAAGCCAAATTACGACCTTGAGTATATTTCACCTGAATTAGAGACCATCTCAAGAATGGATCTGACGCGTTGAACACTAATAACTGAAGACCAGACAAGCTGTGGAATGACATCAAGGACATCATACGTGAAAAAAGCAAGAGGTGATTAAAAAGACAAGAAAGAAAGAAAAGACCAAAATGGATGTCAGAAGAGACTGAAACTTGCTCTTGAACGTCGAATAGCTAAAGCAAAAGGAAGAAATGATGACGTAAAAGGGATGAACAGAAGATTTCAAAGAACAGCTTGAGAAGACAATGTAAAATATTATAATGACAT
This sequence comes from Dugong dugon, assembly GCA_030035585.1. Classification (NCBI taxonomy): domain Eukaryota; kingdom Metazoa; phylum Chordata; class Mammalia; order Sirenia; family Dugongidae; genus Dugong; species Dugong dugon. Next base: position 67,212,097 of record CM057467.1, read on the forward strand.
GCACAAAGACCTGGAGACAGAAAACCAAAAGGAAAGAACACACTCGACGTTTCTCAAGCTGAAAGAACTGAAGAAAAAATTCAAGCCTCGAACTGAAATATTGAAGGATTCTACAGGGAAAATATTAAATAATGCAGGAAGCATCAAAGAAGTTGGAAGGAATACACAGAGTCACTATACCAAAAAAAAATTGATCAACATTCAACCATTTCATAAGGTAGCATATGATCAGGAACTGACGGTACTGAAGGAAGAAGTCCAAGCTGCACTGAAGGCACTGGTGAAAAACAAGTCTCCAGGAATTGATGGAGTATCAACTGAGATGTTTCAACAAATGGACGCAGCCCTGGAAGTGCCCACTTGTCTACGCCAAGAAATTTAAAAAACAGCTACTTGGCCAACCGACTGGAAGAGATTCATATTTATGCCTATTCCCAAGAAAGGTGATTCAACCGAATGTGGAAATTATCGAACAATATTATTAATATCACACACAAGTAAAATTTCGCTGAAGATCATTCAAAAGTGGCTGCAGCAGTCTATCGACAGCGAACTGCCAGAAATTCAAGCCGTATTCAGAAGAGGACACGGAACCAGGAATATCATAGCTGATGTCAGATGGATCCTGGCTGAAAGCAGAGAATACCAGAAAGATGTTTACCTGTGTTTTATTGACTATGCAAGGGCATTCGACTGTGTGGATCATAACAAATTATGGATAACATTGCGAAGAACGGGAATTCCAGAACACTTAACTGTGCTTATGAGAAACCTGTACATAGATCAAGAGGCAGTCATTCAAACAGAACAAGGGGTTACTGCATGGTTTAAAATCAGGAAATGTACGTGTTAGGATTGTATCCTTTCAACGTACCTATTCAATCTGTATGCTGAGCAAATAATCCGAGAAGATGGACTATATGAAGAAGAACGGGCATCAGAATTGGAGGAAGACTCATTAACAACCTGCGTTATGCAGATGCCAAAACCTTGCTTGCTGAAAGTGAAGAGGACATGAAGCACTTGCTGATGAAGATCAAAGACAACAGCCTTTAGTACGGATACACTGCAACATAAAGAAAACAAAAATCCTCACAACTGGACTAGTAGGCAACGTCATGTTAAACAGAGAAAACACTGAAGTTGTCAAGGCTTTCATTTTACTTGGATCCACAATCAACACCCATGGAAGCAGTAGTCAGGAAATCAAAAGATGCGTTGCATTGGGCAAATCTGCTGCAAAAGGCCTCTTTAAAGTGTTGAAAAGCAAAGATGTCATCTTGAAGGCTAAGGTGCACGTGACCCAAGCCATGGTGTTTTCAATGGTCTCATATGCATGGGAAAGCTGGACTATGAATGAGGAAGGCCAAAGAAGAGTCAATGCCTCTGAACTGTGGTGCTGGCAAAGAATATTGAATATACCATGGACTGTCAAAAGAATGAACAAATCTGTCTTGGAAGAAGTACAACCAGAATGCTCCTTAGAAGCAAGGATAGTAAGACTACATCTGACATACTTTGGACATGTCATTAGGAGGGATCAGTCCCTGGAGAAGAACATCATGCTTGGTAAAGTGGAGGGTCAGCAAAAAAGAGGAAGACCTTCAGTGAGATGGACTGACACAATGGCTGCAACAATGGGCTCAAGCATGACAATGATTTTGAGAATGGCACAGGACCAGGCAACGTTTCGTTCTAGCGTACATAGGGTCGCTCTGAGTCAGAATCCACTCAATGACACCTAACAACAACAACAATAAAGTTGCTCACATTTCAAAAGGCATTTTGCCTAAACGCAAATGACTGCAATAAAATCTAATGCATTGATGTCAAATCTTAGGCGTATAATAGGCTCCAACCAATTTAGGGAACAGTCTGATGTATGGTGACCAAAAAGAAAAAAACATCATTACAGTGTTCTTGGTTTGGGGGTTGTTGTTGTTGTTAGTCGAGTTGGTGCTGACTCATAGTGACTCTATATACAACAGAACAAAACGCTGCCCAGTCCTGTGCCTTCGTTACAATCATTGCTATGTTTGAGCCCATTGTTGCAGCCACCGTAAAAATCCATCTTGTTGAGGGTCTTCCTCTTTTTTGCTGACCCTCTACTTTACCAAGCATGATGTCCTTTTCCAGAGACTGGTCCCTCCTGATAACATGTCCAAAGGATGTGAGGCTCTGTTTGGGGGTAGGGGAGACACATAACAAAAGGGGGGTTTTCAGGGATCCCTACCAAGACATATAGCCTTGTACTGAATTGCTAGGAGTGCACAGTGATAAATCAGCTAAGGTCATTGTGTTCAAGGTGGCTTAGACAAGATGTGACATGGACACAAATATTGCCAATTCAAGGAAGAAAGTAATAAGAATCATAAAAGAAGCATAGATAATGTGCATTACTGATGTGTGAAATCAGAGTCAACCATTTATTAAGTTTCACTGTGGTATTCATAGTGGTGGAAGGTATAGCTAGCATTAGCTGAGTGTCTATCATGTACCAAGCACCAAGGTGACTTTACATATTTCTATTATTTCATCCTCACCACAACGCAATGAGGAAACTGAGGCAACGAGTAGTTAAATGACTTAGCTAAGTTTCCAGAGCCAAAGTATGAACTCAGTCATAGACCACTGAGCCCCGACATTTAACCATTATATTAAACACTAGTGTGACTAAGAGATCAGCTCTGGGCCTGTTGCCCCTTAAGATCTAGGTGAGATTGGTTCAAAATTCCATTCCAAATCCTGTGGAAGGCCCAACAGTGTCCCTAATATTGTTGCAAATTCCATTGTCTCTAATCCTACGTTTAGTCCCTAAAGAATTCCTGCCCGGAACCACTTTGCACCTGAACTATCTCTACTTGTTGAAATGCTTGTCTCTAGGTCTCCTGCAAAGCAGCCAACCAATTTCTAGAACTATCACTAGACCAGTTATAGTGTGGGGCAGGCAGAGTGAAATGCACCTGCATAATAAAAGATCCCTCTCAGCTCTATGTTCCTCTAATTTTGTGATTCAATTAATTGATTGTATAAGTATTCAGAGTCAATTTTGACATTCCATGCTAAAAGAAGACACCTAAATGTGTAAATTGCATAAAAAAACAGCAAGGAGAGTCTTCCTTCAATGACTGGGAGACTGAACATGAGCAGTGTTTGAACTTTTCCACCAAAACTATCTAGCAGCCAAGATTGACTGTCTCCCTCTAGAGGCCTGGAGGCTTAGTTCAAGGCAATTTCTGCAAGCTTGAAACTTCTTTGAAATATCCCTTTCATACTGTTATTATTATTTTATTAATATATTTTATTTTTTAAGCGGTTTTACCGAAAAATTACACAGAAAGTCCAGAGAGTTCCCATATGTCCCCTAACCCCCAGCACAATGATTTCTCCTATTATTATCTTGCATTAGTGTGGTACATTTGTTACAGTTGAAGAACTGACAGTGGTACTTTGTTATTAAATTAAGTCCATAGTTTACCTTAGGTTTCACATTTTGTGTTCTAGAGACCTCTGGGTTTTGAAAAATACATCATATCATGTGTCCACAATTACAGTATCATACAGAATAGTTTTACTGCCCTAAAAATGTCCCCATATTTTTCCCTTTTTTAAAATTTCATATGAATTTTGATATCTAGGTCATAAAGGATATCTTTGTTTTAATATAAAAATAACATTTTAATTGCCTAACAGTTAAATTATTTAACCTTTTCCCCAATCTGGTGGGGGGGTGGGGGGTGGAAGCGCATGCCCGGAAGTGTACTTAAAGCTTTACAAATGCTATTTTATATAATTCTCACAATGACCCTTGTCTTAGTCATCTAGTGCTGCCATAACGGAAACACCACAAGTGGATGGTTTTAACGAAGAGAAGTTTATTTCCTCACAGTCAAAGCAGGCTAAAAGTCCAAACTCAGGGCGTCAGCTCCAGGGGAAGGCTTTTTCTCTCTGTCGGCCTTCTTCTCTTCGGTGTTCCCCTGGACTAGGAGCTTCTCTGCGCAGGGACCCCGGTCCAAAGGACGTGCTCTGCTCCCGGCACTGCTTTCTTGATGGTATGAGGTCCCCCTGTCTCACTGCTCACTTCTGTCCTTTATATCTCAAGAGATTGCCTCAGGACACAATCCAGTCTAGTAGATCCAGTCCTGCCTTACTAACACAACTGCCACCCATCCTCCCTCATTAACATCATAGAGGCAGGTTTACAACATACAGGAAAATCACACAGTACCAGGAATCATGGCCCAGCCAAACTGATATACACATTTTTGGGGGGACATAATTCAATCCATGACAACCCTTGCAGGAAAGAATTATTATTCCTGTATTTCAGTTGAGGAGACTAAGATGTACAGTAATTAAAACGTTGACCCACTGTCAAACAATTAGTAAGGGAAGAATTCAAAGCCTAGATTGTCTGACCAAACTCTATGGGCCTGAGCAGAGTGGCCCCTCTGTTGACTTTATGTGGTTTACTTGCTATCCAGCTATTTATATGCCCCTATTGAAAGGAGCTGTGGTGGTGCAACGGTTAGGCTCTTGGCTGCTAACCGAAAGGTTGGTGGTTTGAACTCACCGGCTGCTTGGTAAAGATTCAAACCAAACCAAACCCAACCCACTGCCATCCAGCCAATTCTAACTCATAGTGATCCTGTAGGACAGAGTAGAACTGCCCTATCAGGTTTCCGAGGCTTAAATCTTTTTTGGAAGCAGACTGCCACATCTCTCTCCCGTGGAGCTGCTAGTAGGTTCCAACCGATGACCTTCTGATTAGCAGCAAAGCACTTTCACCACTGCACTGCCAGGGATCCTCCGCAAAAATTACAGCGTAGGAAACGCTATGGGTAGTTCTACTCTGTCATATAGGGTCACAATGAGTCTGAATCAACTCGATGGCACACAATAATAAGAAGACTGAAAGGAATGTCTATATCCAAACACTGAGGAATCCACTTAGAGCAAAAGATAGTGTGATAGCTCAGACTGCTTTTAGAGCCCAGAGACCCACAGAATCTAAAAGATTACATCAGCTAGACAGAGGCCTTCCAAATTAGTCCCCAGAGATGCTCCATCAGGAGCCCCCTTGCACCTGGACTAACACAGCCTGTGTAAACGCCTGTCTCCAGCTCCACTGCAAACTGCCAAGCCTATTTCCCGCAGCATCACCGGGGCCATTAGCCTGGGCTGTGGGCAAATGAAACGCACCTGATAAAATAAAAAGACTTTGCACAAAAACACCCCAAATCTAATCATATGGATTTCAGTAAGTTGTCTGAAATCCAAGCATGAAAATAGCTGAAGCAATTTGGCTACAGCTTGCAAGATGAAACAATTCCTGTGTATGAAGATACATTTCTTTCCTCACATGTCCCCCATCCCACTCCTTTCTGGAGATTAGAGGATCACTTTTCAGGCCAATGGGAAATTTTCAAAACCAAAAAAGGATCCAGTTGCAGAGAAATAGACCCTTGTGGGCACCTTCAGGGTTGAAGCTGATGATAGTTTGTTGGAAAATTGGGAATTCCAGTGCCTTAGCCTGCTGCTTCCTGCCCCTCACCACACACCACAGGAGAAAGAAAGTCAAGCAGACGTGTCACTTTTGAGTTCTGCCACTTTCATGCTACATGGGCTGACCAAATTTCTGAACTTCTTCCAGCACTGTTTGTTTCCTCCCCTTAAAAGAGCAGATAATTTTTCCCTAGCAAGACTAGTGAGAGAATGAAATGCAGTAACAGATATAAAACTCCTGGCACATAGTAGTAACTCAACAAATTCTAGTGTCCACCCTCCTCTAGCTACATGTCCTGTGTTTTTATACCTCCATACCTTTGCACAGGCTGTTCCTTTTGCCTAGAGTGCCCTTCCCCATTCTCTGTCTAGAAAAATCTCCCCAGTCTTCCACGGCCCAACTTAGAAGTCACTTGTTCTAGGAAGCCTTATAGCCTTATACCTCCCACCTACCCTCAGCCACAGAAATTATAACTGCTATTTTCATGCTTAATCACCATTTATTCATACTTGGAGTAGAGATGATTTAGGAAAACCTCATGTTCTGGACCAGGGGTGCTCATTCTAACACATGGTGGTACTGCTTGAGTAACTTCATGGCACAACTGGCTGGCAGGAATGCTGAGCCAGCCCTGGGAAGATGTGACTGGTGTGATGCCCCAAGACTCCTGCTGTTCCTGTGCTATAAGCTGTGGACCCATGAATTCTATAAATAGCAACTAGGCACCTACTATGGGCAGGCCCTATGGAAGATGCAAATATGAATCAGTGAAGAACTCAGCTCTGAAGAAATTCATTGTCTGATGGGAAAATATGGACAGACGTGACTATAAAATTCAGGTAGAAAGCCAACTGAGTCCTAAGAATGGTTCAGAGGGGGTTGGAAATGGGCATGCATTCAGCATCCAATGTGTGCAAGGCACTGTGCAAGGTATATTTACAAGTGTCATTTCCCAAACAACCTGAGAGAAAAATGTCATCATTCCCATTTTACCGATGATAAATCTGAGACTAAAAATAGGTTAAGCAACCTACCCAAGGATATAGGGCTAGTAGGTAGTGGACTTAAGGTATGAGCCCACACTGACTCCATGCTGTTCCCTCATTATTCCCCAAACTCCGACTTACATGTAGTCATGATAACCTGGGAGCAATCATCACAAGCTTAAATGACAGTTTCCTTTATATTTCAGAGGACAGCAATACTTTCATCCCCAGCATTTAGATATAGCATGTAACAGCCTGTTATTAATATGCTGATATCCTACATTAGGGCCTCCAGGTCAATACCGGCTCATTTTGTCATCGTAAATGAATGCTCAAGTCATTGTGGCCAAAACTCCCATTGCCTGGCTCTCGACGCCTACTTTAAGGCAGAGCTGATCACTTCCTCTATGGCTGATTTTCCCCCACCCTCACCCATGTATGTAATTATTAAGCAGTTAATTGCTTTCCACTTCCAAAGACCCAGGCTTTTGGAGACCCCCCTTGCAATAATTCTTCGGTATTTCATCTTTCTTGACAGCCAGCCAATCCATCACAGGGCCCCTTTCATAATTTGTATTGATTTGCATTTATCCACCGCAGAGCCCATTTGCAGACAATCACTTGCTCGTTTTTGATGACCAAGAGAGCTGTCACTTGGAGTTGGCACAACTTCGAAGCATTCATGTGAAACTTAAGGGTGTTCATCCCACTCACCTTGAGACCCCCCCCCCCACCAGATCAGCTCAATGTCAGTGGCCTTAAATAATTTGGCCACAGAGGCAATTGTAATTTGTCTCTCTCTCTGCAAGTCTTAGCTGCTTGATCAGTGATACTATATTCAGGGTGGCCTTATGGAGATAAAAAGGCTAGGTCACCATCTGGCAGACTGAGACCTCATCTGGCTTACAGAGGGATTGTGGTTGGACTTCATGGTATTTGGTAATTAAAATTAGTTGGCAAATTTAAAAATTTTGTGAGATGTTACACACAAATCCAGATTTTCTACTTCCTATGGAACTAGTATATCTGGCCAATGTGAACCCACATACGCACCGAATTTTTGTCAGCTGGAGCTGTGTGGGGTTTCCCTCCTAGACAGTTAGGTCTTTCGCTTCCAATCATATTATACCCACAGGCTTTAGTCCTTATATAACCTGCCTGTTCCTTCTTTTGTTTTCAATATCCAGATAATCAGTATAAAGAAGTTTTTAAAAACCTGTTTTAGATGTACAGAGATACTGTTATCTTTGGTTTCATATGAGCCCTGGTGGCACGGTGGTTAAGAGCTGTGGCTGCTGACCAAAAGGTCGGCAGTTTGAACCCACCAGCCACTCCTTAGAAACCCTATGGGGGCAGTTCTACTCTGCCCTATAGGGTCGCTATGAGTCGGAATCGACCCAGTGGCAACAGGTTTGCCTTTTTCTTGTTTTTTAGTTTCATAAAGAATTTTAATTTTGAAAATAGCTTCTGAATAGAACCATTTGTAAATCAAGCAATAAACAAAAAACAACTTATAGTCAAAAAAAAAAATATTTCTCCCCTTTCCTCAAAAAAAAATATATATAATTTCAATTATTTTAGGGTCCCCATCTTAGTAGCAAAAATATCTTCATTTGGATGACAAACTGTCAGTTCACCTAAGCATGAAGGAAAGTTGCCGGCTGAGAGGAAGGAATTCTGAGTGAGATTATAGGAAACCAATGGGAAGTGGACCCTGGCCCTTTTTGACATCTGAGTATGTGGCCCCTAATTTAAATATAAAAGATTGATGTTCAGGTCTTGATTCTCCTGCCAACTAACTCATATGGATTTGAGCAAGACAATAGTGCTCTGTCTGAGCTTTCATTTCCTCATTCGTAAAAATGAGTAACCAATTCTATTCATGCTTTTATAACCTAAGCTAGGCACTCTGCTAAGTACTAAGGATATAGTACCTAATCCCAAGAAGCTTATTATTTAATGGAAAACAATAATATGTAACATTTTTATTTCAAAATCGTGTGTCCCAAGTATGCAGCAATGCAGGAATGTGCAGGGTGGTAGGGGGCCCCTAGTCATCGATTGCAAAGTTAAGAGAGGCCAGGGAAGACTGCCCAAGAAGAAATGCCTGAACAAGAACCACAAGGAGGAGAGAGTGTATGCAAGGCATGTTCAGGGAACTAGCTAAGGTCCACTCCTGACTTGAGTTGTGAAGACAAGAGACAGATCTGAAAAGCCTTGAGTACCTTGCTGGATATCTAAGACTTATGATCAGTGAATAATGGGGAGCCACTAAGGATATTGGAGGCGGTGTGAAAGGAATATGACCAAAGGAGTGTATAAAGACGGTAAATGTGGAGGACATTGGGCACTTGGCCTCCTACTGTCTGCATGGAACTCTTGGACTTGCTCCAACAAGCTTGTCTGAGTGAAGAGCTACAATTCACTCCTCAGAAAGGAAACCACCAGATATGTGATATTCCCAGCTTCTGACAGATCTGATGGAAAACCCATGCTGGATGCCAGTTGGAAGGGCAAGTGGGTATGCACCACAGGAAAAGATCTTCAAGGGCAGTGATGCATTTGGATTATAAGAACCTTCAGAGATCCAAGTTACTGCAAGGAAACAACATCATCTCACACGTGCTGCATGGTCAAATACCACCAACACTGAAATGGCAGCTGTCATTCACTCCAGGGAAGACTACGCACAGAAATTCTAGCATAAATCTTGCCTTTTTGTTTTGGTTCTCAGAGGTGTGGGGGATACAGTGGTGAACAAGAAAAAAAAAAATGGGGCTTATACTACAAACACAAGAGGGCAGACAAGTAAACAAATCAATAAGAAAAACAATTCAAGTCAATGAAGCAAGATCTGAAGACAATAAAATAGGGTAATATGATAATGACCAGGGAAGGCAACATTTGATAGAATGCTGGAAGAAGGCATTTTTGGGATAAAATCATATGAGTTAAGACCTGAAAGACAAAAAGAATATCAGCTTTGGGAAAACCTGAGGAAAGAATATTGCAGATCTCACTATCTACCTGGACTCGGTCTAAGAACATTGGGAGGAAACTGAGTCTAGGAGAGTGAAGCTGCTGTTTTTATAGCCGTGACTTCCAGAAAGATAGGATGGAGAGTACTTCCACAGAGAAGGATCTCATAGCCATGTGCTCAAGAACTGAAAAGAAAGAGATCCTCTCTACTACTAATCCTCCAAGCTGTTCATGAAAACTTGCATGCTCTGTTTGAATTATGAAGGAATGTTAAGACAAAGTACACTCAGGGAACACTTTCATTTTAAACTCCTCTCCCCATCTTCCCATTCTGGGTCACGTTCATATTGAGGCCTTTCAGGTAGGAAATGGATGAAGATCCTGGCAAAGCTCCGGTCACATCTTAGGATAAGGCTGGGCCTGCCCCCACTTAACTGATTGAGGATGAAGCAGACAAGAAGGAGCTAGGATAAGAAATCAGCCTATGAATGTCAGGTAATTAACTTGGTTGTATCATCTTCACCCTCCTTGCACACAGCAGACATTATTACTAGACCACTGCTCTCTTTCCTGCTGATACCAAATGTGACCTCAGAATCCACCCTAACTCATGGTTCCAAGCAGCCACTGTAAATTGACCAAATTTGGAGCAAGAGATGAAATCTATTTTCACCTCACAACTTTACCCACTTACTGAAGGAAAGCAAGACATTTTGATGTGGCTGTGTGGAAATGAAGAAATCCTGTGTTACCAAGAAGTGTATGCAGAGATCCCTGCTCCTCATCCCACCACACACGCACATCCTTCGTGCCTAATTTGTTTATCAGCCTGAATAAAAAATGCCCCCAAGTCAAAGCGGATATGTCAGGGTAGTTACCACCTTGACACCTCCAGGGAAGGAACGTCATTAAGACCCACTGAAACCCCATGTCATTGAGTCTTACCACCTTAGCTGTTAGGGAGAATGTAAGTCGGGCAGGCAAAATTCTGTGTACAATGGTCTAGATATTAAGAATGCGGGCCTCAGAGCAGATGCCTGGGCTTGTATAGGCTCTGCTATTTAGTAGTGTGTGACCATGGTATTCAACCTCTCTGGGCCTCACTTTGCTCATCTGTAAAATGGGTACAATAATTATGCCTATCTCATAGGTCTTTGGAAAGGGTTAAATAAGTTAGTACATGTAAAATGTTTAAAATCACGCCCATTACATAATGAGAGCTCAATAAATGTGAGAGTTTGTAAGCAGATTAAGACAAAGAGGAATTCAGAAGCATAGAAACCTTGAGTTTTAGAATCATAGTAGCTTACACTTAAATATCCACCTTAAAGACCATCTAGTATATCTTCCCTAAGTAGAAAAATGTGCCCTGCCACCTGGTATGGCATCATCTAGCTCCTTTTTGGATATGTTTGTTGACAGGGACACCAGCACCTTATAACGTCAATATACTGTTGTTGTCATTGTTGTCTGCTGTCGCATCAGCCTCTGACCCATGGCAACCTCATGCACAATGGAAGGAAACATTGCCTGCTCTTGCACCATCCCCAGGATTGGTTACAGATTGGACCTTTATGATCCATAGGGTTTTCACTGGCTGATTTTCAGAAGAAGATCACCAGGCCTTTCTTCCTAGTCCATCTTAGTCTGGAAACTCTACTGAAACCTGTTCAGCATCATAGTAACACGCAAGCCTTCACTGATAGATGGGTGGTGGCTGCACATGAGGTACATTGGCTGAGAATCCAACCTGGGTCTCCCGCACGAAAGGTGAGAATTCTACCACTGAACCACAGCTACCTTTTAATATCAGTATGGAGCTCCTCTAATTTTCATAGAATTCACCGCGTCATCTAGAGATGAAATCAGGCTTCCTCTGATTTCTATTCATTACCCTAATTCTGTCCTAGGGAAATTTGTTTCCATTGACCCCCCACAGCAGGTTACACTTCACATTTTCTAAAGAATATGTCTAATCATTTCACTCCCCTTCTCAAAAGTACTTCTGTTACTCTAGCGTGAGCTTACTGAGTGTGGGAATCATGCTTTACTCACCTCTACATCCCTATCAGGAGTCCCTTGGTGGTGCAAATGGTTAAGCACTCAAATACTAACCAAAAGGTCTGTGGTTCAAACCCACCCAGAAACACCTTGGAAGATAAGCCTGGTAATCTGCTTCCAAAAGGTCACAATCATGAAAACCTTCTGGACTGCAGTTCTACCCTGCACACACGGGGCCGCTCTGAGTTAGCAACTGTTTTTGTTTGTTTGTTTGTTTCATATCCCCATCACCTGGCAAAGGGAAGGAATTCAATCACTTTTTCATACCTATATGGATAAAAGGGAGCCCTGGTGGCACAGTGGATAAAGCTAAGGGAACTAACCAAAAGGTTGGCAGTTTGAATCCACCAGCTGCTCCTTAGAAACCCTATAGGGCAATTCTGTTCTGTCCTATAGGGTTGCTAGGAGTCAGAATCAACTTGACAGCAACAGATTTTGGTATACAGACAAAAGAAAGAGGGAGAGAACGAGGGAGGGAGGGAAGGATAGATGGATGGATGAGTGGGTGGATGGATGGATGAGTGGGTAAACGGATGTATGGATGGCTAGATGTTTTGGACTTTACAGAACATTAATTCAGCATCTTCATTTTATTAGAGAGTAATCTGAAGCCCAAATAAATTATGTTAATTGCCCAAAGATGCTTAGTGGCAGAGCTAGAATTAGTATCTAGGTTTTCTGATGCCCATAAGATGTGATCTCAGAACTTGGGAAAAGAGACTGGGAAATGCGGTTTGCAAAGGAGCCTGGGAGATGTGGCAAGTATGCAAGCATGAGGCTCCTATAATAGAGAACAGGGCAGGGAAAGAGTGGAGAATGGTTCTGAAAACACAGCTAGGCAAATGACTAAAGCCAACTACACATGCTCCATAGTTTTCTACTCAATTCCACAAACCCTTACTGAGTATGTACTGTGAGCAAGGCTCTATGCCAGGACCTGAGGAGGAATCTGAAGATGACCAAGTCTCATTCTTAAGCAACGTGCATTCATGATTAGGCGTAATCCTAGGCAACTTGTGCTCTAAGCTAGTTCAGAATTGTGAGCAAAGTGCTATGAGAAAGAAGAGGAGAGAATAATTAATTCCATTTGGGAAGATCTGAGGACTCATGGAAAAGTAGACATTTCAGTGAAGTCTTAGGTAATTGAAGAAATCGTGTGAGCAAAGGCAAAAAGCCCTGAAAGGAAGAAAAGGGGTGTAGCATGGCTGGAGTTGTAGGATGCAGATGGCAGGTGGTAAAAGATGTTTCAAAGATTGGCTGGATTCCCACGGAGGAAAGCCTCAAGCCCAGCTCAAGACTTCGTCTCTTTTCTACACCAGGGAGAGTTACAAAGGGTTTTGAGCAGCAGAATGATGTGGTGAGACCTGTGTTTTAGGAGTATCATGGGCAGCCTGCCTTGGAAGCCTGTCTTACAGTATACCAGCTATGCCAGGACTGCACAAACCCTTCCTTCCATCTACATGAAGAAGGCCAGGTTTAGCAGTTTTCAGCTCCTGTGGCAGCCTTCAAGGTGGCTCTACCCTCCAGACTTTCAAGATTTCTTGAGCCTTTAGCAGGTGAATTGAAGAGACAAGATACACATGGATTGAGGTTACATGGGTAGCAGAGAACATGATCCATCCTCCTCCTCTCCAAGAATGGAAACGTATGATCTGACAGTAGCTGCTGTGAAGTTGTCCCTACTGGCTCCACGTGTATTTCAGGACTAAAATTCCAGAGCCTCATCATTCCATATTGTAATGATTGTAATGATTTCCATATTGCAATGGTTTATTTCCCCCACTAGATATGAGCTTCTTTAAGCAAAGATGAAGTAAGATGGTGGCAAGAATAATAGTCCCAGTCTCTCCACTTCCCAGCTGTGTAACATAAACCCCTTGGGTTATCTAAGCTTCCGTTCCCTCATGTTCAAACTGGGAATTATAATGCCTGCCTCAAGGGGGTCATTGTAAGGATTAAGTGTGAAACACCTAGCCCAGTGCCCAGCCTAAGGCAATCAAACAATACGTAGAAAACCCTTTCCCTTCCCCACTCTAGGACAGGAGCCAAGACTAACTTGACTTTGTTTCTGTAGTTCTAGAACTGAGTAAGGACTTACTAAATACCTGTGGAGTGATTGAATGGGTAAAGCTGACAGGGTATTTGTGACTTCCATGCCAATTATTCAAAAGTCTTTGATTCACCTTTTTCCTCTTCTACCTCTCAAGGTGCATCTTTCCTTTCTGGAACCTGAGATAGGACTCCAATAACTAATCTGTGACTCAACTATTGAGAAAAAATAAAATACTGTATGCAGGTTGCTTCAAGTACAGAGTTAAAAAAGAAACTGCAGTGGTGTCTTTTCATGGAGCTCTCTGTTCTCTCACGTTTAATTAATAGAGAAGTCAAAGAGCTCTGGAACCATTTGTCATCACTACATAAAATGCTCTGCGAACTTTCACAGGACCTGACACAGCCTGGGGAAAATGAGTCATAGAAGGACTGAACTAAGCGCTAGAAGGAATGCAGAGATTGACTCCATGGCAATGACTTGTACAGCATGTAAGAGGTCACAAGCCACTTATTCACATAAATGGAAATGTATATATTTTGCCCCGTCATCTTTCAAAAATAAATACTTAAGATGGCATATACATATATGCTGACATTTATTACAGGATTACAAGATACTAGACGTTGTGCTAAGTCATTTATATGTAGCATCTCCTTTAATCATCACTGCAATTCTACCTGTGGACTTGCAATGCCCAAGTGGAGGCTTGGAGTTGTGATACCCTAGTGGCAGAGTGTGGACTCAGCAGTCAGAAAACCTGAACTTGCCTCGCTTCTCTCTTTGACCTTAAGCAATCACCTTAGCTTCTCAGAGCCTGCATTACCTTGTACGTAAAATGGAGACAATGATATCACCTTCCTCCATGGATTATGAAGACTCATTGAAGATCACCCAGAAAAGTTTAGGATAGTGTCTAGTACATGGTAAGTGCATGATAAATGTTAAGTATTATTAACTTAACCCAAGACCAAGTAACTAGTGGGAATCAAACTCCAGCCTGCCTGACGCCAATGCTCAGACTCTCACCGCTAGATTACTGCTTCTCTTTGTTCTTCCTCACAGCCTTATGTTATTTTCATAACACTAGAAACTTCAGTTGGTCAGAGTCATGTTTTCCCTCTCAGTGTCCCATGATTCCACTGCTGCTGATTGATTCAGACTTGCAAACGGACTGCAGAAGTAGTTGGTACTGTATTATTTTTCACCTCTTTGTAAAAATTACCAACTTTTCATCACTTTAAGGATCTCTTGGGACAAAGAAGAAAGATTGAAAGATAGAAACCTGAGATGCAGGGGATTTAAGAACCTGCTCAGGGCCAGAGTTGCTATATGACAGGGCCCACAGAAGAACTTAGGTCTTTTGACCCCAAGTAGAATTGTTTGCTTTTCATGACGTCACCCTGCCTCCCCAATACTCAGCACTCTACATTACGTTCAGGAAAACCTACTTTCAAAGAAGTTTAGCAATGTGCCCAGTGATGCCCAATTAATTAAGTGGCAGATCTTGGACTGGAACCCAGTTCCCAACCTTCCTCACTCTTTCTCAAGTATTCTTTCCTGTTAAGTATACTCCATTGCCTCTTAGAGAGATTGAGCGAAAAAAATAAAATAGAGAGGGATAGACAGAGACAGACAGACAAAGAGATAGATGCAGAAATGTAGAAAGACAGAGACTGAGGTAGAAATCAAGATAGACACAGAGAAAATACATACAGAAAGAAAGCCAGAGTCTTAAACTAAGAGTATCTTTTAATCTTTCTTCTTTTTTCCAAGAGATCCTTAAAATGGTTAAAAGTTGCTAATTTTTAAGGATAAGAGGTGAAAAATAGTATAGTACCAACTATTTCTGCAGTCACTAGGCAAATCTGAATAAATCAGGAGTAGCAGTGGAATCATTGAACACCGAGAGGGAAATCATGACTTTGACACGTTTAAAATTGTTCAGTCGAATGCTGACCCTCTCCACCCGCCTCCTGCTCCTGATCTGTAGAAAGAGCTAATGCTGTAATGAGGATTATCTATCTAGGTGCCCTTGTGCATTTGAAGATGTGAGAATCAACTAATTAAACACTCAGAAAGTGGAGACAAGCATTTTGCAAGTGCAGGTTTCCATTGTCTCTTCGGGCTTACCATGATCTCACCTGTACCTGTTGAACATCAAAGATGTCCCAAACAAGACAACCAAGGGATTTCTAAGCTTTTGCCTGCATCAATGCAGAGACTGCCAGAGGAGAAAGGACAAGCAATGATCTGGGTAACCCAGGCCACCAAACTATCTCATGGAAAAAAGCTTGGGGGATTAAACTATATCTCCCCTGAATTGCCTATTTATCTTATACCCAGGGCAGTGACTTATCTTCAGCTGGTACTTACAAGATGCCCTACGAAAAGGAACCACTCACTGTTTTCTGCATGCAGGTGTACTTTCCCCCTCTTTGCCTGAGCTTATGTTTGTTCTTCAGCCTGACATGCCTTTCTGCTCATCCTCATCTCCACTCCTGAATCCTACTCCCAGGTCTCAACTCTTTCTCTGGAAAGAGTCTCTATTCCACTAGCTGGAATCAATCTCTCCCTTCTCCGAGTGTGCGTGGCATCTGGAAGTTTCTTGGGGCTCTTACTTATTTTCCATGGGACTCTATAAAAAATAAAGACAAAAACACTTGTTGACTCTCTACATCAAGGAAAGAAAATGATATGCGATTTACTATATATGCAATTCAGTGTGTGGATTTACCATGGCCACGGGCCCTTTCTAGCTGACTGTCTGCCCACTGCCTATAGTCCAGAGAACAAAATCGGCTGTTCTTTGCAAGAGGTGGCCACTGGCAAAACCAGAGGAAGTACCTGGCCCAAGAACTCATTGACTGGCTAAAGATCCATTCATTCATTCAGTAAATATTAATTGAGGAGTTATATGCCAGGTACTGTTCTAGACACTGGAAATATGGCTGTCAACAAAACAAGGTCCTTACTCTCTTAGAATTTATAACCTTTGTAGATAGCACTAAAAATAATAATAAATAAATAAATGAGTAAGTATGTAATATGCCAGGTTACTATTAAGTGCTTTGGACAAACGGAAAGTGGAGTAAAGGGATACAGAGAACCAGGGAGGGGAGAAGGATACCATTTGTATATAAACGGCCAGAGAATGGCCTCTCTTGAGCAGAAACCTAAATAAGGTGAAGGAATGAGCAATGTGGATAACTGGGGAAAGAGTGGTCCGGTTAGAGGGAGAACCAAGAGCAAAGGCCTAGAGGCAGGAGAATGGTTGGCATGGCTGAGGAACAGCTAGAGCAGAGTGTGTGAGGGGGAGGGCAGCAGGGGCTGAGGTCAGAGAGGTTGCAGGATCCAAGGTCTGAGCGTATAGGGCCTTAAAGCTTTGGAAAGACTTTGGGTTTCACTCTGCATGGGGTAGGAATTCTTTGGAGGGTTTTGACACAATCTGACATATTTTGGCTGAGGGGAAATCGAGGAGATCAGTCAGGAGGCTATTATAATAATCCAGGAGAAAGAGTATGGTGCTTGAAGCAGAATGGTAGAGGTAGAGGTTGGGAGGAACTGCTGTGTTCTAGATATAGTCTGAAGAATAGCATCTGCAGGTGGTTTGGATAAGGAATGGGATCAGGGCTAACTCTAGGGGTTTGGCGTGACCATCTGAGGTGGGAAGGCCTGTAAGAAGAGTGGGCTTGGGATAGGGGTCAAGAGTTCAGATTGAGATGACACTAGCCCTCCAAGTACAGATGTCAAATAGGCAGTGTGGGACGTGGGGGTAGGTCCAGGAGGGAGGTGTAAGTGTGGGAATCAGGAGCATAGACGGTATTGAAACAATGACTCTGAGATCAACAAAGGAGAGAGTGTGAAAGAGAAGAGAAGAGGGCCAAGGACTGAGCCCTGGGACCCTCCGATATTTAGATTAGTGTTTTTCAAAGTAAGAGTTTCAACTCATTAGTGGATTATATAATCAATTTGGAGGATAATGAGCAATGATTTTTTTTTTTTTTTTAATTTTTCTCCCTAGTGGAATAGAAAGAAATGAAAAATTAGGCTATTTTGAACGTGGTATTGGAGTCCCTGGGTAGTGCAAATGGTTAGCACACTCAATTGCTAACTGAAGGTTGGCCTCTGAGTCCACCCAGAGGCACCTCAGAAGAAAGGCTTGATGACCTATTTCCAAAAACTCAGCCACTAAAAACCCTATGGAACACAGTTCTACTCTCACACGTATGGGATTGCTCTGAGTTGGAGTCAACTCGACAGCTACTAGATGTTTATTGTTTCATGAAACATTTTTCAGATACATACATCTCTAAAACAAACACATGTTTGTATTTATATGTGTGTGTTTGATATGTGTGTTTGTGTATGTTGTGTGTGGATTTATATTTTATTTCATAACATATGTACATATGTATACAGAGTCATGATGTAAAATATGTATTTTTTACAATGGGTCATATTAAAATAATTTTTTTTTTTCAAATGTGAACGTCACTGCTATTGAGGCCAGTGAGGTGTTCCAGCAGCCAAGCTCTGTCCAGCTGGGGAAATGGAGATTACTAAACCACTCCATACTTGGGTATGGACTGGAGATGGCGGAGAGGCCTGGCCAGTCAGCACAAGGGAAGACTGGAGCAGGTAGACTTGTAGAGAGAATGGAAGTCTCCATGAAACACAAACATAGGCAGAGTCAGGAAGCCTGCTCCCTGCAGCCCCTTTCTTTTTGTCAGCTGTGGCTCCATTTCAAGCCCACACATGAGTTTATTTACAAAAACCTATTTTGGTATCTGTTCCTTACAGCAAGAGAATTGATCCCAGTAAAGGTGTAACTCCAGGAACTAACTTCACTTCTTGGTCTCTCCATTTCCGTATTTGTAAAATGATGCTAATACTGTCCTCTTGGGGATGTTATGAGGATTAAAAAGGCATTTGGTCTCCACGAACTGACACAGCAATTTCTTTGGGGCCCTTGTGGTGCAGTGGTTAAGAGCTCAGGCTGCTAACCAAAAGTTCGGCAGTTTGAATCCACCAGCCACTCCTTGGAAACCCTAGGGGGCAGTTCTACTTGGTCCTACAGGATCACTGTGAATGGGAATCGACTTGATGGCAATGGACTTTAAGTGCTCAGTAAATACTTCATGGAAGAGGTGGCAGCTGATGCTTTTTTATGCCCTGCAGTCTTCTTCCCATGCTGCTCTGTGCCTGGGCATCAAGTCCTTTGGTGGTACAATCTAGCCCCAGGGGAGGCCAGGGCCTCTTCCACCCCTTCAGAAGAGGTAGGCCTCTTGGAATAAGGTGGAACATCAAAGGAAAGGAGAAAATTGGTAATAAAAGGAACTGGAGGGAAGCTACAACTGTCTTCCAGGCTCTGCCTCCTTCTGACTGCCTAATCCCCCTCCTCTGAAGCCTGGAAGATGGGTATGGGGTTACCCTACCAAGAAGCAGAACAGAGCAGAGGAGGAAGGAAACACAGACTCAGAGGGTTCAGTGGCTCTGAACTAGGTCTTAGACAAAGAGGACAGGATCATCTTCCCCATTCACTTTCTCCTACCAAATGGTGATACAGTTTTAATAAGTTCAGGAGGGACACAAATGTGGCACAGGTTAGAGGAAAGAGGTCTAGCAGCAGGCTTCTATGCCTTCTACTAGTCCAGACCTTAAGCTAGACATGTCTTAGGAGCGTTTGAACTCACACGTGGTTCTGCCCAGATGAGCCGGTTGGCAGAGCTTGGACCCATGCCTTCTGACTTCCCAGCTTTGATTTTTCCACTATGTAACACTGTTTCAGCTAGTTCTAACATTGTTCTTTTACAGAAGAAGAGCTTCCCGTGGGCTTTTGTCCTCTCTGCGTGGTGTTCTGCACATAGAATGCTCAAAACTCCCTGACCTACTGACCAAGCCCACAGAGCCTATCACTGTTACAGCAGTAGAGCCTTATTGAGGCTTCTTTATCTGATCAGGGACAGCATGCCAGTTCCCACCTGCTGTCCAAGATGAATACAACTGGCTCTCCCAGTATGAGGTCAGGAGCCTGAGCAACTCTTGTTCTTGTTCCTGTCACTGGAGTGGGGCAATTTGTTTGCCTGGTTCCCGGTGGAATGAGTGCTTTACCAAGTTATGGGAACTTGCAAAACCAGGTTGCATCGCTGAAAGTTTCCGTTCAGAATGAACTCTTTTATTCTTATTTAATCATTTACTCTTTGATGTCCTATCTCTAAAATTCAACAAAACAGATCCCAGAAGGCAAGCCCTGATAGGACTCCAGTCATATTGCTGCATCAGATTCGAGCCATCTGGGTCAGCCCCGCAGAATCTCAGGATGTCAACTGCCCCAGGTTTGCACACTCGTACATCTGGATCCGACGTCTTTATTATAGATAAAGATTGTATATTTTAACTTGTAGCATTGGCATGATCATGATCAAGGAACTTCTGCTTATGTAAATCAAATCATGCCCAAAATATCAAAGGATTAGACCAAACCTGGCCTTGATCATCCCAATCACACTAATATTTTTGCCTCCTCTAAATTATTAGTGGTGCCCCTCTAAGTATTTACTTACAGCCTCACTGTTAAGTGCCTCTTCATTCTGCACGTGAATTCTCCTCTCTGGGATACGTAGCACTTCACATACACTTCTGTAATTCCATTTATGATACTTTGTTTTAATTATTTACCTAGGCATTTGTCATTTCACAAAATAACCATGAGCTCCTACAAGGCAGAGTCTGGATGCTACTCATATCTGTGTTCCTAACACCTAGGACTTTAGGAGCTCAATAAATTTTTGTTGGTTGAATGATTACCAATTCAACTCAACAAGAATTTATTGAGTATGTACTATATACTATATGCTAATCACTGCATTAGGTGCTGAGGACACAACTTATTTCCCTGCCTTTAAGTATCCCAAAGGAGACAAATATTTAACAAAAAAAAGACAAGAGAGTGTTGACTGTAAAAATAGATATTCAAGACACAGATTTAGCCCAATTAAAGGAGTGATTCATTTGTTTATGGAAGAATAAGGACGCTCTCGGAAGAGGGGATGTCTAAGTTGGGGGTTAGAGGACAAACAGGATTTCAACAGGATAGGTGTAGTAAGAGGGAAAAACACAAAGAGACAAACAAATGACATTAACAATCAATGAATGAACGACTCCAGCAACGGTGTATCCATTATAAGGCCAGGCAAATTTCCACATGCTGTGAGCCTGGTGCCAAGCATTCAGTATATTCTCGTGACTGTTGGCTGTTAACAGTGAAAATTAGTTAAACTTTCTACTCCGGACAAGTCACAGTCACAATGTAAACATATCTCCGAAGCTGTCTGTGATTAAAAAAAGGTGGTATTGGGAGCTTGTGGGCAGGAGGACAAATGATATTCATCTTCGTTTCCTTTTTTTTTTTTTTTTTTAATTCTTCTTCCTAAAGACAGTTGAATCTAATTTAACATTTTAAGCAATTTGTTCAAATGAGCCAGACTGCCTTCTGGTGCTGAGGGGCACTCCAGAGGCTACATTACATGGAATATAAGTGTAGAGCAATCCAGTTGATCAAAAATGAATTAGCTGGAGAATGCCAAGGGTTATGTGATCAGAAAAGATGCTTCACGGGAAGATGAGGTAATTAAGGATTTAGTCGTGGGAAAGACAGCCCAGGAGAATGTAAGCTAGTCTCTCAGTTCCATCATTCAGACACAGAGGCATTCTTGGGGCCACCTACTGTGTGCAAGACCCTATGAAGGATATTGAGATGAATGAGGTGAGGCATGTTCTTTAAAGTGCTCATGATTGAAGGAAATAAATCTGATTGTAAGGAAAACAGGTATTTTTTTTGAGTACCCATTATATGTCAGCCACTGCGATATGCCTATGTCCATCATAATATTTCATCTTCCATTCACCACTGTGATAACTGGTTAGCCCCATTTTATAGATGGGGAAACTGATAGATGGGCATAAAGAAGTACCAGGTGAGCCTAGAGAAAGGAGTTACTAATTCCACAGGGGCAGTCTGGAAGGGTTCACAGAGGAAGTCATATCTCATTCACTCAGTCATTCACTTAAAATATATTTGATGAATCACAACCCCAGGCCCTGTGTAAGTGCTGGGAATATAATGGTGAAAAATGAAAGAGATGCCCCCTGCTATCAGGAGCCCCTAGATGGGGTGAGAGGTGGATTTAATAAAATAATTGTGCAAATAAATGGGTGACTGGGAATTAGGATATGTGTTTTCAAGGAAAGGGGCATGGTTCTCTGAAAACATATGACTAAGGACCTGGTCACCTAAGAAAGAGGGGGACAGCAAAAACTCCTTGAGGAAGTCATGCTTGAGCTGAGGGAGGATGGGGGCAGAAAAGAGGCATTTTAGGGGTTATGGATGGGAATATGTACAAAAAGAGCCCTGTAGAAGGAGAGAGCACAGCCCAGCACAGGCAAGGAACAGAAAGTGGGGCCTCTAGAGCACAGAAATCCAAAGAGCCAGGGGTTCCTGGTGAGGCTTAAGCCAGGTTGCATGGGAGCCAGGTGCTGCATGGCACATAAGCTAGGCAGAGGATTTTGACCTTGCTCTAAGAGAAGTGGGAAGCCATCAGAGGATTGTGAGCAGATGGGTGACATGAACACAATGATATTTTGAAAAGATAATGCTGACTACTATGTGTGGAATGGACTGGAAGGGAGACAGAGTGGCTGCAGAGTGGCCGAGATAGGAAGCTATAGCAAGTATCCAGGCAACCTGTGATGGCAGCTTGGCTAGAGTGGTGGAGATGGATGGACATGGACAGACTCCCTCAGGAGATGCCTAGGAGTAAAATCAACAGTGTTTGGTGACAGATCGGAGGATACTCAGAATGAGCAGGAGGAGGGTGTCAGGACACATCCGGACAAGTGAAATACTCAGGAAATGGTTTCTACCTGTTGCACACTTCTCTGTGACGGCGAACAGGGAAGGAGTGCCGTGTCTTAAAAAATAGGTGTGAGATTCAAGCAACAACAATGTATTTCAGAATTTCAAAGCTGAGAAGACTTCAGTGCAGAGCCCACTTTAAGGGGTCAACATTGCCCAAAGAGAAGGGCTGCTATGCAATGGCAGGTGTGCTCTAATTGTAGAAGAAATGGTTTCCCTTTAATCATATTTCTCCTTGTGACTACTTATTTTGCTAAATGACCTCTTAGAGAGTTGCTGCTTATTGGACTGAAGTTTTTAAAGTCTGCGTTTTCAATATTTCCCAAACATCCACCATCTTCTCTTCTAAGCACGTAGCTAATCATATACAGAAATGCACTTGCTAACGGAAAGGTGGGGACTGCTTCCCAGAGAATGGTAAGGTTTGTGATTTCACCAGGACTGCCACATTCCCTGCAAGCTGAGGCGAAGTTCTCAGTGACAGTGTTGGATAGCCACATGTATCTTAATACAGAGAGTAAGGGAATATGAAGAGTCTACCTTCTCTTACCAGTTCCCACAGGAAAATTCTACATCGATCATTGCCTTCAGCAGTGCTGCAGTGGACACTGCACCTGTCTTGCAGGAAGGACATCAGGCTTCCCAACCACTGACTCATTGTGGGCCCTTAACTCAATCTTTTTGCTTCGTGTTCCTCATCTTACAATGAGGTGAGGGGACTCAGTCTTTCCAGAGTCAGGATTTTCCATCTTCTTTGAATGTCAGGAGGCACACATTTGTCACAGGTGACAGAAATGTAAACTGTATTCAGGGTTACCCAAATGCAGTCAATTCTCATCATTTGGAGTAATTGTGTTCTATAAAGTCACCATGAGCACTGTATTAGCTGAACCGTTGCCCCTAGAGAAAATATAGGGGCAGGTTCCTGTGAGCCTCTGGTCACACCGTTTTCATCACTTGATCAATACATAACCTCATTGTACGTGTTTCTATTTAAAGACACCTTTATTCACTATATATTTTTGATGCAATAACATTGAACTCACAACCAGCAGCACTATATAGCTCGTGGCTGAACAAATCTCATCTAACAAATGTATTTTCTCCATAAGGCACATAATGTCCTTCTCGTGCTTAGGGACACTAGGTAGCATTGCAGCATTATGCTTGGGGACCATTTCAAACAGTGAAATCCCTATCCAAAAGCACAAAAATGTGAAAAAAAAGTGTTGCGCTAAACAGACCCCAAAAAGGACACTTGTTTACAGTATGACAGCTGTTTCACCTGGGAACATGCACATGGGGCAACGCAAATCTTTTTGCTGCTCTGTGCATGTCTATGACTATGAAAACGCTGCAAGTATTAATCTGAGGGTTACAAATAAATTTTAGTAACTGGGTGAATTCACAAATTAAAAAAAAAAAAAACCCATTGCCATTGAGTCGATTCCAATTCATCGCAACCCTGTAGGACAGAGTAGAATTTCCCCATAGGATTTCCAAGGAGTGGCTGGTAGATTCAAACCATTGACCTTTTGGTTAGCAGCCGAGCTCTTAACCACTTAGCCACCAGGGCTCCATTTACAAAAAATGAATTTGTAAATAATGAGGGTTGACTGTATATGCTTCTCATTCCTCAGCCTGCTAGACCAAGATAAGAAAGTACCTCCTTCGAGAAAGATTAAAAAGAAGAAATGTTTAGGGACAGGAGATTATGAAGCTTTGGGAAGACAGAACAGCCTTCAAGGAGATGTTGATGCCTATAAACGCCCCTGTTGTGGCGTGAATTGTATCCCTGAAAAATATGTGTGGCAAAGCCTAACCTATATGCCTCTGGTTATAATCCCATTTGGAAATGGGTTGTCTTTTTATGCTAATGAGATAGGATTAGTGTAGGATGTGTCTTGAGTCAATCTCTTTTGAGATATAAAGGAGATTAAACAAGCATACCAAAAGGAGAGATGGGGGAAGAGAGATGCGAAGCCACCTGAAGATTGCTCAGAAGCAGAACTCAGCAAGAGACAAGGACTTCCTACAGAGCCTACAGAAATACTAAACCTTCCCCTAGAGCCAGGGCCTTGAATTAGGACTTCTAAACTCCTAAACTGTGAGAAAATAAATTTCTATATGTTAAAGCCACCCATGTGTGGTGTTTCTGTTACAGCCGCACTAGATAACTAAGATAGCCCCAGTGTAGTACTGTCACTACAGCAATGGAATAAAAAAAGAAACCAAGTTCCATAATGAAAAAATGGATGGAGGGTGGGCAGGGAGGGAAGGAGTGGGACAAGTATCAATGGTTCTTTTCTCTGATTATAAAAACAATTTAGGCTGGTTATTAAAATTCTGTGGAGTTCAGAGAACTGTTAAGACTCAGGGGGGAAAAGAATCATTCAAAATTCTACTAACCAAAGGTAACTACTCTTCATTTACATTGCTGAGATCACACTGTATACAACATTTTGCATTCTATTTTTTATCACATATCATTATATCTAGTGGTGTGTTAGAGCTGGCTCATACTGGTTTGCAAGTTGACTGTGCACATCTCTTTCCAGCTCCACATTCAATGGCCTTGTGTTGGTAGATTGAAATCAGCCATGGTGGAAGTATTTGCACCACAGAAATTGGCAGACACAACAAAGCAGGGCAGTTTCATTTGTTTTTTGTTTTTCAGAGAGCCAGTTGTTAAACTGTTAAATTTAGCAGCACATCATTGATTATATCATAAGTATTACCTGGATCTTGAAAATTTCTTCATGGTCAAAATTTTAATAGCTACATAAGTCCTAATTTCCAGACATTATATCCATGTTTTTGCTATTGTAAATAATGCTGTGATGACCATCTTGTTATATATTTTACATTGCTTATTATTTTCTTAGCATAGATTCCTAGACAGGAAATTGTTGAGTCAAAGGACATGAACATGTTTTAGGCTCTTGATATCTACTGGCAAACTTTCTTTCCTAAAAAGTTACACCAAATTATATTCCCACAAAAATGTGTGAAAATGCCTGTTTAACTCACTAGCATTAAATGTGCTACCATCACAAAAATAGGAAGTGGAACAAACATCCAGCCCAGAGCAAACACTAATATATAAGGACTATACAAAAATGAGGTGCCTTGGTGGCACAGTGGTTAAGAGCTATGGCTGCTAACCAAAAGATTGGCAGTTCAAATCCACCAGCTGCTATTTGGAAACCCTAGGGGGCAGTTCTACTTGGTCCTATAAATTTGCTATGAGTCGGAATTGACTGGACAGCAATGGGTTTGGTTTTTGTTTTATATAAAAATGAAAAGTGTCTGTAAGTGCCATAGTAAAATGAAGAGACAAACAACAAACTGATTTACAATGTGGTAAATATGACATATGGCAAATTATCTCCAATATACAAATAGTTTATACATATCAATATAAAAAACAGAGACCATAATAAATAAAAGAGCTAAGGACTTGAACACACTAATATTCTAATTCATCTTCACATTCGAATTTGAGGGCCTTCCGGTATTCAATTCAGAGAACAGGAGCAGAGCAAGGCAGAGTAAGTCTTCGGGTGTCAGGGTGCCCCTGGCCAAATCTCTCACATATCTGGTTATTTGAGCAATGCCCATGAATGGGACTGGAAGTCACTAGCGTTTGCTATATTCTAAATAAAACCAAATTTCCTCTTCCACTGAGAAAGCCATGCTTAAAACAACACAACAATCATGATACACAAACAGGTCATGTAGTTTACCACCCAAAATGGGGAAAAGGGAAATTGAGATGATGCAACAACAAACAGTCTAGGAACAATTACAGCGGAACAGATGGCTCTTCTTTTGGTGAAACAGAGGCTCTGTGGATGCTGTCCACCTCTGAGGTCTGGAGTGAATTCTCACTCCCTTGAAGATTTGCGCTGTTTTCTTCAAAGTTCTGGCTCAGAGACTGCTGGGAAACTGAAGGAAATTTTTTTAAAGCGCCCATTGTTCCTGGATGTCAGACTGCTGTCAAGGGTCTGGGCTGTGTATAAGTTTAAGAGAATTAATCTTCCTGCAACTAGAAATCGGAGCCTGAGAGAAACATACTGTGGTTTGCTGCACATTTGATTATGTAAATTGTACTGTTTATGTAAAGATGTAATCAATCACCAAACGTGTGTTGCGGACCATTCAACATCGGTCTAGGTATATGGGAACTACAGCAATAAGGCCATGATCCTTGTCCTCAAAAAACTCTGAATCTTTCAGAGACAATTGTCTAGGATTAGAACCGGAAATATAATAATGGGTTAACTTCTACAGAGCAGACACAAGCCCAGCTGGAGTTCAGGGACAGGAAGGACAAGAGCTACAAGAGCATGTTGTAGTAATTCCAGAAAGCTTCATGGAAAAAGTAGAGATAAGCCAGGCTTTGAAGTAAAGATAAGAACAGAAGGGGCTAGTATCTGTCAGTATTATGTACCAACACAATCATTCCCCCCAGAAGAAAACTGACACACGTCTATTTGTCCAAATAAATTAAACAGCATTCTAAATATGATAAATCATTTGACAAGAACAAAGGTTTCCAGTCAATGCACAGCTGACCCAACATAGTACCTCCTCTGGAATATTAAAAATGAAAAAAGATATTGTTCTGGTATGAGCCTATGGAATATTGATAATTAGCTTTTGTTTTCTCTGGTTTTTTGTGTTTCTAAAGTGACTGTCATTCAGAATCCCTGCAAGAAACAAATTTAAAAAAAAATCAGTTGTCATCAAGTTGATTCCTACTCATGGCGACCCTATGAGTAGGGTCAGAATAGAACTGTGCTCAGCAGAGTTTTCAATGGCTGATTTTTCAGAAGTAGATCACCAGGCCTTTCTTCCTTGGTGCCTCTGGGTGAACTCAAGCCACCAAATTTTCAGTTAGCAGCTGTTCGCCCTACTCAGGGACTGTAAGAAACAAATGGCACGTGAAATTGGATGCGTGAGGCAAATTTGAAAAAGGGAATATTTGCAAAGATTCGGGCAGGATTTAAGGAAACTACAAAGAAGGATGTAAACCATGTGACTAGCAACAGT
The DNA here is from genome assembly GCA_030035585.1 of Dugong dugon. Taxonomy (NCBI): domain Eukaryota; kingdom Metazoa; phylum Chordata; class Mammalia; order Sirenia; family Dugongidae; genus Dugong; species Dugong dugon. The sequence goes on from CM057467.1 coordinate 67,239,651, forward strand.
GGGGAACTGTTACCATCCTTAGGCCTAAAGGGACAGTTACCAGAACCTAGGAAAAGTAATTGTGTGGAGTGGGCCTCTGACAGGAGCTGTGGCCTTTGGTGGAGGGCTGTAGCCAACCCACAGTGACCCAGCAGGGAAGGAGCTGGGTGAATAATTACTCTGATACTTCACTGGCCTCCCTACTTTCAACCTCCTGCCAGTGCCTCCCCTTGGCCAAGCCTAATCAGAAGCCAAGATCGGGGGCCCACTGATGCATTCCATAAAGGGGCAACCTAGAGGGGCTACAGAGCAGGGTGGAGAAAAGTGGAGAGAGGAGCTGGAGGACAAAGGAGATATATCCAGCATAGTGACCTCCTCTGACCTATGCTGGGCAATTGATTAATATGGTTGGGTCAGAGATTGAATATGCAATAAATTAAGAGGAAGATAATGTGGGAAGAAGGGAGACGTAAAAGAGGCATTATACAATTTATCATGGAATGGGAATAAGCATCTTGTATCTGCCAGAAAATAAACACCCGAGTTGGGTCGAATAGGTGGGTCTAGTATTTGTGCAATGAGTATGAAGGTCATGTAGCACCTATTGTGTTTTCATAGACTGCCAGAGCTGAAAGATACCTAGTCTAGGCCACTTTGATTATTTCATATAGTAGGATTCTGAGACGCAGATGGCAGGGGTCTCTACATGCTGTGCTTTTCCCAGAACTCCCTCCTACTTGATTATGTCTAAACCAGTGGTTCTTCCTAACCTCCTGAAAGCCCTCAGTTCACTTAAGTGTGACTTCAAAACTCCTCCATCACTTTGATCAGCAGCACCCCCCAAACCTAGAGGGTCACCTAACTCATTTGAGTTTTGGTCTCTATATGTGCAGAAAAGGATTTCTCAGCTATGAAGCTCCATATGAATAGGAAAGGATGTTACAATTGTCATTCAGTGTTAGGAAAAATGGGAAAACTCTAGCAGACATTAGTAGAGACTAGGAAATATTAATAATAAGTCCAGTTAGCTTTGAAAAGGTCAGAGGGAAGGCAGAAAAGATCATTTTTCAAAGCCTAAAAGAATCAGTGTTTCCTTGTACCAGGCACTGGGCTAAGTGTTGTTCGGTAGAAGAAGTATGAGAGATAGCCCCTTCCTCAAGGCAGAAACTTCCGACTGGGGAAGCAGTCACACAGAAGAACAGGAAAACTCACAGCAACATACAGGGAACCTAAGTACCCGGTGAGTACCAGAGCCTATAGGTGCCAAAGGGGAGATGGAGCCTCCATGTGGACTCTGGGTGGTTATGGAAGACTTCCTGGAGGAAGAGGGACAGGATTTGGGGAGGAGAAAGAAGGCATTCCAAGTTGACAGTAAGCATTGGTACCAAGCCCTCATTTACTCCTTTGTTCATAGAGCAAATATGCATTACGGCACTATTTGCTCCCCTGGGTTGTCAATGCCTCGGTTCAGGAGTAGTCAGTTTTTTTTCTTCCCCCATCAAGGCTGAAAATGAAAAGTGACTGAGTGACTCCAGCTATCTCCTCTTCAAACAGAAGCTGGAACCAGCACTTAGGAGTCCTGGATCTTGTCCCAGCCCTGTCACTCCTCCTTTGGGCAGGTGATGTCCTTTCTCTGGGCCTCAGCTTCCTCACCGGCAAAATAAAGCAGTTGGACTAAATGGTCTCTAAGTTTCCTTCTATCTCCATAATTCTATGATTTTTGCTTCTGAAGGCTAATATACCAATGCCTACTGCTTTTTCCACCTTCTAATCTGAACTCCCTACTCTTACATGTTCTTCTCTGAATGAGTATTCAAGCTTTATGTTCTAGCAATTCCCAGCTTCCTAACTTCAGCTTGTATGTGGCCCATCAATACCTTTCTTTCCACCTGGCCTTTCAGCTTCATCTCTCACCACCAACCACCTCATTCCCTGTGGGTTTCTTAGTTCATATCCCCAAGGCAGTAGTGCAATTGGCCTGGCTCATTTTCTTGCACCAAATCACACTGTGAGTGACTGGCAAGCCTATGGATTGACTACTCTTGACTATTTCAATCAGAAATGCCCAGGGCACAGGATAGTGTGTGTAACACAGGGCTGCACAGGGCCAACACCTTCAGCTTGGGCTCCAAGCAGAGCAGGTTTGACTTCTAGAACAGATTCATATTTACCCATCAGGAATGACTTCCATCTCCCGCCATAGACTGACTTACTACAGAGCACTGGGTCACAATCCAGCCTACAACTCCCTATTCTGAGAATGACAATCTTGTAATTGATTCCCAAAGAAGAGATGCTTCCAGATGTGGCTGCCAGAGGCACGATTTGATATTCAGAGGTGCCAACCATGGAAACCAGCTTTCCATAAAAGACTTCATCATCCAGCACCATGTATACCACTCAGATGCCAGCCACGGGGGCTCAGCCCTGGGATATGCCAGCATTTGTATTGGTCTGTTTTGAAGGGAATCAAATGTTGTAAACTCTGATTTCCCAAATTTACTCCTGGAAATGAGTATCAGGCATCCTTTTCAAGCACGGGTGAGGCTCTGGCTGAACGTGGCTAGAATGCAGAGCCAGCAGCAGCATGCACAGGACAGTGCCCACAAGCCACCTCTGCTCGCAGACCTCTGGAGCTGATTGGAAGATTGATTTGGAGAGGGCCCTTTGTAATAAATTGCTCCTTTCCTCACTCACAGCAGGGAGGCAGCTGCTGCAGGCTGTCTCAGCATGGAGGGCACAACTGTGGATTTAGAACGCAAGGAGAGCAGATGGGCGGCCTCTCAGCATCTTGAGGATGGCTGCCAATTTGGGTTTACGCTGCCATTTAATTTTTTTTTTTTTCTCCTGATGCTTAGATTATGCGCTCTGTGGAGCAGCATGGTGTCTGGGAAAGAACACTGACCCAAGAGGATCAGACAGGGACCCTGGTGTGTTCCTGGTTGCTCTTCACAAACATTTGAGCTCCACTTCGTAGCACATCAATATTAGGCTCAGAAGGCCTAGCCCCTACCCTGGAAGAGCCCAGAGTTCAGCCAGGAAGACTGATCAATCAACTATCACAATAGAGGGCTGCAAGTTCTCTGATAAACACAGGGTACTCTAAGTGCAAAGAGTTGGGGAGACCTACCCCAGAGCAGGGAAGTGCTATCCATGGAAGGCTTCCTGGAAGAGGAGATACCTCAACAGAACACTGAAAGGTAAATAAAAGACAGGCCTGCCAGACAGAAAACAAAAGGAACAAAGGCCCAGACATACAAAAAAGCATGTATTCAACATGTATTCAGTCAGTCATCAATACAGGGGTAGAGCCACATACTGTTCTGCATTACCAGAGAGTAAACAATGAGGTGGAGAGCAGTAGCTGGAGGAAATCCTGGAGAAGTAAGCAAGGGCCAGGTCATGCAGGGCATTAAATATCATCCTTAATTAAGAGTTTGTCCAGGTTGAGGATCATCAATTAGCTCCTCGGTCAAGAAAGTCACATGAGCTGTCTGAGCTTCAGCTTCCTCCATTGTGTGCTAATGAGAGATAAGAAAACATGCCACACTCACTTTACAGGGTTGTTGATGGGATCACTCACTCCTTCATCAATAAACATTTATTGAGTGTCTCCTGTGTGCCAGACATTGTAAGAAGGATAAAGAGAGGTGTAAGACATCATCACTACCCTTAAAGTGTCTAGTGTCTAGTGTGGAGTCATCCACAGGAAGAGCTAATTAATAAGTCAATGCATTAATGACAGAGGGAGCCAGATGAGGAACAGGAAGGGCAAGGGGACTAGCATTTATTGCATGGGCATGTATTGTGCTACGTGCTTTTGGAGATGTTATGCTCTTTAGTCTTCCCAGAAGTCCTCTACGGTCAAATGGAAGGCACACCTACCTGAATATCTCAGTCAAGCCACAGATTCATGGGAGATGGAGGCACTGGCCCAGGACTCTGGGTCAGGCTTATGTGCTTAGGCAGTCAAGCTAGAAAAAAAAAAAAAAAAAAAAATGAGTCCTTAGAAAGATCCAACCTGACTCTTTTTCTTTATTCCAAGCATTTGCTTTTCTAATCTTTAAAAGAGAATATTCACTTGCTCGCCTGGCTCTGTGATGAGAGCTTGATTTACAAGACTTATGAAGAACTGCTTGAATATGCTTTTGAGACTAGGTATTTGGGGGGCGGAGGCAGTCTCACGCTGAGATAACTGTTGGCAAAAATCACTCATGCACGGAACAGAAATGATTTTTTTTTTTTAATTAGGATTTAGTTTCATGGAATATTTATCACATTTGAGGCTATGTTTTACATTATTTCCTTGTCAGCTGTGCAGACCTATTGTGAAGTAAAATTGGGTTATTGAAACTCTAACGAGAGCCACCATTTTAATCAAAATTCATTAATTAGCATCATCACTAATGGTGATGACAAACGAAGTAGTCTTTTTCATTCATCCATTTTATCACTCACGCAATCATTCAACAAATGTTTACTGATCACCTAGCATGTATTAGGCACATGTATGCTCGGTCCTAGCTTTATGATAGTAAGCAAGAAAGACGTGACCCCTGCCTCCAGAAGGACCTTAGAGTCTACAGATAGGAGACAGACAATAAACAAATAAACAAAGAGACATGTAATTCTGTGATAACAGTTGAGATATATTATGCTATGATTGATAAGATATAAAAGTACAATATATTTTGAGAACATACAACATACTGTAGGGAGACCTAACCTAGCCAGAATGTTTAGAGAAGATTTTCCTGAGGAAGTGGCCTTGAAGCTGCGCTCTGAAGGATGAGTAAACGGGAGTGAGGTGAGAGAGACGAAGGGTATTCCAGAGAACAGGGTATTAGAAAGTTCCAGGGCAGAAAGGGGCTTCTACTGATATGAAAGACAGCTAGTATGGCTATTGAGTAGTCAATAACCTTAATAAAATTTTTTAAAGAAAGCACTGTGATTGGTGCCAGGTGAGCAAGTTAGGCCGGTGGAATGAGAGAGAGCAGGGCAGAATAGAGGAGCACAAGGTGTTATAGGCAAGCCCGCAGAGCTGATTGCTTCTTAGCTAACTGGCCAGTAAACAAATCTAATGTCTCATTCTCAAATTCCACCTACCCTTCAATGCACAGCTTCAATATTATATCTGTCTATGTTGGGAAGTGATGCATTACACTTTTTCCTCCTTAGAGGCTCACAATGTACATTAGTGTATCAAAGGCCCTGAGAAGTCCTGTAGCAGAAATAACCATTTCCCAAACATATTAGATTACAGAAACACATGAGATATTGGTGTTCCGAGGAACACAGTCAGTAAATTGATGGTCTAGTGGACTGAGTTGTCCAGACTTGAACTGAATTCTGTAATATTTAATAGCTGAGTATCTGTGGAATAATTTACCCACTGCTCTGAATCCCACAGTTATACAAAAATACTTGCATTTAATCACTTTGTCATGAAATTTCTGAACTCAGAGAATAATCCCAAATTACCCAGAGAGAATAAAAGTTCACACGCGAAGAATTTGGATACAGATTTCCCCCAGACTTTTCAATAGTAAGACCAGAAGCTGGAAGACAATAGACATTGCTTTCAATATTCTGAAGAAAATTTCTTTTCAAACTAGAAATGTATACCCAGCCAAACTATCATATAATTTAAGTGAGTAATACGGACATTTTCAGACAAGCAAAGATTCAAAAATTTTATAACTCATGCATCCTTTTTTAGGAAAGTAAAATGAGAAATAAACTCACATATATCAAGCTATGAACTGCAGAAAATGGAGAAACCAACACAAAAGAACAACAAAAGGACTTCCCAAGAAAATTCTATATACCAGCTGTGCCACCATCCTGGAAAACAGCCAGTTCAGACTGGAACAGGAAGACAGATGACTCCAGAGGGATAATCTTGAGGGGGAGAAAATGGAATTGATTTATTTGAATATGTAGAAAGAAATTACTGATAGGTGGGTGACAGAGATATTAGAACATGTGGGGGAATTTAGAGATAGATAATAGGAAACTAAGCAAATGAAAAAGCAAGACAATTATTAACTTTAAGAAAAAGGCATTGTATAATAAGAGAAAGGAGACACAACTTGGTTATGTAGCGCACAATATTCACAAATTAACAAAAATACTCATGACTTAGGGAATAAAGTGTGCTGTAACTATGCTGGTGTGGGGAAGGGAAGTAAAGGAAGAGAGAAGTAGTCTTCATGTACCACTCAAGGAAATCAATATCTAAAAGTAACAAATCAAGAAATAGCAGTATAAGCATGTTATTGTTACCGGGTGCTGTTGACTTGATTCTGACTCATAGCAACCCCATGTGACAGAGTAGAACAGCCCCATAGGGTTTTCGTGGCTATAATCTTTACACAGGCAGATCACCAGGTCTTTCTCCCATGGAGCCACTGGATAGGTTTGAACAATCAACCTTTTGGTTAGCAGCTGAGTGCTCAACTGTTGTGCCACCAGATCTCCTAATTTAAGCATAGTATTTTAGCAGTTTGCAGATCAATACTGGTGGCGTAGTAGTTAAGAGCTCGCTGTGAACCAAACAGTCAGCAGTTTGAATCCACCAGTCGCTCCTTGGAAACCCTATGAGGCAGTTCTACTCCAGCCTATAGGACCGCCAAGAGTCAGAATCAACTCGACAGCAACGAGTTTATTAGGAACAACAGTTAAAAGTGACAGAGTAAAGCCAGACCTTGGTATTTTCCATGACATGTATTTTACAGTATTTGACTTTTTAAAATATGCGTGTATTACTTTGATTGAAAACGAAAGTTAATCTTAGGAGTCCCTGGGTGGTGCAAAGGATTAAGCGGGTTGACTACTAGCTGAAGGGTTGGTTGTTTGACCAGAAGCACCTTGGAAGAAATGCCTGGCTATCTGCTTCCAAAAGCTCACAGCTTTGAAAACCCTACGGAGCACAGTTCTACTCTGATGCACATGGGATAGCTATGAGTCAGAACCGACTCAAGAACACTGGTACTAAAAGAAGCAAGCATGTCAAAACAAAAAACTACAAAGAAAAAGTCAATCTTAAAAGAATAACAAACTATAGCTATGCCATAATTACAATTATGTAAAAATTATGTATACACATGGGTGAGGCCTGTGAAGAGAGCATAGCAAAAGACAACAGTTTGATTGGCTTGGATAATAATAACCTAAAATACTAAATCATAAGCATTGAAGTCAGACTAACCTAACAGAAGCTGTTGCCTGACTATGGCATGTTATCTCTTTGAGCCTTGCTTCTCTCGCCTGTAAAATGAAGGTAGAATAGAACCCATCTCCCAGGAGTGTTAGGAAGGTTACATAAGAGAAAGCATATGAAGTTCTTAGCCTGGGTTTTGGCTCTTTGTGATCACTGATGAATGTTAGCTTTTATTAAGGAAAGAAGGACGGAAGAAGAGAGTAAGATTTTGTTCCGCCTAAACGGTAGCAGGGGGTGTCCTCCCCCACAGCCTCCCAAACAGCATGTCCTCTGGGCAGGCTGTCCTCTTGATGACCATCTACTTAAAGGGACTTTGTCAAGGTTGACAGGCTCAATTTAATGTACATTAAAAAGAACTTAGCTTGTTTCCTCTGTCCCAAAAAGGCTCTCAGTGCCTGTGAGAGGGTCAGCCTCACTGCAAGGTTAAAAGGCTTGCTCAAGGAGAACACTCCCATGGTCCAGCGCCTCCCTAATCATTCCATTTTGTTTTTACTGCATCCAAGTTCTCACTTGGAAAACGCTCTTTGCCACACACTCGCATCACTGAAGGCCTTGATCCTGCCAGGTGAAAGTTATTCTCTGAACATAATTAGGCTCTTCCAGCAGTGTTCGGGCTTTTCTCCCACGAGGACCATGCTGTCAGGCTGCCTTCTGCGTAGGCGCAGTGACTAAACAGGGACCACGCATTCAAGCACTGAGGACAGTTCCTCTCTGTGAGTTCCATTGTATTTACTCCTATAAAGCAGACCACAGGACAGGCAAAGACACTGGCATAGTGGGAAAGCATGGGGAGTGGAAATATAGAGCTAATAAGTTTTGAAGCCAAGATTCAGAACCAGGTTTAGTGGACTCCAAGTATGGTGCTTCTGTCCAAATACCTCTCTGCTGGCCTTCAAGCAGGGTATTAAGCAGCATGGGCAAGTGGAAAGAATTTCTGGGTTTGATCCCAGCTTGTTCACTTCCTAGATCTGTAAACTTGAACAAGATCCCTGATCCCTCTGACTCTCAGTTTCATCATCTATAAAAATGGGATAATCGTGTAATTGTTACTTGCCTTGATGGCCCCAGGGTCAGACTCACCAAAGGGGATCTGAAAAGTGCAGAAGCTAAGAGTAGAGAACAGTGGTGCCAACCAAAGAGCAGATAACAGGGACCCTCTTTCTAGGCATTTAAATGCTTCAGGCCCACCCACAGCCCATGCCAAGGAGAGCCCAGCACATCAGAACTAGTCACTGGCAGCAAGCCCAGGCTTACCTGGAACTACCCTCCTACTGCCGATCTTTGATGTGCACCTCGTGCTCACATCTCGCAGGCTGTTCTATTCCCCGGCCCCATGCCCTAGTTCCCTATGCTTACCAGGCCAACTCAGGCTCCCTTCTCTCCCAATCTGATGCTCAACCCAGGCCCTGGATTTGGGCAGCACCCAACACTCTGAGTTAAAGACACTTCTCTGGCCCCTCAGGATTGCCTTTGGCAAGATAAAGCCCAGGCCAGAGGATTAGATCATGGTCCCAAGCCCCAGGTGCAGGCCAACGGCTCCCTAATTTTTGGTTTCTCATCCCTGCCCATCTGAGTTTCACGGCTCAACCTCAGTGACGCCTAACAATCTTGTAGTTCACAATTATGTCAGAAGAAAATTTTCTTTCCTGGGGCCCCTTTTTTGTTTTCAGAGTGACAACTATATGACTTGTTGCTGATTAAAGATTGATGAAACTATGGACAGAGGGAGAAAAATGGAGGATGAGTTCTAGAGGAAGGAAGAGGACAAGAAGAGAGAAGAGAAAATGAAGGGTGGGGAATTAGGCAGAAGCAAGAAGGCAGGGAGGTGATAAGGATGGAGACAGAAGAGTGCTTCTGCCTCACCTGGCATTTTCTATGCCTCAGACTCTGGGGTTCTGCACGACACTGGAATATAATGCAACAATCCCCAGTTCGGCTTAGATCTGATATCCGGTCCTGTTCTGTGACTTACTCAAGCAAGTCATTGTGCTCTCTGAACCTGACTCTCCTCATCTGTAAAACAGGAACCCTCCCTGCAGGATTGTTTTGAAGATTGAAGTTAAGGTATGAAAAGTACAGGCAGCGTATCCAACACACAGTAAGTGCTCAGTAAATGGTTATCACTGTGAAGATTATTACTCTACAGGCCAGGGCTATTACATTGATGACAGAATGCCCATGGCTTTTATAGACCCCAAGATGCTGGAATATACTGCTGCTGAGAAACAGCATGATTTCAACGTGTCTTGTTCATTGTTTCCCCTTTGGCAGAGAGATTCTGCCCTCCAATCAACTTTCCTCGTTTGTTACCTTCTCTGCATTAGTTTTGTTGCAGTTGCTCAAGCGGGAAAAGCATATTTTTTAAAAACCACGCAGGCTTCAGGATTAGCACTTGAAAGCAATTGTAAATCCATAAGGCAAACCAACAGGGCAATCGCCACCAACCCAGAGAATGCAGTCCTGCAGCATTTGCACTTCATCAATTTAGGCACACAAATGAAGGCTCGGGAGGGAGGGTGGGTGCCCTCACGGTCATGGGCACACCCTCAGGTGGACTTGGCATCAATAACTCCAAGTACACTTTGCTCACACCCATCCTCCAAGGAACCCTTCAGAGTCCTAACTCCTGTGTGCAATTAAGTACATTAGTTCAGCTGCTATAATTGAGTTCAGTTCAATTTCTCACTTCAGACTTAGAAAATCATGTGTAAGGAAAGATTCACATGCCTTTCTAATCAGCCAGAGTTGACAAGAGAAAGAAAAAACGGAAAGAGAACTTCTGATCACTCAACCATTAAGCAAACACTGGCGACAGTGCCAGTCTAATTACTACGTTACTATGTGTTTCTTGTGTTTTTAAAAACAACACCCTAAGTCATCAGAACTCCACACTCCAGAAATCAGTGCCATCCCCCCTTTGCCCCTGTGCTTCTTCATGGGACGCCTGGGGGCTAGTATGAGAAGAACGCCTTCCTGGCAATAGTTCTGATCATACAATCACACAACGTTCCATGCATTTTATTACCATCAGCTCCTTTATTCCTTAGGACCTCTCTTGGTGGTAGGCATTAAACTACAGAGAAAGAGCTGAGGCTGCTTATGTACAGCTAAAAACCTCATGGGATTTTGTTTCTTGGTTTGGAGGTTTAGGGTCATAGTTTCATGGGATATCCCAGTTAATTGACCTAATATTTTTAGTGCTTATGTTCTATCTCCTAGTTTGTTGTGTAGTACCTGGGGTCTTAAAAGCTTGCAAGCAGCCATCCACGGCACAACAATTGGTGTCTATTTGCCTGGAACACCAGAGGAAGAAGGAGAATCAGGAATAGGAGGAGGCTATGGAAGATGTGGTTAATTGCCTCCATGAACAACTGCCTCCTTTGCTATGAGACCAGAAGAACTGGATGGTGCCCAGCTACCATTATGGAACATTTTGATCAAGAATTCCATAGAAGAATCCTGATCAAAAGGGTAGAACATAATTTCAAATTCTCATGGACTGTAGACTTGCTGGATCCATGAAGGTTGGATGAATCCCTGAAACTATTGCCCTGAGATAATCTTTAAACCTTAAACGAAAAATATCCCCTGAAGTCTTCTTAAAACCAAACAATAGTTTAGCTTAACTAATAAAAAAAAGTCTACCTTTAGCATTTTGCTCTTTTAAGAACTATCTATACAGGATCAAATTGACAACAGCAGCTCGAAGGATTAGATAAGAACCTTAGGGGGCAATGAATTAATGTTAATGGGGGAGGAAAAACTCAGAAAAGGAGAGTAAGGATGGTTACACAACTCAAAGAATGTAATCAGTGTCACTAAATGGTACATGTAGAAACTGTTGAATTGGTGTCCTCTGTATATTCCCAACAGCAACAACAAAATAAATAAAATTATTTTTAAAAATTACAGAGGAAGAAACTGAAGCTGAGTTAAGCCACTATATCAATTAGGATTCTACTGGATATAAATGACAGATAACCCAGCACAACTGATTTATATAAAGGGAAAATTTACTGACTCATGAAAACTGAGCAGTCTGGGGTAAGACTGGATTCAGAATTTGTGCCAGCTCTTTTTCCCTTGCCCTTCCAGGTTCACTTACTACCCTTCTTGGCCTGCCCTCTACCCTGGAAGCCTACCCCATATGGACTTTTACATCAACAGGGTTCTTGTAAACTCTGGCTTTCAGTTGGGTAGGACCAATGGGAAACTCCAACAGAACATAAGAGGGAGAGAAGAAAAGGAGGTGAGGGTATATCCCCTGACACCCTGAGGGAGAGCTAAATCCCTCCCTGCAGGGTCACCTCAGACTGGCTGTATCCCTCAATCCAAACTTACTTCTTGTCTCAAGGTAGACTTCTCTACAAGATTCTCCCTGGAGGTACTGGTAACTATTCCCTCCCACGTCCTCTGGACCTGGAGCTGGTCCACACAGCTCCATTGTTACTGGCTTTAGGTCACTGCAGTATTATTGCACTGTATAGTTCAGCACCCTGCATGCCTACACTTTATTAAACCTTCCTCATAGTATCTAATTCAAATGAGCCATCTACAGCTGCTAACCAAAATGTCGGTAGTTCAAACCCACCAGCCACTCCTTGGAAACCCTATGGGGCAATTCTACTCTGTCCTGTAGAGTCGATACGGGCTGGAATTGACAGCAATGGGTTAATGGGGTATTTCCTGTTAGACCTGACTCTAATGATATCTCTAGTGATAACTTTTTCCTGTGGGGCTTTGACACTCCATCTCTTGGGTCTATATCAAATTATACAATATGCTGACCTCATCAATAAATTGGGATGCCCCTACAAGTGTCATTTCATAACCACTATCACCCCTAAACTGTGTTGCGTGTCTCTCCCTCAAGCTCGCATAGCCCTATGTGACTCACGCCATAGCAAGATTCATCCATCGTTAAATACATATTTAGTGGGTACCAACTATGTGCCAGGGATGATGAATAAAATCCTCACACACTGTACTATATTTACCTGTTTCCTCCTCCGTGCTGGCCAACACCAGCCCCAACCCTCCGGTCTGTGAGAGGTTCTGGAGTAAAGACCGTGTCTTATGAACCTCCAGTACCTAACCTAGAGCTCAAGAAATGTTATTTAGAATGAATAGGTGGATAAAAGAATGAATGAATGAACTAAATGATTTATAAGATTCCTCTCCTCCCTAGAATGGCACAAAATTCTTTAAATGTGTACAGCACAGATGGTCCATGTAAGGGACCATGGAACAGGAAGAAGTACCTGACTAGAGCCAGGAAAGGCTTCTCTGAGAATACAATTCTGCAGCTTTCAGAGTATCATCTATAGACACCATCTCTATCTGTCCCTTAAGCACAGGGCTCTTCTGGTTTGGTTGTTGATAGAGCCAAAAGCCTGTTGCCTGTAGGCCAACTTACATGCTGAAGAACCCAGCCAGGGTCCAGGGTATTCATGATTTCAGGGGAGAAAAGAGACTTTTAATCCTGTTTAATTTTATCCTCTTTTTTTAGTTTTTAAAAAATAGCATGTTCATTATTTAAAAAAAAAAAAAGGCAGATTCAAGCAAATTTCATCCCATTACCCATAGTTACTAGTGACTGCACTGGTAACGTGGGGGCACATTTCTTCCCAGGATATTTTTTATGTGTTTTTTATCTTTATATAATATTATTGGTTTTTTTAATTTGTTCTGCTTGATTTTGCTTAACACTACATCATAAACATTTACTCATGCCATGAAATACCTTCATAAACATCATTTTAAATTGCTACAGAATGTTTCATCCTATATATTAAAAAAAAAAAAAATTGCGATCAAGTCGATTGCAACTCATAGTAACAGTATAGGAGAGAGTAAAACTGTCCCATAGGGTTTCCGAGGCTGCATATCTTTACAGAAGCAGACTACCACATCTTTATTCCGTGGAGCGGCTGGTGGGTGCCAACCACCAAACTTTAAGTTAGCAGCTAAGCACTTAACCATGGCACCACCAGGGATCCTCCTCCATCATATATAGATTAGTCTTAATTTAAATAACCAATCCTAGATCAAACATTTAGATTATTTCCAGTATCCATTATTATAGGCAGCCTTGTGATAAATACACTTACGCATAAAGCTCTATCTGCATTTCTGATCAAGTCCATAGGACAGATTCATACGAGAGGAATTGCTGGGTCAAATGGCATGAACAGTTTTCAGGCTCTTGCTAGTCAAGACTAAAGTATTGTCTAGGTGAGGTTGCCCCAATGTAGACTCCATTAACAGAGTGTGAGGTACCTGTGTCTTTGCACTGATCATTTTATTTTCTCTGTACCCCTCTGAGGTTCATCTATTAGACCTATTATCACTTTCTCTTCTTCTAAACCTGTCTTCCAGGTCAGAGAGTCCTAGGGAAGGGAAGGGAGGGAAGCTGGATTGATTGCATTTAGACCCCTCTGCTCCTACCCAGCAAGCAAAGCAAATCTACCTCAGGCCCTGGAATTTTAATTACCTCCCAGCAGCAGGAATCTGATCCCTGAAGTTAGTCATTGCTCTGAGCTCAGTGCCAGGCCCCCACAGGAGGAAAAAAAAAAGACTGGACAGGTGATTTACAGTAGCTGGAATTGATCATGCATGTATAAGAAATGGTTCTGGGGCAGTGAGGAATGGTGGTAGCCTTCTGAGCAGGGGGGCCACATGACTCCCCATTAGCTCAGGAGCAGGGAAGAAAAAAGCCCACTGGACATATAGAAAATTATTCAACCAGCCTTCTAAGGGCTTCCATCAGGGGCAGATACCCACAACATATGACAGAGTTCAGGTCCAGGCACAGCTCAACATAGCCCAGTAGCCAGAAAGGCTACCTTATGTCTAGCTCAAACAGCTTTTGATCAAAGAGACTCGAGTCTGGAAATCATAGTCAAGAGAAGCAGACCTTAGAAGGAATGTAGGAGGCTGCTGGAATCATAGGCTATTAGAGCAAACAGCTTGGTTATAAATGAAGAAAGGGTTCTGGGAAGGATCGTTGCCTGCCCAAGGATACCAAGTATGCAATGGGAGAGGCAAAGTGGAAACTGGGTTCTCTGGTTCCCATCTGAGCTCTTTCTGCTATAACATTCTGCCTATATTTTGTTCAGAGTTGGTTAATTGGGTTCTTAGGAAAATGTAGCTGTGGCAAACCCCAAACTGTCTGGTTAGAACATTTCCAAGGGACGCCCCGTTCCTCAGTAATCTAGATCCTCCCCCTCCCCATTCCGAGCTACCTTGCCTAACAACAGTTGCGAGGATTTTTTTTTTTTTTTTTTTTTTTTGCAAAAATGGGGTTATGTCCATGGAATGCAATACCCCCCGAACCCCACGGTATGATGGCCCTCTTCTCCCTCCAGGGAACCGCATCCCCAAATCTGACACATTCTTCTGAAGGAAGAACACACCCAGCCTAGACCAGGCAAAACTGCTGGCTTGTGTTTTCTCTGAAGAACTTTATAGTAAAGAGGAAGTTTCTTAATAAAAAGTTCCCACAAAGACTGGCAGACGCATAGAGGACTTGCACAACTATCAGAGAGAGATGGGCATAGGTGTCCAAATCTACTTACCATCTCAAGCCTCAGTTTCCTCATCTTTATATTGGAGAGGACTCCACTTCTTCAGTGCGTTTCTCAGGCAGCATGGTGGCGTCAGCTGAGATAATGTGTGTGAAAGAGCTTTGTAAATTATGAAATGCTCACCAAATATAAGCTGGACATGTCATTTGAGTAGGAAGATTCTAGGGGAGGAGGGTGAGGAAGGAACAGTAGCATTCACGGTAGGCAGCAGCTGCCAGTCCCCCCACCCTTCTGGAGATCTGGGAACCTTCCTGAGCCATCAGCTGCTATTTTAGAGCTGTAGTTTCAACCATTTTTTAAAGCACAGAATCCTTTTTTATAGAGACAAATTTCATGGAGCCTACAAGTATGAAATTGATACTGACAGCGTTGCTTTGGTTGGACTGGGGCTAAATGGTGAGGACAAAGCCATGTCTTTATTTTTAACTCCTTAGGTTCCAACTAACAAAAAAAAGGGGTGGGGTATTTACCCATTTATTCAGAAGACATTCACTAACACTCCTAAATATTTAGGTTCTGGCTGTCCTAGGTTGGCCTCCCACCTCTGAGTTATCTGGGAAGTGCCTCTACTAACTCTTAAGATAAAGCAAGACTCTGGTTTGCTAGCTTGTGAGGTCTTTTTTCACACTTTTAACCAACTTATGTTTTATCACTCATTCATGCATTCATTCAGTCATCTACTAATTCCAGGATGAGAGATTGGAAGGACTCTTTAAGAGTAGGCAAGGATCCCACCAATAGCACAAAAAAAGTTCAGAGAAGTCCCACCAATAGCACAAAGAAAGACACAGAAGAAAGAGCTTGATATTTGAAGTTAGACTAACTTGATTCCAGACTTATCTCTACTCATTTTCCGGCTAATTCTGGGTTAATCTCTTTATTGCTTCAGGTCTTCGTTTCCTTCATTCTAAAATGGGGCTAGTAATGTCCACCTCGCAGGGTTGTATGTTATAAAAGACTACCTGCATACTACCCAGTCACGTCCCAGGGAACATACTCAGAAGGCACCCCAAATAATTACACATTTGTTTTGTTAGTATCTGTCTCGCCAACTAAACTATAAACTGCCTGTATTCCTAGAACCTAGCATAGCTCTGGCACACAATATGCTCCGTATATCTTGAAGGAATGAATAAAGTACTTGGAATGATCTAGGCACTGTGAGTGCTTTGCATGCATCAATTGATCAAATCCTTGCACACCCTGTATCACAGGCACTATTCTTTACAGGTGAATAAACCAAAACTGACAGAGGTTGAATAAATCGTTCTAGTTCATACAGTCCTAGTTCGTACAGCTAGTGTACTAGTTTCCTAGCACTACTTTAACAAACTACCAGAAAGTGGGTGAATTTAAAGAACAGAAATTTATTATCTCACAGTTCTGGGGACCAGAAGTCTAAATCAGGGTATCAGCCATGTTGATTCCTTCTGAGCACTCTGAGAGAGAAATGGTTCCACGCCTCTCTCCTAGCTTCTGGTGGCTCCCAAAAATCCTTGGCATTCCTTGGCTTGTAACCGCATTTGCCTTCATCATTACACGGCATCCTTCCTCTGTCTATATCTGTCCCTGTGTCCATTCTCCTCATTTATAAGATACCATGCAGATGGCATTAGGACCCACCCTGTTCCAGGAGGATCTCATGTTAATTGGTAACATCTTCAAAGACTCTGTTTCCAAACATAAATTCCAGGGGTGAGGATATTAACGTATCTTTTGGAGGGATACCATTCAATCCATAACAGCAAATAACAGGCTGAACCTGCACTTAAAAACCTAGTTATGTCTGGCACCTGAGGCTCTGCTTTAGCCGTCACATGTAACCAACCAACTCTAGTGAGGGAACTTGAGTGGACTGTGTAGATGTGGGGCAGTGCTCACAGAGTGCTTCAACAGTACTTGGAGAAAGATGGAGAATAGTCAGGTGTCCATGAAGAGGGAACAACTTGAAAAAGAGCACAGTATTCAGAGACTGTCAAGTGGCCTAGGATCTCTGTAGGACATGGGGCCTAAAAGAGGTTGGAGTCAGTTCATAGAAAGTCTTGAATACCCAGGTGAGGGTGTGAAATTTGTCCAAAAGTATTAGGGAGCCCTTGAAAGGTTTTAATCGGGGCAATGACACAACCAGACTTGGAAAGAGCATTCCGACAGAAGTGTGGAGGATGGATTGAAAATGGAAAGAATGGATCTAGGAAACCACTTAGGTTCAGGTAAAACATTCAAGTCAAGATGCAGCTCTGCCATCATTCAGCACTAGCCCTGTGAGCTTACATAAGTAATTTCCCCTGTCTTAGTCTCATTTTCTCACTTATATAGTGAGAATAATATAGTACCTACCTCATGGGTTGCTATATGGGTTGAATGGGATGAGGCATACACAGTACCTGGCACTCATTGTTTTTATTATGATAGCAGAGACGGAGAGAGGATAGATGATAGAAGCATTTCAGAAGTAGAATTACAAAGTTTGGCCACTGCCTGGAGGTGAGAGATAAGAGAAGAAAAATTTAAGAGGTCCTCAGTGTTGGCAGAAATGATGATGCCACTGGGGAGAATGTGGAGTTGCACACCCCTGTCCTGCCTGCTCTGTCAGAAAGCACCTCTCTTGCCCCACTCCCCATGGCCTAGTGCTAGGTGTTTCGAAACACTGCTTAACTCTGTCTCACTTCAGACTAGGAACTCTGCTTCAGATGTCTAAAATAATATTGAGAGGAATCAAGAAAGCCCTCATGTTACTTCTCTACTCCTATTTATAATGATTATTATTCATAACTAATATTTGTATAGTACATTCCAGTTTACAGAACATTTTCATCTATATTGTTGTATCAAGGATAAAAGAAAATTCATCAAATGTAACTGGCTTATTGAACAGTCTGAACTCAATGGGGCACAAACACAAGCTGGCTGTATTCCTCTTTCCAACTACCACCTTCAACCATGTTGTCAAATTGCCCTTTTCTAACCCTTAATGACACTTTAGGCAGATTCTATAATTTTCTAGTGCCTTTGTGCCTAAAAATTTTCACCCTAATTTGTAACTACTGTCTCACATCCTATTTAATGCTCACCTCAACCTCTTCCCCAACAGCTATCCAGGCCTTGGCCTGAGGGATTTGTCTTGGAGGTAAGGAGGAAGTATGCATAGGTACACACGGGGAAGTGAGCCAAGTCGGGATGCAACTGGTGTCCAGGAGGAGAAAGTCACTGGGGAAACTCATGTGTGAAAGATATTAAAAAATAGAGTGATGGGAAAAGCAGCGTCGTCATAAAGTTTTCTGTGTGTTATGAATATATTTTATACTTAAAGTTTTTGAGAGAGTATGTGTAAAAGATTTAAACTGCTTGTCAATTATTTTAAATGCCATTTTGGGAATAAGACTCTGAAATAGGGTTGGCTTCAGGCAAGTTAAACTACCTTTTATAAATCAAAACTCTGGAAAGACAATGTGGCAGAAAGAGCAGGGGTTTGATGTTCAGATCAAGGTTTAGATTTCTTTCTTCTACTTAGTAGCTGCATGTCCTTGGCCAAGTCATTTAACCTTCCTGATCTTTAATTTCCTTATTGGTAAATGGGAGATAATAATGGCATTACATTATTACAATGAGGATTAAAATGAGATAGTGTTGATAAGAGCCCTGGTTGCACAGTGGTTAAAGCACTCGGCTGCTAACCAAAAGGTCAGCCACTGGAGCCCACCAACCGCTCCGTGGAAGAAAGATGTGGCAGTCTGCTTCTGTAAAAATTACAGCCTTGGAAACTCTATGGGAGCAGTTCTACTCTGTCCTACAGGGATGCTATGAGTCTGAATTGACTTGACAGCAGTGGGTTTGGGTTATAGTATTGGTAAAGCAGCTGGCAAAAAGCAAGACACAGCTCAGCTCAGTACCTATTGGTTCTATATTGGTTCCAACACTGTGTGCTGGTCAGGTCACAACTGGAATATTCTGTTCTCTCCTGTACAAATACTGTAATAGTTTAGAGTGTGCCCTGAAGGGTAATTAGGATGCCAAGGGACTTGAATCCATGTCTTGTGTCCAGTTGAAGGTAGTCAAAATATTTAATCTGAAGAAGAGAAACTTGGAGGGAGACAAGATTGTGGTCTTCAAATATTGAAAGTGTTGGGAGAGAGGTTATAGAGTTACTGTATGTGTTATCCTAAAGGACTGATGAGTGAAAGCTGCATTAATGGTTATGGAAATACAAATCAGACCCAAACCCACAATGAGATACCACTTTACACCCACTAGAATGGCTATTATAAAAAAAAAAAAAAAAGGAAAATAAGTGTTGGTGACAATATGGAGAAATTGGAATCATCCTGCACTGATGATGGGAATATAAAATGGTGCAGCTGCTGTAGGAAACAGTTAGTCAGTTCCTCAAAAAATTAAGAATAGAATTAATGTATGACCCAGCAATTCCACTCCTAGGTATTCCCAAAAGAATCCAAAGTAAGGACTCAAACAGGTACTTGTACACCAGTGTTCATTACAGCACTATTCACAAAAGCTAAAAGGTGGAAACAAGCCAAATATCCATCAACAGATGAAACGATAAACAAAATGTGTAATATATATACAATGGAATATTATTCAGCCATAAGAACAAATGAAGTTCTAATACATGTTACAACATGGATGAATCTTGAAAGCATCATGCAAAGTGAAATAAGCCAGACACAAAAGGACAAATATGATATGATCCCACTAATATGAAATATCTAGAATAGGCAAATTCATAGAGACTATAGTTTACTATTGGTTTCCAGGGCTGGATTGAAGGGGAAATGGGAAGTTATTGTTTAAGGGGTACTGAGTTTCTATTTGGGATGATTAAAAAGTTTGGAAATAGATGATGGTGGTGGTTCTACAACAGTGTGTATGTAATCAATGCCACTAAATTGTACACTTAAAAATGGTTGAAATGGCAAATTTTATGTCATGTGTATTGTACCACAATAATTTTTTTTTAATTCAGCCCAAGATTGCGCAGAGAGTCAAATAGAAAAGCCATGGCCTGTTTTTTCACGCTCTGTCAAGTGTCCTATGACTATCTTAAATTTCCTAGAATCCAGATAATTTTCTGTTCCATGAAGGTCAAAACCGTGACCTCGGTTCTCCTCTTCAAGAAAATTAAAATAATTGGTGTTCTCCATCTCTTCTGCTCTTCTGCTTCGCTGTTAGCGTGCCAGTTGCTGAATAAACATGCCAGCTAAAATAGCCACATCTTCAGCAGCCTCCATCTGCTTTATTGGTTTCTTTAAATAAAACATTACTGGGCTGAACAATACCATCTAATTGTAATTGTGCACACCACAGCTCAGTTACCACTGTTTGAAGTGGCTTTCCAGAGTACCACTGATGGGTACCACAGACCTCAGTGGATCTCAGATGTGCCCGTGAAATGTCACTTGGAGAAGGACCATAGTCCAGCTCTCAGCCACACTCAACACCAATATTAATGTCCCCTACTATCTGTTACAGTGACAACATTCAAGGATTCAACGAATGAGATCATGAATGAGATTACATCCAGGCACACTCCACTACACGTCATTAAAGACGTATGGATGGCTTAAGTAAGTAATTAATTAGCACAGGCACGGATGGATGGGAGTGTAGATGAGAGGATGAGTGAATGGACAGTTAGATGGTTGGCTAGATAGGTGCATGGAAAGACATGATAAATGATAGTTGAAAGAAGAAAGAGAGGGAGGAGGAAAAGAAAGGAAAGAGGGAGAAAGGAAGATCAAGGCCTTGATAATACCAGAAAACTCTGAGTACTTATTATGCCCCTGGAAATATGCTAAGAACCTGACAAAACTAGCTCATTTACTCTTCACGAGTACCATTATCGTTGTTGTTACCTGCTGTTGAGTTGGCCCCTGACTCATGGGCCCATGCACAACTAATGAAACACTGCCTAGTGCTGTGCCATCCCCATAATTGTTTGCAGACTGGACCATTGTGGTCCATACGGTTTTCGCTGATTGAGTTTTGGAAGTAGATTGTCAGGCCTTTCTTCCTAGTCTGTCTTTGTCTGGAAGCTCTGGGGAAACTTGTTCAGCATCATAACAACACACAAGCTATGTCATTATTTTGTTAAAAAAAAAAACCAAACCCGTTGCAGTCAAGTCTATTTTGACTCATAGCAACCCTATATGATAGGGTAGAACTGCAGCATAGGGTTCCCAAGACTATAATCTTTACGGAAGCAGATTGCCACATCCTTAGAAGCGAGGATGGTGAGACTTCATCTCACATACTTTGGATGCGTTATAAGGAGGTTATCAGCCCCTGGAGAAGGACATCATGCTTGGTAAAGTAGAGGATCAGTGAAAAAGAGGAAGGCCTTCAATAACATCAATTGACACAGTGGCTGCAACAATGGACTCAAGTATAACAATGATTGTGAGGATGACGCAGGACCGGGCAGTGTTTTGTTCTGTTATACAGAGGGTTGCTATGAGTTGGAACTGACTAGATGGCATCTAATAACTGCAACACCATCCTTCAAGGAACTCGTGATGAGATGGGAAAGACAAATAAGTAAGCTTATTTGTAGTTTACAATGTAATCTCTTAAAAGCAACACAGCAAAAATGTTTAGACTTTCAGAGAAGAGTCGGGGGTTGACCCTATGAGAGATCAGTAATCATATACCCACTCCTGAGGCTCCTTTCCCTAGGAGGAACTTCCCGTTCTTTCCTATGTACAATCATCCAGATCCTCACCAATCTGGCCAGCATCATCTACATCTTTCTCAGAATGTGGTACTTGGGAGAATCTGATTGGGGAGGAGAAAGGATGGTATAGAGAAGCATTCCCCGCTCCACCTCTTATCCCTACTGCTGGAATAAAACAGTAACCAAAGAAGACCATGAGGATCATAAATCCTGAAGTGCTTCTGGGATTCTATGATGGTTTGATCCACACATGTGCTAGAAGCCTCAACAACGAGCTATCTCCCCTCTTCATTGGTAGGAAACAGTACAAGCAAATAATATCATGTAGTCTGTCTTTGGCTACTCATTTTTTTGTGGTAAAAATATGTATAACAAAACATTTACCAGTTCAACAATTTGTATATATATAATTCAGTGACATGGATTATGTTCATCATGTTGTGTAATCATCACCACTATCCTTTCTTCCCAATTATTCCACCACCATTAACAGAAACTCAGTGCCCCTAAGCAACGACTACTCCTTTCCCCCCAACCCCTGATAACAGCTAGTAAGCTTTGGTCTCTATGCATTTGCCTATTTCATAAAAGTTAGATCAGACAGGATTCGTCTTCTTGTGACTGACTTATTTCACTCTGTGTAAGGTTTTCAAAGTTCAACCATGTTGCGTTTGTCCGTACATTTTATTCATTTCTATTTTAGAGGAGATTCCCTTTTTTGAGTCCTAACGCAAATATTCCTTAATGAAATGCATTACATTTAAAGAAAATACTAAGTGGATTCTCTCTAATTTACCCTGTAATGATGAATTTCTAACAATGATGTATCGTTAGAAAGTGGAGAGGTTGACCATACACTCCCAATTACTTGATGATGGCTAAAGTCTGCATCTGTACTTCTCCACATTACTGAATAAGATTAAATTAAAGGCACAGTTTTCTCAAAGCATAAGTCATCAGTTGTCATATTCTTCCCATACTTAAGTTATAGGGTCATGTATTCATAAAATGGTATAATGAGTCATCTCTTGAAATATGAACTTTAAAAAGTATAACGCACTACACCCTTGCTTGTCTGTGTTCCCTGTGAATCCTTCAAGGCTCTGTCCACTCCTTCCTCCTCTGTGCAGGCTCCCTAGACCGGTGGTTCTCAAGATATGGTCCCTGGACCAGCAGCATCAGCATCACCAGCAAACTTGTTAGAAATGGAAATTCTCAAGCCCTACTGAATCAGAAACCCTGGACGCAGGGCCTAGTAATCTGTGTTTTAACAAGCCTTCCAGGTCCTGAGAACAGAATGGAGCCAGAATGGAAAAAGCACTAGATTGGGAGTCAGGAGACCCAGTGCCTCTACTCCTTACAAACCATGTGACTTTGAGAAAATTAGAGCCTGTCTGTCTGGTTCTAAGATTTCCCAGTTACACCTCTTTCATATCCCTCACAGAGTGTTGTGAAAGTCAAATGAGACATCATAAGTGAAAGCATTTTGTAAACTGCAAAGCACAATATGAAAGGAGAAGAATATTGCCAAGATTACAGTCAACTAAGGGTATGCATGCTCTATTTCCTTGTCAGCCCTGTGAGCAAGAAACCTGGGGCACAAACTCCCTTCCCTTCGTTTTTCACACTCCATCTACTCTCAGACTTGGACATCTCTGTATTGGTCAGCGTTCAGTAGCAGAAAGGAAAATTTAGCTAGTTTAAGCAAAAGGGGGTGTATTACAGGCTATTAAATTACTCATAGCAGTGATCAGCAAGTAATGGCCCACAGGCCAAATCCAGCCCACCACCTATTTTGTAAATAAAACTGTAACTCGGCCATACCCATTCATTTACCTATTGCGCAAGGCTGTTTTCATGCTACAATGACAGAGCTGAATAGCTGTGACAGAGATCATTGGCCCACAAAGCTTAACATATTCACTATCTGATCCCTTAAAGAAAAAGTTTGCTGGCCTCTGGCTTATAGGTACAGAGAGCTGAAGAAACTGACTCTAGGCTGAGCTTCCAGGAGTAATTCCCAAAGCCACACAGCAGAATTGAGCTTCCAAGAGAGCTGTTGTTCCTGCTCTAATCAGAAAGCTCTAGAAATGGGAAGTTTCCTAACAGTGTGGGAGGCCACCACTACAAAGTGCTGGCCTCAGAGCAGTGCCATCTCGTCTATGATCCAAATGGATGTCCCACTAGGAACTCTGTTATAGCCACCACAGAAAAAAATCAAACACCTCCATAACTGTCCTTGCCAGCAAAAAACAGCAGAAGCCCAGCTGCACAATGTTCTGCCTTTGCACCGGTGTATCTTATTGGGGGAAACTAAATCACATCTGAGACCCTAGCCTTAAATCTGTCTGAGAAATATAGTTTGTAGTTTTCCAGGTTCTACATTATCAGAAAACACGGTAGAAGTAGATTGCAATGGATGTTGAGCAAACCAATATCCACCACAGTTCTTTTTCAGGAATAGGTCCTGTTAGAGCTCCATTCCATTCTCAATGAGGCCCTAGTATAATGATTCCAATTTTGTTTGGGTTCCTCTTCCTAACAGCACCTGAAGGAGTTCTATTAAATCAAGGTTTTATAAGCTCAATAAATTAATTATTGAGAACTAAACCCACACTATGGGATGAGCTACCCACAGCTCACTAACAGATCATTCAAGCACGAATATGTAGATGAAACTATAAATAACTCAAATTATTATATATGATATAATATAAAAAAGTCTAGTACCAACTTTAGTAGGTTACTGGTGAATCCTGTAGATGGGAAGATGGACTAATATTCTGTGATTCTATCACTTACCTGTTGAGTGACTTGAGAAAATCTCTCATCTTCCCTCAGCATGGCTCTCTGCTCTCTAAAAGGAAGAATCTGAACTGGATGTTTTCTGAGGTCCCTTCCCACTCTAAAATTCTATGATTCTCAGAACAAGATGGTTCCCAAGAAATGACAATGGGATTAGAGGCACCTTGAACTGAAGTAGGCATTGTAAAAAATTTATTAGCCCAAGGCAGAGGAGAAGGAGGCCTGAAGGCTCAGCATGATGTGAGAGCCGGACTTTTGCACCAGATCAGTGCAAGAGCCTGTTGCCTACAGATTGTCTGCTTAATTCCAGTGTCTAGAGCAGCCATTTCTCAAGAAGCGCTGACCTGTCACCCTCGCCTCAGGGTTTAGTCACCCTTTCCCTAGGCCTCACTCTCCTTCTGTCTTCCCTCAATTTCATTCTGACAACTGAAAAGATGACAGTGACAAGACGGGCACAGCCAGGAAGATAAAAACAATGTGAAATGCAGAGATTGGGAGTTTATCAGCCAAATAGGACATGGGATATAAAAAGTAATCAACCTAAAGCACTTATCAAAATCTCTCCCAGGGACAAACCAAAGGAACCCACTATTATCGAGTTAATTCCGACTCACAGCAACCCTACAGGACAGAGGAGAGCTGCCCCATAGGGTTTCCAAGGCTGTAAATCTTTACAGAAGCAGACTGCCACATCTTTCTCCTGCAGAACGGCTCATGGATTCGAACTGCCAACCTTTTGGTTTGCAGTCAAGCGCTTTAACCACTGTACTACCAGGGTTCCCAGGGAAAGGTTTTAAAATTATGAAATTGCTCAAGGAAAAATTACTGGACTATTATAAAGGAATTTCATTTGCTATGCATTTTGTACACAGAGAATACTACATATATTAGTGCTGGTGGACACAGGTTGTTTATGTCTTGAGAATCTGGAAATTTTAGGCATCACATTCTTTAAATTGACACACTTGATAAACACACACAGGCTTATCAAGCCCACTACCATCATAATAATTATTGTACCCCCAGTAATATTCCAAACCCTGTACTAGATATGTTATACGTGTTATTTTCTTTATTCCCCTCAGCAATTCTATGAGCTAGATATTATCATCTCTATTTTACACATCAGGAGACTGAGACTCAGTGCAATTGCCCAAAGTCACATAAAAATGGAACTACCATATGACCCAGCAATTCCACTCCTAGGTATATACCCAAAAGACTTGAAAACAGAGACTCAAACAGGGACTTGTACACCAATGTTCACTGCAGCACTATTCACGATAGCCAAAAGGTGGAAACACCCTAAATGCCCATCAACAGATGAATGAATAAACAAAATGTAGTGCATACAAACAATGGAATACTATTCAGCCAGTAAGAGAAATAAAGTCTTGATATATGCCACAGTATAGATGCAGCTTGAAGACATTATGCTGAGTGAAATAAGCCAATCACAGAAGGACAAATATTGTATGACCTCACGTATATAAAAAGATAAGAAAAGGTAAATGTACAGAGATCAAAATTTATTAGTGGTTACCGATGGTGGGAGGGAAGGGGAAAAGAGGTGATGGAAAAATCACAATTGATTAAGGGTAAGATTGTATAGCCAATTATTGTAATTGCTGTCTATAAGTTGTACACCTTTAAAAAGTTGGATTGACAAAAGTTGTGTGATAGATATATATACAACAACAACAAAAAAAAAAAAAGAGTAGCTGCTAAGACTGCTTATGTATAACCAAATAACTCAGGGGATTTGGTTTCTTGGTTTGGAGGTTTAGGGTCATGGTTTCATGTGACATCCCAGTTAATTGGCCTAATAACATGGTTGTGCTTCTGTTCTGAATCCTAGTTCATTGCTTAGTTCCTGGGGTCTTGAAAGCTTGCAAGCAGCCATCCAAGTCACGACAATTGGTCACATGGAGCAACAGAGGAAGAAGGAGAGTCAAGAATAGGAGGAGGATACGGAATGTGTAGCTAATTGCCTCCATTAATAACTACCTCCTTTGCCATGAGACCAGAAGAACTGAATGGTACCCGGCTACCATTTCTGAACATTTTGATCAAAGATTCCATAGAAGAATCCTGATTAAAAGGGGGAAAATGCAGAACACAATTTTAAAATTTCATGGACTCTAGAGTTTCTGGAGCCATGAAGGGTAGATGAACCCCTGAAACTATTGTCCTGAAATAATCTTTAAACTTTAAACCAAAAATATCCCCTGAAGTCATCTTAAAACCAAACAATGGTTTAGCTTAACTCGTAAAAAAGATCTGCCTTGAGCTTTATACTCCTTTAAGAACTATCTATATGGGATCAAATTGACAACAGCATCTCGAAAGATTAGATAGGCACCTTAGTGGGTAGTGAGTTTATATTAATGAGGAAGGAACAGCCTAGAAAAGGAGGGTGAGAATGGTTGCACAACTCAAAGGATGTAATCAATGTCACTAAATTGAACATGTAGAAACTGTTGAATTGGTGTATGTTTTGCTATGTATATTCTCAACAACAACAACAAGAAGATAAATAAAAATTAGGGGAAAAAAAAAGTGCGCCAAAGGTCAAATCCAGGTCTGTCTGACTCCCAGGTCCAGGCTACCCTTAGATAAATCAAAACCCTATAGCGGCTCCCCTCTAGGGTTGGAGTAAAATCCAAACTACTACCACCCCAGTTGCTGCAGGTGAATATAGTTTAAAAGGAACATTTTATTGACTCTCACTTCTACCTAAGTAAGAGGAAGAGGCCAAGGATGAACCCTGAGAATCACAGAGGAGGGAAATGGCCAGCCAGGGGGTCACAAAGAGAACTGTCAGTTGTAGACCCGCTAAACCAGGCTAAATCCCCACCATTCACTCCTCCTGCCTTCCCCACCTCCAAAATATTAAGCCGTGGTGTAAATTGAAATACAGTATCTAATTTTTGTTTGCCCCCTAGAGCAGTCTGTCTTCTTTAATTGTTCAAAGCATGCTTGATACAATCAGTGTGTTTAGTTTGGAAATTTTCTTAACTACCTGTCAGCAAACCTGTCTGAACACTTTACTAGAAAGAACAGTGCACAGAATGCATCCTGGGGCTGGAAGAGCCCTTGGAGGGCATTAGGACCAGCCCTCCCTCTTTTGTGAAAATAAGGAAACTGAGGGAGGGAGGAAAGGGAGGAAGGGTTAGACCAGACCAGCTTGACCGGCAAGTCCACAGCAAAGGCAGAATAGATCTGGGCCCCTGCTCCCCGCCCCACAGGCTTCTTCCATCCTGCCACAGCTCATAAATTGCTTGTTGCCCGGAGAAAGATTTACTCAAGTAACCTTGACACTCAGTGAATGGAAAGGAAGATGTGAGTTCTTTTTAATGACTTGGGAAAATGCTTATAGTATTAAAGGACAAAAAGTAAATTTCAAATTGTATAAAAAAAAAAAACAGAATTCAATGATGTTTAAAAAATTAGCAAAACAATTTAAAGGAAACATGCCAACATGTTCATAGTGATTGTTTCTAAGATATGAGCTCATAGATTACTTTTTCTGTTTATTGACACTTCTCTATACTTTCCAGATATTCTGCAATTATTACATATGGATTTTATAACCAAAAAATATATAGTGCCTCCTCGGACAAAAAAACAGATGGAACCTGTGAGAAACGGTAACCTCTTTGAGAGCTGAGCCTCCCACAGGCAGCCCCATGCATGGTGGAGGGAGGCCCTCTCTTCTGCCCAGGAAGCAAAGTCTAAATTCTGTACTGGCTTGTCACTGTGTGAACCTTGGGCAAGCTGCCACCTTCTCTGGGCCACTTTCCACCAATTTACAAAATGAGGAGACTAA
This sequence comes from Dugong dugon, assembly GCA_030035585.1. Taxonomy (NCBI): domain Eukaryota; kingdom Metazoa; phylum Chordata; class Mammalia; order Sirenia; family Dugongidae; genus Dugong; species Dugong dugon. Next base: position 67,267,760 of record CM057467.1, read on the forward strand.
ATTCTTTCCGAACACTAAGGTCCCTCCTCAACCTGGCATCCTGTGGGTCTATGGAAAAGAAGTGCTGTTTGAGTGACCACGAATGGTGCCCTAGAAAGAGAGCTGCACTCAGCCTCCAGGTGTGCAGCCTTGATGATCACAGGGACTTCTCAAATGTGTCCTTCTGTGGTTTGGATGCCGGCCCACCAGCCAGGAAGCATAAGCATGGAATGCAGCAGTTGGAGGGGCGTCGTCCTGAGGATCAGGAGGTCAAGGCCATTGTTTTAGCTCAGTGGGCCATAGAGTGAAAAAGCTCAGACAGGGCCTGGAACCCCACCCCTAGAGGACAACATTCCCAGAGTCCTTGCCTGACTGAGCCAGAAGTGCCCTGGAGACCACCCAGCCCATTCACCTTACATGTGGGGAGACACTAGCCCAGCAGGCCCAAGACCTTATTCCCAGTCCAGGAAGACTGCAATTTCATTTCTGAGGGTAAAAAGAAATTATCAAATAACATGTCTCTCAATACATAAATAGCTCAGGCATTAACCTCCTTCAAGGAAGCCTTCCAGTCCTTCCTTGGTTAGGATAAGTGCCACTTCTCTGTTGTTGTTAGCTGCTGTCAAGTCGGTTCCTACTCATAGCAACCCTATGTACAACAGAAGGAAACACTGCTCAGTCCTGCACCATCCTCACAATCATTGTTATGCCTAAGCCCATTGTTGTAGCCACTGTGTCAATCCATCCCATTGAGGATCTTCCTCTTTTTAGCTGACCCTCTACTTTACCAAGCATGATGTCCTTCTCCAGGGACTGGTCCCTCCAGATAACATGTCCGAAGTATAGGAGATAAAATCTTGCCATCCTTGCTTCTAAGGAGCATTCTGGCTGTACTTCTTCCAAGATAGATTTGTTCATTCTTCTGGAAGTCCATGGTATATGCAATATTCTGCACCAACACCATAATTCAAAGGCATCAGTTCTTCTTCAGTCTTCTTTATTCATGCCCAGCTTTCCCAAGCACATGAGGTGATTGAAAATACCTTGGCTTAGGTCAGGCATACCTTAGTCCCCAAAGTGACATCTTTGCTTTTTAACTCTTTAGAGAGGTCTTTTGCAGCAGAATGGTATAGAGGGGACCACTCCTCTATACCCTTCAATACCCTGAGCTTCCCAGTCTCGTAAAACTAACTAACAATCCTGTGTAGAATCGTTGTATGTGTCTCCCTCCCCAGACTATGTACACCCTCAGGATAGTGCCTAGTCAGTATAGCTCGGAGGCTGGCAAAGTATGGCCCACTGGCCATATGCAGCCAACTGTCTTTGTAAATAAAATTTTATTGGCCCACAGCTATGCCTATTTATTTACATATTGTCTATGGCTGCTTTTGTGCTACAAATGGCAGAGTTAAGTAGTTGCCACAGTCACCATTTGTTCCACAAAAGACAAAATATTTATTATCTGTCTTACTCATCTGGTGTTACAACAGAAATACCACAAGTGGATGGCTTTAACAAAGAGAAATTTATCTCTTCTGGTAAAGTAGGCCGGAAGTCCAAATTCAGGGCATCAACTCCAGGGGAAGGTTTTCTCTCTCTGTCGGCCTTCTCATCAGTGTTCCCCCAGACTAGGAGCTTCTCTGCGCAGGGACCCTGGGTCCAAAGGACACACTCTGCTCCTGGCACTGCTTTCTTGGTGGTATGAGGTCCCCCTGTCTCTCTACTCACTTCTCTCTTTTATATCTCAAGAGATTGCCTCAGGACACAATCCAGTCGTGTAGTCCAGTCTTGCCTTACTAACACAACTGCCACCCATCCTCCCTCATTAACTTCATAGAGGCAAGATTTACAACATATAGGAAAATCACACAATACCAGGAATCATGGCCCAGCCAAACTGATACACACATTTTTGCAGGGACATAATTCAATCCATGACACTATCTAACCCTTTAAGAAAAAATTTGCCAGCCCCTGGTACAGATTCTCTATAAATGTTCCATGAGCTGAGCCCTTTCACCCAGCATAGTCCTGAGCACATAGTCTGTGCTCAATAAATTCCCATTGTCTCAACACTAATTCTCATTAGGGCAATTTCCACAGAAATGAAAATTAAACATTTGTTTATTTTAGCAACTTTTTCTCCCCCACTGGTTTTTGGAAAAGTCTTTCACACCTGTAGTTGCATTATTTTATAAGTTGGGAGTTTCTGTGTTGTACATCCGCCAATCAAAAAACAAACTCTTCTTGCATTTTGAAGACTGACAACAGCAATGTGAAAACTGAAAAGAAAAGGCACAAAGCCATAATGGAAATGCTACCACAAGGGAGCCTTGCCCAGACACCAACAGAAAGGGTGCCATGTGGTTTTTACGCGTCTTAATTGTGATATGCTAACCCCCCCCCCCCGAGGAAAATCAACTGTCACACCCCTCCCTGATGCATTCCAGAGCACAGTCACAAAGCACATATTTCCAAAACTTAGTCCAAAAATTAAGCAACCTGGCAAGGATGAGATGCTGCAGGAAACCCCCAGCAAAGGGGTGCTCAGGCAGAGGTGTCAAGACCAGCAGTCAGGGGCGCTCTTGGCAGGGGATGTTTGATCCATGGTGTCTCTGACTTGCTGGCTGAGAGGCAGCAGGGTCCGAAGGTGCTTGCCATGCATTCAAATCCTGCCTTCACTTCTTATTAGGAAGTGACATTGGCTCCATTATTTAACCTAACAGTGCCCGCCATCACTCGACTCCCATGAGGATTAAGGGTCATGTGTGTAAAGCATTCAGTATGGCGCTGGCTCAAGGGAGACACTTGGAGAATGGTAATTCCCTTCCTGAACTGGCCCTGTGCCATCTTGGCGCTCACTTGGCCGTAAGCACCTCCGCACTCCAAGCCATACCTAACTTGGCTATTGCCCAAACATGCCACGGACGTTCCTACTTCTGTGCCTTTGCATTGGCTGTTCCTTTTCCATGGAATGCCCCTTACACCCTAACAAACTGCTTTTTATTCTTCAAAGCCCAACTTAAATGTCATCTCTGTAAAACTTTGCTTGACTGACCACTTCCTTGAATACAACTAACTCCTCTTTAATCTGTGCTTCCATATTTTGTGTATCGCCAAGGCCTAGAACATTATGGAGCAAATGTTTCTGGAATGAGTGATTCCACGGCATCCTGGGTGTACCTTTGTTATATCAAACAGTATTTTTGCCTATCATAGATACCAGTCCTCCCTGCTGGAACGCTGTTTCAACTAGGATGAAAGCTGAGTTTTTTCTATCTTTAGGGCCTAGCAATGGCTTAATCAGTGGTGAATTTTCCCCTCATTTATAACCTTCTGTGATTCTATGGTAGAATTGAAAAGGAAGTTTTAGAGAGAGAAATGGGGTGTTAACAGGCATTTAGCATGTTTTGCTTGAAAGATATAGCTAGGTGTGAAAATAATAATAGCGTATGGCACTTATTAAATACCTGCCACCAGCTGCAGTGTTTGGCACTTTTGTAAATGTGCTATTGTCTATTCCTCCAAGTAGCCCCATAATTTCCTTATGGGAGGCACCCTACAAGGAGCCTGGGTTTTAGAGTTAAACAATTTGGGCTCACTACTTAAATAGTTGAGTGACTTTAGTAAACTCTGTCGTGTGCCTTCTGCTTCAGCTTCCTCATCTGTAAAATGAGAATAAAAATAATACCCAATTTACACGATTGTTGTAAGAAATACGTGAGATAATACATAAAGTAAAACAAACGAAAAATGCAGAAGGCTTTGTACATAGTAAGAGCTCAATAAAGGTAGCTGCTATTGTTGTTGCTGTTGTTACTGCTGCTGCTGTTGTTGTTATCCATTTTATAAGTGACCAAGTTAGATTTGGGCCCAGTCTGCTTGATTCTAGTGAGTTCACACAACTCTGCATCAGTAGATGGATTGTTCAACACCCAGCCCTTTTAGAGAAGGGACAAGGGACTCCTTTGTATGACATGGATTTCCTTCTGATTATCAGTAAAGGAAATTTCCTGAAATGCCAAATAATTTCTTCCAAAGGTACCTTGTCTGATATAATTAAGATCTCAAGAAGAGATTTTGTTTAGTTTTATGCTTCAGACAATCTATACTCAAGAGGCAAGGAGGCATTGTGGTTTATGATCAGGGTAACCATAGGACCCAGTTTGCCCAGGACAGTTTAAGTTTATTCCAGTTCTCCCAGTGTGATGATTAATAGCATTCCGTTTCACTTTCAAAGTGTCCCTATTTGTACAATAAATTGTATGGTCCCCTATTTATAATGAAAGGTCCCTGAGTAGCACAAATGGTTTGCACTTGACTACTCACCTAAAGGTTGGCAATTCAGATTCACCCAGCTGCACTACAAAAGAAAGGTCTGGCAATCTGCTTCTGTGAAGAGTACAGCCAAGAAAACCCAATGGAGCAGCTCTACTCTGTAGTACTTGGGGTCACCATGTGTTGGAATAGACTCAATGGCAATGGGTTTGGTTTTGGGTTTTTGGTTGTTTCAGTGAAATAAACAAGTGTTTTGAAGTTACACAGATCTGAGTTCGAATCCTGACTTCATGTCTTACTAGCTGTACATTTAGGGTAACTTCACTCAACATGAATAGCACTTGGCACTTAGTAGATGCTACATAAAAGTAAATTCTCTTCCCCTTATTCCACCCATCCTGCTTCACCAATTCTGTCTAATTCAGAAGCCTGTGGGTCCTCACTTTGTAGTTCTCAAAGATCTCTTTTTGTTATATACCATTTAATAATTCAATTCAACCTATGTAGATAGAGAAGAACATTCCATACCTGTCATGGATTGAATTGTGTGCCCCAAAAATATGTGTATCAATTTGGCTAGGCCACAATTCCCAGTATTATATGATTGTCCACCATTTTGTCATGTGCTGTGATTTTCCTATATGTTGTAAATTCTATCACTATGATATTAATTAGATGGGATTAGCAGCAGTTATGTTGATGAGATCTAAAAGATTAGATTGTGTCTTAAGCCAATCTCTTTTGGGATATAAAAGAGAGAAGTAAGCAGGGAGACAGGGGAACCTCATACCACCAAGAAAGCAGTGCCAGGAGCAGAGCGCATCCTTTGGACCCAGGGTCCCTGTGTGGAGAAGCTCCTAGTCCAGGGAAAGATTGATGACAAGGACCTTCCTCCAGAGCCGATAAAGCCTTCCCCTGGAGCTGATGCCTGAATTTGGACTTCTAGCCTACTAGACTGTGAGAGAATAAACTTCTCTTCATTAAACCCATCCACTTGTGGTATTTCTGATATAGCGGCACTAGATAACCAAGACAATACCTTTAAGGTGATATAGGCATTTTCACAAATAGCTCTAATACAAGACAGCTTATAATAAGCCCTGGAGATGAAATACAAGATGCTGTGGGGTTCAGAGCAGGTTGTGGTCTCCTCTAGTTGGGTGACCAGGCTTCCTCAAGAAATTGGCATTTGGGAGTTCTCAAACAATGGGTATGGCTGCAACAGGCAGAGTTAAGTAAAGACATTCCAGGCAAAGGAATTCGCCTTAGGATGGAAGAGTAAGGGGTGCATTCAAAGAATGGTAGCAGTCCAATTTAACTGCAATTTTGGGTAAATGAGGGGCAGATTTTAGAAAGCCTTGAAAGCTGAAATAAGGGATAGGGAGCCACTGAAGTTCTGGGAGGGGGAGGGGTGGTCTTACCACTACTGAGCTTCAGGAATAATTCTCTGACTACTGGTGAGTAGAACTGACTCAAACAAATGCAAAGATGCAGCAGCTCAGTTAAGAGGCTATTGTAAGAGCTTTTGTTTAGTCAACTCTGTAATCAAGAGTTTGGTTCAACCAGCCCCAGTTGCCTCCTGGCCCTGAAGATCCAAAGAAATCAAGTCTCCATAAACAGGATTATACATACCAATTCCTCTCCTTCCTAACTATCAGTCTTAAGAGAAAATTAAATTGCTTTTGTCCAATTTCTCCTCACAAAGCCAAGTTGATTGCTAGACAACCGGTCACAGGAGAAGCTTTGAAGAGCTCCCTTGTCTCTTAGCTCCATGATCAGGCATTTTTATGTCAGATGATGTTATCTCCTGTTTCTTCAAGAAATTTTCTCTTGTTTTTTACATCTCTTTCTGTCTTTATCCCACTAGTCCCCTGCAGTGCCTTCATCTCTAAGGGACTGACCCAAAGTGCTGAACTGCAATGCTCTCAAACTTTCTCCTGTGAGGTATTTCACTTTACAGGGTCTCTCAGTTTTAATCACCCCACTCCCCCCGCGAAAAAAAAAGAAAACAGAACCTGAAACCATGGTTTGTGTGCAGGTAATTTATTTAGGAATGTGACCCCAGGGAACAGAAACACAAAAGAGGGGAAAAGAGAGAAAGACAATACAAGGATGCAGTATTGACTGGTCACCACTGCAGCAACCAGTTCTCTATCCTACCATGACCTTACCAGAAGCCTCTCAGAAAGAGATGCAACTTAGAACTGCAACTCAGAACTGTTTGCCTGGGGGATGTGAGGGAGCTGCATGTATCTTCTGGTCCTCTCCCTCTTTAGTCAATGGTGGTCCCACAGGCGTTAACTACCTAGAACTTCATAGTTGTGTACGTTTGAATACAGAGCAGTTTCCTTCAAGGAATCCCATACTGTAACGTCTGAGAAGTCCAGGGAAGGAATAGAAGTTACATGGCATGAGTCTCAAGGTGAAGTGCTGTCCATCATATCTACACAAAGCTGTCAAAGCCTGCATGAAACTGGTCATCAGAGCGGTGACTGGAGTAAAAGGTTGGACACAAGAGGCATCCAATCCTAACTAAATGGGATTAATCCAGGAAAAAGTCACTCTACCTTTATGCTGATTGCACCCAATCCATAGGCAAAGAAGAAGGCATTCTACTAACAACTCCAGTACAGCCCCCTTTGCTGTACAGGAGACTCTCATTATATATCTGGAGAAATTAATGATTGTAACTTTCTGGTTGGTGGTATAAGTAAAGTATTAAATTTTGCCTCAAATTTTGAACTTCTTTTTATAACACCATCAATCTCTTTCCTGCCTTAGTAAGCATGATGACCTCATTGAATTTCTCCTGTATATATTCAGGATACTGCTATTACCTAGATTCCCAGGCTCACAGCTTCTTCCTTTCTTTCCATATCAATCACTCATTAACATCAACGAATTCTATATCCCCCATGTCTTTCAGGTATCTTACATTTTATTCTCTTGGTGATCATGCAAATGCAGGCTCCTATTAAATGCTCCGTGGAATTTTGTTTCATTTTTTTAAAATTTTACTGCAGTAAAATATATATAACATAAAATTTGCAATTTTAACCATTTTTAAGTGTACGATTCACTGACATTCATTATAGTCACCATGTTGTGCAACCATCACCACTATTTCCAAACTTTTTCATCATCCCATACAGAAACTCAGTACCCTTAAGGAATACTTCTCCCTCCCCGCAGCCCATGGTAACCACTAATCTACTCTTGTCTCTTCGTATGTGCTATTCTAGATACTTCATATAAGTGGGACCATACAGTATTTTTCCTTTGTGCCTGACTTATTTCACTTAGCATAATGTTTTCAAGGTTTGTCCCTGTTATGTTTCAGAATTTCATTTCTCTTTATGACTGAATAATACTCCATTGTATGTATATGCCACATTTTGTTTATCCATTCATCTGTTGATGGGCATTTCAGTTGTCTAAGTAGCACACAACTACTGAGGACTTAGTTACATGGCCACACCCAAAGGCAAGGGAGGCTGGAAAATATGGCCTTAATTCCAATGGTCACGTATGCAGTCAAAATCAGGGTTTCCACTATAAGGATGGATATTATGGGCAACTAGCATTATTTGCAATGGAATATATTCAATAAATTTTAGTTTCTTATTTTCCTGATTCTGCTGTTAATAAACTGTGTGACCTTGAGAAAGCAACCTAATATATCTGGGCTTACATTTCTTCATGGGTAAAATGAAGGAGTTGGAATAGATGTTCTTTAGGAGTCCTTCCAGTTTTGATCATCTTTGTTTCTACTTTGTTCCTGGTACACACTGACAGATAGTAGGTATATTTTCATTAGACCAAATCCACTCACTGCCTGTTTTGGGAAGCAGCTTCATTGGAACACACTCACACGCATTCATTTACACATGGTCTATGGCTACTTTCATGTTACAATGGCAGAGTTGAGTAGTTGTGACAGAGATTATATGGCCACAAAGCTTAAAATATTTACTATTTGTCACTTTATAAATAAAGTTTGCTAACTACTACATCAGACAAATAAATGAATTCATGCGGTCAAAAATTCAAGACAACTTTGCTTCCAGCAAAGTATGTCTTTCTTCTCTTCTATTCACTCCTTTAGCTTATTTTCTGTAATTGGAAAATGAATACAGTATGGTCTTAATTTCTGTGGATTTGGGGAGAAACAACTACAGATACTCTGCCAAAAAAATGAGCGATGCAGTGTTTTCTTTATTCTTAAAAAATTTTTCATCTGCCCTTGAAATACCAGGTTTTAAACACAGTGATCTTCCTCCCTAAAAAAATTACACCAGAAAAAATTTGAACATATTCCAAAAAGCGAACATATAAGGGATAAAATCCTTGAAAAATGTTCATAATAGTTCTGCATTCGTAGGAGATGTTCTCACATTAAGGAAAAGGATCATAACCCAAGGGAACTCAGTTTTAAGAAGAAAGAAGAGTAAGCCAAGCAGGGACTGGCTGGGATTCGGGTTAAGGAAAATCACTAACTAAAGAACTGGCCTCTGAAGCAGAAAACCAGAAATTCAAATTATATGCACTAAAAAAAAAATGTGCCTGACATAGCTTGATCCATGGTGGTTGAGTCTCAGCAGCAGAAATGTCTGTTAGCAATGTTGTCTAGGATTCAGAGAGTGACAGTTGTCCATAACATTTAGAGAGGACTTGTGGTCAGTGGTGTCTCAAGTAATGATGGACAGTGTTCATCTTCTTTCTCGAGGTTCTGGAAAACAACATTCAATGTGTCCTTCTCAACAAGTGACTGGAGCGTTAATCAGGAACCAGAAAAGCGGCCCTGTCTTTGAGCTGAGGCCAGAAAGGCATGCATTGGGGGTGGGCTGCTTCTTAGTGGCCACTTAGGAGCCCCGATTTTACCCTTGTTCTCAGGAATCAGATTGACCTGAGTTCAAACACCCACTCACCATTCCTATGATGTGAGGTCTAGGGCAATGTATTTGTCATCTCTAAGACTCATTTTCCTCATTTACAGATTGGGAATGTTAGCTGTTCCCCAGTGATGCTATAACTATCATAGTGCAAGTGCTTCATAAATGGTAGGTGCTACTATCATCATCATCATCATCATCATCATTTTGGCAGTCAAGATGCCAGGCCTCAGGTGATAAGGTTAATTGCCCACTTGTGGGTCAGCTCTTGACTAGGACTAGATAGGGAGCTTAAAGGGCTGAGCCAAAAGGCTGAAGATATCAGTGTCTATAGGTAAGTGGGACTAAAAGAGAGCTGGAGAAATAATAAGATTTCCGTAGATTTTGAGCTCTTTAGAAAGCCATTGGCCCTGCCCTGGGAAGTGTCCACAGAAGTGAGTGGACAGCAAATGCAAACAAGTGTGTGAGGAAAAATAGTTGGCCATGCACCATTCCCAGTCATTTTCCATTGGCAGAGGAAGAAAATACAGTCATCTCTATCATTCTCCCTTTTTAAATCTATCCACTTGGTATACAGGGGCTTCATATTGCTTCCCTAACTTCATCTCCTACTACTCTCCCTCGTGCTCACTCTGTTCCAGCCAACCACTGTCTTCGTGGCTCTTCTTGAGCCCATCAAACCTGCTCCCTTTGCTGTTTCCTCAGACTGGACAGTTCATTTTTCACACGTCACCATGCCTTCCTCCCTCACTTCATTCAAGTCTCTGTGCTAATCTTATTTTTTCAGCGATGCCATCTGTGACCTAAAATGGGACCCCCTCCTTTACTGTCTACTTCAACCAACTATAATGTAAGCTGCGTTTGACTGAGGACTTGTTGTTGTTATCTAATTACTCAGCAACTAAATGTACATGAAATATAACAGACATGTGATAAAAATATGTTAAATATTTGTTCAATAAATATAGTCCACTTGCCTCCAGGAAAAGAAATAGTTTTGCTATAATTTTTTTTTTAAAGGCAACCAATTGACAGATAGTAGACAAACTAATATCATTAAAAGAAAGAATTCAAGTAGTGATGAGGATAGAAGGGAAATAATTATCCTAAAAAAGCTGGGCACTCTTGCAGTTGAAGACAAATCAGTTTCAAAGTTCTTGGCAATCAAGACAAAAGTTAAGTGTCTTAGTTATCTAGTGCAGCTGTAACAGAAATACCACAAGTAGATGGCTTTAACAAACAAAAATTTATTTTCTCACATTTAGGAGGCTAGAAGTCTGAATTCAGGGCGCTGGCTCTAGGAGAAGTCTTTCTCTGTCAACTCTGAAGGAAGTTTGTTGTCTCTTCAGCTTCTGTTTCCTGGTTCCTTGGAGATCTCCACATGGTTTGGCATCTCACTTCCCCCATCTCTTGTTCCTTAATCTGCTCATTTTATATCTTAAAATAGACTAACTCAATTCACATCCTACACTAATCTTGCCTCATTAACATTACAAAGACAGCTCATTCCCAAACAGGATTATAACCACAGGCATAGAGGTTAGGATTTATAACACATATTTAGGGGGGACATAATTTATCCACAACATTCTACCCTTTGCCCCCCCCAAAACTCATGTCCTTGCCACATGCAAAATACATTCACCCCATCACATCATCCCAAAATTCTTAAATCTGCTCCAAGTCCAAAATCTGATCTTCTGAATCATCTAAATCAAATATGGATGAGACATTAGGCATATTCCATCCTGGGGCAAAATTCCTCTTCATCTGTGAACCTCTGAAATCTAGGATACAAGCTATCTGTTTCCAAAGTATAAGAGTGGAACAGGCACAAGGTAGACTTTTCCATGACAAACAGGAGAAATTGGAGGGAAAGAAGGGATAACAGGCACCAAGCAAGTCCAAAACCCAGCAGAACAAATTACATTAGCTGTCAAGGTGTAGATATAATCCTCTCTTCTCTGAGAGCACCTGGGCAATGGCCCTGCCATCCAGACTCTGGGTGTTGGCCATACCCTCTGAATTCTGGGTGGAGGCCTCTTGGCTCTAGGCTTCAGCTCTGCCTTCTAGGCCCTCAGGAATAGCTTTGGGCGGCCCCATTCTTCTAGTCCATGTGAATGGCAACCCCACCCCCTTTGCCCCAGCAGGACCCATTATTCTGCCCTTCGGGCATGGCAGCCCCACCTCCTCTGCTTTGGGAGGTGACCCCATCCCCCAGCACACCTTAACAGCAGCACTTCAGAACCAAGTTGGCAAAGACCTAACTCTTTGAGATCTAGGAGGCTGTGGCCCCACCCTTTGAGATCCAGGGGACTGTGGCCCCACTCTTTGAAACTGAGAACGCCTTGCTTCCCGTGATCCTTCCAACAGTTCTGCTGATCTCTGAGCTGCTCCAGGGATGGTCCTTTCCTTTTCTTGGAGGACAACAGACACAGCTCCTTTGGTCTGCTTCCTGCCTGTAGAATTCCAAGAGGCACACAGCGTTCTTTCCTTTCATTCTTTCTCTGCCCCCTTCAGTCTAAGCTGATGGATTTTCTGCTGTGGTAGTTGGCTAGATCCATCAGTCACAGGCTTAATCTCTTTAATCAAAGATTGTGTAGTCACGTCCTTTATGAACATTCTAGGACACACGTCCTTAGTTTATACAACAGGAGTTTTCCAAGTCTTTAAGTTTTGATTTCATTTTGCACAGTTCATTTTTAAGTCCATCACTTTCCTCTGGCATTTTACTGTAAGTGGCAAGGTGAAAACATGTAGCCCCTTTAAGATTTTGCTTAGAAATCTCATCAGCCAGATATCCAAGGTCATCACTTACAAGTTCTACCTTCCACAAAACATGAAAATATAATTCAGACAAGTTCTTTGCCACTGCATAAAAAGCATCACCCTTTCTCCACTGTCCAATCACATGTTCATCATTTTCTTTTATAGCCTCACCAGAAGCACATTTAATGTCCTCATTTCTAGCAACATCTGTTGCTAGCGCTGTATGTATTCTCTAAGACTACAGAGACTTTCTCTATAGCTCTCCTCACTTCCTTCTGAGCCCTTAGCAGAATTGCCTCTGATGTCTATAATTTTACCAACTGTCTCTTCAAGGCAATCTAGGCTTTTACTATTAGGCACCTTAAAACTTTTCCAACCTCTACCCATTACTCAATTCCAAAACTGCCTCTACATTTTCCGTATCTGTTAGAGTAGCGCCTCACTCTTTCAGTACCAAATTCTATCTTAGCTATCTAGTGCTGCTATAACAGAAACACCACAAGTGGATGGCTTTAACAAACAAATTTATTTTCTCACATTTAGGAGGCTAGAAGTCCAAATTCAGGGCACTGGCTGTAGGGGAAGGCTTTCTCTCTCTGCTGCTCTGGGGCAAGATCCTTGTCTCTTCAGCTTTCTGTTTCCTGGTTCCTTGGAGATCTCCATGTGTCTCAGCCTCTCACTTCCCCCATCTCTGCTTCCTTAATCTGAGATTAACTCAAGACGTATCCGACACTAATCCTGCCTCATTAACATTACAAAGACAGCCCATTCCCAAATGGGATTATGACCACAGGCATAGAGGTTAGCATTTACAACACTTATTTTGAGGGAAAATAATTCAATGCATAACAGGGAGGAAGGAAATGCAATGATAATAAAAGAAGACTCTTTTTTTCCAGAAAAAAAATGCATCTTAAGTCATTGATTTTTCAAATATTTTAATGATGGAAACCTTCCTTTCCTCCTCCCTTACCCCATGAAATCTTACTTAGAGCCCCGATAAGAAAAACATGTAGAAGTTTGTTTAGCCTCAATTTATTTTTTAATTTTAAAATGTAACGATGACTTACAAAGTCAACGAGAACAATGTGATTGTTCTGTTACAGTCTTATATCAACCTCAGCATTCATTCTATTTCTCTGCATTGTACAGTTATTGCCAAGTCTTAAGAATATCCTTATTTGCACATATAAGTAGCTGTGAATGGCACATCTTTTAAACAGCTTGCATTGCAATCTCAGGACATTCCGCAAATCAACTGAT